>OW240917.1:114729645-114801651 GCA_933207985.1 Pelobates cultripes | reverse complement strand
ATTAACATTTTACTCCAAGGATAACTTGATATTAATAAGGGTCAATCAACTATGTAATCTATTGAGAAAATGCCCTGTAATTCCTACAAAGGAATAACCCTCATTATGGCTGCATCACAAATCTTCATGAAGTCCTACACACATCTCTGACTTCCATTTGTCATTACTTTGCAGCCAAAAATATTTGATCTTATGATCCCTCTTCAAATTATGGTGCAAAACATGATTTGCATATCACAATAAAAAAAGAAAAATATTATTTTTGGTTTAACATTTTGAAGGTTCTTAACTAAACCGCAACTGGTGGAGTCTTCTAAACCAAAACTTGGGCCATTATTGCAAAAATTGTGCTCTTATATACTTATTTAAGGTGTAAAAAGATACCACTAAAATTTAACTGAACATGCAAACTTTTCATTATATATATATATATATATATATATATATATATATCTCATCAGTAAGTCCTGTCGGGTTCTTTCATGTCCAGGAGGTGATGGCTGATTTGACGATATACTTATCCATGTGCAGTACGCACAAGATACAATCTCTCAGCCTTAGCTACTTTGATGATGACAGCTGGCTGCCAATGGCCTTGTTCCAGTATTCTCACGGTCTGTCCATCCTTGAGCTGAGACAATAGCGTAGCTGACCTATCATAGCAGCTCTTTTCATGTTGTTGCTTCTGGCCGGAACTTTGGCCGGAGCTGCTGGTTGCAGTTGAGTAAGGTAGACTATAGGTGGCGACTCATTAGCAATTGTGCTGTAGACTTGAAAACATCAACAGGGCTGTTGTGATATTCCAGAGTTTGAGATATGTACTTTATAGGTAGTAAGGACTTGTGGTGGTGTGGGTAAATGCCCATGTGCTGGCAAACGTCTCAAATTTGAGTTATATTGGCCATTATCTGAAATGACTGTCTCTGTAATGCCATGTCTTGCGAAAACAGCTTTTAACTTGTCAATCACAGCAACAGATGTTGTGCAGTGAAGCTTGTCCAGCTCCAAATAACTGTTCCAAAATAGTTCTCGTTGTTCCAGGTGAATAGATTGATAGCAGCTACTTGCACAGTCTATCAGAAACTTAGTAACTAATTACGAGTTCTTTGGTATTATCCTCTATATTTGTCCGAGGCCACATAATATCGCAAGCGCTCTGTTTACATTTTTCAAAGCCTAGATGACTGGAATGAATGCATGACAGCATCTGTGGACAAAGGCTTGTAGGAACAATGATATTCTCACCTTTAAAGATTATTCCATGCAGATACAGAACTCTGACACACTCAGACGTCATGGTTTTCTTTTTTCAGGCCAACTTCTTTGAATTACACCTCTTAATGCCTGGAACTGCAAGTCCATTTCTGTTTAAATTCAGATTCCCCTCCCCCCCCAACTTTGGGTCACTGTACACTGTGTGCACTTTAATGTCCATGCCTTCACTGAGGCTTCTATCTTGGTCAGTTAGTGACTTTCTGGACAGAGTGTCCACAATAGGAATGTCCTTGACTGGCCGATGTATATTGGTGAAGTTGTACTACTGGAGCTGCATCCTCTGCAGCCCTTGACTTGATGCTAGGGCTTTACACATTATGTACTCAAGAGGTTTATGGTCACATTCTACAATGACTTAGCAGCCATAAATGTACTGATGCAAACAAATAATATGGAAAGAACATCTAGAAGTGAGCGGGAGTACAGCAGTGACGCCAGCTCCTGGCTCTGAAGAGGACCTACCAAATGAAGATGGCGGTGCCCACGAGGTACAGAATCAGGAAATAGAACTCACCTTTGCCTGCCCACCCTGCCACTGCACCTTTTCCTACGCAAATTCAGCATTTAGTGAATAGACCACACAGCTGGGAAATATTTCCTGAATTCTGTAATTTGTTTTTCAATTCACCACCATTCACTATTTTAGTAATGCCAATTTCATGAGTAACATCAAGTAAAAAATAATAAATCCCTTGACAACTTTACACCCATTATATGTGAAAAGTTGACAATGAGAGGTATTTTTGAGTCGACTACTATTGATTGTTAATTGCACCAATACTATGAACACAGTCACTAAATATTGTAGTGAAGATAACCTAATTCGAAAGAGTCACTTGGATGAATCCTGAGTTGCACAGGATCTCAGGAAAATACAAGGCAAAAAAACCTTGACACCAATCCTGTCTTTTTTGTTATCAAAAGCATTCGAATAAAAGGTGTGCAAAATAAAAAAGGCCAAATATGTGGAATGTAAATGTCAATAAAATCAGAAATGCATAGCATGTAATGTGATCACCTCTAGGGGTCACAAAGCAAGTTAGCATAGAGGATCTATTCCTGTGTAATGTATGTTTTCACGGAATATTGAGAAGTGTCAAATTTTTATTGGTGCAATTCAACATTAGTTCATTCAAAAATATTTATATTGGCAACTGTAGGTCTTATTTTAATATGTCACGATACACTCCTTAGTTGATATTCCATTGTGCAAGACCCATTCACACCACTATCTCAATTTGGCACTGTTTCTAATTTCTCTTCATTAGCACTTCACCTGGTCCTTGTTTAGCACCTATATAGTTTGTTTTTTCCCCTCACTTCTTGTCAGATCATTGTCTTTTGTCTCCTGGTTCCTGGTTCCCTGTGAAGCAGGGAGCAATAAAACGCTTCTATTCAGAAGCGTCATTGCTCCCTGGTGCGCATGCGCAGCTTTGCTGCACATGCGCAGATACTTCATAGGGCGGCATTCATGTCTCGACTAGGAAGCACCTCTAGTGGCCATCTGAGTGTCCACTAGAGGTATTCCTCATCAGTAATGTAAATACTGCCTTTTTTTACGAAATGGCTGTGCTTACATTAAAAAGCCTGCAAAGACATGCTATAGACACCAGAACTACTACGTTTAGCTGTTGTGGTTCTGGTGACTATAGTGTCCCTTGAATATAGAGAGGAAAAAAGAATAATCACAAATGTAAGAAATAAAATGCCTGTATCATTATTCTAAAAATTATTTTTTAAAAATATGCAAATTCCTAGCTTAATTTTTAGCACGACATATGACACAAACATTTTGTACTTTGCAGATTACTTTTTATATTTTTTATACATATACAGTTTGTGTAATACTGCCCCTGACTTAGGGTGACCACATTTCCAAACTGCCATTCAGTGACACTTTCAGAAATGCATTCCATACATTTTACTACCCGTCTCTACCCCTTCCATTTATATTAGAACCCCACCTACCCCTTCCATGAATATTAGAATCACCCCTACCCCTTCCATGAATATTAGAACCACCCCTACCCCTTCCATGAATATTAGAATCACCCCTACCCCTTCCATGAATATTAGAATCACCCCTACCCCTTCCATGAATATTAGAACCACCCCTACCCCTTCCATGCATATAAGAACCACACCTACCCCTTCCATGCATATTAACCCCCCCTAGCCCCTTCCAAGCATATTCGACCCCCCCCTACCCCTTCCATGCATATAAGAACCCCACCTACCCCTTCCATGCATATTAGTACCCCCCTAACCCCTTCCATTCATATTAGTACTCCCCTAACCCCTTCCAATTATTTTTCTACCTTCCCCCTCCTCTCATCCATATTAGTAGCCCCCATAAACCCTTCCAATTTTTCTACCTACCCCTCTGACCCCTATCCTTATTAGTAGCCCCCCTAACCCATTCCAATTATTTTTCTACCTACCCCTCTCCCAATATCCTTATGAGTAGCCCCCTAACCCTTTCCAATTATTTTTCTACCTACCCCTCTCCCCATGTAGCCTCTGGTAGCCCCCCCTAACCCCTTCCAATTATCTTCTGCACCCTCTCCCCCATCCATGATAGTAGCCCCTTGCCTTCAATTCTTTTCTACCTCCCCCTTCCTCCCATCCATATTAGAAGCCCCCCTAATCGCTTACATTCATTTTTCTACCTCCCCCCTACTTTAACCCTTCCATTAATTAACACTAAAAATGCTCAGGCAGCTGTTTTGTTTCTTTTCAGAGGTGACCGGCTCTGCTCTCCCCCTACAAACTGTTGTCCCCCCCCTCCCCCTTTTACCTGACATAGCAGGGGGACCTCTGGACGTCCGACGGGCGCAGTGTCAGACTGAGTGCCGGGTATTCGCGTGACACCCGACGCTCCTGCGCGGTGGGGGAGGCAGGGCCGGTGCAAGGATTTTTGCCGCCCCACCCCATGTGACATCACAATGCCCCACCCATATGATCTGCCATGTTACCTAACGCCAGTGCTGGAGTGCCGCCGTGTTTACATTAAAAGGCCTGCAGGGACAGGCTATAGACACCAGAACTACTACATTAAGCTGCAGTGGTTCTGGGGACTATAGTGTTTCTTTAATGTGAAGTAAATTAGAGATTAGTGCCACAAATAATATACTAGATTGCCTACTTACAACCAGATGAGGATGATGATGGGCTCTAGCTGCAGTCTGGCTCCACTGGTCTGGTGTAGAACAGGCTCTCTGGAGGCTGTTTGTAACTGTGGTCACAAAAATTAATGTTCTGGGAGAACGGGAAGCAGCTCCATTTTTTAGGGGCCCTTTACACAGCTCAAGGTCTGGGTCCACCTTCATGTTCCACCAATGAGTTTGTTCACAGGGGGTGGAGTGTGTAGGGGGATGTCCTAATATGTGTGTAAGGAATGAATTGTGTGAATCTGTGTTTGTATGTGTAAGGGCCAGTGGCGGATCCAGAGCCTGATCTCGGGAGGGGCACTTGTAGATTATTTAAAGAAATAATCCAGACACAATAACAACTACAGCTCAGTGTAGTGGTTATGGTGTCAATAGTGCCGGGACCCCCTCCCAGAGTAAGTTTGACAACTTACCTGAGGTCTGCTGGGAAATGGGGCAGTAGTAGGGCATAGGAGCAGTGGTGTGTGTGAGTGGTGCAGTGTGTGTGTGTGTGTGAGGGGGACAGTGTGTGCGCAGTGTGTGTGTGAGGGCGGCAGTGTATGTGTGGGACAGTATGTGTGTGTAACAGTTGCAGTGTATGGGGGCAGTGTGTGTATCGGGTAGTGTATGTGTGTAGAGTGTGTGTAGGGGGGCAGTGTGTGTATGGGGCAGTATATGTGTGTAGAGTGTGTGTATGGGGGCAGGGCAGTGTGTGTGTATGGGGGACAGTGTGTGTATCGGGTAGTGTATGTGTGTAGAGTGTGTGTATGGGGGGCAGTGTGGGTGTATGGGGGGACAGTATAGGGGCAATGTGTGTGTATGGGGGGGCAGTGTGTGTGCATGGGGGGTAGTATGGGGGGCAATGTGTGTGTGTGTATGGGGGCAGTATGGGTGTATGGGGGCAATGTATTGTATCGGTATGGGTGTATGGGGGACAGTATGGGGGCAATGTGTGTGTATGGGGGCAGTATGGGTGTATGGGGGGCAATGTGTGTGTATGGGGGGGCAGTATGGGTGTATGGGGGGCAGTATGGGTGTATGGGGGGACGGTATGGGAGGCAATGTGTGTATGGGGGCAGTATGGGGGCAATGTGTGTATGGGGGGGAAGTATCGGTGTATGGGGGGCAGTATGGGGATCAGTGTATGTGTGTAGAGTGTGTGTGTGATAAGGGTAGGAGGGCTTTTTTTTAAAATATATATTTTTTATTTAGTTTAATATAAATAATCATTATGTCCCCCCTCCCTTCTTACCTTTATTTAGGAGGAGGGGGGACATTTCCCTGGTGGTCCGGTGGGGGATTCATTGGTGGTCAGGTGGTGAGAGTGAACTCTAGCCCGCGCTCCAGGGCTAGAGTTCACTCTCGCGAGATTTGGAGCGTTGCCGTGGTAACCGCGGCAACGCTCCAAATCTCGCGAGAGGAAGACCTGGAGGAGCTGCAGCCTTAGCATTCCAAAGGGTTCACATACTTTTTCTTGCAACTGTATCTTAGTGTTACATGAGACAGACTGAGAGTGACTACAGACAAAGTTACAAAGGCTTGAAGCGGTTATGAATCATTCCATCATATTTGAATATTTTTTGTTCCTTAGCTCTGCTTTGTGCCTACATAGGGGTGTTTTATGTCTATGACTAGGCTGCATTAAATTAATTGCAGTCATGCAGAAGGCATTGTGTTAAATATAAATGTATTTATTCCACATTAGGTGTGATTGTGTAGGTGTTACAGTTTGACTTCCATAGATACCATTACCTAGAATCCTTAGCCGAAGTTTAATCACTGCATCATTTCTAATTATGAGATTTGCCAGACGTTAGAGATTTGGGATAAAGATTAAATGCATAATGTATTCTTCTTCATTACATGTTAGAAATCTGACTCCTCTTATCAACCCCTGTAATCAGAACTGTATTGCAAATTGCTTATTTCATTAAAGGCTGTGGTATAAAATGTAGAATGCAAATTGGGTTTATTCACTAAACAAGAAGCGTTTCCATTTTGTCTTATTTTGCATTTATCATCTTCAGTGAATAACATGTTTTTTCACTAATCCATGAGTTGACATGAGTTCACAAGGGAAATCCAAATGTAAGCTAAATAAGCTGAATTAGGAAAAAAACTTAAGCCATTATTCCAATTTATAAAAAAACCCAAAGAAAATCGTTACTTGTGACTATCCCAAATCCCTATGCATATTTATAAATTGAGGTTTTTCGTACCACTCCAATGGCTATTAAGTGTACGCTACCCAGCCACATCAACGCAAACCTCTTAGGGGAATCCTACAAGACTTTAAATCTACCATTCCCAGCCAAATTGTTGACAAGTCAGGGTTTAGTGAATAATTCTGCCATGTTATTGTCAGTATTGTGATATGTAATGAATGCAAATAAGAACCTCTCTCGTTCAATTGCCTTGTCTTGTTATCTGGAAGAAGAGAAGGTTTTACAGATGTTACATTGTTACGTAGGCTGAAAAGAGACATACGTTCATCAAGTTCAGCTTTTCTTACATCTGTTTTTGCTGTTGATTCAAAAGAAGGCAAAACACCCAGTTTGAAGCACTTCCAATTTTGCAAAAATCTAGGGGACAAAAAATCCTTCTTGAACCCAGAATGGCAGTCGGATTAATCCCTGGATCAAGCTATAATTGCGACATGACATGACTATTTAAACTGATATCCCTGAATATTATGGGATATAATAAGTTCAGCTTGGATCATATTAAAAGCTACACACTGTTGCTCAAAAATAAAGTTTTGCATTTTTTGGGGTAGCAATTAGAGAGAGAATCTGTGTTCTTTAAACTGTGTATAAATTAACCCATTACTTCTGTTACCGGACAAGTATATCTGTCTAAAAGAACCCATACAATCATAGAATCTCTTTCAAATCTCAGGCAAACTGTTTTTGATGCATTTTGCCTACTCCATTGTCCCAATAATTAGTCCAATATTGTATCAGTTATTAAACTGTTTTGGTAACATATATTGAATGTGTGTGATTGTATGCAATATATCATTTTATGTAATATTTTTATTGTATGGGAAGCTGCATTAAGGATATGTCTCTTCCCATTGTATATGTGTAATGGGAGCATAAACTAATGGACCACGTTAGTGAAGTTGTTAGTCTGGTGAGTTATTTGTGGCTTATGTGCATACTTATTAAAATTATAGTTTCAGTGCATACGTTAGTACTATCTGCAATAACCTATCACCGTATTTTTTTCTGTTGCCCTTCTGTTTATTGATATTTCAAAAAATATACTAACAACCATTCATGTCTCTGAATATCTTAGAGAGATTTCCTATGTTTTATTTCAGGCATTAAGTTATGCTGGTGGTGATGTGAGCATTCACCTACCTAATTTAGTGGAAACAGAAATTGTCATGGATGATGGATCGGTTATAAAAAGGTTTGAGTTGGCTTGGCACCAGTTTTAAATAACCAGAGTGAAGCTAATATTGATTTGAGTTGTATCTTGTTACCTACATAACAATATTTAATTATAGAGTAATTAATCCTTAACTATCTTACCACTCTAAGTAGTTTACAATGTACTAATCACCATTCTGAGTGCATAAAAGGACAGTTGAAAGTCATATGGGGATGTTGATGTCTTTGGGGATAACAGCTGACATACTCTGGTGTCTCAGTTCTGTGATAAGTGTACCTGTAATCATTAATAGTTTTCAGTGCCCGTCTAAAATGTTGGCCAACATGATTGACTCTTTACAAACTGACGGACTGAAAATCAATAATGCCCTCTACCCAGTACTTAAAGTGGCACTTCCTTCAGATATTGCATAAACCCCATCATGTAGTTAGTATATAATAATGTACAAAACCTGTGGTTTTCAATGTGTTAAACAGTTTCCAGCAGATTTCTTGCTAACTTTGGGCATGGTGGTCAGAGACGTCAAGTAACTATTTATTGTTTACTGAAAACAATATAGCTGGAAAATACTCACCCAGTCATGTTCTATTGAACTATTGTCATCTCATGCTCTTTGCAGACTTTAAAAAAAATATTTTATCATTGGATGTCTGAGAGTTTGAATATTGTGATGGCCATCTTCGATCTGAAAAATATTCTACCCTTTAGGGTCTGTTTACTACATTCTGAAATTATTTAGCATCCGGCCAGTGGCCACAGCTCAGCCTTACTTGGTTTTATAATGTAGTCCTGAGCACAAATGAAACCAAAATTGAAAAATTTAAATCAGAAACGAAAATTTAGGCTGAAGTAGCTACAATGAGAGTCTTCTCAAACTCTGCTGTAGTCACAGCTTGGATATTTTAGTCTAAATCTTTTCATTCCTATATCAGCGTGTTATAATATGGATTTAAGTGAACAGACCCCTTTGAGTGGTAATAATAGCTAAATTTACTATAGCTTGGTGAGATGCAATATATCATTACTCTGTATGGAATATGGTTTTAAACTTATTTATAGAAATAGCTTTTAGTGGCCTGTTTCTCCAAGTACTATAATCACTACAGCGAGCCGTGCTGGTTATGGTGCTAGGAGTGCCCTGATGCTCACCAATTGTAAGGTGTCTAAACCATTTTGAATGGTTTGACTTTTTACATGCTGCTCCCTATCTCCACTACTCTCTCTCAGGTAATGAGCTAGTCCTGCATTGCAGGACGCAGCTTGGGAAAGCTGACAGAAATTCTTGAGATTTTTCCTGCTTTCGCTCAATTGTAAAGGAGGCAGTGAGTGATGTCCATTCTAAAATAGTCTGACTCTGTGCAATAGGGAGCACTTCTGGCACCATAACCACTACAGTGAAATGATAAACAGCCAAATCACCAACCCAGCAAGAGTCACAGCTTGACTACTTTTAGCTAATGTTTGCTCAGGAGTACATTATAAAACCATGCGAGTCTGAGTTGTGACTAGTGACTGGATATTAAATAGGCTATTGTGTTATGGGCACCTTATGTCTTAAAATGTTGTTGTCATGGATAACTGCTGACCCTGCAGGATGAATTAATAATAATAATTTAAAAAGTATTTAACCAGGAAAGGTACATGTTGGTATGCCAGCTTATAAAAACCAAAGAAAATAGTTACTTGCGCACTATCCCAAATCCCTATGCATATTTATATTAAATGTAAGCTACGCAGCCACATCAACGCAAACCTCTTAGACACAATAGACACAAAAGACGCCATTTGTACTGACAGGGTTAAGCTCCCACAAAGTAAGCTTCTGGGCTACAGATCTAAATAGAGCAGCTAATGCAATAGCTAAATCTAATGACAACACATCTAGCATAATGGTATTTTAATAGCACCTCGAAGGTATGGTGAAAATTAACAACTAATTTATAACTGCATGCCAGTCTGATGATGCATGTCCTTGAGTGTACAGCATTTATATAAAGGATGGAAGGCTGCAGTCATTAGAAGTAATGCTTCACAATTATGCCCAATCTGTTTAAAACTATAAAGAAAATAGAAGCAGAGCATCCAGACTGAGGTCTGTTTCAGTCATATACTCCATCAAATAACAGTTAAATAGCAAATAAAAAGTCAAAAGAAACATTTTCTCCATGGTGAGTAAACACTGGTATGTTTAAATAGTATTTGGGAAGAATGTAACGTGTGTTTCCTTAACAAATAAACTGCCAAAAAGTACTGTAATGTACCGTAAAAGAATGATACAATGTACGGTAGGTTTCCAGGTATCTCCGAGAGCTTTTCATGAAACAACAAGTTTATGATTGATTTGCAAAGTTTGGCAAGCCATGAATTAGAGCAAAATCTCCATCTGGCTGAATGGGTTTTGCAGGACTGTTGTCATGTCACTACAGCTTAGTGTTTATTGATCAGACACCTACAGTGTGCAACATCTAGATCTAGAATGATTGTTTGCAACTGGCATTATTAACTTTTATACAGGATATTCTTATACAGGCAGGATACAAATGTAAATCCTATAGCTCAGAAAGTAAGTGACATTACAAATTTTATTTACTGAAAAGAACATATTAAAACGTAAATCTGGTACAATCTTGAGGGATTTTAGTAACACAGATAACGGAACGTGTTGCTGTCCTGAGATTGGGGGGGGAGAGGGAATTAATTTTTGTAATTTATGAATGTGTAATGGCTGGATATGGTGGTTTATTGTTGATCCATCTGTCTATGTAAGATAAATATGGGTAAATGTTAACTACAGGCAGGGAGTAGGATTGTCAGTCCTCCAGTATTGATCCGTTTACTGATTTCCTCCCTACAGCAATTCTTCATACTGCAGGGTAGTGCTTATCATGCTGTGCCTAACAGTATAGCTAGAATTGAGCTTGATGGATGTAGGTGCATCACAAATATTTCTCACAAGATATTTCTTCTTTTTGAACATATTTGATGATGAATTGGGCTAATTTGTATTTTAAGAGTCAAATCTTCCCAACATTTTAATCTATTTAATACCTCCAATTACCCTCAGGCACAGTTTTCATCTCTACATTAAATGAGTTAATTAATAATGGGAGCTGTAATCCAAACAATCTGAATTGGTATTGGCAGAAGAATAAAACCCTATTGTATTTCAATAATATGATTCTTACGCTTTTAATGCACCATTACTCCAGGATTTATTTGATTGTATGTTCTTATGCTGCTTTCATTCTATGTCCCCCTAAATAATAAAAAAAAGCTATTGTTAAAGTAAAAATGTTGTTTAAGCTCTCAGGCTTTGTCACCAGTGAGCATGCAGGAAGTTGTGGCATCTCATTAGTTCATGCTCCTGCAATCCCAGACGTCTCTTTGACACCTTTAATTCCCTTCTCCGCCCTGCTGTGGCCACCCCCCAAACTGACCTTACAGCTTATAGCTTTTGCATGCTACAAGATTGAACAGCTAAGGAAACAATTCTCCCTTCCTTGGCCTCTTTCTCAACCACATGTAAATCTTGCTTTCCCTACCCTCCAGACTTTCTACCCGGCTACTGAACAAGAGGTGGCTGCGCTTCTCCATTCCTCTCGCCCCACCACTTGCCCGCTCGATCCTGTCCCATCTCACCTCATCAGATCTCTCTCCCCTTGTCTTGTGCCTACCCTAACACACATCTTTAACTGCTCTCTCTCTTCTGGCACTGTTCCTGCTGACCTTAAACATGCCACTGTAATACCTATCCTGAAAAAATCATCTCTTGACCCATCCTCCCCTTCTAACTATCATCCCATATCCCTGCTCCCTTTCTCATCAAAGCTTTTGGAAAGACTTGTCTTTACCCACTTCCTTAATTCCAACTCCAAGACCACCTCCTGACCGCTGCTCGCACCCGTACCGCCAACTCGCGCTTGCAGGACCTCTCGCGGGCGGCTCCTCTCCTATGGAATAGCTTGCCTACTGCCATCAGACTCTCCCCTAGTCTTCAATCATTTAAGAAGGGCCTTAAAACCCATCTCTTCAGGAAAGCTTATGGCCTCCCAGAGTAATCTCTACCTTACATACCTGTCTCCTGCTCTCTCCTATGGGACAGTGCTTTGCTCTCTCCTACAGCTCTGCTTCACTCCTACTTGATATTCCATGTCCTAATGTTTCTAATACACATTGCAGCTTACCTCCTATAGTCTGTAAGCTCGTTTGAGCAGGGTCCTCTTCAACCTATTGTTCCTGTAGGTTTTCTTGTAATTGTCCTATTTATTATTACATCCCCTCAAAATATTGTAAAGCGCTACGGAATCTGTTGGCGCTATATAAATGGCAATAATAATAATAATAATAATAATCTTTATGTCTATATGGTCAGCAACAAAAGACATCTAGAACTTCTACTTCACTTCCTGTTCTACAAGCAGCAAGAACATGAAAGGTTATTTTGTGTGATAAATTAAAAAAATAAAATGAATCTTGAATAGTGTTAATTATAATCGCTGCCTGAGGAAAAGAGAATATTGTGAGGTTAATTGAGGATTCAAATGTCTGCACTTGTAACTTGTCACCCATTATATTTTCTTGTAGGTGTGTAGTAATACATGTGACATGTTGAATGTGAAAACAGAACTTGTGTTTCACTGTGAAACGAGCTTATTGCAGCATCATATTTAGGGCACTTTATGTCATATTGCACTTAAAGAATGAGACTTCTCATTTTACTTCAGATCACCAATCCTTTCCTAGATCATGCCCTACTGTATTTGACATTGACATGTGCGTTACCAAATTAGAAGGCTCATGTGGGTCTATCAGTGGGTGCTATGGAAAATGTTCTAACATGGCAACAAGTGCAGTAATAGACACAATGCATTCTAGCCAGCACTGTCTAGCAGCTTGACTCTCTCTAAAAAGTGTTAAAGTAGACATAATCTATAGCTTTAAATGTGCTTATTATACCAGGCTTTGTTTATGACCATACATGGAAATGTAGGGTAAAATAAATAAAAAAAATTATACTTATGCAGCCATACAAAATAAGTTAAAATGCAACTTGAACAGAAATGTTCAACAATTAAATGGTTATAATTTACTATCTACAATCATTTTCTTGTAAACCTTATAGCAGATAATATTTCATACTCATGTTGGGATATCACAAAACAGTACCTTGCCCTTTCAGAATGTCCATTAATCATTGGTATACCGATTGTCTCAAATTGTTATTTATCTTAAATTCATGCATTGAGACCGTAATGCCAAGCATCTGAGTCTTACTTTATTCATTAGTGAACCATTTGTAATGTGCCAAGCTGAGGATTATCATGTAAATTGTATTTAAAGAAATTTTGGAAATAATTGGCACCACAAATTTGAAATATTAGTCTTAAATTATAAATGCCTGGATTTGGCAGATGGCTTGTGCATAATTGCCTCGAGCAGATGACTCATAATAACCGCCAAATTGCATTTTATATGTGTAGAAAATGCAAAACTTATTAGCAGCCTGCATGCTAGCACAAGTTCAGCAAATCAATCTGCAGATTGTCTATTTCTTCTATGACAACCCTAAAAGTACATTATTTGCAAAAGACATCCAATATTATACACATATGTTGAGATATAAAACTAATGAGAATGTTATACATATAATAGAATGTAGCATTTAAAAATCATTGTCAAGAAGAACTTGATTAAAAGTCAAATATCTCAGATGACCCAAAAGGAAAGTGTATTTCTGTCTGTCCAATGAGTCACTGCTCATTCTGTATTTCTGGTTTCTCTTAGGACAACAATGAATAAAGCCAGCACACAGAAGAGGACTGTGGTGAAGGATCAGCACGGAAAACATGTTTCTGTTGAGCAACTGGAGGATATTCCTGAATTGCTCAACAAGGATGACCTCCAGCGCGACCTACAGCAACTTCTCAACCACTTCTGTGGAGAGGACTGGGAGAAAGATGCTAAATAAGTGGCTACCACATGTTACTTACAGCACATATCCATACTCAATATGCAAAACCTACATCCTCCTCCATGCAAAAAGGCCATGAGTGTGCACTGGGCAACACTGATTCAAGCGTTCTAAAATTGATCAATTCTACGTGTCTTGTTTATAAATGCATAACTAATTTGTGACCAAAGATAGCATCCTTTTTTTGGATGGTATATCCACTATTATTTTTTTTATTTTTTTTTATTTTGACCCTAATCCAAATGATCCATTTTTCTCTTAACATCAGCTTCATCCACAGGCCTCTTCATTGTGTCTGTAAAGACAACCTTTAAATTTTGGCGTATTACGCCATGTTCCTATACATAACAAATGTGCATGGGTTTCAGGAAAGGAGATCATGTCTAGGCTTTGCATCATGAAAGGCAAGGTAGGAAATGGATGAGTTTGTTCTGAGATTTACAACATTCAGCTATTAGATCAAGAATATGATTCATTGTGTAGCTACTATATCAAGATGTTTTGAGGTACTCCAGTGTCTTATAAGACAATTCAAAAAGAAGAAAAGACTACTCTGAGATTACCGGAAATATAATATAATAAACCAAATTGGTATCTAATTTGCTAGCTGCTTATCAGAAACCATCTGTGCTTACTCCAATATTCCAGGCTGGACATTTGGTAGTGTCCAGTCTGCAAGCATAATACTGTGACAGCAGCCATTCTTCATGATGTCTTATTACTAGTGCAAATGTCTGCTGGCCACAGCACACTGTAAATATAGTAACGGGAGAGCGATTTCCCCAGTATAAGTTAAAAAAAAAAAAAAAAAAAAATATTGAACAAGTCACCTCGTTTATCAGGATTTCCTCTGGCACATGCATGTGGCATTAAATCAAGATTAAACTAAACTCTTGTAATCATGTGTGGATCTTGTAAACCCTCTTAGCACCGAGCAAACATTTTTCACAAATGTCTCCTCTCCTATTTTGTGTATTTTTTTTTTTTTTATTATTATTATTATTTTTTTTTATTTCTTATTGTCAAAAGCTAAAGACACAATGCTGGTTTATGTTTTGCCCTTTTTTATGTTTTTTTTTCATCTCTAACTAATCCTCTGGAAATGACTATAGCATTTATGCACTTTTTTTTTAAGAAGGGATTATAATGAAAAAAAAAAAGGAAATATTTTTTGTCTTCTGTACCTTATTCTACTTGTGATTTGAATTCTGTAGCCTTTTAACGTACAAATATAAATATATATATATAAATACATATAAGCACTATACATTTTAAACCCGTTTATTTAATGTAAGTATAGATTGGAAATCAGTAAAATAAAATTGAAAAAAAATGAACAAAACATTGCATTAATCAAGTTGCTAATTTATAAATGAAATTAAAAAATGAAATGAAATTAAACAAATTAGGCTTTTGTTCCTATAGGTTTAGGAAAACAACTCACCCAGAGCCATGAATGTCACTTATTTTAATTCATAGGAATTCTTCAAATACCACAAACACAACAAAAAAAAGGACACAAATCCTTAGCTTTATTTAAGTAAAATGACTTACTGTATATCTTAATTTTTTTCTCTGGCAGAACCCTTACTAAATTACTTTCTCAGTAGACAAGGAGAGGTAATCGACACTTTTACTTATTCACTTATCAATCAGGCAATAAGGTGGGAGATGTTTAGCTAAATCTGAAGAAACATACACACAAACAAATTAAAAAAATTCTGTTGTGCTATTTGCAGTGCAGATGATGTCTGTGTAAGAACATGAATTGCTAATCACTCTATGGGGTACGATCTTGTTATTTTTTTATTATATTTTTTTCTCTCTGCTGTGTTATCAAAGAACTTTACTACTGTGAGAAGTGAATTTTAAGTTGAAGATTCAGCATCTTGTTCCCATGGTGATAACACTAATTTAATATATCTACGAGGGCATGTCTTAGTTAAAATGGCAACAATAAATCAACACTAACAATACATAGCTGCAATGTGTACAATGGCTGATTTAATTAAATAAAGTGTTAAATGTACAAAGAAACCTCCTTGTGTATTTCTGGATTCCCCTAAAAGTTGGTGAACTTGATATTCATTAAGATTTATTTTGGTTTTCAGGTGGTATATGCGCTTATTAAAGGACCACTCTAGGCACCCAGACCACTTCAGCTTAATGAAGTGGTCTGGGTGCCAGGTCCTTCTAGGGTTAACCCATTTTTTTTATAAATATAGCAGTTTAAGAGAAACTGCTATGTTTATTAATGGGTTAAGCCTTCCCCCTAATCCTCTAGTGGCTGTCTCATTGACAGCCACTAGAGGCGCTTGCGTGCTTCTCACTGTGATTTTCACAGTGAGAGCACGCCAGCGTCCATAGGAAAGCATTGATAATGCTTTCCTATGCGACTGGCTGAATGCGCGCGCAGCTCTTGCCGCGCGTGCGCATTCAACCGATGGGGTGGAACGGAGGAGGAGAGAAGGAGGATAGCTCTCCGTCCAGCACTGGAAAAAGGTAAGTTTTTACCCCTTTCGCCCTTCCAGAGCCGGGCGAGAGGGGGTCCCTGAGGGTGGGGGCACCCTCAGGGCACTATAGTGCCAGGAAAAAGAGTATATTTTCCTGGCACTATAGTGGTCCTTTAAGCAGGGATTCACACATGATTCACAGCAAAACAATGCAAGCATTTACTGTAATATGGTGTGTGATATCTCCATAGGTAGCCATGCTGAATTTTAGTTACGTAGTAATAAACCCTAATGCTGTATAATAAAGTCCAGTTCAGCCTGAAAGGTGCGGTCTAAACCCAATTACTGAAACAGCCCATTGTAGTGGTTATAGTGCTATCAGACGCTGGCTCTATATCCCTGTTTTATGTTAGACTGTTCAAGAACATTTTGCAACAGAGCCAAGATATGGCATTAGCAGTCTGCTAGTTGCATAGCCATTGCATTGGCTGTAGTAGTTTAAAGTGCTTAAATTTTAATTATTCATTTTTTTTTATTGTGGGTATATCTAAAACAGCTTCCAAAAGCTGAAGTTCTCTTGTCTGCAACCTTTAGAAGCCCTCCCCTTCTTAGACGGCCCAGACTTTCTGTGGCTGCCCAATCACAGACTTTCCAATGCATCTCAATGAGAAGTCTTTGCAAAGCAGGTGCTCTGAACATTACCTGCCTATTAAGGTTATCTGCACTGAGCAAAACAAACCAGGTAACAGAACGGGTTGACCGATTAACATCTGGGAGTAATAGCGTTAATTTATAAATTTGCCAATTTCTATTGAATTATACACTTTTTATAAAATGAAAAAGATGACACACTCTTCACACATTAGAAAGTGAGTGATTATATTGCAGATACACTATTCATTAATGTCATTGCCTATTACATTTTCAAGGGAAAAGAAAAAATCCACTTTATTATTTGGTGATATCATTAATCACTTTTAAAGCAATGTTCTAGTGATACAGCAAATTCATTTCAACTTAGCCCATCAGAATATTTTAAAGAATTGTTAACATTGATTCTATTTTTCCTTTGATTTGCATGTGATGGGCCTATTTCACATAGATGTTCATTTGTTTGCAACCATATGCACAAAACATACATTTAAGGCAAAAGGTTACATTACACGTTTTTTTTATGATGAAGTACTATAAACAGGATCTTGTAACCATGTACAGAAACCCCTTAATTACAATTCAGCGAGCAAAATATAATCAAATCCTTTTTAAATACAAGTATGTATTTTCAAAGCTGTATGCTATTTGTAATTAAATTTTGCTGCAACCATGAATGGTTTGCACGGATTAGTATGAACCATTATTAATACAGCAAAATAAGCTAGCGCAAAATATAATAAAGTTACTTTATCACATAAATTATAATCCTAAAATTTGTAACACTGTCCCTATATAAAGTTAAGGTGCTAGTAATACATTTAAAACAAATTCAAGCATTACTTGCTCATATTATTATTACTATTATTATTGGAATTTGTATATCCCCTATTCTGCCTTATTCTGCAGTTTTTTTTACATACAGGCACCCGATAGGAGAGGTGTAAAAACAGGGTGGGGCATAAAGATCCCCCACACTTTGAAGGGGTATAAAATGAACGAAGCTATCTTGAATATTATTTTTGATATATTTCTGAAAAGTACATAAACAGTTTTGTTTTAAAAATCATATCCAAAAAAATGGCGGCCGTCATTGATAATACATTGCCGAATACATTCTCGGAATTTCTCCACTCTACTAATCTCAGGTGGAATGGTGTCGATTTCCTGTCTGATCCTTTCCTTCAAATCATAAAGAGATCAAAGACAATGTTTAAAAACCCTTTCCTTTAGGTATTCCCAAAGAAAAAAGTCACAGGGGCATAAATCTGGTGACTGGGTCGGCCATCCCAAGTCTCTCCTTAAAGTGATCAAACACCCTGGGAACATTTCCCTCAACACTCTCAGTGAACATTGTGCTGTGTGAGCTGTGGCCCCGTCCTGTTGAAACCATACATGTGCAGAAAGATCTCCAAGATTTCAGCGTACCGGTCAGAGGTCACAGTTACTGTTGCACTACCTTACTCAAAAAAAATACAGGCCGGTCATACCAAAGTCAGCAACTGCACACCAAACAGTTACTTGAGGAGAGTGGAATGGTCATTCATGGAGTTCACAAGGGTTATGTTCGGCCCAATAGCTAAAATTCTGCTTGTTTACGGCTCCACTGACATGGAAGTGAGCCTCATCGCTACTCAGAAGAACAGCTGCAGTTGGAAACTGTTCAAGAATGTCCACACTTAGGGCTCTGCGGTTGGCATGATCTGTCTCACTTAATTCTTGAGTCAACATAATTTTGTTAGGATGCAGTTTTAAATCGACATGCAGAATCCTCCTCAAGCTCCGCCTTGATATCCCCAGTGCCATGGCATGCTTATGAGCGGAATGCCTTGACAAAGAATTAGAGTTTAGAGTTCCATGGATAAATTAAACAGATCCTCAGGGGTGTGGAATTGGGAGGGGGGGGAAGGGAAGCATCTACATGTCCCAAGGATAATCTGGTAGCCCAATCTACGTGACCGTCATGACAATCTACTTGCATTAAAACTAAACAATTTAAAATTAGAAAGTTTAGAGACTCTGCTTAGAACTGGACATTGGAAGGGTTATTCACTAATCTCAGAACTGTCCCAAATTAAATCAAAATGAAACAACTGAGGCTAAAATAGCTCATTTGGAAAATTGCCAAACTTAGCTGTAGTCACAACTGTTTGTTTTTTTTATCTCACTTTTGCTATTCAGATTAAGTTTTCAAAAATATGGAGTTAGAGTGTGTGTGATTTGCTGGGTGTCATGTTTGTAGTATGTGTTGGTTGCGTGTAATGTTTGTGGTGTTGGTTGCACAGCTGGTCATCATGCACCCATGTCCTATTTGGGACATTTTTGAAGTCAGCCAATCTAATCTACCCTCATCAAACCATATATTTTACAACCCAGGGTATTCGATATGGGGTATGTCCAGTCTTTTTTAGTAGCCACTTAGTCACAAACACTGGCCAACGTTAGAATATATATTTGCTTGTGTGTTCAAAATGCAAAAAAC
This sequence comes from Pelobates cultripes, assembly GCA_933207985.1. NCBI lineage: Eukaryota > Metazoa > Chordata > Amphibia > Anura > Pelobatidae > Pelobates > Pelobates cultripes. The sequence goes on along the minus strand of OW240917.1, from coordinate 114,782,271 downwards.
TATATTGCTTCGTGGGACCGCAGCAGCCAGCGTTCATTAGAATGCTGCACCGGTCAGGGTGCTGAATGGCAAGCTGACTTGCCTCGGGTAGATTTTTTATTATTTTAACAGCATGACCGCAGCTATCGGATGTATGGAGGCGAGGTGGACGTGACATTATCCCCCACTTGAAGACCGCCCACCGGGCAGGCAGGTCCAGGCTTGAGAGGAAACCTGGCCTGGAAAGAACGGATAAGGCGACCAGCATGCATGTCAGTAGCAGGAACCCAGAAATGGTCAGCAGGTCAATAACCCTTCCAGTCAACCAAATACTGTAAAGAACCATGATAAAATCAAGAATCAACGTATTCCTCGTGTCTAGCAACAACCGAAGGAGGAAGAGGAATTGAGGGAGAGGGGAAGAGGAATACAGATAAGAGGTTTAAGCAAAGATAAATGAAAGGTATGTATGGGTATACGGAGCATGGCAGGAAGAGCAAGAGAATAAGAATTATTCCTTTGAATAACATGAAAGGGACCAATAAACCTGGAAGCAAACTACATGGTAGGAACCTTAAGCTTGAAATGACATGTGGAAAGCCATGCCCTGTCACCTACATGGTAAACAGGGTTGGCACCATGCCGCTTAGCCTGAAATTTGAAATGAGCAGCCACTGTCTCCAACGTTGGATGGACCTTAGTCTAAGTATCCCGGACTAGCAGGGATCATAGTCGGATGACGACCATTGTTTACAAAGAACGGACTAAGACCAGAGGAATCATGGGTAGCATTATTCCTAGTGAATTCAGCCCATGGCAGTAGATCTGGCCAGTTCTCCTGTGTGCTATTTATAAAGCACCTTAAATACTGTTCCAAAAATTGGTTAGCCCTTTCAGCTGCATGATTGTTTGAGGATGATATGAAGATGAAAATGATAATTCCATACCTAACTGTTTATTGAATGCTCTCCAAAACCGTGACACAAACTGAGAGCCCCTGTCAGAAACAATATTCTGCGGAATACCATGCAACCTGAATATTTTGCGGATGAATATATGAACTACTACTTGAGCGGAATGAAATGTGCCATTTTAGAAAAACAATCAACAACCGTTAGAATGGTGTTATAACCTTTCGAAATTGGGAGTTCCACAATAAAGTCCATGGCTAAATGAGACCATGGAATATTGGGTATAGGAAGCGGTTGCAATAACCCACATTGCTGTTCATGAGGTACCTTAAAAACCGCACACATAGTGCATGCTTCCACATATTCTATAATGTCTTTTCTAAGAGATGACCACCAAAATGATCTGGTGACAGCGGACATATTTTTATTTATACCAGTATAACCAGCTATCACATTATCGTGAAACATGCTTGGTATCTCCTTTCTGGGAAAGGTATAAACATCCTCTCATGAGGTTTTTCACTAGGTGCCTGAGCTGCCATGATAGCACAAAGAAGAGGAGAAGATAGAGAAAGGACTGTAGAAGCAATAATACATTCAGAAGGTATGATGGGAGATATTTCCTGCTCTTTTTCGTCCCCTATTTAAAATTGCCTTGATAGGGCATCAGCCTTAACGTTTCTTGGACCTGGTCTGACTCTGTACGTAATAATGAAATTAAAATGTAACAGAGATAACGACCATCTAGCTTGTCTAGAAGACAACCTTTTAGCGTCTCCAATGTTCGCCAAGTTTTTGTGATGCGTAGTAATCATAAGTGGATCTTTAGAACCCTCCAAAAGATGTCGCCATTCTTTCAAAGCTTGGATAATGGCTAACAATTCTCTGTTACCTATATCGTAGTTACGCTCTGCTGGCGAAAATATTTAGAGAAAAAACCCACAGGGATGCAAATGGGTATCCTGATTCTCCCTCTGGGAAAGAACAGCCCCAACCCCTGTTTCAGAGGCATCGACCTCTAATATAAAGGGTTTGCTAGTGTCAGAGTGTGCTAGTATAGGAGCAGAAGCAAATAATGATTTTAGATGCTAAAAAGTTTCTTTAGCTTCTTTGGACCATATATGACAACTAACCCCCATGTCAGGTTTGTGATTGGAGTTATCACTGTAGAGAATCCCTTTATGAATCTCTGGTAGTAGTTAGCAAACCCAATAGACCTTTGAATCGCTTTTAACCCATTGGGTAATAGCCAAAGCAGAACGGCTTCTAGTTTACATGGATTCATCTGAAAACCAGAGGCTGAAATTATATAGCCCAAGAACTGCACCTTTGTCTGATCAAAAAAGGGATTTCTTAAGTTTGCAATACAACCCATTTCTGAGTAATGTTTGCAACACTTGTTTCACATGCCCATGATGAGTCTGGAGATTAGGAGAATAAATGAGTATATCATCGAGATAAACTAATATGAAAGTATAGATATATTCTCTAAGAGCATCGTTAATGAGGTCCTGAAATACAGCTGGAGCATTGCATAAGCCGAAGGGCATAACAAGATACTCAGTGTCCATTTCTCGTGTTAAATGCTGTTTCCCACTCATGTCTCTCCTTAATTCTTTCTAAATTATAAGCACTCCTAGGTCGAGTTTGGTAAACACTTTAGCACCTTGGAGTCTGTCAAACAATTCAGAGATGAGTGGAATGGAATAAGCATTTTTAATGGTTATTTTGTTCAATACCCTATAATCAATACACGGACATAGATCTTCTTTTTTCTTTGATACAAAAAAGAAACCTGCTCCTGCAGGAGAAGAAGATCTATGTATGTGGCCTTTCTGTAAGGACTCTTTTATTTAGTCCTCCATGATTTTACTTTCCTGAGGTGATCAGGTATCTCAGCTATAAGTCCTTCTAGGTGATGGATAATGATTTTATTAATCGGCCTCAAACTTATTTATACTGTCATGATCCTGTCACCAAATAAATTAAAAAAATAAATTAAAAAAATTATGGATTTCCACCATGTATACGTTTTTTCCAAAGTAAGATTCATCTAGTATACCTCATTGATCATAGGGTAATGATAAAATGGTATTTCAGACAATTTCTGATGTTTATAAGTGAGGCAATTTTAATCTACTATGGGAAGAGGTCACCCAATGAACTCGCTAATGGGTAAACTCGTTTTATTCAGAAGCATATAAAATTTAGCTTGTGTGGTCAGAGACTTCTTAATACTCCGTTTGAACTACGTCTCAAGCACATCCTTGCAGGTACAAGAAGCAATATGCTTTTTAACATTTGCAACATCTTTGTGTTTTCAACATATTTACAAAACTTTTATTTGTGCTGACAATTGAAAAGTACTTAACCGCATGTCTGCATTACACCCATGACCCAGACTGTCAGTATTGCAAACCCTGTATGAAGGCTATGCTTTCACTGTTGATGTATTCACCCCTAGACACAGGGCCGGCTTAGGAGGGGGCACCCTGATCGCCGGCCCTTCTAATGCTGAAGCCGCCTGAACGCTCTATAGAGAGCCTCAGGCGGCTGCAGCACTACCTTTCTTACCCCGTTCTCCTCACCCCCTCTTCTTCCCTGTGTAGCGTGGCCGAGCTCCTCTCCGGTCCGCGGTACAGGAACATCCATTTCCTGTACCTGGCAGGACTGACAGGAAGTGCTCTCACAGTGTAAGTAACTGTAAACGAGTGTGTTAAAAAAAGATAAGCTTAGAGTCATGTCTACAAATGCTCACCGTTTAAGGAATAAGATCCATGAACTTGTGGCAATAATGGCAACTGAGAATGTAGATTTAGTGGCTGTAATTGAGACATGGTATAATGAGAAAAATAACTGGAACATAGCAATATCAGGGTACTCTTTATAAAGAAAAAGCAGGGAAGGCAAGAAAGGGGGAGGGGTAGGGCCGGATTAACCTAGGGGCTAATGGAGCTGCAGGCCCAGGCCCAGGCCCATGGAATAGGCCCATTTTTTTAAATTTTTTTTTAAACCCTACTCTTTTCCTCTTGACTGGAATTTTACTGGCACAGATGATATTTGAAGCTGCCTGGCCGTGCCGTTATTGCAGTAATACCGCAATACAAATGCAGATACAAATGCAATACGGGCGCCAGCCAGTAGGGGTCACTGTGTGTGTGGAGAGAGGCAGGGATAGGAAGTTACAGCATATCCCTCCCTACCTCTTTCTACTCACTGATCTGCAGGGGAGCAGCTTCACAGCACAGAGAGTTCAGACAGCAGCTCCCAACCTGCAGAGACAACCTACAGCTTAGGGAAGTAAGGGATGAGGGGAAAGGCTGCAGGGAGACATTGGGACACTGGGAGACCTGAGGACACAGACACTTGAAGACACTGGGAAACATGGGGACACTGGGACACAGACACTATGGGACACATGGGGACACTGAGACACTAGGGGACGCTGTGAGACCTAGGGACATTGAGAGATACATTGGGACATGGAGACACTAATGACACAGTATCTCCATGTCTTCCAGTGTCCACATGTCTCCTAGCCAGTGTCCTTAGTGTCTCAGTGTCCTCTAGTCTCCCAGTGTCCCCATGTCTCCCAATGTCCACGTCTCCCAGCCAGTGTCCCTAGTGTCTCAGTGTCCCCATGTCTCTCAGTATCCCTAGTGTCCTCTAGTCTCCCAGTGTGCTCTAGTCTCCCAGTGTCTGTGTTCCCATGTTTCTCAGTGTCCCTAGTGTCCCCAAATGCCTGTGTCTCTGTGTCCCTAGTGCATGTCTCCCAGTGTCCCCAAGTGTCTCAGTGTCCCCGCTCTCACTGTGTCCCCATGTCTCTGTGTCCCCTAGTATCCTAGTGACACTGGAAACACTGAGACATGGGGACACTGGGAGCAATGAGGACACAGACACTAGGAGACTAGTGGACTGGGTGACATTGGGACACTGACACTGTGATACATAGGGACACTGATGCCAGGCTTTTTGGGGCATTTGCACTCCTTTTGGCAGTTCTGGTCTCATGATTCATGTCAGTGGCCCACCTTTTTACACCACCCATTGGCTTCCTGCTTCACTGGACACTGCTGTTAGAGGGAATGGATTTACTTGAAAGATGAAAGCATTAATTAGAGAGTGTAACGGAAACCGCTGGCACCCTGACTGGGTACCTTCCTCTGACAGATGCTCCTAGTGCTTTCCGAGGTCTCCAAGCACTCCATCTGACACCATAGCCACTGCAGACCCCACGAACCGCCGCAGCTTGGTTGGGGTCTCGCCGTCTCCACCCACTCTGGACCCAAGACCAGGGTCCAGCTTCCAGTAGGTCAAGCCAATAAGCCCCAAATAGTATTTTTAAATGGCAATACACCCCAGGGCCATAGTCATGAGGAAGGAGGCTGGCAATCAGGCTCCTCCAACATCTGGGGGCAAAGGGCAGCTTATCACCTAACAATCCAGTGACAAAAGGCATTTCGTCACACATCTCCCCTTTGGGGGGGAGACTAACCAGGTACCTGACCTGTCGGTCAGTGCCTGAGTTAGTCGATAAACCCACCCACAGTGAACAAGTACATGAGTAGCGCACCCACAACACACATTTACTGCACCTGGTGGTTCCCTCTGGTGCTACTGGGCAACACGCTGTGGGGACTTGGGGGGCAGAGGCCAACTGCCTCTGTCTACAAATGCTCACTGTTTAAGGAATAAGATCCATGAACTTGTGGCAATAATGGCAACTGAGAATGTAGATTTAGTGGCTGTAATTGAGACATGGTATAATGAGAAAAATAACTGGAACATAGCAATATCAGGATACTCTTTATAAAGAAAAAGCAGGGAAGGCAAGATGCAACTTGGTTGGGGAGGGGAGACATTGCTTACCTCCTCCGATCGGTATTCTTGTGAGGGTAGTTAGGGATCTGGATAGACCGTCCAGCATCCCTGTAGGTCGGGTGCAGAGACTACGGTCCCATCTGCACCGTCTGGGGGAGTAGGGTCTCCCCTTGGTCGGGTACGCTGCCGCTGGGAAGAGAGACCGGTTGTCTCTTCTCCCTTGACAACACACTGCCGCTGGGGAGCCAGACCGACTGTCTCGACTCCCGGTAACGCTGCCTGGTGCTGGGTGGTGGGAGCAACCATTTCCACTCCCTGGGATGCTGGCTGCCGCTGGGGAGAGAGACCGGTTGTCTCTTCTCCCTTGACAACACACTGCCGCTGAGGAGTCAGACCGACTGTCTCGACTCCCAGTGATGATGGTTGCTGCAGGGACGAGGGACAGACAATCTCCTCTCCCTGGCATGCTGGTTGCTGCAGGGACGAAGGACCGACAGTCTCCTCTCCATGGGATGCTGGCTGCCGCTGGGGAGAGAGACCGGTTGTCTCTTCTCCCTGGACAACACACTGCCGCTGGCCACTGTAACGGAACCGCTGACGGATGCTCCTAGTGCTTTCCGAGGTCTCCAAGCACTCCACCTGACACCATAGCCACTGCAGACCCCACGAACCACCGCAGCTTGGTTGGGGTCTCGCCGTCTCCACCCACTCTGGACCCAAGACCAGGGTCCAGCTTCCAGTAGGTCGACCTCTCCGAATTCCAGAGAGCAGAAACAGTCTTTAGAAGCCAATAAGCCCCAAATAGTATTTTTAAATGGCAATACACCCCAGGGCCATAGTCATGAGGAAGGAGGCTGGCAATCAGGCTCCTCCAACAACCAGGGGCAAAGGGCAGCTTGTCACCTAACAATCCAGTGACAAAAGGCATTTCGTCACATAGAGAGATTAGCAGAATCTGCGTTTTCTTATAGCTGCATCTTATAAGTTTCTCTCTGGGCACCATCTCGACCAGATACATAACGCTTGAGAGGTATAACTGTTTTAGTGTTTTTGGTCCATACAATTCTGTAATTAGACCATTCATAATTGTCAGCACCAGGCCCACTGGGGAGGGGTGGTCCTGTATGTGAAGGATAGCATAAAATCTATCCTAATAAAAGTTAGTGAGGCGAACATAGAGTCAGTTTGGATTACGTTCGAATTTGGAGATCACACAGTAACTCGTGTAGGTGTGATTTACAGGCCCCCTGGACAAATAGAAGAGTTAGATAATCTACTAGTTGAGGAAATAGCTAAAATGACAATCAAGGGGGAAGTTATCATCATGGGTGACTTTAATCTTCCTGATGTGAACTGGAAATCCAAAAAAGCTGCTTATACCAGGAGCACACATATTCTAAACTCCCTACTGGGATTGTCTCTAAAACAACTTGTTGAGGAACCAACTCGTAAGGTGGCCATACTAGATTTAGTGTTAACAAATGGAGATTTGGTATCAGATATTACTGTAGGTGAAAGGTTAGGATCCAGTGATCATCAGTCAGTGTGGTTTAATATAAGAACACTAACTGAGTCAGGCCACACAAAAACAAAATTTTTAGACTTTAGAAAAACAGACTTTTCTAAAATTAGAATATGCGTAAAGGAGTCCTTGTTAGACTGGAGCAGTTTAAATGGAGTCCATGAGAAATGGGATTATTTAAAACTTGCACTGCTGAAAGCAACAGAAAATTGCATTAGGCTTGTCAGTAAAAGCAGAAAAATTAAGAAACCAATGTGGTACTCTGCAGATGTGGCCAAAATAGTAAAAAAACTAAACGTTAGCATTTAGTAATTATAGAAAAAAACTATTCTCCATAAGATTAGGCAGAAAGAGGCTAAGCAAGTTATAAGAGCCTCCAAAGCACACACAGACGATAAAATAGCACAGTCAGTAAAAAAAGGGGGATACAACATAAATGAGAAAAGGAAAGTAAAACAAGGATTAGTTAGATTAAAAACAAAAGAAGGAAGGTATGTAGAAAAGGTCTATCTGATTGCATCAATGAATATTTCTGTTTATTGTTTACAGATGAAAATGAAGGAAAAAAGGACAAATTAGTAATTTGTTATATTTGAGTTTACAGAGGAAGCGGTTATATTTCAACTGTCAAAAGTAAAGACAAACAAGTCAATGGGGCCTGATGCGAAACATCCAAAGTTATTTAAAAAACTTAGTGGTGTACTAGCAAAACCATTAACGGATTTATTTAACCAACCATTGTTAACAGGAGTAGTCCCAGAAGATTGTAATTGTTGTACACATTCACAAGAAAGGTAATAGGGAGGAGTCAGGCAACAATAGGTCAGTAAACCTTACCTCAGTAGTGGGGAAAGTAATGGAAACCATGTTAAAGGATAGGATTGTTGAACATCTAAAATCACATGGATTTCCAGATCAGAGACAACATGGGTTTACTTCAGGGAGATCATGCCAAACTAATCTTATTGATTTTTTTGATTGGGTAACTAAAATAACAGATCAGGGTGGTGCAGTAGACATTGCCTACCTAGATTTCAGTAAGGCTTTTGACACTGTTCCACATTGAAGGCTCAGCAATAAACTGCAATCTTTTAGTTTGGATTCCAATATTGTTGAATGGGTTAGGCAGTAGCTAAATGACAGGCAACAGAGGGTTGTTGTCAACGGAGTATACTCGAAGCAAGGTCTTGTTACCAGTCGGGTACCTCGGGGATCTGTACTTGGACCCATTCTCTTTAATATTTTTATTAGTGATATTGCAGAAGGTCTTGATGGTAAGATATGTCTTTGCTGATGATAATAAGATATGTAACAGGGTTGATGTTCCAGGAGGGATAAGCCAAATGGCAAATGATTTAAGTAAACCAGAAAAATGAACAGAGCTGTGGCAACTAACATTTAATGTGGATAAGTGCAAGAAAATGCACATTGGACGTAAAAGCCCAAGGGCAGAGTATAGGATATTTGATACCCTGCTACATCTGAGGAAAGGGATTTAGGAGTAATTATTTAAGATGACTTAAAGGTAGGAAGACAATGTAATAGAGTAGCTGGAAATGCTAGCAGAATGCTTGGTTGTATAGGGAGAGTTATTAGCAGTACAAAGAGAGAAGTGCTCATACCATTGTACAGAAAACTGGTGAGACCTCACTTGGAGTATTGTACGCAGTACTGGAGACCGTATCTTCAGAAGGATATTGATACTCTAGAAAGAGTTCAGAGAAGGGCTACTAAGCTGGTTCATGGATTGCAGGATAAAACTTACCAGGAAAGGTTAAAGGATCTTAACATGTATAGACAAGACAGGGGGGATATGATAGAAACATTTAAATACATAAAGGGAATCAACACAGTAAAGGAGGAGACTATATTTAAAAGAAGGAAAACTACCACAACAAAAGGACATAGTCTTAAATAAGAGGGGCAAAGGCTTAATAACAATATCAGAAAGTATTACTTTACTGAGAGGGTAGTGGATGAATGGAATAGCCTTCCAGCTGAAATGGTAGAGGTTAACACAGTGAGGGAGTTTAAGCACGTGTGGGATAGGCATAAGGCTATCCTAGACTTAAGATAAGGCCAGGGACTAATTAAAAGTATTTCAATTGGGCAGACTAGATGGGCCGAATGGTTATCTGCCACATTCTATGTTTCTATGTTTCTGACAGACACACACATTGAAAGACACACTCACTGACAGACACACAGACACAGACCCTGGGGTCCAGTGGGGATCTTCTTTAGGGAGCTCAGTTTTGCTGCTCTTACTGCTCCCTCTAGTGATGCTGGGTGCCAGAATGACGTCATATTCCGGCACCCAGCATTACTATAGAAGGCGCACGAGCTCCCTTGCTGCCGCCAGCGTCCTCTTCCCCGGCTGGGTAAATTTTAGCATAGTAGGCACCTGAAATGTGGGCAGAACAGGTTTCTTAGTAGTCAATAACAAAGAATGCACACCATATGATACAAAGTATCTATTTATATTTATTAATTACAATACATATACAAACCAATCACAAATAACATGACCGTGACTTACTAGGCAATCAATATCCAAAAATCTAGATACCCTTGATAAAGGCTACCAGGAGGAGCCGAAACGTTGGGGGGTTATTTGTGACTTGTGTTTCTGCCCATGTCGGCTTGTGGTAAATATGTTTTTTTGGATATTGATTGCCTAGTAAGTCACTGTCATGTTATTTGTGATTGGTTTGTATATGTATTGTAATTAATAAATATAAATAGATACTTTGTATCATATGGTGTGCATTCTTTGTTGTTGACTATTGATTGTATTGGTATTTGAGGGAGTACCTTCAAGGAATAGCACCCTATTTTTAGGTCGCTGTTATATTAAGTGTTCTCTCTGCACTTTGTATATTGTACTCTGCCTTAGTAAGCATGGCAAACTCGTGGCTCGCCGGGCCGCAAAAATATTAATTGTCGCGAGTTTGACATGCTTGGGTTACAGTGTTCTATTTCATTAAAGAGACATGCAAGGCATTGTTTTGGGCAAACCATATTTCATGCATTTATGTGCTAGTAGCCATGTGAAGTAACTAGTCCACTATGAATAAATGAATACATTTTCTCACCCAAAGAACAGAAGAGGGTAGAGGTAGTGTTACTTGCAAATTACTGGACAAGCTCCAGCACATGTAATAGTAGACTGCTCACAGAGCCCCCATTTGTCTATTTGCTATTTTTGGTGTTTCTAAAACAATGAGAAGATCCCACCATTTATAGGTGGTGCACTTTTTGTTTGGTCCATTTTTAAAGAAAAATATTTAAAGAATAAGAAAACCTGCAGAGGCATGCTACATAATATATAAGTCGAATTAAAGATTTTATTTAATGTTAAGATGCGTCAGATCCCTAGCTGCAGAAAAAAGCAGAGTTGGGAGAGATATATTACTGAACATAAAGATGGCTAGATTTAAATAAAGAAATAGACACATCCAAATAGGTTGAACTAAACTAAATCAGTACACGTCAAAGTCAGGGTATCAGATATCAAAACAGTTGAGAAACAAGCTATAAAACCAACAGGCAGAATACTTTAAAAATATAAACAAGTCAGGTGAGAAATTAACATTAAACAAGTCACAACGGGAATCAATAGAAATCATAGACTACTCTCTGGGTGAGAAAGAGATATAATAGAGCCATATGGTAAAAGTTACACAGGTTTACATCATTCAGGTAAGGTCATTGCCAAATTAGCAAAACTACTGTCCTTGTAAAGTAGTTTACCTTTAGGGGTGTAGTATTAGGTTTGGCCACCAGATGGGGCACAGTCATGACAAGCTATAACAACTCTGTTCCAGAGAAGACACCTTTCTGTGCCATGGCAGCTTCCAGGAAGAATGTTGGTTGTGTAGAAGAAGCAGAACAGATGGTAAGCTCCTAATAGAAAAACTTGGAAATTGTCTACTTCAGTAATACAGTACCCGCGTAATCGTTTCCCGCACCTCTCTCCAGTATTTTTGTACTATGGAGCACTCCCACCACATATGCTAGAAACTTCTCTTATCTTTGTGACATCGCCAACATAATGGGGATATAGATCTATCTATGCTTTGTAGGTTTTGTGGTGTGATATACCACCTAGTGAGCAGTTTTAGGCAGTGTCGACTGTTTGACTATCTGTAATAAAGTGTAGCAGGTAGATAGTGTTTTAGTAGGTGTTGTTGTCTTTTGTGAACATATTTGTTCGTATTTAGTTTCCTCTCTGATACTTGTCTCTGGGATAGGAAGATAGTAGGAATTGAGATGGTAGTGAGACTTGCGCATGGTTCAACAACATTACATTGTGTCCTATTTTGGGCTTTGTGACCATGCTCAGGGTTTCATGGTGGACAATGAACATGTCCAGCCTCGTATAAATGTTGGTGGAGTGTGAGTAGAACATAAAGTCCTTTAGGCCTGGGTTCATGACTCTCTAGCAGTATACTAATTGATTTTTATGCATCAATTGTTTCATGTGTGTTCTTGTGGTTGCCAGATAAGCCTGGCTATGAGATGTGCTGTCTCTGCCCGCATCCAATGACACATTAAAAATCTCCCCCTATGATCAATTCACACTCCCTCTCAGAATTGATTTTTGCCATTATGCATCTGAAGGAGGCACTTTGGTTTCTGTTGGCTAAATATATATTAACCACTGTCAGCTTAGTAAATCCTATTGTGTCCTTCAATATCAGAAATCTACCCCCTTTGTCCGAGATGTGATGGCTATAAGTAAAGGGTATATGTGCTCCCACCAAAATTGCTACGCCTCTAGTTTTGTTTTTGATAAAGTTACTGTAATATATGTGAGGGAATTTTTTATGGTATAACTTGTGTGTTGTTGGGCCCTTAAAGTGTGTTTCTTGTAAGAAAATTATTTCAGACCACATTTTGGCTATCTCCCTCATTGCCATTGTTCGTTTCTCCGGTGAGTTCCATCCCCTAACATTGTAGGAGGTAAGGTTATTTGTACCCATCACAAGAATTTCTGAACTTTTTCCCCTGATTCTGGGCTACACCTTTGCAACTTCTTGGCCCCGTGGCATAATACCTTGCTGTATCAAAGACATTTGTAACATTTAAACATAAAACATAAATGAGTGAGAACATATAACATAACCAATAGATGAGCATTTCCTGACTCATCTGGACCAGTGAGATGGTGCAAACCCTGTTGTTGTTCCGATTTTGGGTCTGGGCGGGATGAAAATAGTATGGAATTGTACTCTTCCTTAAAAGTACCGCTCTGTGTCTTTATATGCTGAGGATTTTTCTGATGCGGAGGGACTTCCCAGCCGGGAATCGAATGGTAAAGATGGTGGCTCCATGCTGTCCTCCATGTCTGCATTGAGGACCCATGATTTTCACTAAAGAAACTGTCCAGATCGCCTGTTTGTTTGCCCACTGTGTGGTGTAGGTGGTCATGGGGGTTTGTCAATCTTTTTTTGTTCCCCATATTTGGTTCAAGGCGTGGTTTTTGGCTCTTTGTCAATCTGCTAAGCGGGAGCTGTGCTCAAGTGTGTCTGCTCACATGAAACGCCAAGCCATGCCCCCTCTTGTTTACAATCTTTGTTTAAATGTTTTTCAGTCTCATAAACAGGAGAGAAATTCCAACACAATGGCAGATTCATAACTTACGATAATGGAATTGAGGGTCACACATCATTAAAATAATATATTTACAGTATCCACTTTAAGTTGGCCAACAGGTCCAAACTGCATTCCATATTGTGTGAAGCACTCATTTGTACATTAGAGAAAAATTAACAATAAGGGTGAAAGAAAAAAGCCCAAACAATAGACCCTAACTTCAATGGTCCGAGCACACCAAGAAGGAGAGTCACACTCAGCAGAGAGAGAAATGGGAGAGGTGACATTATCCTGGCCTTGTAAGAGTCACCCAGAACTATTGGTGGATAGCACTGATCTTGGCTTTTTCAGTAACTGTGTGAGCCTCAGCCAAGTGCAGTGTGGCTAAGGTTGAATAAACAAATTGATGTAACTCTTAAATGGCAAATAATTGAGCAGCATCATGATCTATACACCAAAACAGTTCCATTAAGCGTTGTTTTTGTGCTTAGGCTATCACTTTAAGGTCTATGTTGTATATTATGTAAGATATCCATCTTCTTTTCAATAATCATGAAAAAGAAATCATAGATTAGATTCACAAAGCTAAGTTTCTAGCAAAACCTCTGGTTACAGCCTGTCCAAATAAATAGAGTTGTATGGAATTGGTCATTTCTTGTGAGTATAATTGTATTAATGACAAGGAAAAAAAAACCACAAGCCACAGGTAGCCAGTAGTGCTGGACAAACATTCTAGGCATAGTTTGAGGCTGATATCAATGTTCTACAGAATCTCTATTAGTGAAAAACACAAAACTTAATCCACCATTCATTCATATCTTTATCAGTGGGGTCTCTAGGATTCATTTTTTAGGGGGGGGGCACATGGTGGGCCAAAGACAAACGTAGGGGGGCAGTTATAAAACACGTATGTGTATGTGTGTGTATATACACATGCTCCCTTAATCCCTCTGCAAACTGCAGTCTCAGCCACGTGTCACATCTTAGATGTAGCCGCACTGTCCGTTCAGCTCGCATCTACCCCATGGATTGAAGAATCCATGTCTTTTTTGCCCCCCCTACCATCCATGTCTCTGTTCCCCTCCCTTTCATGGATTTTCTCCCCCCTTCTTCCATATCGTGGATGTCATTTGAATGCAGTGTGTGCATTGTGTGTGTGTGTGTGTGTGTGTGTGTGTATGTAGTGGATGCCGTTTCTGTATTTGTGTAGTGTAATTAGTGTTTATGTGGTGGATGCAGTGTCTGTGTAGTGGATGTAGTGTATGTGCATGTGTAGTACAAAAGACAAAACAAATGATGGTGTGCCAAAGCTCACTAAAGTGCAACTACTTATGAACAAAGTCCAAAATATAGTGGTAAATCTTGAGAAAAAAACCTTTACCAAAACAAAGTCTTAAGTAAAGCCTGATGGGACGCCAACAGCCCATGTAGAGGAATATTCTCTGTATGGATCAAATGAAGGCAACTTCCCAGGATCTGTATGCAGGGGCGTACCTAGAGCATTTGGCACCCAGGGCGGGTCCTGTGCTTGGCACCCCCTTGATCCCCCAAAGCCCCGCCCCCAGCGCCAGTTTGGCTCCGCCTCCGATTTTGCTTAGCTCCACCTTTTCCTCCGTGCGGCCAGTTTATCAGCTGTTTGCTTGTGTGAGCTGTACTGGCCACATGGCACCCTAACTACCATGGGGCACTGTGCGGCCACAGCTCACACAGCCCCCTCCAGCCAGGGTCGGTGCAAGGATTTTTGCCACCCTAGGCAAATGTAAAGTTTGCCACCCCCCCCCATGTGACATCACAATGCCCCACCCATATGATTTGCCATGTTATCTAACGCCAGTGCTGCAGTGCCGCCGTGTTTACATTAAAAGGCCTGCAGGGACAGGCTATAGACACCAGAACCACTACATTAAGCTGCAGTGGTTCTGGGGACTATAGTGTTTCTTTAATGTGAGGTACATTAGAGATTAGTGCCACGAATAATATACTAGATTGCCTACTTACAACCAGATGAGGATGATGACGGGCTCTAGCTGCAGTCTGGCTCCACTGGTCTGGTGTAGAACAGGCTCTCTGGAGGCGGTTTGTAACTGTGGTCACAAAAATCAATGTTCTGGGAGAACGGGAAGCAGCTCCATTTTTTGGGGGTCCTTTACACAGCTCAAGGTCTGGGTCCCAGGTTCCACCTTCATGTTCCACCAATGAGTTTGTTCACAGGGGGTGGAGTGTGTAGGGGATGTCCTGATATGTGTGTAAGGAATGCATTGTGTGAATCTGTGTGTGTAAGGGATGCATTGTGTGTAAAGGTTGCATTGCTTGTGTATGTGTGTCTGTGTGTGTAATGCATTGTGTGTTTTTCTGTGTGCAAGGGGTGCATTGTGTGTGATAAATGTCAATCTCTTCCCCCCCTCCAATTTCCTTCTCTCTCCCCCCTCCCAATTTCTTTCTTTATCCCCCTCTCCCAATCTTTCTTTATCCCCCCTCCAATTTCCTTCCCCCTCCCAATCTCTCCTTATCCCCCATCTCTCCTTATTCCACCCCCCACCTCTCCTTATTCCCCCCCCAATCTCTCCTTATCCCCCCCAATCTCTCCTTATCCCCCCAATCTCTCCTTATCCCCCCTCCCAATCTCTCCTTATCCCCATCTCTCCTTATCCCCCCAATCTCTCCTTATCCCCCCATCTCTCCTTATCCCCCTCCCAATCTCTCCTTATCCCCTCCCCATCTCTCCTTATTCCCCCAATTTCATCTCCTTTGGCTCCCACCCTCCATCTCCTTATTCCTGCACCCTCCATCTCTCCTTATTCCCATCTCCTATTCCACCCCCATCTCCCATATTCCCCATCTCCTATTCCCCATCTCCTTATTCCACCCCCAATCTCTCCTTATTCCTCCCCAATCTCTCCTTATTCCACCCCCAAATTCCTCCTTTTTTATTCCACCCCCCAATCTCCTTATTCCACCCCCCATCTCTCCTTATTCCCCCATCTCCTTATTCCACCCCCCACCCTACTTTATCCCCCCACCCTCCTCTTATACCCCCCACCTCTCCTATTACACCCCCACCCTCCTTATTCCACCCCCCAATCTTCCTTATTCCACCTCGCCTCTCCTATTCCACCACCCCCTGCCTCTCCTTATTCCCACCCCCGCTCTCCTTCTTATTCCCCCCCATCTCCTTATTCCACCCCCAATCTCTCTCCTTATTCCCCTATCTCCTTGCCTCCATCTCCTTGGTTCACCCCCATCTCTCCTTATTCCCCATCTCTCCTTATTCACCCCCATTCTCCTTATTCTCCTATTCCTCTCCATCTTCCTTATTCTTATCTTCCTATTCCCCATCTTCCTATTTCCACCCCCTATCTTCTTCCTTATTCCACCCCCATCTCTTCCTTATTCCACCTCACCCCCCACCTCAGTTGTAGCGTGGCCGAGCCGTCTATGGTCCGCGGGTACAGGGAGCTTTGGTTTCCTGTACCCGGCCGGACTAACAGGAAGTGCACACTCAGTGTGCACTTCCTGTTAGTCCAGCCGGGTACAGGAGACAGATGCTCCCTGTACCCGTGGACTATACTGG
Organism: Pelobates cultripes; assembly: GCA_933207985.1. NCBI lineage: Eukaryota > Metazoa > Chordata > Amphibia > Anura > Pelobatidae > Pelobates > Pelobates cultripes. Next base: position 114,765,869 of record OW240917.1, on the reverse strand, counting down.
GCTCAGCCACGTTACAGTGAGGGAGTGACAGGAGGGAGCGCTCCCTCCTGTCAGCCCCTCTCCTCAGGCTGCGCCCGGGTGGGCAAAGCTGCAGCCGCCTGAGGCTCTCTACAGAGCCCCCTCCCAAGGCACCCCCCACCCTGCTGGCACCCGGGGCGGACCACGCCCCCAACCCCCCCTTAGTATGCCACTGTCTGTATGTAAAGAGAGGAGAAGATAATAGTGCAATACGTCTGGTATAAAAAGCGGATAGCGGATATTCACTGACACACTCACTGACAGACACACACCTACTGGCAGATACACACTGACAGTCACACAGACATTCAATGACAAACACACAGACATCACTGACAGACACAGACTCTCACTTATTTGACATACACACACAGACAGACACATACAAATTCACTGACAGACATACTCACACACACTCACAAAGTACTATTATTATTGTTTTAATTTGTCCACCCAGCCTCCATACCTTTGGGAGAGCTGGAGTCAACCTGTACCTGGGGTCCAGTGTGGTTGCTGTGAGGCGGGCGGCTGTGAGCACATCAGAGACGGCAAGGGAGCTGTAATCCTCCTGCTCTGCTCCTTTATGGGATGTCTACCGATGCAGGGAGCCAGAATGTCAGCTCCCGGCATAAGTAGATGGCCCGCAAGGTAGCAGAGCAGGAGGATTACAGCTCCCTTGCTGCCTCTGATGTGCTCAAAGCCGCCCACTTTGGGGATTCATAAACTGCTTCCTCCAAAACAGGAGGGGCAGTATATGTGTGTGTGGGGCAATGTGTGTATGGGGGGGCAATGTGTGTATGGGGGCAGTGCGTGTGTATGGGGGGCAATGCATGTGTATGAGGGCAGTGTGTTATGGGGGCTGTATGTGTGTGTGGGGGGGCAGTGTGTGTGTATTGGGGCAGCTTGTGTGTGGGGGACTGTGTGTGTATATGTGGGCAATGTGTGTATGGGGGCAATGTATGTGTGTGGGGGCAGTGTGGGTCAGTGTGTGCGTGGGGGAAATGTATGTGTATGGGGCAATGTGTTTATGGGGGGGAAATGTGTTTATGGGGGCAGTGTGTGTGTGGGGGAAGTGTGGTGCAGTGTGTGTATGGGGGTAATGTATGTGTATGTGGGGCAATGTGTGTGTATGTTGGGCAATGTGTGTGTATGGGGTAAAGTGTGTGTGTATGGGGGCAGTGTGTGTGTATGTAGGTAACGTGTGTGTGTATGTGGGGCAGTGCGTGTGTATAGGGGGCAATGTGTGTGTGTGACTATAAAAAAGCCCCCCCTACTCTTTTTATTACACACACACACATTGCCCCCCCCCACACACACATACACTGCTCCATACATACATATTAATTACATTTTCTTATATGTGTTGTTTTAAAAAAAAAAAATTAATTAAAACAAATATGTCCCCCCTCCCTTCTTACCTTTACTGGGAGGGAGGGGGGGACATTTCTCAACCCCTAGTGGACCGGTGGGGATTCCATGGTGGTCTCAGTGATGAGAGTGAACTGTAGCCTGCAGCTTCAAGGGTAGAGTTCACTCTCGCAGGCTGAGCTCCCAGGTCCTCTCTCCCTCCCTCTCCTGCCGGCTGCCAGCAATGTGCCTGCAGATGGGGCAATTGTCCCGTTGCCCCCAGCAACCCGGATCCACCACTGAGCCACACACACACAGTTACAGTAACACACAGACACACAGCCACATACACAGATGCAGACAGTCACACACACAGTTACAGTCACAGATAGGCACACAGCCACACATACACACAGGCAGACAGTCACACACACACGCACAGTTACAGGCACAAACAGGCACACAGACACACACACACAGTTACAGTCACATACAGGTAGACAGTCAAACACACCCACTTACCGCTGTCCATTATGGGCTAGAGTAGGGGCAGTGCAGCTCCTGGAGTCTGGATGTTGGGGAAGCAGGGACTCCCTCTTTCCCCCTGCCTGTGCAGCAGTTACCCAGACCGATGTCTTCTGGGCGCATTTATCCCCGCTCCCACCGCCATTTGGCCCCGCCCCATCACGCAGTAAGCTTCGCCCCCGCCACAATGTGTTTGTTTTTTTAATAATCCCAGGTGGGGGATTCATTATTCTCCACCAGGGATTAAAAAAACAAAACAAAAAAAAAACAACACATAACAATTTTTTACATGTGAGTGCTTTGTCCTTGCTGGTGCTAAATCTGTCTGTGTAGCTTCTGCCCAATCATGTCCCACTGCCATTCCTTCTCCTCTTTCTTGTGTACCTGTCACTTGGGTTGAGCAGCTTTCCTACCTCTACCTACTTTCCTCTTTGCCTTTCCCTTGGTTAGGATCCATATGTTTTTCTCCTGACCCTATTACTCCAGTCTCCATTGCTTTGTCTCAATGTCCAGAGAAAACAAAAGGGTCCAAGGCATTCAACGCTGTTTAATGGAGCATATGACCAGGCTCACAAGTCAACATTTCATCACAAACCAAGACCTTTATCAAGCCATGGCAGCTGTCACATTTGACGAGTTGAGTGCTTGGATAATTTTTTTTTGTTTATGTAAAAATGTGTGTTATGTTTGTTTTTGCTGTGTGATGCTGTCTTCAAAACTCCTCAACTATACCTCAAATGTTTTTTCCTGTCGCCTCTCTTCTGTTGCCAGTAACCTCAGCTTCTAAGCACTGTGAGAATGTGTAAACACAGTATGGTGAAACTGTGTTTTTGTTTGATGGTGACTGCATTTTAATTTTTGGCAGTATTTGAATTGATGACTGACTGCTTTCATTTGATCTCACCACTTCACACGCAGGTTATTGCCTTTTCAATGTGAGTTCTCCTTACTTCGGCTAGAACTTCACTGATGCTTCAAGTGACTAGTTACACCATTCTTCTAATTAGAAGCTTTGGTAGTAAATCACGATGAGTTTATTTCTGACTCACAAGCATAACTAATTTTAAGTTTTTACAGCAACTAGTGAATCATCCCCATAGAGTCTAGGAGTAACCCATGTATGTTTATGGGGGGGAAATGTGTTTATGGGGGCAGTGTGTGTGTGGGGGAAGTGTGGTGCAGTGTGTGTATGGGGGTAATGTATGTGTATGTGGGGCAATGTGTGTGTATGTTGGGCAATGTGTGTGTATGGGGTAAAGTGTGTGTGTATGGGGGCAGTGTGTGTGTATGTAGGTAACGTGTGTGTGTATGTGGGGCAGTGCGTGTGTATAGGGGGCAATGTGTGTGTGTGACTATAAAAAAGCCCCCCCTACTCTTTTTATTACACACACACACATTGCCCCCCCCCCACACACATACACTGCTCCATACATACATATTAATTACATTTTCTTATATGTGTTGTTTTAAAAAAAAAAAATTAATTAAAACAAATATGTCCCCCCTCCCTTCTTACCTTTACTGGGAGGGAGGGGGGGACATTTCTCAACCCCTAGTGGACCGGTGGGGATTCCATGGTGGTCTCAGTGATGAGAGTGAACTGTAGCCTGCAGCTTCAAGGGTAGAGTTCACTCTCGCAGGCTGAGCTCCCAGGTCCTCTCTCCCTCCCTCTCCTGCCGGCTGCCAGCAATGTGCCTGCAGATGGGGCAATTGTCCCGTTGCCCCCAGCAACCCGGATCCACCACTGAGCCACACACACACAGTTACAGTAACACACAGACACACAGCCACATACACAGATGCAGACAGTCACACACACAGTTACAGTCACAGATAGGCACACAGCCACACATACACACAGGCAGACAGTCACACACACACGCACAGTTACAGGCACAAACAGGCACACAGACACACACACACAGTTACAGTCACATACAGGTAGACAGTCAAACACACCCACTTACCGCTGTCCATTATGGGCTAGAGTAGGGGCAGTGCAGCTCCTGGAGTCTGGATGTTGGGGAAGCAGGGACTCCCTCTTTCCCCCTGCCTGTGCAGCAGTTACCCAGACCGATGTCTTCTGGGCGCATTTATCCCCGCTCCCACCGCCATTTGGCCCCGCCCCATCACGCAGTAAGCTTCGCCCCCGCCACAATGTGTTTGTTTTTTTAATAATCCCAGGTGGGGGATTCATTATTCTCCACCAGGGATTAAAAAAACAAAACAAAAAAAAAACAACACATAACAATTTTTTACATGTGAGTGCTTTGTCCTTGCTGGTGCTAAATCTGTCTGTGTAGCTTCTGCCCAATCATGTCCCACTGCCATTCCTTCTCCTCTTTCTTGTGTACCTGTCACTTGGGTTGAGCAGCTTTCCTACCTCTACCTACTTTCCTCTTTGCCTTTCCCTTGGTTAGGATCCATATGTTTTTCTCCTGACCCTATTACTCCAGTCTCCATTGCTTTGTCTCAATGTCCAGAGAAAACAAAAGGGTCCAAGGCATTCAACGCTGTTTAATGGAGCATATGACCAGGCTCACAAGTCAACATTTCATCACAAACCAAGACCTTTATCAAGCCATGGCAGCTGTCACATTTGACGAGTTGAGTGCTTGGATAATTTTTTTTTGTTTATGTAAAAATGTGTGTTATGTTTGTTTTTGCTGTGTGATGCTGTCTTCAAAACTCCTCAACTATACCTCAAATGTTTTTTCCTGTCGCCTCTCTTCTGTTGCCAGTAACCTCAGCTTCTAAGCACTGTGAGAATGTGTAAACACAGTATGGTGAAACTGTGTTTTTGTTTGATGGTGACTGCATTTTAATTTTTGGCAGTATTTGAATTGATGACTGACTGCTTTCATTTGATCTCACCACTTCACACGCAGGTTATTGCCTTTTCAATGTGAGTTCTCCTTACTTCGGCTAGAACTTCACTGATGCTTCAAGTGACTAGTTACACCATTCTTCTAATTAGAAGCTTTGGTAGTAAATCACGATGAGTTTATTTCTGACTCACAAGCATAACTAATTTTAAGTTTTTACAGCAACTAGTGAATCATCCCCATAGAGTCTAGGAGTAACCCATGTATGGTCTACTCTTGATCAGTTAACATTTTCTGCAAGCACATAACATTCATTTATATTTAGATTCATATTTGCTTCCATATTTGAATGTATTTATTAATTAATTACCAAGTATTGGCTTTTGTGATTGTAATTATTTAAAGTTTAGAGTTTAGATTAAAATACATTTCATAGATGGTGGAATATGTTGGTGCTATATAATTACCACATAATAATAAAGGGAATAGTTTCTTAAATGTGTAATGTCTTATCTGGCACCAAGACATTAGCAGCAGATCCTTTAAGTTTCTGCAAGTTGTGATAATAGTAATAATAACTAGTATTTTTTTATAGTCCCAGTGGGACTATAGCATGCTGTTGGAATGAACCATATCGGCAGCTGAACAGTAAACTATGTTATTGTTACCCAATTTTATTGACCTCAGAAGGATGAAGGGCTGAGTTAACCCTGCCAGGATTTGAACTTGTGAACTTGCATTTTTGAACAATCTTTGTAGTCAGGGAATTTACCAACTTGGCTACCTTACCAGCTGTAAGGTGTACCTGATTTGTTGTTCTAGCACACCCCATTGATGCTCAATTGGATTGAGATCAAGGGAATTTGGAGGCCAAGGCAACATCATGAACTCTTTGTCATGATCCTCAAACCATTGAACATTTTTTGCAGTGTGATTGGGTGCATTATCCTGTTGAAAGGGGGCACTGTCATCAGGGACCACCATTGCCATAAAAGGGTGTACATGAACTGCAACAATCTTTAGGTAGGGGGTACATGTCAAAGTAAAATCCACATAAATGCCGGGACATGATGTTTACTAGCAGAACATTGCTCATAGCATAACTCTGCCTCCATGGGCCTGCCCTCTGCCCACAGTGCATCCTTCTGCTATCCGTTCCCTAGGCAAATGCTGCATACACACCCGGCTAACCACCTAATCTAAAAGAAAATATGTTAATAAAACCAGGCAACCTTCTTTCTAATGCTCACATCCCCATTGAAGGCGCTTTCAGTGGTGGACAGGGGTCATCATGGTCATTCTGACAGGTCTACTACTACGCAGCTCCATACACAGCAAACTATTAGGCACTGTGTTTTTTGACACCTTTCTATCATGATCAGTATAGGGTTTTTTTCAGCAATTTGAGCTACAGTAGTTCTTCTGTGTGATCGGCCCAGATTGGCTAGCCTTCACTCCCCATGTGCATCAGTGAGCCTTGGACGCCCATGACCCTAAAGCTGGTTCACCAGTTGTCCTACCTTGCCCCACTTTTGGTAGGTACTAACCACTGCATACCAGAAACACCCGACAAGACTGTTTTGGAGATCCCCCCCCCAAAAAAAAAATTAGTATTTCATAAAGATAGAATCCTTATGAAATACTCATATTGCCTGTGTTAGAATTTCACTTAAATTACAATCCAATAAAGAGGAATACTGAGACAAAATAGGAACTACTTTGTCTCTGTATATTTTTTACACCTGATACTTCCAGACAATGGTTGGAAGTATCAAGAAATACGTAGAAGTATAAATCCCCTCAGCCATCACCAGTGAAGTCTGTGGGGTATTGGCTCTATCTATGGTGGATCCTGCAGTCTCACGGGACCCTCCATAGACCTCAATGATATACTCTAGTGCATTCGCAAGTGTACAGCAGTGATGTCCTCAATGATGTACTCTCGTGGATGCACGAGTGTACAGCAGTGACACCGGCTCCTGGTGCTGATGTGCAAGTAGCTGAAGAGACTCTGTGGAATAAGAAAGTGGCCCCTGCGAAGGACAGGTTCAGGCAAGTAGAACTCACCTTTGCCTGTCCCCTGGACTCCCAAATTCTGCATAGTCCCCAGATGGTGACAGTGCTGTTTTAAAGGACCACTATAGGTACCCAGACCACTTCAGCTTAATGAAGTGGTCTGGGTGCCAGGTCCAGCTAGGGTTAACCCTTTTTTTTAATAAACATAGCAGTTTCAGAGAAACTGCTATGTTTATATTAAGGTTAATCCAGCATCTAGAGCCTCTAATGGCTGTCTCATTGACAGCCACTAGAGGCGCTTGCGTGCTTCTCACTGTGAAAATCACAGTGAGAAGACACCAGCGTCCATAGGAAAGCATTGTAAATGCTTTCCTATGAACTGGCTGACTGCGTGCGCGGCTCCTGCCGCGCATGCGCATTCAGCCAATGACGTCGCTATGAAGGAGGAGAGGAGGAGGAGAGCTCCCCGCCCGGCGCTGGAGAAAGGTAAGATTTTAACCCCTTCCTCTCCCCAGAGCCTGGCAGGAGGGGGTCCCTGAGGGTGGGGGCACCCTTAGGGCACTATAGTGCCAGGAAAACAAGTATGTTTTCCTGCCACTATAGTGGTCCTTTAATGTTGTAGTAGATCAGTGTATAACAGGTGAAAAACATGCATGCAAAATACAGGAATACAAACAGAAATATAAACATTCTCAGTTATATTTGACTTTTTTATATATATATATATATATATATATATATATATATATATATATATACTCTATATCTTTAATGTCTAGTTTGTATTTTAAGACCGGGGATATTTTATTACAGCTGAAGTCAGCCCTGCTTATTACATTTATTGTGCTGTCAATATAACACAAATCTATTTTGGTAAAACGGCAATATAACGCGTCCTTACTACTTTATTGAAATGGTTCAATATTTTTTTCTTTGTTTGTACAGTTCTTCCAGTGGTAATAAGGAAATCTATATATATCATTAAAATTCAGTGTTCTCTCTGTCCTGAGCTCCTAAATATAAGGTTAACATTAATTAAATAAAATAAAATACAGCCACGATCAAACTAATATAACAGAATTACATTTAAAGAAGGTCATTCATGACAGCAACATAAATACCAAAAGACGAAGACTAATAATCTGAGTATAAACTATTTATTTTAGGTTGCAGATGACTGATTTATTTAATGAATATATAAATATAAGACTAAATGACAATATTTGAAATCAATGTACGGTAGTTAAAATCAATCATACTAACAATAAAAAGGAGACTAAATGTGCCAAACCCCGATGGGCGTTCAATGCAATATTTATGAGGAAACTCTATTAAGATTTTCAAATCAATCACAATTGCCAAATTCATCAGTTCATACAATTTACTTTGCTGTAATGCGTGGGAAGTTTTACTCTGAAAGAGGCACAAATGGAATTGAGCAATTTAGTAACTGGGAATATTTATAAGATATTACAATGGAAATGACCAGTGAAAACACTATGCTGATACTTTTATCCACCTCTCAAGTGGGGGAGAAAGACTAATTAATTGGGGGCAAATTACTTACCATCTGGTGTCCCTCAGCATTCATAGAAAGAGTGGAAGGATGCACTAGAATTTCATGTATATTTACAATGTGGATTTAAAATAGTAATGACGGTGTCTATATTGGCAGAAACAAATTGGGGGGATGTGCAGATAGTCTAATCTATATTACTTCTCCACTACTGTTATATACCCCCACATAACAACACTATTATAACTGTATTTTATCTTAAAAGATTGATAAAACTCCTTTTTTTGTAGTTCATGAAGAATATTCTGGAAGAATTAACTGCATTAACTTTAAACTTGAAATGTATACCCGACAATAAAATTGCCAATGATAAAAAGTTTGAGGTGAGATAAAAATCACAAATAGGCTTAAAAATAGAAATTTAAGAAGCAAACAAAACAAAGAAAAATAAACTATTGTTCAGTGCCTTCCACTAATCCTGTTACCTGATCAAATCCAGCTATGAATCAACACACTCAACTCAGAATTACCAGATTTAAATTCCCGAAAGCATTGTTCACTATGCATTTCATTTAACCATGTCGGTGTTGCAGCCAGATGAGAACAGAATGGTAGCTACACAACTAGAATATAAACAGCTTATTCACATTACTATAACCTATTATGACATATGATGCTCTACCGGGGTTCTCCAGATTCTGGCCCTCCAGATGTAGCTAAACTACAACTCCTACGATTCTATGGCTATCTATTTCATTTAAATAATCATGGAAGTTTTACTTCAGCAAATCTGGACGGCCAGAGTTTGGAGAACCTGCTCTAAAGTGCCATGCCATCTGTCAAATGATTTGACTCACTCCTTGTCCTAAAGGTGTCAAAATACTATTTGTTAGGGGTCCAGATGACATCAGTATAACCGAAAGGAATAGCGCAAGGGGTTCCCAGAAACCATATTTGCAGGGTAAAATTTATTTATGGTGGGCTCTATGGCTCCCAAGCTTTATGCCCAAAACTGTGAAGCAACCTTCCTCCATTCCAGGACCAGGTAACATCCTGTTATTTGAGACCATCTTTGTGTCATTACTGAGCAAGTCTTACATGATGCTTTGTGCTTGGATGGCAGTAATACCAACTACAGTCTTAATGGTCTGAAGAATTTTGTTTTTGAATTATAGATTTTATATTGTTACTTTTTTGTTTCTTAGTTAACATTTTTGAAATAGATGTGTTCCCATTTTTTGGGGGGTGTGGTCTATTTTCAAAGGTAGAATGTGACATTTGAGAATTGAGCACTTACTGGAAATTTAGAATACATTTCCCCTTTGTTTCTCACAATTTATAAAATTGCTTCTGATATTAATAATTAGAGGCAAGGTGGTAACAGGTTAAAAATATTTGAATTTTGGGGCTTGTAGGGATTAGTTACATGTTAGCTAGACAGATGTGTCAGGTGGAGGAACAGGAGATAAGGCATACCCTGTCCTGAACTGGTGGATTGTTCAACAGTGTTGAGGGATTACGGGCTTAATTGTATATGTAGATATTTAGTGAATAGATGTGGCCTGGTTCTTTTCCATAGGAGAGCTAGTGGGCATGGCAACTGTTCCTTACAGGAAAGACTGGCAACTTTTGACTTAGCGGGGCATGTAGAAATAAATGGACATTGTTTTTTATGAGCATACACCTCACAGATTTCAATGTGGATGATCCTAGTCACATGAAGCAATTATATATATATATATATATATATATATATATATATATATATATATATATATAAAAATATAAATGAAGAGAGCACTCCAGAGGGTTTTTCAAAAAGAATTCGTGTTGTACAAATCGATCAATGTTTCGACCCGAAAAGGTCTTTGTCAAGATCTTACATACATATACATAGATGCATACAGAGATTTGTGCTTGCCTACAGAATGCAAACTTGGTTTCCTGCGGTTTAGTTAAAACCAATAAAAAACATTTATTATTTATGATAATTTAAAAATTTAATTAGTAGTGAATTAGATTTAGAAATTAAATTAGCAGGCGAGAAAGATTGGTCATCTCTATTATTGCATCAGATAGAATCCAAACAAGATGATATATAGGATTTGGTTTCATTACCAATTACCACAATAGAACAATTCATTTCAAAAGGGTGTTGAACAAATTTTGGACCATTTTACTGGAGAATAACCATTTACATTTTTTCTTACTTATGGAACCCACAGTAATCTTTAACTTTTGCAGGATAAAACTTACTAGGAAAGGTTAAAGGAACTTAACATGTATAGCTTGGAGGAAAGACGAGACAGGGGGGATATCATAGAAACATTTAAATACATAAAGGGAATCAACACAGTAAAGGAGGAGACTATATTTAAAAGAAGAAAAACTAACACAACAAGAGGACATAGTCTTAAATTAGAGGGGCAAAAGTTTAAAAATAATATCCGGAGTATTACTTTACTGAGAGGGTAGTGGATACATGGAATAGCCTTCCAGCTGAAGTGGTAGAACACAGTAAAGGAGTTTAAGCATGCGTGGGATAGGCATAAGGCTATCTTAACTATAAGATAGGGCCAGGGACTAATGAAAGTATTTAGAAAATTTGGCAGACTAGATGGGCTGAATGGTTCTTATCTGCCGTCACATTCTATGTTTCTATGTTTCTTTGTTACTCAAGGTAGATGACTAGATCACCTAAATAATATCAATAAGAAATGTGCAGTGCATTCTGTTCTAGTGCACTCTAACTCATGTCCGTTGTTTACAGCTAAAGATTTTTCCTGCATTGGTATAGAACAAGGCTAGATGAAAGAGATATATTCAATAAATTGAGAAGAAAAGAGGGTTACTGGATTCACAAAGTCCAAATCCTCCATTCACATTGTTTAAATGTGGATTTTGATTTGGTTTATTTTTGTATAACTTTTTTGTCTGTATTATGATTTTTCTGAAGTTTATTCTTTTCTTTTTCTTATTACAATATAAGAAAATGTGTTGTTGTTATTATTATTATCATATTTTATTATACTTTTTCTCTGTTTTCATAATTTTAAAATTTTATTGATTACTCGTAGTTTTTTCTTTTTTTAAATTGTTTTAACTTTTTTCATCTTCATATTTTTATTTTATTACCTATTTTTGGTTTTAAATTTATATAAGTCGCTTAATCATATTTTTCACATTATTTTTCTATGTATTTTTTTCTATTTATTTAAAAAAAAAATTATTGTTATTATTTTTATTACAATTACTGGTATTATTGTTTATTTAGTTTTTTTGGTATCATCGTTATGATTTGGGTATATATTGGCATTATTATTTATTTTGATAATCTCTGTTACATTTTCTATCCTTCTCTCCTTCTCTCCTTTTTCTATTTCTCTACCCCCTTTTTCTTTATAATTTATATGAGTACCGATAATTCCTGAGTATTGGAATAAGGTGGAACATACAACTATGGTGTGTGGAACAAAGCTTGCTTACTATACAAGCAGCGTCTCCATGCTGGTGGTACACATGACTTGGAGACGTGAATTCTGGAAGTAAACAGCAGTTCTGTGATTGCAGTTTGGGGACATTAACTAAACCCCCATTATTTTTGCCTAGACTAGGTGTTTTAAAAAAAAACAAATAAAATCTTTCAACATTGAAGTTGCTGTTTAGTGGTAGGTGAGTGTGCTGGATCTTGTGTATTGTATTATTTGGCCACCAGTAGCACCCCCATTTATGCATGTTCAGGTGAGTGCAGCCAACCCCCTCTTGTTTTATATATATATATATATATATATATATATATATTACTCAATTATCAGGGGTGGCAAGACATAGCCTTACATATTACATGCGACAAGATATGGCGCAATGACTTATGGGGCTGGCATATATATTTTTTTCCAGGGCTGCTTTGTATCCCCAGTCCGGCCCTGCTTACAAGTCTATTGCTGATAAGACATGGCCATCAACTGTTCAATGTGGGAGGTCCTGAGAGGCAGAGTGTCTTCTATTCAGCAGTCTACCGGGGGCATGGCATGTCGTCACGTATTCTACATCTCAAAATCATAATGAAGACATACTCAGCTCAGCTAACAAAATCCCTGACCACAAAGCCTGCTCAAAAATGCAAGGCCACAGGTTCCAATCCTGGTAGGGTCAATTCAGCTCCCCATCTTTCCCAGGTCGGCAAAACAAGCACCACCAATGTGGAAACAATAACATACACATATGAATAGTATAGTATAATTAATCTGCCTGCCTGGCTACCTTCCCGTCAGTCGGAGAGTAGGGGAACTGGAACTTAGATGCTATTTAGTACTCAAGATAATGGATCCCCTGGGCACTGTTTAGTAGATCTCCCTTTTTTCAAGTTATACTTTTAGTTTGCATATCCTTTTTATCCTTAGATTGAATAAAGGTAGGACCCCCCTTCCTCATTTCTTATACCAGTGGAGCTTTCCTGATGTTAGTTTCCCCTTGTGGGATTCTATACATCACTTTCTCCTATTTCCAGCGCAGCATATTACAGTAGTTTGCATTTAGCATGCATAGCCTGTCATCTAACTGCATCACGTGCTTTAACCTCGCAGGCCAAGAGGGCAAAACTTTTCTCAGCCACAAGATGCCCCTATTATCTTAATTGGTGAGCCATAAATGATCATCTGAAAAAGTGAAGCTTAATAATCCAAGGAGGTGAACTCCTATTATGCTAATTGCTTAGTGTGTGAGATAGAACTCAGTTATCACACCAGTATATCTGACTGGCGTTGCATGTCACCAAGCTTCCCTTGGCCGGGAAGCATGATTGGCTCAAAAGTGAGGCAAACCTGTGGTATCAGCTGAAGCAGCATTAACAGCGCCCAGGTCCGGTCTGGGGATACGAAGCAGCCCTGGAAAAAAATCTATGCCAGCCCCATAAGTCATTGTGCTATGTAGGGTGTATTTATATATATATACACACACACACACACACACACACACACAATTGAAATAGTTGGCTGCACTCTCGGATTTCCTGAAAATGTAACTTTTATTGAAATATTTAAGAGAAGATCAATGTTTCAGTCCCTCTTGTGGACTTTCGTCAGGATCATGACGAAAGTCCACAAGAGGGACTGAAACGTTGATCTTCTCTTAAATATTTCAATAAAAGTTACATTTTCAGGAAATCTGAGAGTGCAGCCAACTATTTCAATTGCCTATATATATATATATATATATACACACACACACACACACACACACACACACACACACACACACCTACTGACAGGCACACACACACAGACATACTGACACACACAGTTACATTTTCAGGAAATCCGAGAGTGCAGCCAACTATTTCAATTGTGTGTGTGTGTGTGTGTGTGTGTATATATATATATACACACACACACACACCTACTGACAGGCACACACACACAGACATACTGACACACACAGGCATACTAAATATAGGCAATTTAAATAGTTGGCTGCACACTCATGCTTACTACAGACAAGCTCACTGTACACACATGCTCACCACAGACAGGCTCCGACACACCCATGCTCCTTACAGACAAGCTCACTAACACACACACACATATGATCCCTACAGACAAGCTCACTGACACACATACAAGCTCACTCACTAGCAGGCACACACACACAAACTCACTAGCAGGCACACACACACACACAGGCTCCCTCACTAGCAGATGCGCGCACACACACACACAGGCAGACAGTCATTGACACCGAGGCAAGCACCCACACATACAAAGGCAGACAGTCACACACACACACACAGTCACACACAGGCAGACAGTCACACACAGACAGTCACACACTCACTCAGACAGTCACACACTCACACAGACAGTCACAAACTCACAGGCAGTCACACACTCACAGAGACAGTCACACACTCACAGGCAGTCACACACTCACACAGAGACAGTCACACACTCACAGGCAGTCACACAGAGACAGTCACACACTCACAGGCAGTCACACAGACAGTCACACACTCACACAGAGACAGTCACACACTCACACTCACACACACAGTCACACACAGACAGTCACACACTCACACAGACAGTCACACACTCACACAGAGACAGTCACACAACTCACAGGCAGTCACACACTCACACAGAGACAGTCCCGCACACTCCACGGCAGTCACACAGAGACAGTCACACACTCACACACAGTCACACACTCACAGGCAGTCACACACAGACAGTCGCACACAGACAGTCACACAGACAGTCACACCTCACAGGCAGTCACACACTCACAGGCAGTCACACACAGGCAGGCACACACAGACAGTCACACACTCACAGAGACAGTCACACACTCACAGGCAGTCACACAGAGACAGTCACACACTCACACAGATACTCACACACAGTCACACACTCACAGGCAGTCACACACAGACAGTCACACACTCACACAGAGACAGTCACACACTCACACAGACAGTCACACACTCACAGGCAGTCCACACTCACAGGCAGTCACACAGAGACAGTCCACACACTCACAGGCAGTCACACACTCACACAGAGACAGTCACACACTCACACAGACAGTCCACACACTCACAGACAGTCACACACTCACAGACAGTCACACACTCCAGACAGTCACACACACACTCACAGACAGTCACACTCACACAGAGACAGTCACACTCACAGGCAGTCACACACTCAGACAGTCACACACACACACGCAGACAGTCACACACACACAGACAGTCACACACAGACAGACAGTCACACACAGACAGTCACACAGTCACACACTCACAGGCAGTCACACACTCACACTCACACACAGTCACACACTCACAGTCACACACTCACACACTCACACAGGCAGTCACACACTCACACAGAGACAGTCACACACTCACAGGCAGTCACACAGACAGTCACACACTCACACAGAGACAGTCACACACTCACACACAGTCACACACTCACAGGCAGTCACACACAGACAGTCACACACTCACACAGTCACACACTCACAGAGACAGTCACACACTCACAGGCAGTCACACACTCACACAGAGACAGTCACACACTCACAGGCAGTCACACACTCACAGGCAGTCACACACTCACACAGAGACAGTCACACACTCACAGGCAGTCACACATTCACAGGCAGTCACACACTCACACAGAGACAGTCACACACTCACAGGCAGTCACACACTCACAGGCAGTCACACACTCACACAGACAGTCACACACTCACACAGACAGTCACACACTGACCTGCTTCTTCCCTCCTGCTTGGAGTTCCTGGAGGCTGGTTGTTGGGGAAGCAGGGACTCTTTCCTGCTTCCCATGCTGCAGTCAGCCGGGCCCGCCGCAGGTAAGCCCCGCCCCCGCCGCACGCTAAGTCCTGCTAGCCCCGCCCCCGTCACACTAAGCGCCGCCCCCGCCGCAAATTTTTTTTTTTTTTTTTTATCATCATCCCGGCCGGCCGTGTGTGAGCTGTGCCGGCCGGTTCCCCCTGCTCCCATGGGGCTCTGTGCGGCCGGAGCTGTCAGCCCAATGATTAGGGCTGTCAGACCGGCCCCAGGTGCTGCGGCCCACCGGGAAATTTCCCGGCATCCCGGTGGGCCAGTCCGGCCCTGACAGCGGCGTACATACCGCGGTCGTAGGTGTCGCAGCTGCAACTAGGCCAGCCACTCCAGGGGGGGTGGCCGCCCTGCGGACCCCTTTAACTGGGTATCCGGCGCCATCATCTTCTGTGGCCCCAGCCTGTGCGGCAAACCGCCGAGGCCGCCGTCCAAGGTAATCGTTTTAGTTTTCACTTTGCGTTAAGAGTCAATTTAGCATCTAACTTTGTCACTCTTGTGTCACTAACTATACCAAAGCAAGTTGGCCACAACCTCATCACTTACCTAGCGGCAGACCTCACCAGTTACTTAAACCTTTAGTAAAGTCTACTTAAATCTGCAAATGTGCTGATTTCTATGTACAACTCTTTATATCTGACAAACTTACTCTTTGATATATTTTTATATTAAACAATCTTTGTTTTTTTCACATGCACATGCACAACAAAAATAAAGAATTTAAAAAAATAAAAAAGTCAAGAACCAGGTAATTCAAAAGGCCAACTATAAGATACTCAAAATAACTAGTACCTGAGTATCCACTGGAATAATGAATAATAATGATTCTATACAAAGTGAGATATAGAGATATATATAATGAGAAAATACAATAATAGAAAAATGGGTCAGGTGAAAGTAGAAAATAACTGCCTAATGGCAAAAAACTCCCTTCCTAATGTCTCTAAAAGTAGATACTGCAGTACACAGGTTTAGACTTTAATATATAATGCTTCATAGGTCAATATCTGTGACTGCAGGCTGGTATCAATACATCCAAAGAATATATAAGAGACATTA
The DNA here is from genome assembly GCA_933207985.1 of Pelobates cultripes. Taxonomy (NCBI): domain Eukaryota; kingdom Metazoa; phylum Chordata; class Amphibia; order Anura; family Pelobatidae; genus Pelobates; species Pelobates cultripes. The sequence goes on along the minus strand of OW240917.1, from coordinate 114,749,194 downwards.
AGGACTTGCTTTTACCTAGTAAGTCTCAAGCTGTGGCATTATATAAGATATAATACTAAAATGCTAGCATATTGGAACATTAGAGGCTGAGTAAGCAGAAAAGTATAAATAGATACTATATGTTGGATCTATTGAAAATAATTCAATCAGTAAATTGTATAAAAAAAGTATCTATAATGTTAACTGCCATGTACTAAATTGCTAGCATATTTGGACATAAGTAACTGAATAAGCAGAAAAGTATAAATAGATACTATATATTGGATATAAAATAATCCAAAAAATAAAACGTATTAAGAGTAGTATCTATCATAATAACTGCCACATATAAACTAAGTCCAAAGAAGACCACCCACCCCCCCTTCAAAATAACCCGACGCGCGTTTCGGTGCTCTTGTGATGCACCTTCGTCAGGGGCTAATGCAAAAGGCCACATTGCACCTAATTTGGCTCTTCTAAGGAAGAGAACTCTTCCTGCTCACTTTTGAAGTCCGTAGGTCAACCTGTGACAGCTAAGCTATGGAACAGACATTCCCTATCACTGGGGTTTGCCCTTTGCTATCTTGGTGCAGAGGGGAAATGATTGGCTCCATTAGATGGACTGAGGATGCTCCAGCATTCCTGAAAGGATTGGATCTGCCTAATAGTACGGTCAGGAATTGGATCCTGCACCCAACCCAACAGAGTATCCGCGCCTGCATACTTCCAGAGAACAGAGTCACCAAAGTCCGATATGGTTATCTTTAGTAGCTCATCTGTTGTTCTTTCAAAGATAACATTTAATCTATGTTGATCTATTTAGGGCTGTTCCTTCAATACCTGTTCTATGTTGCCTAGTCTGATCTAAAGGACTCCATCATAAGCTCACAATAAGGAATGCTAACTCTATGGTCGAATGCACTCCTATCCCTTGTTGGTAGCCTCATGTTTTCTCAATTTTTGGTTTAGATGTCCCTTCTTTATTTTCATTTCAATATCTCAAGCCCCTATTATTAGAATATGTTCCTTGACAGTGGCTCTATGGTTGGCTTTTAGCAGCCTCTTCACCCGTTAACCTTTCACTCTACGGTATACTTTATCAGAATACTGGTCAGAAATGTGTTCTATTATGTATAACTTACTGTAAACAGCTTAACATACACCCTGGAATGTTTGAGAACAACAATCTGTACACATGTCTTGCATTTCCTTAAATAACTGTTAAGATGTGTTGTGCTATGTTCTGTGCCATGATTTAGACACAATGCCTTGCACATATCACCTTGTCGCAATTTTAGGGGTTTCTTACCCACCTGATTAGGAATATGTCTCATGTTCAATCTATCGCCAAATCCTGTCATTTCCATCTCAAAAACATTGCGCGCATCTGCCCCTACTTAACGCCAGATGGGACTAAGGTGTTGGTCCATTCCACTGTCCTTTCTCACCTTGACTACTGTAATCCGCTTCTCAGTGGTCTTACGTGCTCCCAACTTGCGCCGTTACAGTTCATAATGAATGCGGCAGCGAGGCTCATCTTCCTGTCCGCCCGCACCTCCCATGCCTCAGCCTTCAGTTAGACCCTACATTGGCTTCCTATAAAACATAGAGCTCAATTCAAAATTCTGGTTCTTGCTTTAAAATATCTACATAATGCTGCTACCACCTATCTATCCTCCCTTATGCACAAGTATGTCCCGTCCAGGCCCTCACGATCTGCTGAAGACTTACGTCTATCTTCTGTCCATACTTCCACCTCTGATGCTCGCCTTCAAGATTTCTCGAGGGCTGCACCGTTCCTGTGGAACTCGCTTCCCTCCTCCGTCAGATACTCACCCAGTCTCCACTCCTTCAAAAAATGGTTAAAAACCCACTTCTTCATAAAAGCGTATCAATTAAACTGTTAATAGCTCCTGACTGATTCCACTTCTGAAACTGTCACTAGTCTAATACTATCCTTACCTTTTTGTGTCATTTTACCCCACTCCCTCTAGCATGTAAGCTCATTGAGCAGGGCCCTCAACCCCTCTGTTCCTGTGTGTCCAACTTGTCTGGTTACAACTACATGTCTGTTCGTCCACCCATTGTAAAGCGCTGCGGAATTTGATGGCGCTCTATAAATATCATAAAAATAATAATAATATGTTTCCATATATTTAATTACTTTCTGCATTGGTTTCTTGCACCTTACCTTTACATATGTATTATACACATGTATTATGAGAGAAATGATTGGTACTGTCTACCAGTTATACTGTCTGTTACATATTTTACATTTACTATCTTACAATTCTAGCCAGTATTGTGACTCATAATGTGTAAGCTTATGTACATGCAAATGTAATATGTAACATTCTCGAACTTGAACAAGAAGTACAGTTTTTCACAGGATTGTGTATCTCACCTCAAAACACTAGTAGGTAGTTCTTACCTACTTTCTCTGGTAAGTGATTTCCTTATATATCAGTGTTTCTTTCCCAGAGTTCCCAATCTAGCACATACCACCAGAAAGTCAGGCAACTCAATCTTTCTCTCTGCTGACGCGGAACTGCCATTTGACCTTTATGTTGTTCCGTCATATGGGATTATTTACAGATACCTGAACTTGGGTTGGTTGCCTCTAAATATGCCATACGGCTAAGAGTACAAGTAATTGTATTTTAGTCATAGCCTGTTTGCATCTGGAACGGACTGCAGCAAGATTGTCCACTCTGCCCTTTGTCAAGCGAAATATGCTAGAGCTGGCCAAGCTCTAATAAATGTGAATTGATTACCACCAGTTTTTTTTTTCCTTGCTCATGATCTAAACATTTTGCACTATTGGAATTTTCTTTGTTTTTTTATTTTTTATATTTCCATATGTTGTGAACACCTGGGGAAAATTGGAGCTACACCGTACCCCCGGGATTAAGAGAATAATTTCTCCACACTACACTCTAAGAAGGCTATTTCTACATGTAAGATATTCTTCTATAGCAGTGGGAATTTTTTACTTTTCATTTTTATGGACTTTAGACATTTGTGTGACGCAGACCTCCTATCTATCTTTTTTACCCTTGAGACATATGCCCGTCGGGTTGTCTTAAGTGTATTTGGCCACCCGATGGGCCCCCTCAGCATGTGTTCCCCAGTGCAGCAGACTGGCTGCACTGTCGGTAGTTCAACCGCTGCACAGGGTACACACACACACATATTGGAAGGCTTGGCCTGGAGTTGTGGGAGGGGCGTATGGACCTTTAAAAGGGACTCCCCCCTAACCTATGATTGGTCTGCCGAGCTGCTGCATTACAGACCACTATTCCCGCTGGTAATGACTCTCCAGTATAGGGAAACCATGGTGGCAAGTTCCACCCACTCCGGCAGGCATCCAGTTTTCCGAGATCGTGCCTACTTACCGGTTGCTGGCTCTCATGGATGCCCGTTCCTTCCTCTGGCGGCCCGTTGTCTGCCGGAAACAGAAACGTAAGTCATAAAGCCAACTGTCACACCCCAGTCACTGGCGCACAGTGTCATCTCGGGTCAGCTTTATTTTTACTTACCTCTGTTCGAACACTCCCATGTTGTTGAACGCTGCAGTTCGCCTAAATGTATTTTGTTTTGTCCATACGAATGAGGCTCTAAGGCTGGGCTTTTGGCTACTTAGCCGCATTATAAGCTAATTCATCCGATCAATTGCACAAATGGTATGCTTTCGGGAGCATGCGCATGAAGGCTTCTCATTTGACCGTTTTAATATGTCATGTAATAGTTTCGTTACAAAATTATGTTCACGATACCGCACGCTCGGTTCATACACTTGCATCGCTCCATAGAGCCATTTGTGTTTTTGCAACCAAACAGAATATGTAGGTTCTCATAGGAATTAGTTATGATATCTCACAAATTAATTTAGGACTTTGGCGTTGGGTTGTATTAAAGCAGACCCCCTGGTGGCCAGTTCATAATATTACAATCTGCACTAAATCCTATTTATTGTCCCACTTTCTAGATAAATATAGATCATTGATTGTGAATCTATAGCTGTTGGTTTTCAACCAAATCATATGCTGGTATTGTCCAGCCATTCAGATACGGCAATTTTCAAGTGAAGCAAATTCTGCCTATTTAATCATACTTAGCATCACTGCCCTCTATCGGCCTCTGAGTAGATTGCATTAAATGTTCCCTTCGTTTCTGTAAAGGGGGAATAACCTCTAAATATCTGTCTCAAATCTTCTTACTAAATGACCTCAAATATAAACAGTATCATAGGCATTTCTGTTAGTCACCCTACACTTTAATGTTGTCTGCCCTATGGGTATTCAGGTACTTATTGGGCCAACATTGTTTGGTAATTCATTGTTCATTGTTTAGTAGATATGCTCCAAGGGACAGCTTGCATTCATCTAATTGTGTAATTTTCATTGGGGTATAGTCTTAAACAGCTGGCTAGACCTGCGGTTCTCTGGTCTGCTGCTTTCGCATTCCCTCACTTTCTAACACGACCTAGACTTTCTTGGTACGGTCGTCTTGCTTTAAGAACATCATTCAGTCATGTGCAGTTAAGCTATGAAGTTTTATATCTGATGCCAATATTCAGAGATATTCTAGCATTTCCTGTTGCTTTCAACACTAATCTTCTATGCCAGCGGTGAATGCATAAGTATTTATCATCCTCCTAAGCATTCCAGGTGTAGGTCTTTTTAATGTATGTCTTATATCTCCTGTCTTTTCCTATGTATTATGTACACCCATCATGGCCTGTAGCCTTTTCAGCTACAATGGCATTCTAGAGGCCTCAGTTCCCATTTTGATTCTGTCTTCCAACACCTCATTTTATTGGGCTTAGTACATATATATATCTCATAAACTGGATGATTATTCATAACTATCAGGTTCTCTACCATCTCATCACCAACATGTCTTAGCTACATACACAACTCCACAACCTTTCTCCGATTCACATCTTACCTTCACCCGCATTAAGCCCAACACAGCCCGTACAGCCACCCTGACACTTGGGATACAAATCGGGATATACATATTTCTTACTCCTTGAACCACTATGCTTTTACAACGTATGTTCATGTGCCCTGTAATGGACAACCCGCCAGAGGCTAATTCGTCATTAAGACATTTATAGATTTTTGGATTAAGAATAAGTCTTGGTTTAGGTTCTGGGTAGTCCATTTATAGGCACCTAGTATACAGATATCACTATTTTCCATTTATATAATGGTAATATTTCCTCAATCTGATTATCACAATGCCACAGACAGGTTTGACCTTCGATGTGTCGTATTAGAGGAGTTACGATAGACTATATGCCTTGGGCCACACTGTCTATATTTACATATGAATTTCTGCACAGTCTACGGTTTGCCTACAAACATATTTTTATGTTATGTCTAATCATATTTTGTGAGTTCCCTAAATATGATGGCATGGCTAAACACTACAGTTCCTGTCTGCGAATATTTGGTCCTGTGGCTTTCCACCGGCCTGCACATGGGGGGTACATGGGGAGTACTCACAACGTCTTTCTAATATGCATTTTCTTATGTCTTATCGAATCATATTATTTTACAGGTTTTCAATTCGGAGCATCACTTGCTTTTTCAGACCTCGCACATGTTTGTCAGTTACGGTTCTTTTCGTAGGTTATAGACCTCTCCTTCCCCTCTCTGCCTCCTTTAGGGTATACTGAAGATTTGTTACAACCATACCATTTAGTACTACACAGACTCTTATGCAAATTCAGGTATGTTTGTAGCCACGGTGGCTCCCCCGCAATATAGACCTTTTTAGTCAGTAGGTTTTACTGGCTTATAGGGATCTAGGTGACCAACAGATGTTAAGTTTCTGGCATCTCTGCCTTGGAGTTAGTGGTCCCGCGAGGCCAACACCCATCCTCAACGCATGAGGTATTACGCTCCCCGGCCCAAATATAGTTAGCCGCCTCACTTATCACACCCAGTCTATCTCAGGATTTAAATGTCATGAGAGGTCAACACCCCGCCATGATTTTCCGGTGGCCATGAATCCCCTCACACCATAGATAGAGCCTCTCAAGCCACTTGGCAACTAGCAGGGCCTCACCTACCTAGTGATTTGCTTTGCCACTTGGCACTAGCTAGCCAGCCAGTAAAACAATCCTGATTCAAGCTAATTATTAATATATTGCAGTATGTTTCAGAACCCTGGAAAAAGGTTATGACTTGTTAACCCCTAGTACTCCAGTCTGGTCCACTACACCTACACGGAAAGGTGACACCTATCGGGGTCCATCAAGTCATGGACCATTCCTCGTATTCAGGCGGAGCTACGCAGATGCAACGTTCCTTTCCCAGTAACGGCCAGGAAAGCAGAACTGTTCAGGCTCATACGTACCAACACGGAAAATGCTGATGCTGGGGTAGGCACGCGTTGCTCGAGCAACAACCTCCATGCAACATTCTCAGCCCTCATGTTCTCTAAGGTGTAAATAAATGAGAGACTGGAAAGACTAGAAATATGTTGTCGAACCATGCTGTCAACAGGAGGGTCCTCCATAGGCATACGATCATAACACAATTCAATGTTGAGCACGTGCACCTGTACGTTCAGATATCCAACAGGATATTGACTTTCTGTCATGCTATCCGACTTTCAGTCTGAAAGTTTTTACACTAATAGGTGAATTAGGAAATAGATAAGTTATGACGCTACACCTATCAGACACATTGTGACAATTATTATACAAGAAAATAAGGGTTTGGCTGCACTCACCTACACATGCTAAATTAGGGTGCTGCTGGGGGCCAATAAGTACAGATGGGGTACATTGGCGTTGTGGCAGGCTTATGCAATGTATGATCATATACTGTAACTAAACCCCCATTATATTTTTTTGCCTAGCTTAGGTGTTTTTAATAAAACTGAAAATTGTTCAGCATTAAAATTACTGTGTAGTAGATAAGCGAGTGCGCTGGATTTTCATTTTTACTGTACTTATTGGCCCCCAGCAGCACCCTAATTTAGCATGTGTAGGTGAGTGCAGCCAAACCCTTATTTTCTCATGTATGTATATATTTAGGAGTCTAGCCAGCTCCATGGGTTGTGCACCCCTCCCTGTTACAGGTGCCTCATCTCAGGATCCTATTTAAGCATTGTACTGCAGAGACCTCGAGATGAAAGGATTTCCCCAAGTGAGAAGCTCATTTAGCAGACAGAGTAGGACCTGCCAAAGATGGGGTACATTGGCGTTGTGGCAGGCTTATGCAATGTATGATCATATACTGTAACTAAACCCCCATTATATTTTTTTGCCTAGATTAGGTGTTTTTAATAAAACTGAAAATTGTTCAGCATTAAAATGACTGTTTAGTAGATCAGCGAGTGCACTGGATTTTCATTTTTGCTATAATTATTATATGAAACATGTCATCTTTAAGTTGAGCCGGCCCTACCTCGTACTCATAGAAGTAGCTATGGCGGGCCTGCCACGGCTGATTTAATCGGTTGCTACTAATTGTATGTTTGTTCTTTCAGGGCAAACTACTATCATAGTCAACATTTCAGTAACACGTAGCCTCACGGTGATGCCTACTTCAGCTTCCGGTATAAGGACCCATACGGGATCATATCGACTTCTATTATATGTCTTGCCCCCCTACATGGTAAGTGTCGCTATTGACTGGACCAATCATGTCAAGCCCAACTTGGGCCCACACATAGGGTTCACAAATATAACTAACTTGTATATACATTTACTGTACTTGCACATAGTACAACCCCTATGGGACTCATCAGCTATACAAAGGGTTTAGTTACTTGGTTTAGATATACAAATTATGGGTTGTTGGTTGGCTCGTCATACACTTGTTAGCTTGACTTTTCCACTGTTATGGTCCTTTTAGATAGTTCTAATTGTATATTGTTGTTGATACTGATACTAGGGACCTATGCTAATGTGGTTTTCTACAGTAGTGATACTTTTCCGGTTCTCAACCCTTTCTACTTTATTATTATTATAAGTCAACTTGGCCCTTGCTATATTAATAATTTATCTACGTTCATCACTACATTCATCTGACTCTGGGCTATCCCATTATTTTCAGGAAACAGGGGCTTATACATGTGACAGGTTCACGATTCACTTACTTTCCAGAGTTTCTGCATTATTAGAATTTTGCCATATGCCTTAATGCTATTCAGTTTAAGTTTGACATCACAGGCTGGTATTTTCATATTCACGCCACCTGGTTTAGTCTAAGTCGCTTGTTTTACCCGTCAAATTGTTGGCAAGGTATATATTGGTTGTCACAAGTTTACAACTATTTCCTTAGCTCTGGTAGGGCTCACGTGTCTGGCAGATTCCGATATTTCAATGTACACAGTATTAATCATCCAGGTTCTAAGGTATTTCAAGTTGTGCCCTTAGTGGTATCCCAGCAATGGCTGTCACCAAGTCTTTCAATTACTATTCACGTCACAGGTAAGTGGTCTTTCATTACATAATGTGGGTTATGTCTCTGGTTATGTTCACTATCTCATTTTGCCACCTTCAATTTTGGCTATCTCACTATACCATCAAGATACATCTGACTGTCATCCAACACCACATGTTTGTCTACTTTCCAACAAAGCCAGTTTCCTTTCATCCTATCCAATCAGACTATACTTAAGGGTTTCCAAACCTGTCTAATTTGCTAGATTCAGCCCCTTTCAAATCTCTCACTAACTCTGAAACCACTAATTACCTGGCCTTTTATGGCTTCCTGAAGCCACGAGAATTCACCATCAGTGGCCAACACAATGCACAAGGTTGCTTTCAAAGCTCCTACCTAATTAAACATCAAGATTATTACATACTGACTCTACCCATGACCAAAACAAGTCAATAGGGTAAACCTGTCCACATGCCATACTATCCCATGAATAAAATATGGTGCCGGTGAAGGTTTTCGATTCCTACCTACTCACCATACCGTATATCGCATCTCTTCCACTACTGTCCCTTCACGGGACTATCCTCACTACCTCTAAGGCATGTTATACATATGGTTATCATTTAACAGGGCTCGGAATGAACCCTAGCCTTTATTCATGACACTCGTGTAGGATAGCGGCTGCATCTACGGCATCGAGCCAGCATGTTCCAGCCCATGTCATTAAACTTTAGGTCACTGGAAGTCATCAGCATATACAACATACATACCCCAACCAGTACAGGAAACATGAAGGGCATGCATGGAAAATGTAATCTTAATGTACTTACATGGTATTATGTTCTTTACTCAATAAATGTATTTTGAGCATGATTTGTATTCCTTTTTTGCCCACTTTACACCCTGTTCCAAATTATTATGCAAATGATATTTTTCTCATTTACCTAAATAATTGATGTAAATAACAGTCAGCATAATTCTCATGTTATCAACTATTAAGAGTACAATTCAAATTTATTTAAAAATGATAACTGTAACGGCACCCCCAGGCATAAAAGGGTTAAACCGCCGTTTAGTAGATCTTCCCTTCCAGAGACACAGGCACAGCTACTGCAGTACACCAATCTGCCGAACAGGAAACCATATGAATGCTGTAAACAGCCGAATAGGAAAAACCATACGAATAGGTTTACACTCCTAGCAGTCGAACTGGAACAGCCTACAATAAATCCCCCCAAGAATGAGACAAAGTTTTGTGTTGAGGGTCAAGCAGTGAACAGTCAGAGCTGTGGGTTTGTTGTTCTTATATACACATTAGTACCACCCACCGAGTTTTGGAACACAACCAATAAACACATACAATACATTCAGACACTCCCACACAAAATCCTCCCCTCTGCCTGTGATACAGTTACCTTACACAATGGGTAATGTAATTATAACAAGCAGAGAAATAAAATGTTTCCACATTATTCATAACTTGAAAAGTATGCATCATATTCACATATAACTTACATTTCTAGAATCAGCATACTCCAAATACAAACATACGTCAAAATCATACAAATTGGTCCAGTGGTTCAAAAGATAGATCGTAGTCCTTTGTGACCAAAGGAAGCAAAACCAGTTCCACAGAGTCTTCTATCCTGGAGATAATTGGGAAGTAATCCAATTATCTAAAAGGACAGAGGCAAAACTCCATTGAACACATGGCAGCAAAAGACAATAAAACACATAAAAACATCTAACTGTGTACATTCAACATATCCCCAGACAGCTCAGATCTGAGCGCACATTATTACTGAATGGCGCTCAGAGCACAAACATACAGTTCAATTGCCATGGAGCCAAAGTCTTTCCCATAGTCTTTCATTATACAAATGGGCTCCATGACATAGCTATCTGGGGTATCACCGCTCAAACAGGGCCAGCACTGAATGACCCGGCTTTCGTGTCTCCACAGGGGAAAATCAAGCGTTTCAACATGGGGCCATAGTCTAAAGGCAGCAGGCGGGCAACCAGGCTTCTCCAATGCAATGTGGCGAGATTGCTCTCGTCACAATAACAGTATTTTTTTTAAACATAAAAAACTTACTATGCACTGTTCCAAATTATTATGCACAGTAAGTTTTTTATAGGTTGTAAAGAACTGAAAATTGTCATTTGTTTTGTTTGCAGCATATTTACTGAAATCAAAAACTATTTCAATCAAACTTATAACAACATTTTAACTTTTTAAACATTTTAACAGATCACGTTACATTTTAACAGGACCCCTTATTTGATAGCAGCTTCACAAGTCTTTGAACTTGTGAGTTTTTGGACAGTTTATGCTTGAATTTGTTTACAACATGTCAGAATAGCCTCCCAGAGCTGCTGTTTGTATGGAAACTGCCTCCCTACCTCATAGATCTTTTGCTTGAGGATGCTCAAAAGGTTCTCAATAGGATTGAGGTCAGGGGAGGATGGAGGCCACACCATGACTTTCTCTCCTTTTATCCCCATAGCAGTCATTGATGCAGAGGTATTTTTTGAAGCATGAGATGGTGCATTGTCATGCATGAAGATGATTTTATTACGGAAAGCATAGCTCTTCCTTCTGTACCAGGGAAGAAAGTGGTCAGTCAGAAACTCCACATACTTTGCAGAGGTCATCTTTACACCTTCGGGGACCCTAAAGGGGCTGACTAGCTCTCTTCCCATGATTTCGGCCCAAAACATGACTCCACCACCGCCTTGCTGACGTCGCAGCTTTGTTGGAACAGGGTGGCCGTCCACCAACCATCCACTACTCCATCCATCTGGACCATCCAGGGTTGCACGGCACTCATCAGTGAACAGGACTGTTTGAAAATTAGTCTTCATGTATTTTTCTGCCCAATGCAGCTGTTTCTGCTTTTGAGAATTGGTTAGTGATGTCTGCGGCACTCCAGAGGCACCAGCAGCTGCAAATATCTGTTTGCTGCCATGTAATGGTATTTTAGCAGCTGCTCTCTTGATCCGATGCATGGATCTGGCAGAAATCTTCCTCAATGTCTACACGAACCCCTCTGTGCTCTGAATCAGCCACAAATCTCTTAATAGTGCCATGATCACGCTTAAGTTTTCGTGAAATATCTTTGTTTTCATACCTCGTCCAAGGCATTGAACTATTTCACTCTTTTCATCAGCAGAGAGATCCTTTTTCTTTCCCATATTGCATGAAAATTGTACTCTGCTTAACACCCTCCTTTAGTAGTTTTTCCTTAAATTGGGCTTACCTGGCAATCTAATTATCACAGGTGTCACCTCATCCAACTTTTTCCTATCACAGGTTTTCTAACAACATCTTATTTCATATCATATTCCACGTAGCCCCGAATACAATAGATAATTGGTATATATGTGTGCATATTGGGAATGGCGGGGCCCTGCCATCTGGGCCCCCCAAGACTGCAGGGTTTGTCACCCCCTGATGCTGGCCCTGATCCATATAGGCTTAACCTTAGAGAAGCCTTTCTAGAAGCATCTAAGGCAGTGATGGCGAACCTCTGGCATGCTGGGCCCTCTCTGTGGGCACGCGGCCATAGGTTCCCCATCAATGCAGAGTAGGCACTTGTCTGCCCAAAACGGCAGGCGCCTACTCTGTTTTCTTCTCGGGAGGACCGGAAGCAGGGAGAGGGATCTTGGAAGCAGCTCTCTTGTCCTCCCACGAGCAATCTGTGTGGAGCGTTGCCGCACGTTACCATGGCAATGCTCCACACAGCATCGCGCGGGAGAACAGGAGAGCTGCTTCCCTGTCACATACTTATCACCACCGGACCACCATGGCTGTGTTCCCCCCTCCGTCACCAAAAGGGGATACTAATTTAATATACTTTAAAAAAAAGCACCACAGCACCCCTACCCCCCACACACAGCACCACTACCCCCCACATACACACAGCACCCCCACACACACACACACACACACAGAACCCCTTCACTCACACACACACAGAGAACCCCTCACTCACACAGAGAGAACCCGTCACTCACACCCTCACACACACACAGCACAGCACTTCACACACACAACACAGCACCACACACACACACACACACACACACTCCTCACACACAGCACTCCACACCCTTACAAACACATACACTGCACCCCTTAATGCAGTATATGTGTGTTTGTATTCAGCAGACTGTGTGTGTATTCATCTGTGTAGTCCTCCAGACTTTCTGTGTGATCAGTCTGAGCAGAAAGCTCTTTGGACAGGTCACCAGATTATCCACAAGATATTTGTTTAGGAATTTTTTTCAAGCACTGCAGCATGTCATTTACTTCATGTACATCTTATTTTGTGCAGGAGGGACAGCTAAAAACTGCAGATGTAACTGCCATGTAATTTGAGCCTGGTACAGCGGCCTCGTCCATTGTGCTTTGGGCTTTGGGGAGACATTTAGCATCTCACTTCCTTCAGAGGAGTGCTTAGGTACTAAAAAAAACTTGTATGCTGGATGTGGCATGATGCTTCCAAACTGTGTGGCCATTTTCGAAGCCTGCCAGACATATCCTTATATTCTTTTTTTTTTTTATATTACTTAATAACACTTTTATATATTCACAACTTTGTGTAATCCATCAACAATCTCATCAACCAGTAGGTCATATCTGTATGGAGAGGAGCAATCACAGCAGGATGCTTGCTTTTTTATTGTGTCTACGGACTAATCACACATTCCAGGCACTGCTTGCTTATTTACACTAGGCTATCATTGTAATCTCATTTTGTCTTTTATCTTCCCTATTCTTTCATCTCCATCCATATTATGAGCAAGTGATATCTCAAACGTTGCTCTTATAGCGCTTACATTGTTTGAATTTGTGCACTTATATTTCTCTGTTACTCCAATATATCTCCTTTCATTCATGTTCAAGGTAAAGTATAATAAAGCTGAGTTTGAATAGGAAGCTATGTAACTGTTCGTTGCTCTTTCATGATTTCCCTTTGCACATTTTCTGTTAAATAATAGACCTTACATCTGGCATGCCAAAGGTTGCCTACTCCTGCTCTATTGACTTGGTTTGAAAGCGCATTAAAATGAGTAGAGAAAAATATTTCTAGTGTAGATAAAATTCAATTTATACAATTGACATGTATCTAAGATAACATTAATGGTAGGTCAAAGCAATGCTACATTATTATTTAATGTTTTTAGTCATAAATTGTAATGAAAGGTTATACTAAGCATCATAACAAAGTCTATCATGACCAGTGGGTATGATTAATTGTTCCTTGTAAAAAAAATATTGCCAGCTAATGTAGGCTGTGTTCATAGGCCCCAGGGAGAGTGCGCAGCTTAGCGGACAGGGGCACATGTATGAGTGTGGGATGGATGATGCATGATTGGCTATATGCTACATGTGGGAGTGTGAGATATGAGGAAGTGGGTGGTGACAGATCAGACTGACCTCAGTGCCACTTAGGAGCCGGGCCAGCAACAAGTTTCTCTGCCTCCTCCTGTTGCTGGGCTTGCTGGATTTTCTGCCTGGGGGCCCTGGATGCTGGATCCTGGTTGTTACAGCCATCCTGTCTGCCCTCGGGGCTGGAACTGGTGCTGCTGCTGCAGAGGGTGGCATCCTACTTCCCCAGCAGCCTGGAGGTGAGGTTCCCCTCCCCAGCAGTCTGGCTCTCCCTGTGTCTCCCTCCATGGGCACCCTCCGTGGCTCATCTGACCCCAGCTCTCCCTCTCAGGCCCGGTACAGGAGCTGCAGCCCAGGCCCGAGGCTTCAACAGGGCTGCGCGGCCTGCTCTGCGCCCTGTCCTTCCGCCGCCCCTGGTGTCCGGGCGGCGGCATCTGCTGTGGACTGTGCCCCCCCCCGGAGGTAGTGGGGGGCGGAAGCACGGCAATCGACCCGGGCGGCGTGTGGGATGCAGCCCGGGGACCTCCCCTCTCAGCCGGCAGTGGTAAGTGGGCCATGCGGGGTGGCTCTCGGCCGCTGCCGCCGGGTGGGGAGGGGTTCTGTATCCCCCTCATGGGCTCCGGGGAGGAGGGGGGTCTGCTTGTCCCGGCCCTCCCCTCCCTCTTTTGCCCGGGCTCTCCCCCCACCCCCCCTCCAATGGTTCTCCTTTCTTTGCCCCCCCTTCTTTATTGCCCCCTTTCTTTATTGTCCCCTCCTCCTCCTTGCTGACTTTCTTTGCTCTTCCACCTCCCTCTCCCTCCCCCCACCTCCCTATTCTTACCTGTTTCGGCAGCCTCCTATCCTGGAGCATTGGCTCTTCCTCTCTCCACTGCTGCATCAGGCTTTGGGTGCAGTTGCCAGATCCGTCCAGCAGGTGGCGTCTGAAGCTCAAGTTGCCATGGGAACTGCGCTGCAGGTGATGGACTCCTCTTTTCAAACTGCTGTCTCTTCTTTGGTGCCGCCAGCAGTTCCTGGGGTGCCGTCAGGTGAGTAATGTTTTCCTTCGCTAGGCGGGTTCATGTTGGGTTTATTTAAAAAAAAATTTTTATAATAATAATAATAATTTTCTACAACCTAACCTCAATAAATAAATAAATAATATTAAAAAAATTGGAGGGGATTTGGGCCTCTTCTTCATTGGGGGCTGTGCCCCCCTCTACCCTGCGTGGTCGCGCGGGATATTCCTTTATTGGCCGTTGGCGATTTGGGTTTGGGGTTCGCTATTTTGGAGAGCATGGTTGGGGAGAGGGCTCCACGGCGCGGCGTGGCGCTGTTTGGTTGCCAGGACACCACTTGGAATGCATGTCATACTTATTGTGGCCTGGGTTGGTGGCGCCATGAAAAACATTTCATCAGCGTCTCGCGGTTCTCTCCATCGTAATCCGGCGGCGCGTAAAGGGGGTCTGTCCTCCTTTCCTGGGGGGGCGGCTCCGCCACAGCAGCCTCGCAGCAACGGCCAGGTTGTTGGGGGGGAGTTGAAGGTCAGCCGATGTAAGTGGGGTGGGTCGTGCTGTTTTAAGCTCAAATGCTCCCATCGTGGTGGGGGCTCACTCTGCCTCCTGCTGTTTCAAGAGGGGTAAGTACGGGGAAAAAAGGGGATGTGGGTGCGCAGGGCGGCGACACCAGTGCTCGTAAGCGCGATGCGCCCATGGCTCGACCGCTACTGGAATCGGCAGGCCATGGGGCCCCTGCTGGAGGGAGTCACCCAAGACTTCGGGATCCCCTTCTCAGAGCGCCCAGCGTGAAATACTTAAAGTGAATCAATGCAGTAGGGAGGAGACTATGTTTAAAAGAAGTAAAACTTCCGCAATAAGAATACATAGTCTTAAATTGGAGGGGCGAAGGTTTCACAATCATACCCGGATGTATTACGTTAACAGAAGGGTAGCGAATGCATGGACTAGCCTTCCAGCTAAAGTGGTAGAGGTTAACACAGTAGAGGAGTCTACGTGGGTGTGGGATATGCGTAAGGCTGTCCTACCTATAAGATAAGGCCAGGGACTAATGTCAGTGGTTAGAAAATTGGGCAGACTGGATGGGCCGAATGGTCCTTATCTGCCGTCACATTCTATGTTTATGTCTGTGCTTGACTTCCTGCAGATGGTGCTTGATGAGCTCCTGCGGGAGGTAGCTTTGGGGTGGTTCGCGGGGTCAGTTGAGGCCCCGTCGCTCCCCAAGTTGCAGGTCCCCCTTGGGCCTGGTGCCCAAGTAGGAGGCAGGGGATTTTCGTCTGATTCATCGTTTGCCCTGCCCTCAAGGGGTTTCGGTGAAAGATGTCGGGCGTCCTAGGAATCCTTGATGCTGCGGTACGCATGGTTGGGGCAATGGGCTAACGAAGGCCGATGTCGGAGCCGCGTTTCGCTTGTTGACAGTTCATATGGGTTGTCATCAACTCCTGGGTGGTGGGTTTGTGGCCGGTATTATGTGGATATGTGCTTCACGATGTGTTGTTCATGTCCTGCTTTTACGTTGAGTGTTTCAGCGTTTCCTGGAGTGGGTGGTGCGGCAGGAGGCGAGGATTGGCTCGTTGCTGCGTTACCTTGATGGCTTTTGTGTGTGGGCCTTCTCTGACTTGTCGACTCTTGCTTGACTCGGCGGAGCTTTAGGGTCCTCTTAGAGCACGGTAAGACAGTGAGGCCCAGTGACGTGCCTTAGCTCCTTGGGTATCAAAATTGACTCTGTGGCCATGGAGTGCTGGCTGCCACGGGATAAGGTTGAGAGGGTGTGGCGATGGCTAGGGATCTGAGGAGGATGCAGCTGTGCGAGTTGCAGTTCCTGTTAGGGAGGTTGACTTTCCACTGCCGGATCGGGCCCATGAGGCAACTGTCCCGCAGGCACCTGGTGGTCGCTACTACTGGGACCGCGGCATTTTATCCGGCCCTGGAGGTCTGGGTTTTCTTCCTGATCGAGTATATTGGAAGGTCATCTTGGCAGGCGCCGGAGGTGTCCAGTTCGGACTTGCCCCTCTATACGGACGCAGCTGGCTCTGTCTGGTTTGGGCGATTCTGGGATCGCGCTAATGTGCTAACTTGGTTGGCGGCTTGACCGGGAATCTTGCCTTTCTGGAGCTTTCCCGTTGTGGTGGTATTGGATTTATGGGATCGAGAGCTACAGGACAGTCGGTTGTTATTCACCGTGCCAACCTCGGGGTTGTCCAGGCGATTAGCCAGCTCTCGGTCCCCCTTTTCTCTTTTGGTTCTTCCCCTGCTCCAGCGCCTGGTGCTCTGGTGCCTGTGTCTTCATGTGTCGTATGGGTCCGGTTCCTGTTGGGCCAAGGTACTCCAGGGTATGGGTGGAATGGCAGACGTGGGAGTCAGAGGTGGGTGTATTTGCGGGTACGCCTGCTCGTTACAAGGTCTGTTGTGACTGCTGGAGCGTTGGGTTTCGGCGGATATGTAGCCCTTTGGGGTGTCCTTGCGCGTGTCCAGTTTAGTTTTCTGGTTAAGTCCCAGGGTTGGGTGGCGGTCACCACGGAGTTTCTGGTATGGCATGCGGTGTAGGGCCCGTGCAGGGGTCAGTTTCTGTGGATCCAAAGCAGACGGTTTTGGGGGCCCTATGGGCACAATTGTGCCAGGTGCTCCCAGAGATATGCCTCGCCATTTCTTCATTTCTTTGGGGCCATGAGGATTGGGGTATTGGTGGGTCTGAACTGGTCAGCCGGTAGGGGAGGATTCTGTTTGCGGATGTCCGGGATGGTCAGGACCCGGTGTCCTTCAAGACTCGTCCATACAAGACCGATATCCTTTGCAAGGGCAGGTGGGTCCCGCTGGCAGCGGTCCCAGGATTGGACGCCTGTCGCGTCTGGGCGCTCAGGGAGTCCGCGGTACAGCCGTACCTGGCTGGCCCGATCATGGTATACGAGGCAAACTTCCTTTCCCATTTTCAATTTGTTTGGCGGTCATTCTTTCCGCATTGGCGCTGCGACGGAGGCCTCTCGGCTGGGTATGCTGAATCGGGATGTGCAAAGGATAGGACTCTAGGAGATTTGTTCCGGTGTGCGGGACGCTGGTTTGCTCCGTTGATTGTTTTTTCCTTCTCAGGGCGGATGATTGAGCACTCGATGGTGGAGGACATGAAGTGGGTCTGGCTCCTCCCGGAAGTGGTCAGGTTCTCTTGCTTGCGGGGGGGTGTCATTGGTTCTGGTCATTCCCCCTGGGTGGGTACTGACCTGGGGACGGTGCCGCTCGGAGACTGGGTGGACATAGGGAAGCGGGACTTGTCCCAGATCCTTATGTAATTTCCGGGTTTATTTTTGCATGGTGTTGTCGGAGGTTGTGGCGAGGAACTATTGGCTGCAAGCACACATCTGGAGTGCGTGGGAGCACTGCCGTGAAGGGTTCAACTGTGGGGTTTCGCGGTTCATTATAGGGGTTTGGGGGCTGCCCATTTCATCAGGTTTTGAGCGGGAGGTGGCAGATTTGTTGCAGCTGGATGGGGTTGGGCTCTACCCTTTTAATCTGGCCATTCTAGAGGCGGTGGAACTGGCCATGTTTGGTTTGTTTGGGGTCCCCCGCTGATTTTAGGCTTAAAACAGCGAGGTTGTGGCGGGGGTGTGTCCTTGCCAAATAATGGATGATTTGGTAGATTAGATGAAAAAGGGGGATAATGGCCGGGTCTCATCCTCCCCCTGTCTCTTATGGTGAACCTGGTGGAGGTACCAGGTTGGACGTGTCCCCACTGGGTTGTAAGTCGACCAGTGGGGAGCATTATGGTTGGGCCCCACCGAGTTGGTGGGGAGCCCTAAAAAGGAAGATGTTTTTATTATGCCGAGGGGGGGAGGTGAGAGCCTTGGGGAAGTTAGATTGGCAAGGACAGTTTCTTTGGTTACTGTATGACTATATGCAAATTGTTAATTTATGATATTTATTATTTCGTTATATGTTAAAGGAGTCATACAGTATTTGCTGTGGCCTGTTTTCTCCAAGAAGTTGTCTGTGTCGTTATTTGAAGGGGTAAGTTATGGTTTTATGGGTGATGAAGGGAATGCTATCCAATGCCCACTATGTACATACATGTTTCACCATCAAAATATGGTTAAAGGTTCACTATAGTGCCAGGAAAACAAACTCGTTTTTCTGGCACTATAGGGTCTTTAGGTCCAACCCACCCTCAGGATCCCACTCCCACTGGGCTGAAGGGGGCTGAAGGGGTTAAACACTTACCTTTCTTCAGCGCCGGGCTCCCTTGGCACTGGGGAACTCTCTTCCCTCTGCCAACGTCAGTGCCGAATGCGCATGTACGGCAAGAGCAGCATGCACATTCAAACAGTCCATAGGAAAGCATTTCTCAATGCTTTCCTATGGACGTCCAGCGTCTTCTCACTGTGGTTTTCACAGATCTCACAGCCGGCGGGGGGGAGGGAGTGAGAGAGAGGACCCGGGAGCTCAGCCTGCAGCTCCTCCGGATCCTCCTCTAGCGAGATTTGGAGCGTTGCCGCGGTTACCACGGCAACGCTCCAAATCTCGCGAGAGTGAACTCTAGCCTGGGAGCGCGGGCTAGAGTTCACTATCCACACTGGACCACCAGGGATTCACACTGGGACCACCAGGGATCGAAATATGTCCCCCCTCCTCCTCAATAAAGGTAAGAAGTGAGGGGGGACATAGAATATTTATTTTAATTAAATAAAAAATAAATACATATATTATTAAAAAAAAAGCCCCCCTACCCTTATCACACACTCTATACACATACACCCCCCATACACACACTGCCCCCCATACACACA
>OW240917.1:114509273-114724135 GCA_933207985.1 Pelobates cultripes | reverse complement strand
ACGTTCAATGCTATACCACCCTGCTTCCAACACCAGAACAATACGCAGTGCCATCTGTGCAAAAAGATGGGACACATGAGAAGAGACTTCTCCCAGAACCGGGACCAGGCACAGTGGATCTGCCCTAGAGCCCCACCAGCAACCAGAGCGGCTGCATGAAAAACGTCATGCTGGCCATGATAGCAGTTTGCTATGAGGGTGCATAGCCACATGCTGGTCAAACTGCCCATTATAACCTGCCCACCTCCAAAAGTGCCTTCAATGGGCACTTCAGCGTTAGAACTTGACCATGGAGCAATAGAAGAAGGTTGTCAGGTCTGATTAATTACATTTTATTTTTCATGTTTGTTGTTACTAACATGCAGAGGAAACCACTCGTTCTTCAGCTCCCGAATGCCCAGAGGAGAACTGGGAAGTCCTCCACGAAGCAGATCCAGTCCAATCCGCTGCGCACAACTAGCAGCACCACTGCAATCTGTATAACTTCGGGGAAAACTTTTCCAGGGGCTTTGTGACACTGGGGCTACACTTACCCTAGTAAAACGACACTTGTTCCCAAATCGTCCCAAACTAGCAATTCGGTGGCTGTTTGTGTAGCTGGAGTGACAGTATACCGGTTACCGACTGCCTGGGTACACATGAATTAGGGTGCAGTGTCTGGAATGGTAGAGGTCGGGTTGATGCAGGAGTTGCCGGCCAAAGTTTTGCTGGGGAATGACCTGGGCAAGTTAACCTTGACCTTCGATGCCAAATCCCAGCCAGAGGAAATATTTCCAGTAGTCTCCTGGCCTCAGGCCCATACATTGGACCAAAGCTCACACCCGGAGGCTCAGGTAAGGACCCAATCCCCATACATAGAGGTTGTTCCTTGGGATGCCCCCACAGAGTTTGGGAGGGAGGTAGCCATTGACCCCTGTTCACAGATATACAGGGACTGGGTCACTTCCAGTCAGGCTGGGCTAGAGAGAGAGAAATATTTAGAGGACAAAGATAGAGTAGTGGCTGGGTCGGAACCAATCCTTACCAGGCAACCTGTTGTACCCCAGAGGTACAGACAGGAGCTGCTCAGGATAGCACACGATATCCCGCTATCCGGACACTTAGGAGTTAGCCAAAACGAAATACCAGCTAACTCAGAATTTTTTCTGTCCAGGTATCTCCCAAGACATTAGATGCTATTGCCAAACGTGTGATACCTGCCAGAGAGTAGGTAAGAGGGGAGACCGCCACAAGGCAAAACTCCACCCTCTCCCCACAAACTCTGTAGGGTCTGCGGCATCAACCTGATCATGAGCTCCCCCTACCATCCTCAAACTAATGGTCTTTGTGAATGATTCAACAGGACATTAAAACAAGAGGGTGACTGTAGATTTAGTGGGACCCTTAGCGAAGCCTAGTCCCACTAACAAGAAATAAATCTTGACGGTAGTGGACTACACAACCAGATACCCAGAGGCGGTGGCGTTAATCAATATTCATGCAGAGACAGTATGCAGGAGCCCTGATGCAAATTTTCTCCTGGATGAGCTTTCCTCGGGAGATAATCTCGGATCAGGGCTCCCAGTGTACCGCAGAGGTCACCCACAAACTCTGTAGGGTCTGCGGCATCAAGCTGATCATGAGCTCCCCCTACCATCCTCAAACTAATGGTCTTTGTGAATGATTCAACAGGACATTAAAACAAAGGCTCCTGATGTTCTTGGCCAGTAGTCAAGACTGGGAGAAATTCTTGTCGCACTTCCTGTTACTTTACCGGGAGGTGCCCCATTAACCCACAGGGTTCTCCCCATTTGAGCTGCTATTCGGGAGGAGGGAGAGGGGGCCCCTAAACCTTATCAGAAAGCGTTGGGAAGGGGATGTCCGGAAGGATGGGATCCCCATAATTCCATATGTACTGGAGTTCCGTGACCACCTGGAGGCGCTAACCCGAGCCATGCCAACAAATCTCTTGATGACACATGGTACGATGGGGGAGCCAGGGACAGCAGCTTTCAGGTAGGATAGAAAGTTTTATTTTAAAACCTGCCCGCAATGATAAGCTGGGCCCATACAAGGTGATAGGGCAGAAATGCGATACCACCTATATGATCGGCCCTTGCTCTGGAGCGGGAGGGCAACACATGCACCATGTAAACATGCTGAAAGCCTACCATAAAAGAGCAAAGGAAGTTGCGATGATGTGCGCCTCTAACTCCAAAGATTTTGAGAACCTTCCCCTACCACACCTCCAGGGGATGGGAGTCAGACAGGCAAGTTTAATTTGGGAGAACAGCTGATTCCTCAGGGGCATACCAAGGTACAACAGTTATTCATGGCTAAGAGGGGCCACCTTCTCCAACATGCCCGGGTACACTCCTTTTGTCACTCATCAAGTAGAGACGCCAGGCCAGCTACCACTATGCCAGCCCCCTTACTGGATCCCAGAATCGGTAAGGGAGAGTGTGCAAAAGGAGAAGAGATGCTCCGAATGGGGGTTATTGAATCGTCCGACAGCTCTTGGGCCTCCTCAGTAGTCCTGGTATTGAAGAGAGATGGTACGACCTGCTTCTGTGTGGACTACAGGAGGTTGAATGATAAGAATGATAAGACTGTGTTGGACGCTTATCCTATGCCTAGGATAGACGAGCTGTTAGATAGAATAGCTAGGAGCCAGTACCTCACTACAATTGATTTCTATAAGGGGTACCGGCAGATTCCTGTAACCAGCTAATCCATCCTGAAGTCAGCCTTCATCACCCCGTTCGTCTTGTACCAATTTCGAATTATGCCGTTCGGGATGAAAAACACACCGGCTACCTTCCAAAGGATGGTAGACCGACTCCTAGATGGGTTTCAAGACTATGCCTGCGCATATCTATATCATATATCCATTTTCAGCAATACCTGGCAGGATCACTTGGCCCATATAGGAGCTGTCTTAGACAGGATTAGGGAAGAAGGCTTAACGCTTAAGCCCAGCAAATGCAATATAGGAATGGCTGAGGTACAGCACAGAATAGGATGCGGGAAGCAGAAACCCAAGCCCGCTAAGATTGAGGCAGTGGCCCATGGATTAAGACCCAAGTATTGGCCTTCCTAGGGACAGCGGGGTATTACGGGAAGTTTGTCCCCACCTACAGTGCCCTGGCCATGCCCCTTACTGATGTTACTCGCAAGGACCTTCCCCGACAGTTGTCCGTACCCCCCTTTTTCATACCCCCTGAACATCAACTATCCCTGGCTTGTTAACTTCAACGGAGTAATTAACTCAAGTGCTTTACCTGGGTGGCCACTATTCCTATAACTGAACACACCTGCTCTAGTGAATGGCGGCCATTTTGTCTCCTTGAACACAGGCAGCGGTACGTGGTCGTTGAATGCGTGAAACTCTTTTCGGCTACTCGATTCCGCGAACCCCGGAGATAACTGTACCGCTGCCCGTTCCACTTCCAGACAAGTTAGGAGAAAGGAACTACCAACTGGGGGAGCATTCCAAGTATACCGGCTGTTGCTTCTTTTCCTCTGGAACTATTATGGGCTATCACCTCGTGGCCAGCTTGTTAGAGCTTTACCCAAATGGCGATTCCGTTCTACCAAAGGGATCTGAGTGCTATTTGGACTATTTCCGGGCTATTAGAGGATATAAGACTTGTGGGGTTGCTGTGCAATATGCTGTGACTATTTTTGGGGTGTTTTATGTATTTCTTATGTGGTTCCCTGTGACTGAGAGATAATTGAGTTGCCAGTCTTTGAGGGGTTTGTGTTGTTTTGGGGGTTTTATGTATTTCTTATGTGGTTCCCTGTGACTGAGAGATAATTGAGTTGCCAGTCCTGGGAGGGGTTTGTGTTGTTTTGGGGGTCTGTGCATAAAAACAGAGTGTGGCTCAATACATTTGAGCTGTACTCCCAGAACTGTGTCATCCAGTTACTGGGGAGGAGGAGAGCTATTCACTTCACAGCACCTTGTTCCTGATTTCCAGTTACCACAGATCCGGTGGTGAAAAGTCCTTGTCAAGACTAGAACTTTGCTACATTATAGTATGTTTTGCAACTTGTATTAGCGTGATGGGCCTTTACACTGATGAGCCACCTAATTAAAACCACTGACAGGTGAAGTGAATAACATTGATTATATTGTTACAATAGTACCAGTCAATGGGTTGGGATATATTAGGCAGCAAATGTTAGTTCTTGTGTTTAAAGCTGGAAAAATGGGCAATCGAAAAGATCTGAGTGACTTTGACAAAGGCCACATAATGATGGCAAGATGATTTAGTCAGAGCATCTCCAAAAAGGTAAGTCTCAAGGGTTGTTCCCAGAATGCAGTGGTTAGTGCCTGCCAAAAGAGGTGCAAGAAAGTATATGCAAGGAAGGACAATCGGTGAACCGGCATTAGCATCGTGGGTGCCCAAGGCGGATGCATGTGTGAGCGAAGGCTAGCCCATCTGGTCTGATCAGACAAAAGAGCTGGTGTAGCTCAATCTGCTGAAAAACGTCATGCTGGCCATGATAGCAGTTTGCTATGAGGGTGCATAGCCACATGCTGGTCAAACTGCCCATTATAACCTGCCCACCTCCAAAAGTGCCTTCAATGGGCACTTCAGCGTTAGAACTTGACCATGGAGCAATAGAAGAAGGTTGTCAGGTCTGATTAATTACATTTTATTTTTCATGTTTGTTGTTACTTAGAGAACAGATAGCAGCAAGCTGCAC
Source organism: Pelobates cultripes (assembly GCA_933207985.1). Taxonomy (NCBI): domain Eukaryota; kingdom Metazoa; phylum Chordata; class Amphibia; order Anura; family Pelobatidae; genus Pelobates; species Pelobates cultripes. The sequence goes on along the minus strand of OW240917.1, from coordinate 114,719,443 downwards.
TATGGGCAGGCAAGCAGAGGCAGTGTAATGCTCTGGACAATGTTCTGCTGGGAAAACTTTGGTCCTGATATTTACGTGGATGTTACTTTGATGCACCATCTACTTAGAGATTGCTGCAGATCACGTACACCCCTCCAAGGCAATGATGTTCCCTGATGGCAGTGTCCTCCTTTAGCAGCATAAAACACCTTGCCACACTGCAAAAATTGTTGAGGAATGGTTTGACAATGGTTGTCAAAACTTTCCAGATCTCAATCCAATTGAACATCTGTGGGATGTACTGGAACAACAAATCAGACCCATGGAGGCCCCACCTCGCAACTTGCAGGACTTAAAGTATCGGCTACTAATGACTTGGTGCCAGATACCACCGTTCAGAGGTTTTGCTGAGTCTATGCCTCGACGCACCAAAGCTGTATTGGCAGCATGTGGGGGACCTACACTATATTAGGCAGGTGGTTTTAATGTTGTGGGTTATCAGTGTATATATGCTGTAACTGAGTGATGGAAGTTGTACGCATATTGGATCAATCTGATATTAAAATTGTATGTATTTAAAAATCTGTTTTTTTTCCCATTGCTTTGTCCATTTCTTATTTTGCCTGCTTCCCCCAACACACACTTTTAAAAAAAAATTAAGCTGATTTTTAGAGTTATAAATATAAACTACAGGTTGACAAAAGTTGAAAAAGGGTTGAGATTTAGTCAAACTCCACGTCTTTTAACATTGGTCGTCTTGGTCAATACTCAACTCCTCTAGCAATGCTGGCATTGCAAGTCTTTGTGGATTGTGCCATGGATACCTAGTGTTGACTTTTGTACCATACATAATTATAGCCTATTTGCATGGAGCATTTTTAGTGACTAGACTTCCTCTTGCACACAGAACACTAGAGAACAGTGTATAGATTATACTGTCTCCCTGTTCAATTTTCTACTATTTAGGAGTTAAATCACCTTGTTAACCCCTTGAGGACCTTAGTGTATTCCATTCCACCCTCCACAGAGTGGGCTTTAACACTGTTAGGATACCATGGAATGACCTAATGTTTTGTTTTCATTGGTGCAACTACTGCCGGTGCCCCCGGTGAGGCTGTACCGTGGCCCATAAGCTCAGGGGCCCATCGGGATGCCCATGCACTCATGGACACCTGATGGACATCTTTGATTAGGGGCCAGGTCAGGTGCTGCATCCATTTAACAGCCCCCTGCTCGGTGTGAAGCTTCTCAGTTTTTTAATGAGCTGCGAAGGCGAGAGGGGGGGATAATATACAGAAAGGAAGAGCCTCACCAGACTACGATCAGACTCAGCCAGATGCCTCTAGACCTCTACGGAAGTCATCCTCCTGAACCACAAAGGTATGGGAACAGGGGAGTGGCTAAACATATGAAATGTGATCTTTGTGTGTATATGTTATCTGTGTGTATGAGTTATCTTTGTTTATGTATGTATTATCTGAGGGTCTGTGACTATATATTATTACTTTTATTGTTATAGCCATTTATATAGCACCAACAGATTCCATAGTGCTTTACAATATTATGAGAGGGGGATTTAACTATAAATAGGACAATTACAAAAAACAATAGGTTGAAGAGGACCCTGCTCAATCAAGCTTACTATATATATATATATATATGTGTGTGTGTATGTGTTATCTGTGTGTGCTTGTTACCTGTGTGTGGATATTTGTGTAGCTATGTGTATGTGTTATGTGTGTGTGTGTATCTGTGTTTTTGTATGTATATGTTATCTATGTGCGTATTTGTGTTTCTATCTGTCTGCGTATATGTATTATCTGTGTGTATGTGTGTGTATATGTGCTATCTGTGTGTGTATATGTGTTTGTATCTATGTGTGTATATGTGTTATCTGTGTGTGTATATATGTATTATCTGTGTGTATGTGTGCATGTGTTATCTGTGTGTGTATGTTTCATTATTATTTTTATTATTATTATTGGTATTTACAGGGAGTGCAGAATTATTAGGCAAGTTGTATTTTTGAGGATTAATTTTATTATTGAACAACAACCATGTTCTCAATGAACCCAAAAAACTCATTAATATCAAAGCTGAATATTTTTGGAAGTAGTTTTTAGTTTGTTTTTAGTTTTAGCTATGTTAGGGGGATATCTGTGTGTGCAGGTGACTATTACTGTGCATAATTATTAGGCAACTTAACAAAAAACAAATATATACCCATTTCAATTATTTATTATTACCAGTGAAACCAATATAACATCTCAACATTCACAAATATACATTTCTGACATTCAAAAACAAAACAAAAACAAATCAGTGACCAATATAGCCACCTTTCTTTGCAAGGACACTCAAAAGCCTGCCATCCATGGATTCTGTCAGTGTTTTGATCTGTTCACCATCAACATTGCGTGCAGCAGCAACCACAGCCTCCCAGACACTGTTCAGAGAGGTGTACTGTTTTCCCTCCTTGTAAATCTCACATTTGATGATGGACCACAGGTTCTCAATGGGGTTCAGATCAGGTGAACAAGGAGGCCATGTCATTAGATTTTCTTCTTTTATACCCTTTCTTGCCAGCCACGCTGTGGAGTACTTGGACGCGTGTGATGGAGCATTGTCCTGCATGAAAATCATGTTTTTCTTGAAGGATGCAGACTTCTTCCTGTACCACTGCTTGAAGAAGGTGTCTTCCAGGAACTGGCAGTAGGACTGGGAGTTGAGCTTGACTCCATCCTCAACCCGAAAAGGCCCCACAAGCTCATCTTTGATGATACCAGCCCAAACCAGTACTCCACCTCCACCTTGCTGGCGTCTGAGTCGGACTGGAGCTCTCTGCCCTTTACCAATCCAGCCACGGGCCCATCCATCTGGCCCATCAAGACTCACTCTCATTTCATCAGTCCATAAAACCTTAGAAAAATCAGTCTTGAGATATTTCTTGGCCCAGTCTTGACGTTTCAGCTTGTGTGTCTTGTTCAGTGGTGGTCGTCTTTCAGCCTTTCTTACCTTGGCCATGTCTCTGAGTATTGCACACCTTGTGCTTTTGGGCACTCCAGTGATGTTGCAGCTCTGAAATATGGCCAAACTGGTGGCAAGTGGCATCGTGGCAGCTGCACGCTTGACTTTTCTCAGTTCATGGGCAGTTATTTTGCGCCTTGGTTTTTCCACACGCTTCTTGCGACCCTGTTGACTATTTTGAATGAAACGCTTGATTGTTCGATGATCACGCTTCAGAAGCTTTGCAATTTTAAGAGTGCTGCATCCCTCTGCAAGATATCTCACTATTTTTGACTTTTCTGAGCCTGTCAAGTCCTTCTTTTGACCCATTTTGCCAAAGGAAAGGAAGTTGCCTAATAATTATGCACACCTGATATAGGGTGTTGATGTCATTAGACCACACCCCTTCTCATTACAGAGATGCACATCACCTAATATGCTTAATTGGTAGTAGGCTTTCGAGCCTATACAGCTTGGAGTAAGACAACATGCATAAAGAGGATGATGTGGTCAAAATACTCATTTGCCTAATAATTCTGCACTCCCTGTATATAGCACCAATTAATTCCGCAGCGCTTTACAATATTAGGAGAGGGGGAAATTGACAAAAAATGAGACAATGACACAATGACACAGGAACAATAGGTAGATGGGGGTTCGGCTCTAACGAGCTTACAGTCTAGAGGAGGTGGAGTACAAATACACAACAGGGCAGCAAGGGTGACAGCCACCAAACAAGGTGGAAAAGGTGAGAGGTGAGAGTGGAGTATGGCTCTTTTAGGAGAGTGAGAGACAGATTTGCATAAGTATTGATAAGTTACTCTGGGAGTCCATAAGTATTTCTAAACAGATGTGTTTTGAAGGACTTGCTAAATAATTGAAGACTAGGGGAGAGTCTGATGGGGGTAGGCAGGCTGTTCCAAAAGAAGGGAGCCGCCAGCAAGAAGTCCTGCAAGCGCGAGTTAGCAGTAAGGGTGCGAGCAGCGGACAGGAGAAGGTCACCGGCAGAGCGGAGAGACCGAGAAGGGACATATCTCTGAATAAGGGAAGAAATGTAAGAGGGGCTAGAGTTGATAAGAGCTTTATAGGTAAGGGCTAGTATTTTGAATTGACACCTATAGGATACAGGAAGCCAGTGTAAGCATCGACTGAGGGGCAAGGTATGGGAGGAGCAACGGGTGAGAAAGATCAGCTTGGCGGCAACATTCATTACCGATTGTAGCAGGGCAGTTCGGCTTTTGGGGAGACCATCTAGGAGAGAGTTACAGTAGTCCATGCAAGAGATTACCAGAGCACAGACAAGTTCCTTGGCAGCATCTTGCATGAGCGCGGGCTAGACTTCACTCCACACTGGACCACCAGGGATTCACCACGGACCACCAGGGATGGAGAAATGTCCCCCCTCCTCCTCAACAAAGGTAAGAAGGGAGGGGGGATAGCAATATATTTTATTAAATACTTTTTTTTTTTTTTAAAGCCTCCATACCCTCCTTCCTCTCCCACACACACATACACTGCCCCCCCACACCCATACACTGCCCCCCCACACACACATACACTGCCCCACACACACACATACACTGCCCCCCACACACACACACACACCGCCCTTCACACACACACAACACTGCCTCACACACATACACTGCCCCCACACACACACACACATACATCGCCCCTATACACACATATACTGCCCCCTATACACACACATATACTGCCCCCACACACACATATACTGCCTCCCACACACACACACACTGCCCCACACATACACTGCCCCCACACACACACATACACTGCCCCCACACACACATACACTGCCCCCACACACACACACACACTGCCCCCACACACACACATACACTGCCCACACACACACACTGCCCCCACACACACACATACACTGCCCCACACACACACACATGATATCTGCCCCCCACACACTCACTGCCCCCCACACATACACCTGCCCCACACATACACTGTCCCCCACACACACACACATGCACTGCCACCCACACATACACTGCCCCCACACACATACACTGCCCCCACACACACGACACTGCCCCCACACACACATACACTGCCCCCACACACACACATACACTGCCCCCACACACACACATACACTGCCCCCACACACACACAATCCCACACACACACAAACACACTGCTCCCCCAATAATAATACTACCCCACACAAACACACATATACAGCCCCCATACATGCATACACTGCCCCCCACACACACCGTCCCACACACACTGTCCCACACACACACATACACTGCCCCCACATGCATACACTGCCCCCCACACACACACACTTCCACACATACACTGCCCCCACACACACATACACTGCCTCCCCACACACACACACATACACTGCCCCACACATGCATACACTGCCCCCCACACACACATACACTGCCCCCCACACATGCATACACTACCCCCTGCACATGCATACACTGCCCCCCCACACACATACACTGCTCCCCGCACATACACTGTTAATCTTGTCGGTAAGGTAGCATGCACAGCTATCTGCTCAAAGGTCAGTTTGAGGGGTGGCTTGAGGTGGGTGAAGGAGAGAGTTAAAGGTATTAAAGAGACGCATATGACTGCGTGAGCATGAACTAACAAGAGAAGAAAAGTAAAATTGTGTAGCAAGGATGAGCGCTGTGCTATATGAACACAAAATTAATTTATTGTGTGTACATGTCTGCATCTTTGTGTGCATGTGTGCATCTGATTGTCAGTGTTTTAATATATATCTGTGTGTGTATGTGTGCATCTGTGTGTCAGTGTTTGTATATGTATCTGTCTGTGTATGAGTCAGTGTGTGTTTGTGTATGAGTGATTAACCACCTTAATTGTCATCAATATCAGAACTGATGATGAATCTATCATTAAATTCCTATGCTGCTCTAGCAAGCACAAGCCGAACTTGCTTGAGGGGTAATCACATGAACTGCACCATATATGCTGTTGATTTTGTACGAGAGACCTGGAGAACAACTTGGTCTCCACTGTCACTCAGTGCTAGGCAGGCTTACCCACCTCTATTCTGAGAACTGCTTGACAAATGAGGAAAGGGACCATAACTAATATTTGTAGTTTTGCAAAAACAATGTTTACATGGAATTTCAATCAATGTAACATCGTTCCACAACTAAAGACACTTGGGGGTGCTAGCAGTCTACTATTCTCAGTGTAAGGTGAAATACTTTTTTTTTTTTTTTTCTAAGTTTTATTTAGTTGATTTTTTAAAGTATATCTTGTAACAATGGACACACTTTCTCCAGAAGCAGGGGAATAACACCTAATCAAAGCATCATTGCACTTAATGTATATGTGTTTGTACTGGCAGTGATGTTGGTAGTGCTACTAACAGCTATGTTTTATAAACATCAATCAAGCTCAAATATAGTCATGTCACTACTGAAGACTACCTTTCATGGGAGTTACAGTTTTCAGAGTCAGCTGGAGAGCTACCTGTTACGTTGCAGAGTTGAAAGTAGGATATGGAACTTAATACACATCAGAGACTCTTATCATCACACTTATTTTAGTTTGCACAGCTAAAGGCAAACTGACACTTCAGGGTTATTTACTAAATGGAGAATACAAAGTGTGTTGAAAGTGGATTTACAATTTAAGACCAGAGTAGCTGAACTGACAAATTCTTCCAGTTTGGCTGTTTTGACCTTAAATTTTAAATTATCTGTCAAATCCCTTTCAATTTCAATTTTTTTCAACTTCTTACAAATATGTATATGTGAGGTGTGAAATAAATATACAAATGCTTGCAACTGGTTACCTCCATCTTAGCTTAATGTCAGTGATTGTCAGGGCCATCTTTAACGCGGGGCAAAAGGGGCAGTTGCCCCAGGCACAGCTATTCCTGGGGGTGGGGCCCAAAAACAGCTGACCATTGCGCCTGAAACTTTTTTCATGCGGCCTTTGTGGGCCGCGAGCTGAGGGTGCCCATGGGGTGGCCCATGCACTTAGGGCCACCCGATGGCAATGTGTCATCAGGGGCCGGTTAGTGCTGCAGCATTTTAACTGTGTGACTACTGTGATTATATCAGTCAGTGCTGGGAGGAATTGACAGCCGGTAACTTTCTCCCAGCTAACACCAAGCACCACGCGGGAGTAGTAGGAGAGAGCAGCGTGGGAGAACTGGGATCTCTGATTCTCAACAACCTCAGCCAGCCATTGGTCCCCAACGAAGTATCCCTACTGCACCCAAAAGATAGGAAACAGGAGGATGTCTAAAAATTTGCATTTTGCATGTGTGTTGGTATGAGCATATGCGTGTCTGTCTGTGTATCTCTGTCTGTATGTTTATCTGTTTTTCTGTATGTGTATATGTGAGTGAATCTGTTTGTCTATGTGTGTATCTATGTGTCTGTATGCGTATCTGTTTGTTTGTGTATCTTTGTGTATGTGTGTATCTGAGTGTCTGTTTGTATCTATATGTGTGTATGTATGTGTATTTGTGTGTCTGTATGTGTATCTGTGTGTCTGTGTATTTATATGTTTGTATGTGTATCTGTATGTGTATTTGTGTATCTGTGTATCTGCATGTTTGTCCATGTATGTGTCTGTGTTATTGTGTGTATCTGCATAAATGTCAGTGTGTGTTTGTTTATCTGTAAGTGTGTTATCTGTGTATCTGTATGTGTGTCAGTGTATGCACCTGTGTGTCTGTGTACCTGTGCTCTGGAGCAATGTGGAAATTGGCATTAACGTGATGCATATAACTGCTGTGTGTGTAATGTGACACTGTGACAAATAGTGTGGGGGCAGTCTGACCTTTTTGCAAGTGCTGTGAGGGCAGTGTGACCTCTTGGCAAGTGTGCTGATGCATGGTGACTATATATTATTGATTGTGCTGTACCATAGAGTTCTGAGAAGAGCTTTTGTGTGCCATGGGAGAGAAAAGGTTGAGCAGCATGTAGCAGATGGCACTGGGCTGTCCTAGGAATTGTATTGGTTTTGACTGCATTTGTGTAAATGGCAAAGTTATATGTGTTAAATGTATTGTGTTGGTCTGAATGTTAGGTAGTTTCATTCCCTTAGTTTGTTCGAATGAAACTACCGAACAGTCAGACCTCCCCTGTGTGAAGTGTGCCTTCAATTACCCGTTGCAACATTGTTGCGAACGGGTAATTGACAAGCTGAGTAGCAGTCCTTTGTTCTCGGGGGTGGCCGCCATTCGGGAAACGAACACGTGGCGGCGGCCATTTTAAAACTCCCGAACAGCGGTGTTTTGCCGTCGAGTGTCTGGAACTCGAATCGGACACTCGACTAGGCGAACACCGCTGAGACCTCCACAAGCCCGGTTCGTTCGGTTCCAAACTACCGAACGGCCTCTCGTTCGGTAGATAGAAACAACCGAACGAGGGGATTCAGGCGAACCCTCCCCAGTCTCTGTAACAAGAGGCTTTCGTGTGACTTATTCCCTTGTTCCAGGACCGACTGCAGGGCCCCATCTCATGGAGCCCAATTCGGCTATTCTTTCCAGCGCAGTCGGTCATTTTATTCCCTCCATGAATTTCCCGAACCTCTGGTCTGATCTGGGTGATTTTTGGATATGTTGTTCACCCAGATCAGGGCTACCAGAGGGTGTATAATTTAAAGTGGTACCCCTAGGTTTAGGGGTACATCCAGAAACGGGGGGAATTGGTGTCCTGGATAAGGGGATTATGATGCAGGCTGAGGGGAGGGGATGTGTGGGAGGTTACCAGAACAGGATTGGCTACTGTATTAATGAATGGAAATCCCTCCCTTGCATGGGAGCATGCTTTATAAGGCCACTGTCTGAATAAATCTTTAGTTCTGCTCCTGAAACTGTGTGTCGTCCAGTTATTGGGATTGCTGTTGGGATATTACTGGATTATTTTACCTGCTGGAAACCTTGCTTTATGGATTTATAATTACTTGTTCCTGAGCCTTACTGGGATCTTAAGCAGAGATAACCTGTGGAATACTGGATCTCCGCTACACAGCACTTATATAAGTCTGTGATCTATGTTTATGTGTTTGTTTGGTTGTGAGCTTTTTTTTTGTGTGTTGGGGTCCAGAGTGTGTTTGCATGCTAAGGAGTGGGAGGGCAGGGTGCAGGGGTCCAAGCAAATGCCTGCCCATGGTCCAATAACTTTTAAAGATGGCCCCGATTATTGTTTTATGTTTTGTCCTTTGCACTTGGCAGTCAGCATAGACAAAGAATACAGCGAGGAGGAGACACGAAACAATGTTTTTATTTGTCCTCTTTTGTAATGTTTACCATGGCTGTGCTTGGATTGGCCTGGATTGGGATGTCATTGGTTTATGAATGATTTTAAGAGAAAGCAGAGCGTCTCAAGAAAAAGGTTAACAAATTATAGGTAACTCAGTGTTTTATTAGCTGGTGACAGTGGCAGTTCTCCTTTAAGTGAAATGTAATGGTCAGCCTATACCCAGTGTTGTGAGTAAATTACTTTTACAATATTCTGATGCAATGTTGGTAAAGTAGGATACACAGATCTATAAATAGTTTCAATACTTCCACTATTAATATTTGATCCATGGGGACATCTAATTGGGATTAAAGCTTTTTCTCCACTTTTTTGGGGACAAATTGTGAAATCACTTCAGTTGACCACCTTGTGGGAGGTCAACCCCTAAATATGATTGACTTTAATCTTATTTTACCGTTATCAGTACAGCTAAACAATGTGCTGTGAAAAAACTTCCTCCTTGATAGCTTTGGGTTCTAAATTGTAGGAGATAATACACTGAAGGAAAAAAGTATTTGATCATTTTAATGGTAGGTGTAGAGACAGAAAAACAAACAAAAAAAAATCTAGAAAAACGCATGTAAAAAAAGTTATACATTTATTTGCATGTTAATGAGTGAAATACGTATTTGATCCCTTATCAATCAGCAAGATTTCTGGCTCCCAGGTGTCTTTTATACAGGTAACGAGCTGCGATTAAGAGCACTCTCTTAAAGGGAGTGCTCCTAATCTCAGCTCGTTACCTGTATAAAAGACACATGTCCACAGAATCAATCAATCAGATTCCAAACTCTCCACCAGAGCAGTACAAGGATGTCAGGTCAAGATTGTAGACCTACACAAGCCTGGAATGGGATACAAGACCATCACCAAGCAGCTGGATGAGAAGGTGACAACAGTTAGTGCGATTATTCGCAAATGGAAGGAATACAAATTAACTGTCAGTCTCCCTCGGTCTGGTGCTCCATGCAAGATCTCACCTCGTGGAGTTTCTATGATCATGAGAACGGTAAGAAATTAGCTCAGAACTATACAGGATGATGTTGTTAATGATCTCAAGGTAGTTGGGACCATAGTCAGAAAGAAAATAATGTGAAAGATTAAAATCCTGCAGTGCCCGCAAAGTCCCACTCAAGAAAGCACATGTACAGGCCCATCTGAAGTTTGCCAATGAACATCTGAATGATAAAGAGGAGAACTGGGTGAAAGTGTTGTGGTCAGATGAGACTAAAATCGAGCTCTTTGGCATCAACTTAACTCGCTTATGCTTATGACTCCAAGAACACCATCCCCACTGTCAAACATAGAGGTGGAAACATTATGCTCTGAGGGTGTTTTTCTGCTAAAGCGGCCAGGACAACTGTACCGTCAAATCTTGGATGAGAACCTCCTTCCCTCAGCCAGAGTGTTGAAAATGGGTTGTGGATGGGTATTCCAGCATGACAATGACCCAAAACACACAGCCAAGGCAACAAAGGAGTGGCTCAAAAAGGAATCTCATTATGGTCCTGGAGTGGCCTAGCCAGTCTCCAGACCTTAATCCCATCCAAAATCTGTGGAGGGAGCTGAAGGTTCATGTTGCCAAACGTCAGCCTCGAAACCTTAATAACTTGGAGAGGATCTGAAAAGAGGAGTGGAACAAAATCCCTCCTGAATTGTGTGCAAACTTGATGGCCAACTACAAGAAATGTCTGACCAACAAGGGTTTAGCAACCAAGTACTAAGTTGAAGGAGTCAAATACTTATTTCACTCATTGACATGCAAATCAATTTATAACTTTTTTGACATGCATTTTTCTGGATTTTCTGTGAAAAAATTAAAATTATAGACTGATCATTTCTTTGTCAGTGGGCCAACGTTCAAAATCAGCAGGGGATCAAATACTTTCCCCCCTCACTTTATATATACTGTAGTATACCCCCCAAGTGTGGAGTGACGGGCCAGGTCGCAGCTGTGACCCCTGCGACCGTGGTAGTTACGCCACTGTACACCCTTACTGCTTCCATAGGTATTAAGAGGCTAAGTAGCAGAAAGTTGGTGCTAATCAAATGCCCTTGATTACCGTATTTATCGGCGTATAACACGCACCGGCGTATAACACGCACCTCATTTTAAGAGGGAAATTTCAGGGAAAAAAAACTTAAAGGACCACTATAGTGCCAGGAAAACATACTTGTTTTCCTGGCACTATAGTGCCCTGAGGGTGCCCCCACCCTCAGGGACCCCCTCCCGCCGGGCTCTGGAGAGAGGAAGGGGTTAAACACTTACCTTTCTCCAGCGCCGGGCGGGGAGCTGTACTCCTCCTCTCCTCCTTGCTCGCGACGTCATCGGCAGGAGCCGCGCGCGCATTCAGCCGGTCGCATAGGAAAGCATTTACAATGCTTTCTTATGGACGCTTGCGTGCTCTCACTGTGATTTTCACAGTGAGAAGCACGCAAGCGCCTCTAGCGGCTGTCAATGAGACAGCCACTAGAGGCTCTGGAGGCTGGATTAACCCTCAGTATAAACATAGCAGTTTCTCTGAAACTGCTATGTTTATAAAAAAAGGGTTAATCCTAGAGGGACCTGGCACCCAGACCACTTCATAAAGCTGAAGTGGTCTGGGTGCCTAGAGTGGTCCTTTAAATTTCAAATAAAGAACTTATTTTCCCCTTCCCCCTCTTACCCCCTTCTTACTCCCCCTCCCCCTCTTCTTACCCCCCTTTCTTACTCCCCCCTCTTCTTACTCCCCGTCCCCTTCTTACCCCCTTCTTACTCCCCTCTTTCTACTTCTTTCTACTCCCCTCCTTCTATTTCCTCTACTCTTTCTTACCTTCTTTTCTACCTCACTTCCCTTTCTACTTCTACTCCCCTATCTCTACTTACTCTCCCTTTCTACTTCTTTTTCTACCTTCCCTCTACTCTGCCTTTTCTACTCTACTTCTTTCTACTTTACTTTTCTTCGACAGGAAGGGGAAGGAAACTTCTGTTCCGCGCTGAATAGGAAAGCTTTGCTTTCGTACTGCCGGATTACAGGAAGGTGCAATATCGAGCGCGTACTGGTCACGCCGCTACCGCGCGACGCAGAGCGTTTCGCTACGCTAAGGGGAGGTGAGTACCAACTGCTGCCTGAGCGCTCTTAACAGAGCGCTCAGGCGGCTGCAGCATTTAAAGGGCCGGCGTATAACACGCACCCACGATTTCTCCCCTATTTTCAGGGAGAAAAAGTGCGTGTTATACGCCGAAAATACGGTATTGATCATCAGCAAGTGTGACCACCTCTATAAAACATTTTTTACCAGTTTGCTGGTCTGAAGCATTCAGGTGTGTGTGTTAACACAATACCAAGGAGGGAATACATCAACAATGATCTTAGATAAGCAATTGTTGCAGACCATCAAACTGGGAAGGGTTATAAGGCCATTTCCAAACAATATTATATTGCTTCCAAGGATTCCCTTTCCCAGTTTAATATAGCTCCTTCCAGATGTAGTAGTAATTATAGCTGGTAAAGCTTTTCCCCCCCATACATTATTTGAGGCTTAATGTTGGGAGTAGATCTGGTTTATTCAGGCAAGGCACACTGAATTTATACGCAGACCCCCAGCATGGGGTCTCAGTACAAAACACAAACTCCTCCCAGGCGTCCCTGCGTCTGGGAAATAATTGAGTCAAAGACAGGTAACTCAATTATCTCTCAGTTACAGTAAACTATACAGATTATACAAAAAAAAAAAACACCCCAAAACCACATTTAAATTCACAGGAAACAAATGAACAATTTGGTAGATTTTTTTCTGCGTCCGCAGGATTTTTCCTCCCGTGACACTTGCGAGTTTGAGGACTGTGTTCCTTTCTGGTTTTCTCCTCCCTCCTATTTGGCCTGTGCCTCTTCCTGCCTTATGTCTCTACTGCTGGTCTGGGCCCTGGTGAACTCTCTCCTGTTACCTTCCCTGGATAGTTTTAGTTTGGGTGATTAACCCTTGTATATTCCATTTTATTACAGCCATTTAGGTGTTAGTGCCTAATTATCTGTTACCTTTTGTATTATTGCGTAGTGTGGAACTTTTCACTATGCCTAAAGCTAGGGAGCCTGCATGTCCCTCTACCCCTGTGGAGTTGAATATCCCACTGTTCTTGGAGGCGACCCCCATCTCTTCTTGTTCCCCACCCCCTTTAGTGGACCTTTCCAGCCAGGCTGCGGAGGCACATGCTTCAGCCCTCGGTGACTGATGCCATTATGGCTGTCATGGGATCAATGTCATCTGTCTTGTCTCAGACGATTTGTCAGGCCCTATTCGCACATCCTCCAGATGCACATTTCTCAGGCTCCACGACATGTCAATCGCATCCTGCTGTGGACCCTTCAGGAGATGCACCCAGAAAGGCTAAGCATAATAAGTCTACACATACCTCTCCCTCTGCCTCCAAAACCCCTATGACTGGTGTACCATCGGTCACCCCAGAACGAGTGTCTCAACCATGCAAAAGAGCCTTTCTGTGCCAGGCAGAATGGGAGCGGAGATGGAAATGTGCAAGACCACAACAAGAAAGCGACTCTGACTCGGAAATCGGGTCTAGTGCGGAGACTGGTGTAGAGTCTGATAGCAACTCTGAGAGGGATCTTTACCACCGCTCAGGCCAAGATGACCGGAGGTGATCTCAGGGATGCTGTTCCTGCAGATGCGGGGACTGCCCTCATGGATCCGTTGGGGCAAGTTTCACCATCCGTGGTCGGACAAGTGGCTCCCTGTTGACCACGTGGCCCACTACCTGGAAACCTGGGTGTGGCACCCAGTCAGCAAGGTGGCCTGAAACAAACTAAGGGCAGAATGCCTTCGGCCTATGGTGCCTAACAAGGTGTGTGATATTCCAGAGGTAGATACTAAGTTTTTGACCACATTGGGTTGGAACCCACTTAACGATCTGGACTCGGCACTTAGATCATGCCAGGATAAACACATGGATATATTTGGACCATTGGCTGTTTGATTTGGCAGAAGATGCCAGGGCTGAAAACGGGCTGGTCGACCATGAGGAACTCCGTAGTTGGGTTCAAAGGGTGATTTGTATTGCTGGGAGTGTTAATGCCTCCCTGTCTATATAGAGGCATAAAGCCATCCTGTTCAAAATAGGCCAATCTTGCCTTCACTGAAGCTGGTAAGGATGCCCAGGGCTGACATTTTGACGATTCCTTTATAAGAGACCTTGGGTGCTTCGTTGGGGTATTTACTGCCCTGGATAAGGCCCAGTCCTCCATGAGGAGGGTATTCCAGCGGCAGATCTCTACCAGGGCAATCAGACCCAGAGGTCTGGCAAGGACCCCAATCCCTTTCTTCCCATTATGTTGACGACTATGGCGGTCAAGAGGTTTTCATGGAAATTCCATCGCAAGATGCCCATACGGTGAGTATAAGTACACCTCAGGTTTTTTCTCATGTTTGTGTAGGAGACCGACACTGTCATTTTCTCCCAGCTTGGTCGGTGATAACCTCCGATGCATGAGTGCTCAAAACAGCAATTGAAGATTGGACGCGGAGGTGTTCTCAGCTATATTGTATCTTTGAGGTCCCTTTGCTATCAACCTATTTCGTCACAGCTACCGCGGTTCTTCAGATGATTACACAACGGCTTTTCCCTCAGTGCTGGCTTTATGTCCGGTGGCCTGCTTGTGTGAATATGAGGATCATACCAAACTGCATTGTTCAGTGTCCAAACCACAGCTTTTCCTATCCTTTCATCCTCGTTTTGCTTTGGTGGCGAGCGCTACATTGTCTCGTTGGTTAAAATGGGTGTTGGGCCAAGTAGGTGTGGACACCTCAGTTTTTGGTGCTCATTCTGTTAGGGGTGCTCCTGCCTCTTCGATTATAGCGTTGGGGGCACATTTGGAAGATTTGATGGCCGACTGTACACAGGAATCTATGTTTCGCAAATTTTATTTTCAGCTGGTTGCTTATGTATTTTCTGTGGTGGTTGGTCAGCTTTAAACTTGCAATATGTGCCTCCGTGTCTTGCTTTTAAAACTACGGAGATATGGAGGCGAGTATTGTCCCACCCGATATGTATTTAATTGTCATCTTGTACTTATGTTTGTTTCCCCCCTGCACCATGTAACACTTTTATGTCTGATTGGACTCGATGGTATGGTTTTTTGGTTGGTGTTATCTGTATAGACTCTGTTTGGGTGTACACTGTTGGCAGCTTTGGGGTGGATTATAGTGCCTATAATTTTTCTCTGCTCTTTATGTTGGTTTAGGGCACCGACTTAACCCTTAGGGCTCTTGTTCATTTATGTTTTCAAAGCCTGATATGGACCTGTTCGATGTTACTTCCATTGTCTTTGGGAGACATCTTCTTGGTTGGAGCTGTTCTGTTGCTTTTCTGGATTTGTTTCCTGTTATTGGCTCCTTTTGTCTGGATTAACCATGTGGACTTATTCGTTTTCTTTTGCTGTTGGATTACATCTGCTGTTTCCTGTTTTATGGACTTGTTGTGTCGCATCTTCAAGAAAGAGAAACTAACGAACGAGGTCGCAAACGTATGAAAACAATAGAAAGTTCATACGTAACTCCCACTTAAACAAATAAGACATGAAATAGTTAGGCACGAACGCGGGTTAAATGTGTAATTTCATTTACCCAACACTCGGCAATTCGCATAGTATACTCTATATGGCTAATCTCACCCTTTGCAAACCAAACCTGTTCGTTTGGCTTAAATCCAGGTTACTAAGCGCATTACAAATAGTACTTGCAACACCGCCATCTACTGGGACAATTGCTAACTACACCGAAATCCTAACGTTTACAATATGATTGTCACAATGGTAGATGTTTCACTAGTTAAAACTAGACGTATAATGGTGACATGTTAGGTTTAATCACGCAATAAGACTGTTGTCACGCTTAATTAACATGGTTTTTCTGGACACACGAACGGAGTCAAGTAGTCCTTTTGGTGGGAAAATACAATATTGTCAGTCAATCGGAGTTTGCTCATGTATACCAATGTACATTTGTATTTCTCGTTCATGTAATTTCAGAACTCAGGTCAATACTTTCTTGCTTACAAACTGTCAGGATTACTAGTTGATCCAGCACGTAGAATTGTGTCACACCTAGGACTAAGAGGCAACGTCTTACTGGGCCTTGGAATGGCCGGACTAAATGTATCCAAGAATAGTCAGAATACTAGCCGAGGTCAGGGACACAGAAGGAGACACAATGATGAGGGAAAGCCAAAAGTCAGGGATTCCAGAATACAGGGTAGTCAAACAAAGCCAAAGTCAATAACCAGAAAATAAACGCTCAGAAACACACTCTCGGACAACCACTATGGAAACCACTACAGGGCAATGAGGAAAAGTAGAATTGTGTTTAAATAAACCGTTTACAAATCTGATTGGCCAAAAATTGTCCTTTAACCCCAAAACGTGCTTGTGCATCTTCCGCATCACGTGGGGCTATAAATTGGCGTGAAGTGAACCTTGATCCAAGTATCACGATTAGAAGCAAGGTGGTCATCCAAAGCAGGGATAGCTGTGTCAGAAAAAACAGCCGGCAGGACAGTAGGATGACCACCATTATTAACAAAGAATGGAATGTCCAGAAGAGTCATGGTCAGCATTGTTCCTAGCAAACTCGCCCCACGGTAATAATTTGGACTAATTATCTTTAGTGCTATTAACAAGACAATGCAAATATAATTCCAATGACTCTCAGCCATGCCATTGGTTTGGGGGTGGTAAGAGGAAGAAAATTACAATTCATTATTAAAGGACCACTATAGTGCCAGGAAAACATACTCGTTTTCCTGGCACTATAGTGCCCTGAGGGTGCCCCCACCCTCAGGGACCCCCTCCCGCCCGGCTCTGGAAAGGGGTTTAAATTTACCTTTTTCCAGCGCTGGGCGGAGAGCTCTCCTCCTTCTCTCCTGCTCCGTTCCGCCCCGTCGGCTGAATGCGCACGCGCGGCAAGAGCTGCGCGCGCATTCAGCCGGTCGCATAGGAAAGCATTTACAATGCTTTCCTATGGACGCTGGCATGCTCTCACTGTGAAAATCACAGTGAGAAGCACGCAAGCGCCTCTAGTGGCTGTCAATGAGACAGCCACTAGAGGAAATAGGGGAAGGCTTAACCCATTGATAAACATAGCAGTTTCTCTGAAACTGCTATGTTTATTAAAAAATGGGTTAACCCTAGCTGGACTGGCACCCAGACCACTTCATTAAGCTGAAGTGGTCTGGGTGCCTAGAGTGCTCCTTTAATGCCCAGGTGTCCACGTTGTTGTGGAACACCTTTATGACATTTTCCCTTTCACCTAATGAAACAAACAATCTATCTCGTGGTTTATTGCATGGCGCCTGAGATTGAGCCTCCATGATGGCGCCAAGCAGAGGAGATGACAAGAAAAGGACAGTGGAAGCGATGATACACACAGGAGGGATAATAGGGGATGTCTCTTGTTCCTGTACTGATTCAGTATCAAACTGTCTAGATAAGGCGTCAGCCTCCAAGTTTTTGGGACCAGGCCTGTAAGTTATTAGAAAGTTAAAATGAGAAAGGAACAAAGACCATCTAGCCTGTCTAGAAGATAGTTGTTTAGCATCCCCTATATAAGCCAAATTCTTGTGGCCAGTAATGAACCCTCTAAAAGATGTTGCCACTCTTTAAGTGCTAGTATAATGGCCAATAATTCTCTGTTGCCAATATTATAATTACGCTCAGCAGGAGACAACTTTCTAGAGAAGTATACACAAAGATGCAATAGGGTATCCTGACTCTCCCTCTGAGAGAGAACAGCCGCCAGTATGAAGTTGCTGGTGTTGGGATGTATCAATATGTCTTCAGAAACAAACCTTTGTTTGAGAAGTTCAAAAGCTTCAGTCTCACTTATAGTTAAGTTTTTCACCACCCGGCATATAAAGAGATGCCAGTTAATGCAATCTTCAAGCAAACATATAACAAGTATTTTACTATCATCATAGCATGTCTCACGTGTCAGACCAAGCAGAGGACTTCTCACTATCCAGCATGCCAGCTAGGTCACCCACTCCAACTACCGCCCCCACCACAGGAGAAAACCAAGACCTTTCAAGACCCTGTTCCTTGAGATCATAGACAATCCTGAAGATCGCCGCAGAGTTAAGGTGTAGGGGGATACCATATCCTGCAACCGCCAGAAAGGCAGAACTCTATAGAATTATGATGACCAATTCAGAGCAATGGCGGATCCAGGGGGGGGCAACGGGGCAATTCCCCCCGCCCGAGAAAACCGACGGTCTCCCTCTCCCCTGCCAGCACATGCAGGTGCTAGCCCTGCAATGTGCCTGTAGACCGGAGGGGAGATCACAGATCTCCCTCCCCGGTCCACAGGCACTGTGCTGACAGCCGGCAGGAGAGGGAGGGAGTGAGAGAGATGACCCAGGAGCTCAGCCTGCAGCTCCTCCGGGTCCTCCTCTCGCGAGATTTTGAGCGTTGCCACGGTTACCACGGCAACGCTCCAAATCTCGCGAGAGTGAACTCTCCCCACTGGGACAACCAGGGGATCACCAGTGGACCACCAGGGAAACGTCCCCCCTCCCCCTCCAGTAAAGGTAAGAAGGGAGGGGAGACATAGAATATATATTTTAATTAAATTTATATATATATATATATATATATATATATATTATAAAAAAAAGCCCCCTACCCTTATTACACACACACACACTCTACACACATACACTGCCCCCCATACACACACACTGCCCCCATACACTGCCCCCATACACACATACTGTCCCCATACACATACACTGTCCCCCAATCACTGCCCCCCATACACACACACTGCCCCCATACACACACACTGCCCCCCATACACACATACTGCCCCCATACACACATGCTGCCCCCCCATACACATGCTGCCCCAGCATACACACATACTGCCCCATACACTGCCCCATACACACACACTGCCCCTTACAGCCCCCCCCCATACACTGCACCCACATACATTGCCCCAGCCACACACACTGCCACCATACACACACTACCCCCCATACACACACACCCCCTACACACACACTGTCCCCATACACACATACCTTCCCCCATACACACACACTGCCCCTTTACATACTGTGCCCATATACACACATTGCCCCCCCATACATACACACCGCCCCCATACACATACCTTTATACACACATACCTTTATATACACACACCTTGCTACATGCACTGCCACCCCATACACACATGCACCCCCCCATACACACATACCTTTATACATACTGCCCCATACACTTTACATACACACATACCCCATACATACTGCCCCCATACACAAACCTGCCCCCATACACATACCTTCATACACATACTGCTCCTCATGCACACACACTGCTATACACACATGCACTACTTATATACACATACTACCCCCATACACACACACTGCCCCCATACACATACTGCCCCCATACACACATGCTATACCATACACATACTGCCCCCATACACATACTACCCCAGCATACACTGCCCCCCATACACACATACTGCCCCCCATACACATACTGCCCCCATACACACACTGCCCCCTCATACACATACTGCCCCCATACACATACTGCCCCCATACACACACACTGCCCTCCCATGCACACACACTGCCCCCATACACACACACTGCCCCATATACACATACTGCCCCCATACACACACACTCTACACACACACACTGCCCCCATACACACACATTGCCCACACTCACACATACACTGCAATACTCACAAACACACACTGCAACTGTTACACACACATACACTGCATCCCTGACATACACTGCCGCCCTCACTCACATACTACAACCTTCACACACACACACTGCTCAAACACTGTCCCCCTCACACACACACACACACACATACTGCACCCCTTACACATTGCACCACTCACACACACCACTGCTCCTATGCCCTACTACAGCCCCATTTCCCAGCAGACCTCAGGTAAGTTGTCAAACTGTTCTTAAACGGTTTGACTACTTACTCTGGGAGGGGGTCCCGGCACTGTTGACACCATAACCACTACACTGAGCTGTAGTGGTTATTGTGTCTGGATTATTTCTTTAAATAATCTACAAGTGCCCCTCCCGAGATCAGGCTCTGGATCCGCCACTGCCCCCAGGCTAAAGGTAAGAAGGGAGGGGGGATATCACTTTTTAAAAATTATTAATAAAAAATATATTTAAATAAATAAATTCACACTCACACACAGCACACTCAGACACACACAGCACCCCTAGACACACAGCACCCAGATACACACGCAGCACCCTCACACACACACAGCACCCAGATACACACGCAGCACCCAGACACACACAGCACACCCAGATACACACACAGCACCCACACACACACACAGCACCCCTAGACACGCAGCACCCAGATACACACGCAGCACCCAGATACACACGCAGCACCCTCAGACACACACAGCACCCTCAGACACAGAGCACCCAGATACACACGAAGCACCCAGATACACACGCAGCACCCCTAGACACACACAGCACCCCTAGACACACACAGCACCCCCAGACACAGCACCCCAGACACACACAGCACACTCAGACACACACAGCACCCAGATACACACGCAGCACCCAGACACACACAGCACACACAGCACCCAGATACACACACAGCACCCCCACACACACACAGCACCCTCAGACACAGAGCACCCAGGTACACACGCAGCACCCAGATACACACAGCACCCCTAGACACACACAGCACCCCTAGACACACACAGCACCCCCAGACACACGCAGCACCCCCAGACACACACAGCACCCAGACAAACACAGCACCCTCAGACACACACAGCACCCCCAGACACACGCAGCACCCCCAGGCACATGCAGCACCCAGATACACACACAGCACCCAGATACACACGCAGCACCCTCAAACACACACAGCACCCAGACATACACAGCACCCTCAGGCACACACAGCACCCAGATACACACGCAGAACCCAGGCACACACCCAGACACACACGCAGCACCCTCAGACACACACACGCAGCACCCTCAGACACACACACACACAGCACCCTCAGACACACACTGCTCCCTCAGAGAGACAGCACCCTCACTCACACAGCACCCACACACAGCACACTCCCACACATATACAGCACACACACACACACACACACATATCTATAATAAATAAAATAACCCTCAGTGAGTTAACAGACAAAAAAAAAATTAGAAACCTAGAATGTGACGGCAGATAAAAACACCCTCACACACAGCACCCCTCTTACACACACACACACTGCACCCCTTACACACACTGCGCCCCTCACACATACAATACGTCCAAATATATATATATATATATACACACACACTACAGCACCCCTCACACGGCACACTCTTAATCCTCTACACACACGCACACACATACAATCTCCTATACACACTCTGAGTCCTTTACACACTAGATCCCCTACACACACACACACACACACACTGCCCCTAGCCACACAAATGAAATTGACCTATTTACATAATACCACACCACACTCTACACACACGCAATCCCACAAGCAGGCTCCAAACACATGCACCATACACTTTCCTGGCCCTTTTGTCCTCTAGTATCCCACTTGTGGAGAAACCAGAGAAAATTTAAAAGCAAACACAGCGCAAGCATGTTATTAAATTTGCTTGCGCTGAGCAGAACAAATACATGGCCTTTTTCTAATGCTAGAGCTCTTCAGCAGGGCTCTGCGCATTGAACCAACATGCTCACTTTGAGAGGGGGCGTGCTTGTCTCTAGCCCCGCCCCCTACTTAGGGGGCCGCTCTGATTGAAACATGCCCGGGCCTAATTTTTTTTCCCAGTCCAGCCCTGACCTCGGTACACTGCCCCGCACAACTCCCATGCCCTCAAAGGCTGAAAAAGCAAGTCAGAAGACTCAGAGACCAAATCCTGGAAAGAGCTCGGAGGGGGAACTATGGGTCAGGCGACTCAGACCGCGTATAAGACTGGGGCTGGTGAAGTATGAACGTGCAGGACTGGGGTTTCCACCGCAGCTGGCTCAGCACACACAACATGTTAGCCATTGGCTAATTAACCTGTTTACCCCTAATGCTTTTTGTGCCTCAGTTTAGCCAGCTCTTTATATTAAACTGCTCTTAAGGCAATATTGTCTATAAGTTAGTTTTAATATGACACATAACATTGCGGCTTGCACCCGGTGGTACTACTCCTAGCTCTCACTTTTGTGCTGTTTTAAATTGTTATAATTTTGTCTGATATGCATGTTTGCAAAGCAGCACTGTCTTTCACTCGTGTTTATACTTAACCTGATCTTTATCCTTGTCTAAGCTTTTTACTACTTTTAAAAAAAAGTGCAGGTTGCTTGTCCTAAAATGTGAAAACTACTCTCTTTTCCTGATATTCTGTCAAGACTACCAAACTGATGTCAGGGTCGAATTAACAGCTCCAGACCATTGATTTTTTCCAAAATAAAAAAATAAATAAAGATTTTTTTTTTACACACTACTCTTAGAGTTACCACCTGGGTGGTATTTATTTGAGGCTGCCTGGCTTTGCCGATATTGCAGTATTACAGGCAATATAAATGCCGGTATTTTTCTCAGTATAAACAGAGATTAATCTGCAATACCAGCACCAGGCAGTAGGGGTCGCTGTGTGTGTGGAGAAAGGGAGGGATAGGAAGTTACAGAATATACCTGCATCTCTCTACTCACTGATTCACAAGGGAGCATCTACATAGCAGAGTCCAGACAGCAGCTCCCAGCCTGCAGCGACAGCCTACAGCTCAGGGAAGTGGGTAAAGGGATGGGGTAAAGGCTGCAGGGAAACTTGGGGACACTGAGACACTAGGGGACACCGTGAGACATGGGGACACAGGGAGACCTCTGGGGATGCTGAGACACTTGGGGACACAGACACACATGGGCACACTGAGACACATCGGGAAACTTGGGGACACTGAGGCACTAGGGCACTCTGGGAGACATGGGGATACAGACACTTGGGGACACAGATATACATGGGGACACCGAGACACTTGGGGACACTGGCAGGGAGACATGGGGACACAGACAGTAGGGACACAATGTCCCCATAAAGATGGAATTTTAGTCTTTATATTGTGCGACAAGGAATTGTTAATGATTGGTGGAACTTCAGCAAGAATTACCTGTAGAATGGTATGCAATAGCAATACAAATTAAAGTCAGATATTTAAAGTGCTTTCCAAACAATTGAAGTTGTAAAAAATGTATCAACAAAAGTATATAATTTGTTATTATGACAGCTGACAAGATGCATTTATAGGGACACTATAGTCACCCAGACTACTTCAGCTCAATGAAGTGGCCTGGGTGCCAGGTCCCACAGGTTTAACCCTGCAGATGTAAACATAGCAGTTTCAGAGAAACTGCTATGTTTACATTGCAGGGTTAATCCAACCTCTAATGGCTGTCTTCCATCCAGCGTGCAGAACGTCCATAGGAAAGCATTGAGAAATGCTTTCCTATGGATTGTTAGAATGCGTGCGTGGCTCTTGCCACTCGGGAGCTGATGTTGGCAGGGGGAGGAGAGCTAACCAGCGCCGAGGAAGCCTGGCGCTGGATTAAGGTAAGTAACTTCAGCGCCATGGAAGGGGAAACGTGGGGGTGAGGGTCCCCCAAGGATGACATAGTGTCAGGAAAACAGGTTTGTTTGTAAAGCAAAACTCACGATCTCGTTATTCTATGTGAAACTGGGAAGAGAACCAAATGACTTAGCAACAATATAGATTGCATCTTAATGACATGCCTTTAGGTGAAATGAATGGATTGTTTAGAAACTTTTTGGTGATGTTTTATTACAGTCATCGTGAAACTTCAGTAGTTTTTCCCTTCAAGACATATAAACACAAAATAAATAATATTGCTTTTTACAGCTACATTTCATGTTGCTCCAGGATCATTTGCAAAGAGGTAAATAAATGTGTGCTATAAGCCCTTACAAGAATACAGGAAAACTGGTTTAATAACATTTTAAAATGTGAAAATCCCATTTCCGTCCCATTTCCCCCTTTAATTTTGCATTGGTACTAAATATGGTGTAGTGAGAGCAAAATGTTAAATATCTTCCAACTGATTTTTGCTAATTCAATATTTAATGTTTCTAATCTCTGCATACCTCATGTAGGAACTACACACAGTAACTCCAAGAAATCATGTGTCCACAATCTGCTTCACTATTACACTTATTCTTCCTTCATGTCATGTGTGACAGTGTGTATGTGTGTATCTGTGTGTATGTGCATGTATGTGTGTATCTGTGGGCCAGTTTGTGAATGTGTGTATCTGTGTGTGTGCGCGCGCCAGTGTGTGTATGTGTAGGTATATTTGTATCTCTGTGTGTGCCTATTTAGGTATATGTTTGTATCTGTGTGTTATTGTGTTTCTTTGTTCCTGCGTGTGTGGCCGCACATGTGTACAGCCTTGTATCCCCTACACTAGAGCCCCCTATCCTTTTGCTACATCCCTTTTCATCCCGCCAAAGTCCACCACCAGTGCCCGTCCCAGATTTTGTTCTGGATACTCCCCTGCCCCAGTTCCTCCCTTCCTCATATCAGTTAACTCCATATCTGGCCCTTTGTCACTTGCACTAACTCACCACCTTTTCTGATGTAATAGGCTTCAAGGCCATTCCTCAAATTTACTCTTACAAGGTTATTCACGAAAGAGAGAATTCAAATGGAATGTCACATTTAAGGCCAAAATAGCCAAACTGGAAAAATTATCTTATTAGAATTTGTTTCCAGTTCAGCTAATGCGGCTTTGAATTCTTAAGTTAGTGAATAAACCTGTATATTTACTACCATCATAATCCCCAACTTGGCATATCTCTATTCATATCTCTCCCCCCTACCACCTTACCCTACTACCATCTTCATCCTCAGCTCCTTCGTTCCTCTTCTCACACAGATATGTATTATGTTTCCCTCCATTGTATGTATACCAGTGACCGTGATTTACCACTGGCACTGGAAGTATTTTAAACCCCCAACGTTAGAAACATTTAACGCTCATTAAATTCTTTCTTGTATGGATATATAGGCCCACCCTCACCTCTGCTATTGAAGGTTTTGGTAATCTGGTACTTCCTCCTTTTGGCAAAATCTAATGACGAATCTACAAGTCCTGTGGATTTACAGCAGATACAGTTAACTGTAAGTGTCTTAATATAGTTAACTGTTTTAAACAGATTATTGTGTGTATAGTTTAATGCATTAGCTACATTAAATATATTAAAACATATTAAGTGCATTACAATGTGTCAATTACATCTTGGATTGTGCCTTAGACTTCACTCAAACAAATAGAAATTTGGTGGTACTGCTCAATGTAAGGAGTTAAGCATCCACAAGGTAACACTCCAGGTCTGAGCAAGACCTGGTAATGTATAAATTGTAGAAGGTAGGCACCACTATACCATATATACAGTGATTTAGCTAAATGAGCAGGGATTCCCAGGTTCCCAACAGGTCCCCATTACCATACCCAAGATGCAAGCTCATCATTACAATCTACTTAGGAAAAAGGTTTAATAGAAAATTGTCAGTTGAATTATAAAGCTTAACTTGGTATTTTGCAAATTCTTCTACTGTTGACACAGGATTAGTCATTTTAGAACCATTCAGAATTTAAATGACTTGTTATTTTTGGTATTTTTTATTTTGTCACGTAATTTGTTTCTTATTGATATTTGAATGACAGATGTGGCATATCATACAAAGGACGTATTCTGCTTTTTTATGTTTGTTTTAGAGCTTTTTAAATCATATTTGACATGAGAGAATGTGATATTTGCACTTTATTGTGAGATTCCAAGTACATAGGCTCTTCAGCAATAAATATATATTTTCATGTTTTATTGTTTCGTCACTTTAGCTGATACATATTGGATCAATGATTAATATGTCACAGCTCCCAGGGCTTCAAACATAGTCTTTGTGAAATACATTCTGTTTTGATTGTTTGTAAATATGTTGCTATGTACTAATAAAATAATTGCTATGTTTTTGAATGTAGATCTTAATGAATGTGCCCTTATTCCCTAATCATCTAATGACAATTCTCTATAGAGTTGACCTTTACTGACTAAAAAAAAGTAATTTCATCTACTAAAGCATAAACCAGTAAAAAGAGATTGCACAGGATTACTCCCCCTCCATACATCATGACGCAAGTGAGCATATAACAATTCTATGACGACATGCTTGATTTTGAGTTCTTAATTTAGTAAAGCAGCTTGAGGAATGTGATACAGAAGTATCCAGTAAATAAATCAGTAACATGCTACAGACCTCACGCAAAATTTATGTTAATCTATTTTTTAACACTATTCACAAGACAGGTACTCTTTTAGGATTTGGAGCGTATATGTGACTAGAACGTATGGTAATCATTCTTTATGAATGTTACGACAATCAATATAATTTTACTCCCTTATTATTTGATTATTTGCATTCATATGGACTCCGCTTTTTATTTTGATGCTTGATAGTAATAAGATTTTATGCTTATATTGTTTATCTTTTTTTTTAAATGTGCATCTTGTAAAAAATATTATTTGTCCCTCAGTAGATGCTTATCTCTTTCAGTAGGGGAAATTGAGAGCTTGTCCTTAAAGTGGCTCTGTTACCTTCTGGGGTCTTTGGAAGTAGAACAGTCACTCATCTTGCCTCTTTGTAAAATATGCAGTGTGGTGACCCAAGGGGTGGAATTGCAAATGTATCCCATTAATCTTTTGCATTGCTCATTCATTTACTGTTCATGGATAAAATAAAAGGCAAATGTAGAAGAACTTCATTGTCTGGTTCAAGTCTGTTTCCTGTAACACCGGGTAAATACTTTTTAATAACCTGAACCGGTCCTTCACAGCTACCACTATCTTCTTCTGCAAGATCCTCTTCAGCTCCTGGGGCATCATGGCTGGGAAATTTGCTGCTTGGGGGGGGGGGTTAAGGAGAGAGTGTTGAGGGAGGGGATAAATTAAAAGGAAAGGAGAAAAAGAGAACAAGTTGGGAAACGTGTAGATAAAGAAATGAACCATCAATTTCTAAGTGCGTCTGCTAATTGAACCCCAGTAAAATATTAAACAAGAGAATATCCCGGGGAAAAAATGTGCAGTAGACAGGCCAAAAACTGATCCTGACCCAATAAAAGGACCCTGTCCCCCACCAACTATAAAATGAAGAAAAAGTAAATTAGAGGTAAAAAAAAAAAAAAACCCAAGTTCTCCTCAACACAAGTTTATCCAACCTATGAACCCCAGGATTCTTGAAATGGAAAGAGGTACCTCAGGATTGCCAGGGCACCTAAACAAGGATGATCCAGGTTTGCAACTATCTAGGGAAATAGGCAAAGTGATTATAGTGTAACTCGTCTGAGTGTCGGGGAGTTGAAGCAGCACTCCCAGATGATATCAGATGCCATGGAGAGCATCTGTGGGACTGGACAGAGGCTGGGTGGTTTTGCACCATATTATCAGGCATGGACAAGGTGGCTAGAAAGGTAGTCAACAATGAGTCTCCAGATCTTGTTTGTAAACTAGAGGTGACCCCAGCAATAGGGTATGTTTTGTTCCCCAAGTAGGGTAGTAACAGAGCAAAGAGCCTGCTGGTTTTCTAGAGTCCAGACAGATAAGTCCTGATATAGGCTGACTGTGAATCAGTGAAAGCTGTCTTGTGCTTTAGCCATTATATGATCCTTTAGACTTGGTAGGTGCATGATGCATGCAGTAGATTACATCCCTAAAGACCCCATGTTGAACAGTGGACAAAATGCTCAGTGAACTATGTCCAGGACCATCTCTTCTGGATCAGTACTGCCCAGGATAATAAATCAGGCATCTTATCAAGGGACTCTACATGATCCATCTCAGGTAGGCCATGGACATGAATATTGTGGTGTTTACTAAGATTATCAAGGTCCTCTATGTACCTTGACAAATCCAGAAGCATAATCCCCTGGCATGTCAAACCTGGTGTTGCCGGACTGTTTGCTGCGTAAAGGCCTCAAAGGCTAATACTCTATTGTCGAGGCCTGCAATGTTGCTGTTGAGTAAAGACAGTTTCAGACTAATGGTGCCTCATATCTGATGCCAAGGTAGATATGACCACTTTCACGGACATAGATTCATAAAAGCTTTGAAGATCCATCTTCAGGTGTGCCAGAGGTTTGAGAGAGTTGACTTTGCTATGGTAGGGGCTACGGATATGACCGTTACCAGTGTGATAGGCACCATATTGGAAACAGTGGATAATCCCTGGAAGTGCACAAGATTTATGAGAAACTCATTCACAGGGCCAGATTTTGACATTACTGAAGAGCAATGTAGGGCTTTTTCTGGCTTAGTGTAATTGGAAATGTGGTTCATAAACCTCTGTGGTGCTGTTTATATTCATCAAGAACGTAAAGAATCAATTTATTTTTTGTCATTAGTAATAACTTAACAATTATCTTTTCAGTATCTTATTATTTTATTCCTAAATTATACTATACGTGAGTAGAAAATATGATTGGCAGAATTTTATGAAATAAACATTAAGTGTTTGAAGAAAAGCAGTGCAAGGCTAAAAACTTTAGATATATAGCATGCATCAAAGCTGTCATGTCACGAAAGATCCTGTTATCAAAACATCCAAATTAATCAGACTAAGAAGAAGAGTTCTAGAAGGTATGGGATTTTAAATTGTGTTTAAAGAGGTTTCTCTGGGGAATTGCTTTAGTAGGAGCGTCTACTTGAGTAGGCTATAACAGTTTGTGATATTAATGTTAAATGACAAAGGTCAATATGTAAAAGTGTTACTTTTGTCATCAGAGTTGCTAAAAAATATATTGTGGTTTTATTTGTACATTTCTCACTGTAGTTTGTATAATTTCAATAATTGAAAAAAATTATGCTTGTTATATTTTTGCATATTTTCAAAGAGAATATTTTTAGCAAACACCTGAGAAAAGGGAATCACTTAGTTACATAATCTGTGTGAAGTGAGAAAATACTGTTACTTCCCCTGGCATTTCATTGTCAATGTACAAACTCAACATATCACACTGTAGATAACGTTGCCTCAGGAATTGGAATGCTTTATAAAAGAAAAGATAAGTCTAGTACATTATAGCTCCATGTATAACATGGAATCACAAAAACTGCTCATTGAGAAAGGAACCTTTTGAAAATATATATTTTTTTTTTTTTTACAACATGGTAATATTGATAAAAAGATACTCCTCTTAAACATGAAACATTAAATATATTTGCAAATGTAATTTAAAGCTGTATGAATTTACCCCTTCTTCATCTTCTCCTGCCATAGTATTTCTTCTGTTTATCACTCTTTGACATTTGGCATCTTTATAAAGTCTTTTAAAGGAAACTGCACTGCCAACAAAAAAAACAAACAAACATCACAATTGGGTAGTTGTACACCCAATGAAAATAAGCATACATTTAATTGTGCATTTTTTTCATTGCGAGTATTTCTAAAACAGCTTGAAAAAGCTGCAGATCTATTCTCTGCAGCCTTAGCAAGCCCTCTGCTTCCTACCCTGCCCAAACTTTCTGTGACTGTCCAATCACAGACTTTCCAATGTATCTCAATAAGAAGTCTTTGCAAGGCAGGTGCTCTGGGCACTTGTTGCCTCTTGAGTTTAGCTTCACTGAGCTAAACAACCAATTGTCTGCTTGAAAGCCAGGTGGATGTAATAAGGCTATTTATAAAAGTGCTAATTTATTTTCAATTCTGCACTTTTCATTTAATGGGAAAAAAAGGACAAACTCTGTCCACATAAAGCACTATTATTTATCTTTGATTGTTTTCACTATTTTATGAAAGCACAAAAAATGTAATTTCTTAAAATAATAAAAATTAAATGCTGGGGACTCAAAAATGGAGGGCCAAAGCAGTCACATGGACGCATAACTGACAATAAGAATTGTTCACATTTGTGTCATTTTGTATTCCCACCCTCTTTGTGTGTGTCTTTCTCGCCCCAGCCTTTTTGGGCATCTCTTTTTCCCTCAGCCCCTCTGTGTGTCTCTTCCACCAGCCCCTTTGTTTCTCTTTCTAACCCCTAACCCTTTGTGTCTCTTTGACCCCCAGCCTTTTTGTGTATATTTCTCATCCAGCCCCTTTGTATGTCACTTTTCTGTACCCTAGCCCATTTGTGTTTCTCTTTCTCCCACCAGCCACTCTGTATGTCTCTCCTCCAACCCTTTTGTGTCCCTTTCCTCCCCCAGCCCCATTGTATGTCTCTCCCCAAGACCCTTTGTGTCTCTTTCCCCCACCTAGCCCTTTTGCATCTCTTTCTCCTCCTAGCCCCCTTGTTTGTCACTTTAGACCCCCCGCCCCCTCCACTTCCTCTGTGTCTTTTTCCCACCCCAGCCCTTTTTTGGGCATCTCTTTTTCCCTCAGCCACTCTGTGTCTCTTCTGCCAGCCCCTTTGTCTCTTTCTGCCCCTACACCTTTTGTGTCTCTTTTTCCCCAGTCTTTTTTGGTTCTCTTTTTCCCCAGTCTTTTTTGGTTCTCTTTTTCCCCAGCACCTTTATGGGTCTCTTTTACCCCATTCCTCTCTGTGTGTCTCTTCCTCCTAGACACTTTGTGTTTCTTTCTCCTTCCCAGCCCCATTTGTGTGTCTCATTGTCCCCTTCCCCTTTTTGTGTCTTTTTTTGTACTAAGCCCCTCTGTCTGTTTTTTTGTCCCCCCAATCTTTCACTCTAAGCCCTTCTGTGCACCTTTTTGCCCCTTTCAGCCCTCTTTGTCCCACAGCCACTCTCTGTGTCTCTTGCTCCCCTTCCAGCCCCTTTGTGTGTCCCTCCCTGTAGACCCTTTGCATATTTTGCCTTCCCAGCCCTTTTTGTGTGTCTCATTGTCCCCAGCCCCTTTTTTGTCTATTTGTCCCCAAGACCCTCTGTGCCTCTTTGTTTCCCTAGACCTTCTGTGTCTGTTTGTCCCCCCAGCCCTCTGTTCATCTAATTTTGCCCCCAGTTTTCTGTGCTCATCTTTGCCCACACTCAGCCCTCTTGTATGCTTCTTTTTGCCAATCTCCTATTAACATACCTTTGCTTTGTGTGCAGGATGGTGTCTTTCCTGGGGTCATGCTACTGGCTGAGACTGATGGGAGTGTGGGTCTGGAGTTGATTTCTTCTTCCTATTGGAGGTGCCTCCTCTCTGCCTGCTCAGGAAGCTCTCCCTGTAGAGCTGATATACACTCAGATCCTCCCACTTCTGCTATTACAGGGGCCGTACTTTAAAGGGCGGCAGTTCCCGACCAGGCCCTTGTTCAGAAATACTCAATATGTGACCTTAAGTGCATGGGCCACCGTGCGTGCTCTGGTGTAGCCACAGTGGCTGTAGTTCTGCTACTGGCACATAAGGAATTACATTACAGTGATTGATGCATCTAATGGAATCAATTAGAAATGTGATCAAAGTGTAACATTGCTTTTAGTGTATCACGTACATTTGTTGGGTGCTGAAATATGCTTTTGATTCACATGATCTATATCACATGATATAAGCTTCCAATGAAGAGAAAATGGAAGTATAGAAAAGACCCACTACAATAGAAGGTACTGGAAAAGAGTTGCAGAAAAAAGAAACAGAACAAAAGAAAAGAACAAAACATAGCCGCAACGAGGTATGAAATGGCGAAAGTAGAAATCCCAGTAGAAAAAAATAGGTAAGATAGAAAGACAAAATGGGGGATGGTGTATTTATTTAGCAACATTTATCTAGCCAGGCTTTAAAAATACTATATGGTGACAGGTCCAAGTTCTCTGACATCTGGCAAACTGACCCAAAATGTTTAAAATCAACTTTGAGAAAGCCCCATTTTATAGATGATTATCTTTAAATATATATTTTCAGTTTTTTTCCAGCTCTTTCCATCTAGGCAACAGAATGGAATGTAACATTTATTTCCAACTCACAAACAGTGGTGTAACTATGACAGTCACAACTTTGTCGACCCCTGTGACCATGGGCCAGCATAACTTCAGGGCCTGTGCACAGCCGTTCCAGACACGGATGCACGGTTGCTGGGTGACCGGCAGGGGGGGAACTATATGTTGCTGCCCTCCTTTAGCTGTGTGGAGCTTGGCCAAGTGGACCACGGTCTGACAGGAAGTGCTCACTGAGAGCAGATACAGGAGGGGAGAGAGAAATGAGACACATGGAGGGGCTGGGGGAGAGACTTTTTGCACTGGTGCTTGGTGGTTTCTCATTATGCCTCTGCTCACAAAGCCTCTGCAAGGTTTCTTATTGAATACTTCAAAAATGTTAAATGTATTGGATTATCCCCTTCACTCCTTGTCCTGTCAAAATAAATAATGTATAACAAACCACAAAGGATGAAAAAAATGCAATATTAAACATATTGATTTTATACAGCTTGGCAAAATAATTTAAATATCACATGTCACTACTGGAAGAATAATCTCTGCAATATATATAAATAAATTACCATTCTTGCCATCAGCAAGTGAAAATCAGGAGAGCAGAGATTAACTCCTCCATAGTAGATTGTGGCTTGCAGTGGCGAGTAACTTTTAAGGCCTGGCTAGTAGCACAGTACACATTTTATATAATTTTATATGCCTGCGGCTCAAATACAATTGAAGTGAGAGCATGGTTTCTTTATACAAAGGATGCAGCTGCAATTTGCTACTGATTGAAGCTGAACAATAAATAGGAATCCTTAATTACTTTATTCTGAACTATAAATAGCGGCTCCTACTTCAGTCTTGTTAAGATGTTATGTTGGCTTGTGATGTTCATCTGAATCACAGCAAGCTGAATTTATTGCTGCTAGAGGCACCAGGCTATAATTTATTTTCCTCACAAGAACATACAATTTATTCACTTTGTTTTACTATCATACAATTTATTCACTGTGTTCCAAGCTATGTACAGTGCATTCAGGAAGTATTCATATCCCTTCAATTTTTATGTTTCAGTCTTATGCTAACAATTGTTTAAATTGTTTTTGTTTTTTTTTCCTCATTAATCTGCACTCAATAACTAATAATGACAAAATGATTTTGGAAAACTTTGCCAATGTATTAGAAAATAAAACTGAAATAAGACATATATATTCAGGCCCTTAGCTATGACACTGGAAATTTCACTGATATTTTTTGCCACTTCACTGGATCATCTTTCAGATGTTTCTACACTTTGATTCCACTTGTGACAAATTCAATTAATTGAACATGATTTGGAAAGGCACCAGTCTGTCTAGAATAGGTCTCACAGCTGCAAATGCATATTAGATTAAAAAAAACAAGCCATGAGGTCAAAGGAACTCCCTGCACAGCCGAGAGACAGGACTGTGTCAAGGTACAGAGCTGGGATAGGCTGCAATAATTCTGGCTGCATTGGAGGTTCCCAATAGTCTCCATAATTCTTAAATAGAATAAGAGCAATCAGATGGAACTATTTGGCCTCAATTCAAAGTGGCACCATGAGCTACTCATTGTACCACCCAACGGTGAAGCGTGGTGGTAGCAACATGCTTTGGAGGTGTTTTTAAGCAGCAGTGACTTTAGGAGAGTGGTGAAAAAGTTGAATGCAACAAAATTGAAAAAATATGAAGGGGTCTATATACTTTCTGATTGAAAACTATATATAGGTGAAGATAGGCAAGGGCTCAACCACACCAGACATTACTGGGTGTAAATCCCAGGACACTACCAGGTATAGTAACATAAAGTGTAAATTAGTGTGCATTGTATTGTGATACACTTGATCATATTTCACATTACTGTGTTTATTCCTGAGGAGTTCTACCAAACACATTGCAAATAACTGTGACTTAATTATGCTGTACTGCTATAGAATGCTCTGATGTACTTTCTCTCTCTCACACACACACACACTCAGGGCTACCTTACACAGTCCTGGGTTTGCCAAGACCCACCACTGAGTCTGACACTGCGGGCACCACTATCTTCCAAGCACCTAGAGCTGTGGTAAGGGAGGCCATGTTTGTGTTGGGGATGCAGTGTACGTGTATTGTAGATGCATTGTTTGTAAGGGAGGAAGTGTGTATGTATAATGGATGAAGTGCGTGTATAGTGGATGCTCTGTGTGAATAGAGGATACAGTGTGTGCGTGTATGGTAAATGCGTAGAGTGTATGTATAATGGATGGAGTGTGTGTGTGTACAGTGGATGCTCTGTGTAAATAGAGGATACAGTTTGTGCGTGTATGGTAGATGCATAGTGTGTATGTATAATGGATGGAGTGTGTGTGTATAGCAGATGCTCTGTGTGAATAGAGGATACAGTGTGTGCATGTATGGTAGATGTGTAGTGTGTATGTATAATGGGTGTAGTGTGTATGTATAATGGATGGAGTGTGTATAGTGGATGCCCTGTGTGAATAGAGGATACAGTGTGTGCGTGTATGGTAGATGCGTAGAGTGTGTGTGTGTACAGTGGATGCTCTGTGTAAATAGAGGATACAGTGTGTGCATGTATGGTAGATGTGTAGTGTGTATGTATAATGGATGGAGTGTGTATAGTGGATGCTCTGTGTGAATAGAGGATACAGTGTGTGCGTGTATGGTAGATGTGTAG
Source organism: Pelobates cultripes (assembly GCA_933207985.1). Taxonomy (NCBI): domain Eukaryota; kingdom Metazoa; phylum Chordata; class Amphibia; order Anura; family Pelobatidae; genus Pelobates; species Pelobates cultripes. The sequence continues at coordinate 114,684,499 of OW240917.1, read as the reverse complement.
TGTGTATAATGGATGGAGTGTGTGTGTATAGTGGATGCTCTGTGTGAATATAGGATACAGTGTGTGCGTGTATAGTAGATGCATAGAGTGTATGTATAATGGATGGAATGCGTGTATAGTTTATGCAGTGTGTGTGTATAGTGGATGTTCTGTATGAATAGTGGATACAGTGTGCATGTATGGTAGATGCATAGTGTGTGTACATAATATGTGTGTGTGTGTGTGTGTGTGTGTGTGTATATATATATATATATATATATATATATATATACACACACACAGAGAAAGTTTGGAGTATTCAATTACATGCATGTGTTAGGAGAGACCATATGTGTAGGTTTGAGATTGCTTGTGGCATTTAACATTTGTGGGAATGCTGCTTGTGGGGTTGCATTGCTGATGTTTGTGTTGTATCTGGGGCTGTAGTGGCTACAGTGGGGTTAATAGTGGATGTGGTGTGCAGAAAGGGGCTGTAGTGGGACGATTAGGGCTATGGTGAGGGGATAGGTCTGGATAATGGTGGTGATGACCATGATGGTGGCTGCTTTTTGTGTTTGTTTTTTTTAGTATTTGGGGCTGTAGTGAGGGAATAATGGCTATAGTGGGAGTATAGGGGTTTTACTGGGGTAAAATGGTGTTAGTGGGAAGATAGGAACTATTGGTGGGTGGATGGTGGATGTAGGCAGGGCCGGCGCTACCCTTAAGGCGAATAAGGCATTCACCTGGGAGGTTTTCTGCCCTGCTGCTGGTGTGCTGGGCGAGCGGCTTCTTAGCCACCCCCCCAGCGCAGCCATTCAGCTGCTTGCCTGCTCGGGAGAGGGGTATGCTGTAAGGGAGGCCATGTTTGTGTTGGGGATGCAGTGTTCTATCAAATTCCCCTACCTCGTGAAAATCCCCTACCCTCGTCACTTCCGGTGAGGGGAATCAGCTGGATCCTGTGCTGCACACGCGTGCTAGCACTCCTGCTACTCCTCCACAGCAAGGTCTTGGAAGGTAAGTAAAACTAGTTTTACACTTTCATTATAGTTAGTGCGTTCACTAAGCTTAGGCACACGGGACATTTAGAGTTAAGTGAGGGTTCAAATTAGGATTAGGTAAGTTATTTTAACCTCTCTCACACTCTATTCTTACCCTTACCCTTAAAATAGGGACGAGGGTAGGGGATTTTCACGGGTAGGGAAATTTGATAGAATACCGGCTGCCCCCTGCCTGTGAACACCGGAAGCACTCTGAGGGGAACAGGAAGTAGCCTGTGCTCACAGTGCACGGCTCTCCTGCTTCCCCCACCAGGAACCGCACCAGCTACCTGCAGGCTGGACCCCTCTGCTCCATTCACAGCTCTGATGAATGATCCATCTGAAGGTAAGTGGAACTGATTATAAGTATAAGTGTATGATGGCAAATTGGTCTTTGTGTATTGAATTGCTGTGTTTGTGGGTGTAAATAAAGTGTGACTATATATAAAGTGGTGTGGGTTTGTGCTTGAGTAACAGTGTGTGTGTCTGTGTTAGTGAGAGTGTGTGTGTAAGTGAAACTGTATATGTTAGTGACTGTAAATGACATTGTGCATGTCAGTGAGAGCGTGTAAGTGACACTGTGTATGTCAGTGAGAGTGTAAGTGACATGGTGTCAATGAGTGTGTGTATGACACTGTATGTCTGTGAGAGTGTGTGTTAGTGAAAGTGTGTGAGTGACACTGTGTATGTCAGTGTTTGTGTTAGTGAAAGTGTGTAACTGGCACTGTATGTCAGTGAGTGTGTAAGCGACACTGTGTATGTCAGTGAGTGTGTGTTAGTGAGAATGTGTATGTGACATTGCATGTCAGTGAAAGTGTTTTAGTGAAAATGTGTATGAGTGACAGTGTGTGTGTGACAGTGTGTGTGTGACCATGTAATTAGATACTTATATATTTAATTATATTTAAAATATATATTAATAGAATTCTATATTAACCCTTACAGAAACTGTAATTTTTCTGAGAAACTGCAATAATTACCACTGTAGGGTTAAGGGACATGGGACAATGCACCCAGACCACTTCCATGAGCTGAATTGGTCTGGGTGCCTACGGATAGTATGTATCATATTTTTTTATTTATTTTTCTTAAATAATACATGTAGTACAATTTCAAACCAAGTCCTAACCCTCTAACCCTACCCATAAGGAGATCCTCTGCTAATATTATCTAAAAGACTGTATGAATGCTGCATATAACCCATCTGTCTAAAAATGTCCCCAGATGATAGAAGGAAGGCACATGTATCGATCTTCATTTAATAACCCACCATGTCATTGTTTAATGTATATTGATTTTTTTTTTCAATTATATCAATGCCTACCTTTCCTGTCTCTCCCTTTCTGACAGCCATCTTTATGCTTCTTTGGTTTGATTATCAGATATTGGACTCACTGCTCACGCTTTTGTAACAGGCTATTGTTTTCAAACACATGTGCAGTATAGCAAAAACAGGAGGTAACAATACGCAGCTTAGTAGATAAGGGCCACTCATGAGCAGTATATTCTGTTAGGCAATTTTGAAAAGCAACAGTCCGTTTCTCAAAATAGTGAGAAATGTAACACGCTATCGAATAAACAGTGGATAACAATGGATTGTGTGGAGATAAAGTCTTGCAAAAGTTAGACCAAAACAATAAGCTTAAAAACATATAATTTAGATCATTTGGTAAGGTCAACATATTTTATACTTTCTTATTAATAATGTTTTAGAAAAAAAACAAAAACTACAATGTCCAATACTACTTTGATTCTCCATTTGTATTGCACATTGTTATGGGAACAAAAATCACATTCATTCTCTATTCTAAAAATAAAAAAAATGTAAACCCAATTGGAGGGAGTAGATGGGAATAAACTGTAATGATCTATGGCAGGAGGCAACTTTAATCCATTTAGTCTTTGAAGGAATTTATTGGAGACATCCTGTCAGATGATTTTTCATTTCTAATCTTTCAGTTTTATTTGATTATATTGCTATTGTGCTTTGCAAAAGTATATTTTGTGTGTGTTGGGACTGCAACCTGTGAAATCTAATTTACCCATCAGCTCAGCTGGCTTAGATCATTTTTAAAAGCAGGCCAACAATGCAGCTAGCCAGGGGCAGAACCCATTGAACATTTAAGAATTTCTGTTGATTACACCCAATTTAGCTTTTGACACTAGTTTGAACTATTTCCTCACTTGCTATTGACTTTGTTAGCAAGATCAAGATTGGATAAGAGAAATCTGAGTTACAGCAAGAACTGTAACATTTGAACTCAAGTGATATGGAGTATATATTTGTGCATTTTATAAAAATGTTCTAGTGTTTGCCTTTTGTTACATTTCAATCAGTGTTTGAAGAGTTAATCATTTTATCTTAGCATAGGTTGGCTCAGTAGCACTTGAAGCAAAACCAGCATGACCCAAGTAATGTAATTAGGGACAAAACATGCCTTCCAACAGTCCAGAATTCACTGATGTCCTGCCATTGTTGTGCACTTCCACGGCGTTCTCTGTATAGTCCTGTCAATAAAGGGACAGCCAGGCTGTCGTGCCCCTTTAGTGCCTGCCACTTTCCAAGGTGGTGGAGCCACCTATTATGGGTATCGCTTATGCAAGTCACATCACTGGTGACTTAGTGTTGGGAGTTATGACATAATAATGCAAATCCTGAGAGAGTGGTATTGGATTTTGACTCCCATAATTCTCTGTGAGTCATAAGCAGGCACAAAATTCTGGAATTTGTAGCTCAAGGGGGTCTAAAGGGGTTATAGTCTGTCATATAATTATTTTTCTATAGGACCCCATGCTACCAATATAAAAGCCCCTGTCCACCACCAGGGATGGGGTGGGGATATTAGGTTCCACCCACCACACATTATCGTTTAATTTGAGCTCCACCATGGGGGAACACGGGCACTCTACCTCCCCTCCACACACACACTTTATTTTAATTGGTTTTGATTCTTTTCAATTGTATGACATTTTTTCTTTTGTTTTGCTCACAATAATACCAATATTACACTGTTTTGTTTCTGTTTTTTTTTTATACTTTATCAACAGACTGATCAAGTGTTATAAGACTATGCACTTTTGCTATTATTGAATGTTTTTGCAGAGACAAAGTACTGCAAATGTTTGCACCTTGCACTGTTACTGGCAGTACACACATAATACCACTTTAGCTTATGTTTGAGTTGCATTGTGCACTTTGCAGTTCAACACATTATAAATGGTTAATGGGTTATTGGCACATGAAACAATTTGTCTTGAAGGCAAAGCACACCTTTTTTGTAATCTATATTACATGGTTTTCAGTTTCAGATAATCTGAAATTCAGTTGCATATGTACTTATAGTTCATCCAAAATTCTGTAATTGAATGATTTTTGAAAGACTAGAGGACTTGGTTTAAAATTGTACTAAATGTATTATTTAAGAAAAACAAACATATGATAGTGCAGCTGACTGAAGAAAAAAAAAAAAGTTTTGGCTGACTTTGGACTTTATTTGTACAAGTGTGGATAGTATGTATCATATTTTTTATTTATTTTTCTTAAATAATACATGTAGTACAATTTTAAACCAAGTCCTCTGGAGCCTTATGAATCTTCATTGGGGAGATGCCATCCCTTTAATAGTGGCAGTATAACCATTACCCTTACAGCGAGCATTTTAAAGCTCTGTACAAGGTGAATATACTATACGGTGGATGTGTCTCTTTTTATGTCTTTACCTGAGGGAACGTTAAAAAAAAAGGAATGGTGTGATGCTGCCCTAAGAGCATAAAAGTTCTACTTACAGAGCCAATATCAATATATATATAATATTTTTGTTGTTTTAATGTACTTGGTGTAAGTTAACCCACCCATAGATTGGATATATCTGGCGCTCAACTACAAGTGTGTAGGTTTTACTTATACCATATGTTTTTCTGGGTTTATTGTGGAGTATGTTCTATCAAATTCCTCTACCCTCGTCACTTCCGGTGAGGAAAATCAGCTGGATCCTGTGCTGCACATGCGTGCTAGCACTCCTGCTACTCCTCCACAGCAAGGTCCTGGAAGGTAAGTAAAACTAGTTGTACACTTTCATTATAGTTAGTGCATTCACTAAGCTTAGGCACACGAGACATTTAGGGTTAAGTGAGGGTTCAAATTAGGGTCTCATTGAGACGTAAGGGAGGGAGACTGGCTCATGGAGAGCTTTGAGAGGGAGGCGGGCCGCTGACAGAGGTAGTGGGGGGGCCGGCTGATTTATTGCTGAGGGAGGGAGGGAGGGGGCGGCCAGCCTATGAAGAGCTGAGGTAGGCGGACAGCTGACGGAGGGGGCGGCCAGGTAGTGGAGTGCAGAGGTAGGCGGGCAGACGGATGACTTAATGCCATTGTGAGGGAGCTGTAATCTCTCTGCTCTGCATGTAGTGAGCCGGGGGCCAGAGTGATGTCATAACCCGGCTCCCGGCATCACTAAACAGTGCGTGAGAGGGAGCTGAGTAGGGAGATTACAGCAGACCCACTGGACCCTAGGGAAAGCCTATCCACTCCAGCTCTCCAGACGTAAGGAGTCTGGGTAGATTTAAATAAGTAACTACTTGTGAGTTTGTGCATCTGTTGTGTGTGTGTGTGTCTGAGTGTTTGTGTATGTCCGTATGTGTGTGTGTCTGTATGTCTGAGTTAATTTGGGTGCCTGTCGGTGAGTGAGTCTGTCTGTCTGTTTGTGAGTGTGTATGTGTCTATGTCTGTCTGTATGTCTGAGTGTGTTTGTCTGTATGTCTGAGTGTTTTTACTCACCTTTTTCCCCCACGCCGTGCTGATGACGCTGCGGCTGGCCCCACCTCCATGCCTGAGATTATCAATCTTAACCATTTCAGCCAATCCAATGTTTTCCCATTGAAAAGCATTGGAAGTCTATTGCGCATGCACGGCAAAATGCCACTGCGCCAATTTAACTTGTCAAAGAGGTGCACTGAATCAATGCATCTCTATTGGGAACATTAACATAGGTGCTGCACATTGTGAAGCACTGACCCAGGAAGCACCTCTAGAGGCCATCTGCGTGACTGTCGCTAGAGGTGTTACCAGGCAGCAATGTAAACACTGCCTTTTGTCTGAAAAGTCAATGTTTACATTGAAAAGCATTCTGGGACAGGATATAGACTTCAGAACAACAGCACTAAGCCATAGTGGTTCTGTTGGCTATAGTGTCCCTTTAAGAATTGTAGTTTTGTTGATTTCTCTGACTCCTAACTTTTCTAGCGGGCTCCTAGAGTCCAAGCAAATTTGTCAAGCCCTGCCATAAAGCACCATTGCCTAGCTCCCCCCCTGAACCTGTAATTATAGCCCCAACTGAACACCATACTGCTTTCATCAAACCATATACCTCTTACAATATTTCCCAAACCAGATTACCATCTATAGTCATACATTTATCTCAGTACATTCTTTCCTTCACAGCAATATATCTACATAGATTATATGCACTTTTCACACTCACAGTGGCATTTCCAGTTTATGATACCAACTTAGATCCATCCCAATCAATACGATTCTTAACTCCCAGCATATTTACTTTGACAGCCCAATCCCCTCCTTTTTTTTTTAGCATGGGACAGGCAATTATTCTTCCAGGTCTCGGACCACAGTTATCAAAATATGCCTGCAGAGTTGTTTCCATTTATATATTTTCAAAGCACAGAATGTAGCAGCAACATGGGAGATATCTGAAAAGTTTGAATGGTAAAAAGGGGGAACACTGTGAAGAAAAAAAACTAACCAGAGAGACTGACAAAAAGTTGGTTTCCTTAATCTTAGATTTATAGAATTGTAAACTAAATTGCAAAATTTGTCCAAAAGTAGTACATTTGGAAAAATTGTCCACCTCGGCTATAGTCAGAGCTTGGCAATTTAATTCTAAATTTTGCATTTGTTTTTTCAATTCACAACAGTTTAGTATCTAGCAAACAAATTTATTGTTATGATATTGCATGTGTGTTCAATTCATACATAATCGCTATACGTTTAATTTCTCGTGTAGATAGAATCAGTATTTCTAATCGGACCTCCCTGAAAAGTCCAATGCTACATCTAGAAGACCAAAAAGTACAGTACAAGTTTGTGTGGGTGTTCATATAGTCTTGAAACACATGGAGTTTCAATAAATGCTTAGAAATAAGTATGTAATGCTTGGAGGTTGGAAGAAGATATTAAAGGAATCTCATGTTAGGCTATAGGGATCAACATTAACAGTTTCAATTGAGTCAAAAGTAAGCACTTTCAACCTCCTGGAACACAAATTTAGCTTTAAAAACTGCCTATTTTATTCCTGGGATCACTCAGTAATGGCTTATAAGAGTTTGTTGGTATGTACCATAGCTATGCACTCATTAAAGTTTAAACTGAATTATGGATGTAAAGGGGAAAAAAATAAATAAAAATAGAATGCTGAATCTTTATCAAAATATTTTCGTTTTACATTTAACAAGGTTCTATTTTTTGTTCTTAAAGGAATACGAGTGTAAAAAGGACACTATAATCACCAAAACAACTTTAGCTTAATGAAACAGTTTTGGTGTGTAGGTCATGCCTCTGAAGCCTCCTGTTCAGTTCAGTAAGTTCGAAATTACTTTTGTTTCTGTTAATGCAGCCTAGCCACATCTCCCCTGGCTGTGATTGACAGACTGCATGCAAACAAAATTATTTCATTTTGAATCAGATTTAATTTACTTTAAACGTTTTTCCTGCTCTGTAAATTTAACTTTATTCACATACAGTTTAGCAAGCTATCAACAAAGCAGAAGATAATAAATTCTAAATTAAACAGAATTTACAATAAAGGTAGTGGCAGCGGCATACCTAGAGCATTTGGCACTCCCTCCACGCCTTTCAAATGTAAAAAAAATGGCCACTATATTTTTTTTAATTTTAATTTATTTATTTATTTATTTTAATTGTCTTCCAGTCCCCCTTCTACCTGCACCCCCCAAGACCCCTGCCCCCTACAAACTACCTGTACCCCCCCATTCACAAAAAACCCTGCCCAATCGACTTCTACAGACCCCTTCTTACCCTTGCCCCCTACAAACTAACTGCACCCCCATTCACAAAAGGCCCTGCCCCTCTCCAAGACCCTTGCCCCCCTACAAGTCTCCTGCACCCCCCATTCACAAAAAACCCTGCCCAATCGACCTCTACAGACCCCTTCTTACCCTTGCCCCCTACAAACTAACTGCACCCCCATTCACAAAAGGCCCTGCCCCTCTCCAAGACCCTTGCCCCCCTACAAGTCTCCTGCACCCCCCATTCACAAAAAACCCTGCCCCCCTCTCTTCAAAAAATCCTGCTCACCACCTCTATCAGCGCCCTGTTCCCCCTACAAACCCCTGCCTGCCCACCCCCTCCCCTACAAGACTCCTGCACACAAAAAAAAAAAACCTTTAAAAAAAACAAACTATTAGCAAGAACTCACCCAGCTCCTTCGCCTGCTCTCTGCTCCCTGCTGATCCGGGCTTCAGACTCTCCCGCTGCGGCTCCAACCACACAGAGTGTCAGAGCACTTCAGCTCAAAACACTGAGGGCGGAGCAAGTTGACAGCCTCCAGATTTCTCCTGCTGCTGCCCTCTAAATGGCAGCGAATAATTCAGTAAGACTGCAGGGGCATAATGTATACACCAAAACTGCTTCATTAAGCTAAAGTTGTCGTGGTGACTATAGTGTCGCTTTAAGAATATAGAACTGTATTCCTAACACTATAATGTCCCACTGTCCCCCTCCTTCCCCACCTCCCCCGGCAGCAAATAAAGGGTCAAAACCATTTTTACACTTACCTGATTCCAAAGCCAAAGACCTGGAGCAGGCTCCTTTTCGCTCAGCTGATAGGGAGAACTAAATGTGCATTCTGCCTTCCCCATAGGAAAGCATTGAGCCATTGGGGATTTAGAAGATGCTGGACGTGCTCATGCAAAGTGTGAGGACGTTCAGCGTTGTTTCAGGAGTGAAATTTCGTGAAACTGCAAGAAGCTCCTCTATTGGCTATCTAGTTGACATCCACTAGAGGCAGGCTTAACCCTGCAGTATAAACATTGATGTTTCTCTAACAGTGCAATGCTTGCAGTCGCAGAGGTACAATGACAGGACCGCTTCCCTGAAATCAAGTACTCTGGGTGCCTAGTGTCGCTTTAATATACTGGGTGGATCAAACGTCTGGAAACACCTAAATACATGTAAGATGTTTAATAGATAATGGTTCAATTAATATATTATTAGCTAGCAGATAAATCTATGACCGTGTTACATAATGGTACAAAGGGTGTACCTGGATGTTTCCCAAGTCTATTCTCCCTCCTTAATATTAATTTAAATACAACATACTAACATATTAACATATTCTAGAATGAGCACATATATATTGAAGTTAATTCTGGTCTTCAGTGTACCAAATTATGTAAGTTCAAGAGAAACATTTTTTTTGGCCCCATAAATACATTTTTTATAATTGGTGGATAAAAACACATATGTTTCCACAATGTTGAGTTTAATAGGGACACTATAGACATCAGAACAACTTTAGTTTAAAGTAACACTATAGTGTCAGGAATGCATGGACAGAAACACAATGGATTTAACTCCTACATGGCAAAATATTGAGCAGTGAGAATACAGGGGCGTGGTCTGTATACCCAAACTGCTTTATTAAACTAAAGTTGTTCTGATGCTTGCAGTGTCCCTTCCAGTGGTTTGGGGAGTTATTTTATTTCAGTTTCCAACCTCATACAGGTAAGGTGAAAAAATTATATATTTGTAATATCATGCTTTACATAACATGTCTTTGTTGAAACACAGTTAGAAAAAGAACAATAATGAAGAAACACGGGTGGTTCAATTATAATGGCAAAGAACAATACCATATAAAAGACTATAGAGTTTGTTCACTCAATCAGAAATTGTCAAAATTACATTTCCCTTTTCAATTCGCCACAATTGCAAGATGGGTAAGATATTCCACTGTGTCATTATACAAAGCGTATGATATACTCATTATGCACTGAGGATTTTTAAGCATGTGTGACTGCAACTGTCACTAGTCTAATACTATCCTTACCTTTTGTGTCACTTTACCCCACTCCCTCTAGCATGTAAGCTCATTGAGCAGGGCTCTCAATCCCCGTGTTCCTGTGTATCCAACTTGTCTGGTTACAACTACATGTCTGTTCGTCCACCCATTGTAAAGCCCTGCGGAATTTGATGGCGCTATATAAATATCATAATAATAATAATAATAATAACAACTGTGGTCAGGGTTATGTTTGAGATATAAAATCATTTGGTTAGAGGAAACCACACTATAATACCAGCAACAGAAAAACACAATTTTATTGAATTTTTATCAGTGATTTTATGGCAAGAAATATATACACAGTGTCCATTGGTATATTACAACATTCCAAGAGGATGATAAAATAAAGTCACCATTGTCCAGAGGAATTATAAGCTTTCCTCGTGGCTGTGTGGAAGACAGTTTGGTCTATAGTACTGATAGAATCTCATGCTATTTCGAAATGAAAAATATAGAATCATGAAGCTACTATAACTTTACATTAATACACTTACATATCATCAATGGAGTCACTTGTATAGAGATGTACAGGAAAATCATTTTGATAATTACAGTTTCACGTATTTAATTGGCAGCTTAAAATGTCTCAAAACATAATTTGCTTGTACATATATGTATATAGATAGATATATAGTAGAAAATTGAGTGTTTATCTGTATGCTAGCAATATTCATCTTACAGGCCACTACCCAACAACAGCTAGAATTGAAAATAAACAGTTAGAATTGACAAAAAGGGTAAAACCGTACAAATTCATAAAGACTTTATTTGAAGATGTAAAACAAAAAAAAAAAAAATATGACATTGTCCCATCATGCAAGCATTGCGTTAAAGAAATCATTCCATACAGAAGTCCAACAAAACTATGAAATGTGGCATGACGCAGGCTTGTTTGAGGGTGGTATGAACACACTGTGCACAGTTACATAACATAATCAATAGAAATCTGGTCCACTAAGTTTCGATTAGAAAACATTTAAAGACAGCTAAAGCATTCCCTGCATTTAGTATATGCAGTGCTATGTATATTTGTATATACCTTAAGAAAAGGGAAAAAAACCACAAACATTGGTGTCATTCGAGCAGATCATTCCAAATGCTTTTTCATAATGTACATAAACTAAAGCATTCTATGCGTTGTGACAAAACATTGTAGCGCCAGTAAAAAGTTATTGTTATAATGAAAGTGATGCATATATAGATTCATTAATAAAATTTGTCACAAATTCATAGTACCATTTTTAAACCCTATCCCTTAAAGCCCATACAGTATAGAGTACACAATATTTAAATCTTAAACCAGAACTAATCTAACACAAAAATACATATAATTCTGTGAAAGGACAAAATACCCTGAATGCAAAATTGTACTTTTTCGATCATTAATTATCAAAACAGATAGAACCTATTTTTTTGTTACCCATACTTATGCATTTAATATTTATTTGTGGAGGATATAAAAAATTGTAAGTGATACAGAAAAAAAGGAGAAAAATAAAGGAAGCAATTCACAAAAAAAAAAAAAACAAAAAAAAAAAAAACAAAACCCCACCTGTCATTTTTATTAGAATTAGCATTAGAGAATACAATTACAACTTTGTAGAGATTACTAATAACTGTCCAAATAACGTCCAAGCATATGCAGATAATGGATTACAATGTACTAGTAAATGTTCTGTTATATTATATTTAGGAATGTAAACATAGGAACAAGAGAGCCTTTAAATATTTTGTTGTGTATTTCCTTCCATTGTTAAACCAGAGGAAAAATTATAGTAAAAAACAAAAAACTAATATATATATAAAAAAAAAAAATAGGTAAATTGATTAACCTAGGCTGTGGAGACTTGGCAAAATCTTACATAATGTAGGTTAGGCAAAAAAATATATTTTGTTTTCTTCTGCACTTAAGCAAATAATTTGTATCAGTGTTCTATTGGAAGAGTAATAAAATGTTAATCTGTGCTTAAAGAAAAAGAAATATATCACTGCGCAAAAGCATTACAGAGAGACTTCTTGTGCCTTAATAAAGGTTTGTGGTCAGGACACAATGGAAAGGACACAGTTTGTGTAGGAGTTACCATCCAGTTGTCTTGAGTGTTCTATGATAAAAGGCTTCTAGTTAGCTAGAAAAAAGGGAGATAAAACATTTGTTTTAATGTTGTGACTCAATTTTAGAACACAGTTTCATTGCAACTGATTATATTTTAGAAGACGAAGAAAATACTTTACAATGGGTCATGGAACATAAGATACCACAGTCAAAATGAGGGAGGGGGGCACTAAAACTTTCCACCACTAAATCAGTGATTCCGGGAGCCAGAATATGACATCACTCCAGCCCAGGCATCACTAAACAGTAGAGCAAGAAGAGCAAAAAGATTACATGAGCCACACAAACATAAACAACAAATAATAATTTGTGAGTGTTTGAGAGAATGTATGTGAGTGTGTCAGTTAGTGTGTGTGTGTGTGTCTGTCAGTAGGTATGTATGTATGTGTGGGTCTGTCAGTGAGGGTGTTTGTGTAGGTAACTGTCCCCTTCTGATCACATTGGAAAGTTGTTTTTATTCACCTTTTTTTCCATGCCATACCAGTCTCGCTGAGGCTGGCCCCACCTCCATTGCTGAGATCATCAATTTTGATGATCTCAGCCAAGGCGATGCTTTTCTATTGGAAAGCAATCAGAGGCTGTTGCGCATGTGCGGCAAAATAATTTGAATCAGTTCATCTCTATGGGGAACGTTTTGCAGATGGTGGAGATGCTGAATATAAACTAAGAAGCCGCTCTAGTGGCCATCTGAGTGACTGTCTAAAGAGGTGTTACTAGGCAGCAGTGTAAATACTTTTCTCTGCAGGGACATTCTATAGCCACCAGAACCACTACAATAAGATGTAGTGGTTGACTATAATGCCCCTTTAAAAATTGTATATTTGTCATTGACAAGAAAGCTTTGTTTGTTTAAAAAAACATGGCTCCTAACTTTTTTAGCTTGCTCCTAGATTCCTAGCCATTTAGTCAAGCCCTGCTTTAATACTAAGCATAGCAATTAAGCCATGCAGTGCACATTTCTTTTGTTTACTTCCCCTAGATGATTTGATTATCTTAACATGGTGCAACTACTGTGGTTCAGTAAATACTGCTAAATATCACTACCCCAGAGGTCCTGCTAACAACTAATGGTGTCATTTCCAGAGAAGTGCCTGCTTAGTTTTAACCTATAGAGTCCAACAACCTATGTTATCAGTAATTACCGCAAACAAAGGTAAAAAGCAGTAGTTGAGGACATGCTTAACAGAATATTGGGACGACTGGCTCAAATTCTCAGCACTATCACTAGGTGTCAGTATTCTTTTTACACACATACATGGTAATGTTATAATTCAGAATATTTTTTCTTTTCTGCTGTGCCCGATACCAAGTTGCAAAAAGTAGTTGCAAATGTTTAACTATTCCAGGAATCATAGTAAATTATAGTAGAAATAATAGAAAATGTAATTAATACATTTGTCCTGTTTTGGTAGAAACCTTGTAATGGAGGTTTTAAACATAGGGATTATTGGGGGAATATTGTGGTTACACATGCTCTGTAACATATTTGACCTCTCTGGTAAGAATATGGGTATAATTATTTTTATATATGGAGATTATGGGTGAAATATCCATGCTTCCATCAGAAAAAGGCTAAATTTGTTCCTAACCTTTGTTCTAACCTTGATATTTCACCCATAATACCCATGTTGAAAAATAATTATAACCATATTATTATCAGAGATAGATCAAATATGTTACTTGACATGTGCAACCATGGCATTCCACCCATAATCATAAAATTATACCCATATTCTTAACAAAAACTGGCCATGGCATGACAGTGATTTAACTTCTAAATAGCAGAGAACTGAACAGTGAGACTCCAGGGGTATGCAGTAAAACTGCTTCATTAAGCTATTTGTAAGTTGTTTTGCTGCTTAGGGTATCCCTTTAAGATCAAAATACTCTATTCAAATCATTTCATACACAAATGTAAATTTAACATTTTCTTATGCTCATTGATCATTCTTCTAACAACCAAATTATGGACTCATCATGGATCACGTAGTACAAAGGTATTCTGGCAGAGTTGCAGAAATCCAACAAGTCAAAGCACATCTGTTAAAAATACAAGTTTTCACTTTACAATAAATCTAAAAAAAAAAATCCCACCTATTCGATTCACCTTCCAGCTTGCAAACTGCAGTGGAAATCCATTGCTGGTGGGCAAATAGTTTGGATTTATTTTTTAAATTTAGAGCCTCTGGCACCAGATATAAGGCATTCAGTCAAAATTTCAGCTGACAATCAGCGTTCAGTCTGGCTGGAATTATAGCCTAATTCAGTCCCACTTGGGGCCTCAATAGCAAAATTCAGACATTTTAAAATAGTATGTACACTGACTGGATTTTGCAGTACCATTGGCCTTGTATATGGCCGGATGTTTGTTTCCAATTTATAAAGTGTCCATTCGGACTTTGCTAAATAACCCCGCAACTCTAGTTATCTGTAGCACGGTATAAGAACCACACATAACATATCATGCACTGTCTGTTTGTAATCCAGTTGTTTACCACTTGCCAAGGAAAGGGCTTCATCTGAAAATTAGTAGGCATGTATCCCTAGAATTATCTCAATGGGGAATAAAGCATTATACTTTTTGGGAATTTGAATTCCCTTTTCTACAGCATGATATTTTGCACACATAAATGTGAAAAAAAAAAATTGCCCATCTTCAAATAATATAATTAATTCAGAGGTTTATGTTTTTCTATTTTTTTGTTATTAAATTGTTTATTGAAGATTTTTCAATACAACAATAATAAACATAAAATAAAGAGGATATGTTTTACTTATTTTAATGTTATACGCATACTATCTTCTAATCTCACATTTTTCAGACAAATGCAGGCCCTTAACCACTTGGGGTTTCCACTATACCCAGACAATGTGGTTATCGCTGTATCCCGTATGTATGTTTAACAATACAAAAAACATCTAAAGCAGTGTCTCAGATGTAATTCTCTAGAAGTCTTTTTCTTTAGAAGAGAATTAGAAAAATACAATAAAGTAATGAAGAAAAAAAAAAATCGAAGCCATTTGTCAAAGTAGCTTTAAACTATGATGTGTTGAAATGCATGTATTACTCAGACGGACAAGAAAAATACTTAAAAATAGTTACTCCTACATGTATAATAAAAACATATCCTGACTATTATGTTTACCATCTATTTCAGGCATTTTTTTTTTTTTTTTAGATATATTGATTCTTACTTGGGTATAGTTGGCGAGCCAGAGCGGTGGAAATGTACATTCTGCCATTTTCCATCACGGCGGTGCCAGACCCGGGTCTCTTCAGACTGCATGGTCTTTGGCATTCCAGAACTATCCATGTACTGAGTAAGACGGATATAAGCTATGCAGGCAGCATCTTCCCCAATAAGGTGAACGTGTGGGTTTAAGATGATAGTGTGGATTGGCTTGTTGCTTTTCGATAAAGCTGTACAAAAAAGAAAAGAAAACACCATCACAATTTTTGATTTTCATGAAAAATACTATAATAGTAAAGTGTTACACCAACCAAAAACAGTGTTTTAATACAACATATTTTTCTTTGCAGCAAGCCCTGCTGAAACAGTACCCCCATTATAAAATAAAACAAAAATTTAAAAGAAAACATACATGTAGTCCTGTACCAAGGCCACTTTTTCCCTGTCTGTTGCCAGCAGGGAAAACAGACATTTTTCATGTACAATATTTACAGTCACTGATGTTCTCATGGTGCTTTGAGTAACCCTTTTAAGCAACAATGGAGTGAACTCTATCCAAGTGCATTTTTATTGAAATTAAACAACATGCACCACTGCAGACAGAGATAGATTTACACAAAACAAATAGAAAAATGTAAGAGGACAAGTACCATTTTCAAAGTAGAACCTATGGAAATCCATTCCTTCTACCAGGTTTCCTAGAGCTTCAGGTTCAAATGATGTAAGGCCTGGGTCGCAAATCTTTCTGTTGGTAAAAACAGAAATATTTTATTTTGTTTTCTTGGAATCAACCTGTGTATATTACATTACATTATACAGTGCATTTTTCCAACTCTTTGCAACAGTTTGATTGTCAAGTATATATTGTGAGCTGAAGGGATATCAAGGTACACTATAGTCATCAAAACAAGTTTAGCTTAACTAACTTAATGAGGCAGTTTTGTTGTATATGCCTAAGTAGCCTCACTGCTCAATTATTTGCCATTTAGGAGTTGAATCACTTTTTTTTTTTATGGAGCCCTAGTTACACCTGTCAGGATTACTGTTTGATCCAGCACGTAGAACTGTATAGCACGGATGACAAATAAGTAACGTATTACCGGTCCTTAGAATGGCCGGATTTAACGTACATAGAATAGTCAAAAATACTAGCCGAGGTCAGGGAACACAGAAAGGGACACAGCGATGAGGAAAGCCAGGAGTCAGGATACCAGAATATAGAGAAGTCAATAAACAAAGCCAAAGTCAAAAACCAGGTAGAAAACTAATAACAGGAATGCGCTTTCAGACAACCACAAGGGAAACCACGAAAGGGCACTGAGCAGGATGAGAACTGGGCCTAAATACTGATAGGCTGTAACCGGCCTTTGACCCCAAAGTCAGTTACCAGGTTTCATTTGCATAAGTGCTGCTCAGCATTAACCCTTCTGTGGATTAGGTTGCTGCTCGGCACAACTTTTCCTGTGTGGACAGTAAATGTCATTAACCACATTTATATAAGCGGATGAATACGTGACAACACCTCCCTGCATGTAATTTACACAACCTTCCAAAGGCTTCATTCATATTATGTGTAACTACACTTATCATATATAATTTTGTTCAGGAGAAACAGGGCTTTTATGTCACATCAAATATTTGTATATTAAGCATAATTTAATGTGAATTCATATTTGTTGTTTGTTTGTGAATGCAAAAAACTAAATTGAACCCTAATTTTGGACAGTGTTTGCAATATCTTGGGTTGTCTACTTTTGCAATTGGTATGCCATCATGGGGGTAATTCTCATTCCTGGGCTACCATACGCTCTCAAAAGCAACATAACCAATCGGGCAAAATGTCAGTGTGAAAAAAAAAGGAAACTCAAGCCTTATATTTGACTCAGTAACTTTTGAAAACACCATAAAACCTGTACATGGGGGTTACTGTTATACTCGGGAGACTTCGCTGAACATAAATATTACTGTTTCAAAATAGAAAAACTTATCACAACAATTATATCGTCAGTGGAAATACCGCTTGTGTGTGAAAAAATGCAAAAAACTTTTTACTGACGATATAATTTTTTTGGGATAAGTTTTACTGTTTTTAAACACTAATATTTGTGTTCAGTGAAGTCTCCCGAGTGAAACAGTACCCCCATGTTCATGTTTTATGGTGTCCCAGAAAGTTACAGGGTTAAATATAGGGCTTGTGAGCCAAATTCTCTGGACTTTCAGCCTGGGTTGTCGGGCAGGTCTCTCAAATTGTAATTAATAAAATGACTTGATTATGTAAAAATATTATATAAATATATTTGTAGAATTTAAATTATATATATATATATATTTTTTTTTCATTCTAAATTTATTTTTAATGTAATATATGTATATTAATATCAATATCCAGTTAGAACAAATTAAAACTGGTATATCTTTTTTTATTGTTTTTTTTAAATTTATCTATTGATTATTTTTATTATATATATATATATATATATATATATATATATTCACACACACACACACACATATAACTATAATTAGTTTTATATATATATATATATATATATATATATTTAACATCATTCTATGTGTATTTTAATACATACATACATATATGTAAATATACACACTTTTATTAATGGTTTATGTATGTGTATGTGTATGTGCATATAAAAGTACTTAGATCATATAGATATATGTATATGATCCAAGTACTTTTATTTACTTTATTAACTTTTATTAACTTTATAAACTTTTTTGCAGGCATTAAGGGGACTGTACGAGAGCTCAGGCAGGCCCCCTACAGGCACTGCATAAGCCGGCTATTCCAGCCATGTGATCACAAGGGCCCCGTGATCACATTGTCGGCGATTGGGTAGAAGGGGTCTGCTTGAGCTCCCAGGCAGACCCCAGGATTGTGACCCTCGGGGGAACGGCGGGGACCCAGTAAGTACCCTGGACGGCAGGGACTTTCTATTCTGCCCGCCGGCATTTAGGACCGCCCCAAAAAGGGTGGCATAGAACGTCTGCCGTCCTAAAAGGGTTAATGTAGTATTTCTTATCTCCTGCACTGTTAATAGATTGCTAGAGCCTGCAGCTGAAGGAGAAAAAAAAAGTACAATGTGTTTTGTATTCATTTTACCATTAATATAAATTGTCTACGGAGCTTGACATACAGTAAGGGAAAAAGGTATTTGATCCCCTGCTGATTCAGAATGTTTGCCCACTGACAAAGAAAGGATCAGCCTATAATTTTAATGGTAGGTGTATTTTAATAGTGAGAGACAGAACAATAAAAAGAATAATCCAGAAAAACGCATGTCAAAAAAGTTATAAATTAATTTGCATGTCAAGGAGTGAAAGAAGTATTTGATCCTCTATCAATCAGCAAGATTTCTGGCTTCCAGGTGTCTTTTATACAGGTAATAAGCTGAGATTAGGAGTACTCTCTTAAAGGAAGTGCTCCTAATCCCAGCTAGTTACCTGTATAAAAGATACCTGTCCACAGAAGCAATCAATTAATCAGATTCTAAACTCTCCACCATGGTCAAGACCAAAGAGATGTCCAAAGGTGTCAGGGACAAGATTGTAGACCTACAAAAGGCTGGAATGGGATGAATAGGTGATAACAGTTGGTGCGATTATTCGCAAATGAAAGAAACACAAAATAACAGTCAGTCTCCCTCAGTCTGGTGCTCCATATTAAGATCTCACCTAGTGAAGTTTCAATGATCATGATCTGTGGAGGGAGCTAAAGGTACGAGCTAAGTGTCAGCCTCAAAACCTTAATGACTTGGAGAGGAGCTGCAAAGAGGAGTGGGACAAAATCCCTCCTGAGATGTGTGTAAACCTGGTGACCAACAACAAGAAACGTCTGGCAGACGGATCTTCTAAACCGCACCCCTCCCCCCCCCCTTTTTTTTTTTAAATGTATTTTGCATTGAGCAGTGTTTGTGTGTTTGAATGTAAGCATGTTTTTGTATGAAGCTTGTGTGAGTGAATGTAGGGGTGTGTTAGCATGTAGTGTTGGCATTTGAATGCAGACATGCATTTTTGTGTAGTGTTTTTTTTAATATGTGGTGTGTTTTTATGTAGTGTTGATATTTGAATGCAGGGGTGTATTTGTGTGTAGTGTTGGCAAAATGCTGAGATGTATGCACATATAAACAGTTACTCAAATGTACACACACTGGCACACATGCAGATACATAGACACAGATGCACACACTGGCACATACAGACACATAGGTATACAAATGCAGATGCAAAGAAACACAGTGATGCAGAGATACAGACAAACACGGACACACATACAGATAGAGATACACAGATACAAACACATATATAGATACAGACATACACACTGACACACGTACAAAAAACACAGATACACACAGATACACACAGATACAAACACAGATACACACAGATACAAACACAGATATACATATACAGACACAGGTATAATTGTGTGTGTGCGCATAGTGTGTATGCAGTGTGTATGTAGTGTGTGTGTGTATACAGTGTGTATAGTGTGCATAGTATGTATGCAGTTTGTGTATAGTGTGTATGCAGTGTGTGTGTGTGTATAGGTTGTATGCAGTGTGTGTGTGTCTAGGGTGTGTGTATAGTGTGTATGCTGTGTGTGTGTGTATAGTTTGTATAGTGAGCAGTGTGTATTGTTTGTGTGTGTGTGTCCCGACTCTTACCTGTGTCCAGGGGAGGGAGGGACACATTACATTCCCTGGTGGTCCATTGGCACAGTATGGGTGCCCAGTGAAGAGGGGCCCAGGAGTCTCCACATCCAGCAGCAGCATGTCCTCTGTTCTCGAGATCCATGAGAGCATTGCCGCAGGTTGCCATAGCAAAGCGCAGCAACGCTCTCTCAAAAATAGAGGACATGCTGCTGCTAGATGTGGAGACTCCTGCAAGCGGCATGAAAATGCGCCCCGGGCACCCTGCTAGTGAGTGGCACCCAGGGCTGACTGCCCCCTCCACCTCCTCCTTGGTACGCTCTGCGTGTGACCTCTGTGATTGCCAACAAGGGTTTTGCCACCAAGTACTAAGTCAAAGGGGTCAAATTCTTCTTTCACTCATTGACATTCAAATCAATTTCTAACTTTTTTGGCATGCGTTTTTCTGGATTATGTTTTTTTGTTATTCTGTCTCTCACTGTTATAATACACCTACCAATAAAATTGTAGACTGATTATTTCTTTGTAAGTGGGCAAACGTTCAAAATCAGCAGGGGATCAAATACGTTTTTCCCTCACTGTATATGTGTGTGATTACACATCATTGAGCACAGCAGACGTGGAATCAGGCAATTAATACTTGAAACTGGGGAAAAGACAATGAGAGTAAAGCATTGGTTCCACAGATGGGCCCTTGGGAATACAACAAGAAAGTAATGAGATCATCTGGGTTGTACTAAGGGTGATGGTGAGGAGGAGGTTAGTTGGGGTCAATAATGACATTTGTTCTAAGGTCTAATGCCATTTCATAAATCACCAATTAGTCATCACTTACTATATCAGCAGAAGGATAAAAATAATTATGGATCTTGCTTAGAAATGTAAAATGTAACAAGAGTTAGATGTATATGGTAATCACCATTCTAGGAATTCTAGATATTAATTATTTTATATATTAGGTGCTCAATGATTTGTTGAATAAACATGGTTATAGTTTCGCTGCCTACACATTTTTTCACAATTTGTGCTTAGCTTTTTACACGCAACACAACTTTAGTACTTTGAGTGTACAAACAGGAAGACATTTTCATTGGGCAGTAAAAGCCAAAGCAAACGGTTGCTCTTGGCATTGTGAATGCATTTTTATTTTATCTGTTGCTAACTATATTTTACCGCTTTCCCAGCTGTTTAGTTTATATGTAGCATTATTGAATAAAACCATACTGATAGATATGGTTTATAGAAGGTGTGTCCTCATGTATGTATTGTGTATCACTTTACTAAATCAAGATTGTTCCAAGCATTGCACACTATTCACTAGTGGAGTTTTGTTTTCTGGTAGGCATCTTTACCAGCCATATCACGGTCAGAAATTATCTTGAATAGCAAATAAGTATGACATTTCTTAGTAAGATGACCAAATGGACAAACTGTATTTTATCTGCTGTCACAGCCTATGTTATCTACATTTAGACAATATCCTATAAATCATGCATGGTCATTATCTATGTACATTTTAATAGTTTTCAAGTTTCAAGGTTAACTGAATTTCTTAACTTCTGCAGTGTGAAGATACAAGAGACAGAAATTATATTTACTTAAGAAGACCTTGTGCACATGTTTGGTAAAATGTTAAACACCACACTGTCTAGATAAGCATTGTATGAAGCCATTACATAATTTCTCTTGAAGTTGTGGTATTTCTACTGCTGGGAATAATATAATGTGTTTAATTTTGTAACTAGACCTCTGGTTGCTAATGGAGACTGGCATTCTCTGGCCATCAGTCACTGGCACACATTACAGAGTGGTCTGACAGAATAGTAGGATTTTCAAGCCCTGTAATTTATTATCAATGGAAAGCAGAAATCTGTGTTCAGAATGTAGTTCAGGGTCTTTTGCCAATTAACCTTCTGTGAACACACTGTGCCTTTTTCTTATATATCAATTAGCTTACAATAAAACAAGGGGATCACATTAACGAACAGCAATCACTACAAGGACTCCACTAATTAAAGCAGACTGAAACAGTAAATAAGAACGGATTCCTCCTGAGTATGACATTTTCCAAATTACATAGGATAACCATTTATATGAATATCTATCTTATATGTAATGTCTTATGTTGATGTTTTACACATTTTTCCAGTGACTATGCCAGAAGCATCATATGAAATGTATATTTTCTGCACAAAAAGTAACACTTAAAGACATAACTAGGCATTGAAAGGTGTAAGACTGTTTTCTGATGGATCAATATATATATATATTCTTCCAAAAAGGATGCAGCACTCTCAGATTTAAAAGTCAAAAATGTATTAATATGAAGTTAAAAACGATCAACGTTTCAGTAGAGGACTTTCATCAGGATCAAATACAAAAAAAAAATTTTTTTGTATTTGATCCCGATGAAAGTCCTCTATGCAGGACTGAAACGTTGATCGTTTTTAACTTCGTATTAATAAATTTTGGACTTTTAAATCTGAGAGTGCTGCATCCTTTTTGGAAGAATAGATACTACTAGCCTTGGCATGCTAGCACTCGGTTACTAAGGGATTACAGCGTGAGTGCAAGAACATTTTTCATTTTTTTATATATATATATATATATATATATATATATAATTTGTGTGAGGGGCAAATAAGGCCGTATAGGAAGTGTACAAAGAGTAGCATAGTGAAGGGGGAAATAAGTCCGTTGAGGTGTGCCGGAACCAAAGTTGCGGTAGGCCTGTAATAAAAGAGGGCCCACCCATGAGGTGTAATGAAAAGTATAAATTAGAGGGAGTGGAGGGCAGGGACATGCGGATCGCTAAAAGCACGTACGGAACGGAGGAAGGTGACTAGGGGGTTTAAGTAGGGTAACATGCCCCTCCCACAACTGCAGGCCAAGCCTTTTAATATATAAATATATGTGCACTCTCAGGACTTTATTTGGTATTCTGGAATGCATTTTTTTCCCCTCATTCTAAATATACATTATACATTTTTCGCATTCTATATATAATAAATATACAGTATATCTCTGTATAATATATACACATATACATACAGTTTCTTTGTATTATTTCAGGGAGTATCATACCCACTCATGGCCAAATTTATTCGATCCCAATAAGAGATTAGGGATCATCCATGTGATGCCAATGATACACACATATATTTATCCATATGAAAGCAAGAATCAGCAGGTAGGCTGCATTTAGAAAATGCTATACTACATGTAATGTTATACTGTATGCCCACAAATTTGCATTGAAGTCTATAATAATGGTGGGCATATTATACATACACTCACCAATATACATATTTATACATATACATAGTTGCACTCAGTAATTGATAATTATGAACACTTTAACAGAGTATGTAGTCAAAGTGCTATAATAAGATATGCAGTACTTTTTTTTCTGTTCAAACCATTAAAAAACTTTTTATTGTAATTAACTTACGTATATGCTTCAAATTCACCATTGTTTATAGCTTCAATTAACTGTTCAGTAACTTTGATGATTTCTTGTTTGCGAGCTAAAATGTAAAAGGAACGTGTTTTAGTTTGAACACAAATACAATTTAACACAACACACGTTAGGCCTTTCATTATCCTGTATTCCCAACTAGGTTTGGTACATTTGGTCTGAAGATCTGTTAGTTATTCACAGTATATATTCTGTAAAACAATGTTCTATTTGCAAGTTACTTCACTTGTGCCTTTTATTTAGTGTCTACATGGATTCACAACGGTATCGTAAATAGAAACTTATATACACTTAATTCAACTTATATAGCCACATCTGACTTCCATTTTGGGGTCAAGAAGGATTTTTGCCTACTAGGTTTTGCCTAAGTGTTGCCTACTGGGTTTTTTCAACAGCAAAAATGGATGTGAAGAAGGCTGAACGTGATGGACACTTGTCTCTTTTCAGCCTATGTAACAAGAATGTAACAAATACGAATTGCAACTTAACAGTATGAGACTGTATGTTCTTTGCAGGAAGCATACACAAATAACATTGCTGACTGATCAGTGGAGACCAACTGCTGTTGGATTTTCATCTCCTATAACCCTCAGCTGAGAGTCATGTGAGCTGTAGTCCAGCAATATTTGACCAGCTGCTGCTGTTCACTAGAGTGTTAGAGTTTGCTCTCAATTGCACTCTGTCACCCTGAGAGTGTGGGCTCAGCGAACAATCCTGCTTGTTGTTTGCAAGGATTCATGTGCATCTGGAAACGATTATCTCCTGACTTCCTAAAATTAATAGAACAACTCACACAATGGTATTACTCCACAGTGACAACTAACATTAGGCGCTCACGTTCATTTCAGTTTATCTGGATTGTTGGAAACAGTTTATCACTGGCCTGGAATCTCATACTAACCATAATTAATGCAGGAGAAACAACTCTTAAGTAGCTTACAGAAAGCCTTGCTGGCTTGTTTATGAAGGTTAGATATTCCAAAAAAACAAGCAGAGATACAGATGGGATAGCTGAAAGGAGATATATATATATATATATATATATATATATACACACACATACATACATACATATATATACACACATATTCCAGCATCACTGAGAAAACTAAATGTAAACGTCATTAAACATATTTTAACTTAAACTGCTATAACAGTAATTATAGACACATAGGATACATTTATTTTGGTTTTCCTTTTAAATTAAATAATAAACTGTTGGAATAACTGGAATGCAGAGCTATATTTAACAGAAATCTGGTGCAGCAAACTCTACATTTTCTTTTTAATGATGGCCAGCCAAATAACTCCTTGAACTTGGTGTCAGGTTTTTTTTTGGCTCTTGGTTAGTTCAAACCTCATACTCCATATTGCAGCATTTATAGTGCAAGGGAGTGCATGGGGGTTGCAGAACATTACATTGAAATTTGGTCAAAATATTTTAAAGCTCTTAAACTAAAATGTGGGATTCCCTGGCACCAAAATCCAAACCCCACCGTGGCTAAGGGCACCACAATAAAAATGTCACTTACTATATACACAGGCCCAACAATTTTGTCAGGATCATCCTGATTTTGTGGTCCTGTCCCATTGTCTAGATTCTGTTCTCTGGTGTCATGGGTACTGCTACATCAGTAGCTGCGCTTGTGCTGTGATTGGGCACTAGGACCATGCAGAGAGCGCTTCAGCAGTGCTCTCTGCATAGTCCTGTAGGCTGGTGTCTGGCAGACTGTCAGTCCCCACACAGAGCAAGTATAGGCACACTGCAAAATAAACAACAAAATGCTAACATATTAACCATATTATGCTTACAGCTTTGTTTCTCTGGAAGTACAGAAAGGAGATATGGTGGAGTTTTGGACCATAAGCACCACAACTACATGTGTATTAGTCAATTTAAAGGAGTTTACCCAGCACAGGGTTACCCAGGCACTAAAGCATAGTTATACCTGATGTGGACTTCTATCCAGATGGAGTTCTGATAAATCATGAATTACAGTAAAGACAATAGGGAATATTATATATATCTCAAAACATCTACCACTATACTATAAATTAGCCTATATAGCAAGTCTATTGCCATGAATTTCTAGCAGAATATTATTTGCCTGCAACAAACTCCTTAAACCATGTCGGTAACAAATGACAAGGCTTAATTATCTACTAATCAGAAACCTATAACATTCTGTGCGTATAACACAAGTAACACAGAACTTTCGACCAGTGCAGATTATTTAATTATGGTTGTAACTGATGTTACCTTCAAGAAAAACATATTAATTAATAAATGATAATCTAATATTAGAGACCACACAGAATGGAAAAACTATTGTATTGTAAGTTAAAGGGACACTAAGCACCAGGGCCCACTATAGCTTAATGTTGTGGTTTTGGTGTAAAGGCAATGTTCACATTGTACTGTGAAAGCACAATTAGTAGCTGTAACTCTCTAAGACACTAGAGGTGTTTCCTTCTTACAGTGACACAATGTTTGCAGGACTGACATTCGGCATCCCTATGCTAAGTATAAAGACAGAGATGCTGACTGACATAGAGATTGCTTTGTATGCTCGTTGGGCCACCCGGTTCTATTCTTTTGAGAATCATTAGACAGGGTGGTCTCCATGGAAAGGAGAGATGGCTGCTGCGAGAATTAAAAGGGGAGTAATTCTTTATTTTACTTAAATTTTGGGTGTAAAAGTTTCCCCTAATGGTTAATGCATTATCTAGATAATGGATTCAAAAAGGCAAAATAAGTAAATGAAGAAAATATATATATTAGCATAAAAGTTCCCAGTCTAATCACTTTTTTAGTTTGTTTTCACTCTTCAGAAAGCAGATTTACAGTCAGGATAATCTCATTTGTATCTATGGGGTCTATTCTTATCCCATAAACACCTATCAATCTGGCAATTATAAATTGAGTTGTTTAAACCCAAAGGGCAGTTACACTCATCACATAGGATGACTGGAACTGTGCTAAAATCCGATAGCAGCCACACTGTGGCAGTTATACACTCATACATAGCCCAGTTTAATGAACTAGGCTGGGTGCAAGAAATGGCAGACGTGAGATCGGGTGCTTCGTGGAATGCTGCATGCACAGCCTCAAGCCTCCCAATACTTAAAATATTTAGTGACTGATTTTTGATTGCTATTGGTGATGGTATCTATATGGGTTATGACACTTGATAAAGCAGAATTGGGAAAGGCTCATGTACAAAAAGACAAAAAGGAATCGGGGGAACACCCGAGACATGCATTGTGCAGGAATGGCGTTGCCATAGTGACCAAAATTCATACATAATATAGATTAAGTTAGCACACACATGAAAATAGCTTTTTTAAATCATATAAGGATACTTAAAATCACCTATCTTTGCAAACAAATATGGGGATTCAGCTCCACCATATGGCCATATTGTGTTAAGCCAACCACTACTTCACAGTCCCCCAATATTGGTGGGTAATACACTAACTCAAAAATGTGGGAGACTAATTAAATAGTACTAGTGCTAAATATGCTAAAGTGTTATTAATCTATTGTAAGAGCATTGTGAGTATATATAATGCAAAATTCATGTGATAAAAGCAATTAAAAACCTCACTGATATTGAGGTACAGTGAAGTAGTGGTGGGTGGGAACAAAATCGGGACAGGATCTGAAATTCAGGACTGTGCTGCTGAAATCAGGAAGGTTGGAAGACCTGAATCATTGGTCAAAATTTGAAAAACGATAAAATTTGACTGCTGCCTGACTAACATCGCTGACGGGCAGTTCTAAGCCAATCTTAGAGCCGAGTGCTGGTGCAGTGTGTTTTGGGCACCACCAACTTTGCAGTAATGACAATTTCACAGTGATTCAATGGGCCTAATCCTCTTCTACCCTTTGCAATTGCCTATAGTTGAGAACAAACAAAACATTTTTTTACACAATAAAACAAAACTAACCCGCCCCGTTCCCCCCCAAAAAAATCACAACAATAAACTGTAGGGATAATTCTGCTTGGAATTAAATTTTTTATTCAAGACATTTCATTCCTTATGACTTCCCGGATAATATGACAACTTGCTATTGGAAAGCCACTCCTGGAAAAATACTATTACAAACATTTTCCATTTTTTGTTTGGAGGAGTGACAGATAATTTGTACTGCTTTCTAGACTGACATGTTCGGAATTTATAAAGGGGCAATTACATTTTCACATCTGAGAGTTCTGCTTAGCTGATCCAGATTGAGTGGAATTGTCACTGGTGTGTCAATTCCACATTATTAATTCAGCTGAGATAGGGATGGTCTTTTACTGAGTCACGGGACTGTCTGTTGACCATTAAAGAAGAACCACAGACAACGGCATCTGCACAGTGAGTGTTAATGGTAATCAAATGTTTTTCCTGATCTCATCAGACAACGACCTATTGCTGTAGACTGTGCTAGTATCTTAAGGCAACAACAACAATTCAATCTAAAAGATACTTTCAGATTCCATGATATTTTAGACACAGATGTGCTTGTAGGCATGTTTCTACTTTACACACTGCCAAAACAAGCCAGATATAATTGACTCAGGTTTCTGGGAATATCTTTTTTGTATTAGAATATTTTAATATATTATCTGTATAATGCATTAGAAAATGGATCAGCCATTTGTAGTGTCAATAATAGTTGTCCTTACAAAAGCAATAGTAACTTATTTTATTTTTATAGGTATGTGTCCCAAAACCCACCCACTAATCACAGAAACATAGAAACATAGAATGTGACGGCAAGTAAGAACCATTCTGCCCATCTAGTCTGCCCAATTTTTTAAATACTTTCATTAGTCCCTGTCCTTATCTTATAGTTAGGATAGCCTTATGCCTATCCCACGCATGCTTAAATTCCCTCACTGTGTTAACCTCTACCACTTCAGATGGAAGGCTATTCCATGCATCCACTACCCTCTCAGTAAAGTAATACTTCCTGATATTATTTTTAAACCTTTGTCCCTCTAATTTAAGACTATGTCCTCTTGTTGTGGTAGTTTTTCTTCTTTTAAATATAGTCTCCTCCTTTACTGTGTTGATTCCCTTTATATATTTAAATGTTTCTATCATATCCCCCCTGTCTCGTCTTTCCTCCAAGCTATACATGTTAAGATCCTTTAACCTTTCCAGGTAACATTTGACCTTTCCTGGTAACACTGACATTTGAGACACCATCACTTCCCTGACTGAGCCACACAACTAAATGTATTGAAATAATGAACAAATAGGCCCAAATCAAACACTTATGCAGTGTTATTTACTAAAGTGACAATTGTTAGGAATCCAAAGCGAACTTAAAAGAGCGTATTTAAATTAAGTTTACTTACCTTAATCCAGTACCAGGTGAAGCTCCCCAGCGCTGCTTGGCGCTTTCCTGCCTGATGTCAACGGAGCCACACCAAGGCCCAATCAAAAGCTTCTTATAGATAGCAGAGGTGGCTTTAGACTTTGCGAGGCCTTAGGTGAAACTCAAAAATGAGCCCCCCATTAGTGAACAAAATAGGGGTTGCATTGTGTGTTTATAAGTATAGAGTGAGGGGAGAGCGACAGGGGGCAGAGTGAGGGGAGGGCGACAGGTGGCAGAGTGAGGGGAGGGCGACAGGTGGCAGAGTAAGGGGGTGACAGGGGGCAGAGTGAGGAGGTGACAGGGGGCAGAGTGAGGAGGTGACAGGGGGCAGAGTGAGGAGGTGACAGGGAGTACAGTGAGGAGGTGACAGGGGGCAGAGTAAGGGGTGAGTGGTCATGGACCGAGGACCCGACATGTCAGTCTGCCTTATGGCGATTTAGGCGGCCGCTAGTAGACAGCCACTAGAGGAGGAGTTAACCCTCATAGGTAATTATTGCAGAAACTGCAATTATTCTCAGAAAATGCAATAATTACCACTGTAGGGTTAAGGGACATGGGACAATGCAGCCAGACCATCTCAATGAGCTGAAGTGGTGTGGGTGCCTACAGTGTCCCTTTAAGGGATATGAAATATATTACACATATTTTGAAAAACCTACAATAAACCTAATTGCTTAATAGTGATTTGATCATTAATTTCCCCAAGCTAAACAATGAAAGGAAATCTTGATTGAACCATTATTGTCCTTACTTCCTTCTGTGTTAAGGGCATGCATGTGTTTTAAAAAAAGAATTAAAGAGACTAGTGGAACCTAAAGTAGAGAAAACTATTAATAATGGGGGCTTAAAGATTTTGTTGAAGTTATCATGGAGGGAAGTTTTACATTATTATACTCCCTGAATGAACATTTTGGTTCGGATTAAAATGAAACTTTGTGATATTTGTAATGCGTTGATATTGCTATGTACACAAGGCAAAAAATGGTAGAATAAATAAATTTATATAAATTGGAAGTGCTATTCAATAATCTGGTTAAGTTTAAATTTCTAAAAAAAAATAAAGTAAAAAAATCTTACTAATATAGAGCAGAAATATATTTTCCAAAATATACATAAAACCAGTGATGGTTTGTGAGCTCCAGATTAACAGTATTTATGGTTAAAGGGACAATACCTTCACCAAAACAGCTTTATAAAGCTTAATGAAGCAGTTTTTGTGTACAGATTGTGCCTCTGAAGTTTCACTGATTAATTCACTACCATTTAGGCGTTAAATCACTTTTGTTTCTGCAGCCCTAGCCACTCCTCCCCTGGCTGTGACTGACACAGCCTGCATGAAAAAAATGGTTTCATTTTCAATCAGATGTAACTCACTTTACAATATATTTTCTCCTGCTCTGTAAATTGAACTTTAATTACATACAGGAGGGTCCTACAGAGTCTAGCAAGCTATTAACAGTGCAGGATAAGAAATGCTCAATTAAATAGAATTTGCAATAAAGGAAGTGTTTAGGAAGGTTGTGTAAGTCACATACAGGGAGGTATGACTAGGGCTGCATAAACAAAGTGTTTTAACTCCCAGAGAATTGAGCAGTGAGACTGCAGGGGCATGATCTATACCAAAGAACTGCTTCACTAAGAAAGTTGTTTTGGTTACTATAGTGTCCCATCAATTCTGAGTGCTGTATTTACGAGAGTGGCATGAGAGTCCGTGTTTAAGCTGAAGAGGTGTCTCCCAAATTTGCAGTTGGTTGAATGTGAACATAACTTCACATTAACGAATATACAAAGTTACTTCCTGATTCTGGCAAGGTAAATCACTGTGCAGTCAACAAATTTACAGGCATTTCTAATACTGTGTTTGCACTGAGAGAGCAATTCTTATCAGACGGGTACCGCTAACAGGTACAAGAGGGGAGGGAGGAGACACGTGGAGGGGATGATGGGGAGGAGGGAATGGGACACCTTGATGGGCTGGGGAGGGGTATGGAATACATGGAGAGGCTGCGGGGAGGGAATGGAACACATGGAGGGGCATTGGGGGGGGTGGAGGGAATGAGACACATGGAGAGGCTGGGGGCGAGGGAATGAGACACACCGGGGCCCAGTGGTTTCAAGTTAAAGGACCACTATAGGCAGCCAGATCACTTCAGCTTAATGGAGAAACTGCTATGTTTACACTAGGGTTAATCCAGCCTCTAGTGGCTGTCTCATTGACAGCCGCTAGAGGTGCTTCCGCGCTTCTCACTGTGAATGCGCACACGGCTCGTGCCGCACATGCGCATTCAGCCGATGACGGAAGAAGAGGGAGGAGAGTCCCCCACCCGGCACTGGAGAAAGAGGTAAATTTAACCCCTTCCACTCCCGAGAGCCCAGCGGGAGGGGGGCCCTAAGGGTGGGGGCACCCTCAGGGCACTATAGTGGTCCTTTAAACCTCTGCATAATTAGTCATGTTCTTAGACCTTTTGTTGCAATTATGTTATAATGTCTGATGGTATTTAAGTACCATATTTCATATTGTGCAATATAGGTTCCTCTAAATGGTTGATTAACTTACACTGCACAGCTGAAGACATGGACTGGGAGGGCTCAGACTCATTGGAGTGACACTTTGCATTTGTGTTTTCTGTGCACTTAGTTGTTGAATTGATGGAAAGAAACACAACATATGAACAAACAAAAATGAAGATGTAGAAGGTGACCAGAATCTTCAGCAATAGCTGGCAGCAGGAACGACCACTAGGGCACTGAAAGGATGGCGCCCAGCATGATGATGAGGAGGAAGAAACAGAAGAGAAGGAGGAGAAGGAGTAGCAGGAATATTGATGAGCAGAAAAGCAGCTCCTCGTACTACACTCCTCTGTGAAGGCTGTACTTTGGGCATGCAAGAACAATGAAGAAAAAGAAGAACAAAACATATTAAGGAAACAGAAAACAGCATGCAACACAACATAAAGATAAAGATGCAGAACTGGTGTAGAGGTGTTAGGAAGATCTAGTCTCCAATATATAATGCACATCTGTTCAGATGCCTGTGCCAGCTCTTTTCATACATTCACATATCATAGGGATATTATTTGTGAATGCTAGAGGCACGGCTGCTATCTACAGACACACAAAGCACTACTTGAGAGGCTATAATTAGTGGGGGGTTTTCTATTTTTTTTATTTGGGGGGGGAGGGTTATGATTTAAATCAAACATCCTTGTGCCTTTGCTTTTAATCAACTTTCTATATTGAGAGAAATTATACTTTTAACAGGGTCCTTCATTCAGATGCAATATCATATAATAGTAATTAATGTGTAACACTGGTACCCCAAAGATTTGTCACTTACATTCCCCATGATTCTTGAGCCAGAATATAGTCAAAAGCTTGGGAGAAATGTGCTAATGTTGTTTAAATATGGCTCCATAATGGTGTGTGAACTACATTTGGCATGGTTTGTGAGTGCCTGTTAATTCACAATATACAAATGTGTGTAAATCTGTGTGAAAGGACTTTGTTAAGACTATGTTGTTTAAAAATGTGGCTTGTGTGCATTAAGGAGCTACGGAAGCCCATATATTTTAAAGGGACACTATAGTCACCAGAATAACTACAGCTTAATGTAGTTTTGGTGAGTATAATAGTTCCCTTCAGGCTTTTTTTCATGTAAACACTGCCTTTTCAGAGAAAAGGCAGTGTTTACATTGCCTCTAGGGACACCTCCAATTGGCCACTCCTTAGATGGCCACTGGAGGTACTTCCTGGCTCAGTGCTGCCGAAAAAGCAGCACTGACTTTCAGCGTCCACACGCTCTGCATGGAGACGCTGAATTTCTTTATAGAGATGCATTGATTCAATGCATCTCTATGAGGAGGTCCTGATTGGCCAAAACTGCATTTTTGCCCCGTCCTGTGCTAAATTTTAGCCATTCCAATGCTTTCCCTATGGAAGAGATTTAGTCACTCTTAAACAGGACAATGGTTTCTAACTGAAATGAAGGTTGGAGGTTTTACCATGCAATGGGGCACTATGAAAGAATGAAGTTAGAAAGGGAGAGCAAATTACAGCATGCAATACATACAGAAAGTACAACAATCGAAAGCAGTACTGGGCCATATCTTTCAAGGGCAAAGTGCTACATGCTGGGAGATTACCCAAGAAGGGGTCCTGTTTTTTTTCCTTGACAAAGATAACACTTTGTCCAGCATTGTATAATGATACAAAATCATGAGAGCATTGAGGGATTTAGTATATGTGTGTGGGTAAAGTAGAGGATATAAAAGGTTATAAATTTACAAATCATGTTTAAGGACACAGAATATACATTATTCTCAGAGATTAAATATTGAGATTGAAACAGTTTTTATTTATTCAACGTATGCAAAACAGACAAAAATAAATTGTGCTCTTATTGTGCTCTTCAGTCCCATTCAAAGTACGCACCTTGGGACCTCACACAGTTCTCCCAGCGGCTCTTGCACTGTTCAAAACACGCTGCAAAATTCTTTGTTGCAAACATCAGCTGCCTTCTCATATTTACCTGAATCTCATCAATGGTCTGAAATCTTTTCCGTTTCAAACGTTAGTTTAGTTTTGGAAAAGCCAGAATTTGCAGGGCGCCAAATCGTTCAGCATATTCTTGACCATCTTTGAAGGGTTTGTGCAACACTTATTTGCGCTGCACTCATTGCATCATGCTCACTCCACGGCATCTAGCTCTCTCACTCACTAGTACAGTGAAGTCGCTGTTGTTAACGCATGTGCATTTTATTCCACTCTCCTTGGCTGCCAGGTTACATCGATGTAGAGCAAACCATTCTCGTTATACTAACAATGGCTGGACTTTTTCCAAACAGACCTTGTAAATATTATTTATCAGCACATTTTTAATTTGTTTTGCTTTTAGAAGCCTAAATCACAGTTTCAAATGTTGGATACTAGATATATCTTTATTTCTGTATATATACACATAAACACATACATACACATATACACAGTCGCAGAGTAGGCTCGCTGGGGAGATCAAAACTCTCCCTTCCGGGCCACTGCTGGCTGAAGAGGAAGCCCAGGAGACCTGCACTTCCGCTGGGCCCCTTCTCTCGCGGCAACACTCAACCTAGCCTAAGTGTTGCCGCGAGTTACCATGACAATGGTCCGATGCTGCACAATGTCAATGACATTTAACAATAAGACAGGCATTGTTAAACAACTAAAAACTAGTTGGACTAGTGAGCCTATGAGATACAAGAGAGAGGAGAGTAAAAGAAAGATAAAAGTAAAAGAAGACACAATGGGTAGTTACACTCAAGGTGACACCCACCTCCAAAAATTAAACCATCAGGAATCCCTGTGGAGCTAAGGCTTCCATCCATATGTCCCAAATGTTCAGAAAGTTATACGTGGTATCATTGAAAGCCACTGTAATTTATTCATTCTGCTCAAGTACCAGATCTGAGCATCAATCTGGACCTGCGTAGGTGGGTCTGCCTTCCAGGTTTTGGCAAGACACATTCTCAAGGCTACACAGATTCTTTGTATAAGCTGGTAAACAGCCCAGAAAAGGTACAAATCTCAATACTCCCTGTTCAAATGGGAAACCCATGAGCCTTCGTGTATGGCTTTGCTAAACCATAGAGAAAATTTGGTTAACTCTAGGGCAGGTCCACCATTCATGCAGATATGCAGATGTGTACCCTCATCATCAGAGCCCCTAAAGCAGGAAAAAACTCTGATGTTTTAGAATGGCGTAACACCATGATGCAAAAGACCATTTTCCCTCCTTACTGAACACCAACTTCCTCAAGCCTCCCCCGTCCTCATGGCTACTTTCACCTAGCAAAGTGGACCCTTTGCACAAAGAAACAGTGAATTGGAGTAGATTGTGGGTGATGTCAGCTTGGATTATATCGCCAGAGGAGAAGCTGGAGGCTGCGGTGGAGGAGTCCTGGCACTGGAAATTGGGTAACTAATATTTTTGTAATTTTTTTTAACTTAATTTACTGAGCAAAAAGAGTTAGCAGTGATCACTTTGCTATAGCGGAAACAAAACAGCAAATGTAACTTCCAAGACTATAGGTCCTCTTTAAAGTATACAAAGCTTTACCAGCACAATGTTGAATTTTTAATCGGGTCAGAATAACTTTGGAGTGTGATAGTTCAAAGAAATGTTTCCACAGGTGGGCAAACTCAATAGCTATGGCAAATCTAGAATTTAAATTATATTTAAAATAGTATGCCAGCATCAACAGAAGTTTTGATTGCAGACAAAACACCAATGAGGTATTGTAGGACTGCTGCTATGAGCACAACAGGAACGGTCTTCAGACACAACCTGTTCTACAAAATAACTCTTCAATGACTGAAAAAACATTATCCATCAAATACATCATTCAAATTGTCTTCAACTTTTGTTTAATAATGGACAGGTTGATATATTTCTTTATTATGGCACATCAAGTCACATCCATAAACAGTCTTATAGATGCAACTTAAATATACTGGACAGAATGTGGTTTGTCACAGATTTGTAAAACTGTTATATATAAATTATTCACATCAGACCTCAAAATCATCTATATTGAATGTTTGAAAGACAAGGCAACTGAACAGAATAAAAAAATCAAAGATAAACCCAAAATGTAGTAGGTATATTAGGTCTATTTCATTTCATTTTATCTGGTGCCCATTAGTTTAAAATAAAACGATTCTAGATATATAAAATGAAATAACATTATCATTCTTTGACCCCTACTAGAAAAATGAACCATACCTTTTACATTCTAAATTAATTCTATAACCATGATGCTTTCTATTGAATTTATCATAATAATGAATGCCTTTTATTCGGTACAGGCCTACCCACAGCAGTGAAAGGTCACGCCTTTGACTATCTGTGCTTTCATCTTACCTTTCACATCTTCATCTTCAATGGTGGTATTTGTACTCTCAGTCGATTCCTGTTGAGAAGTAAACACACAATAATGAAGTAACGCCCATTGCCATCGTGCTGCATTAATTGATGAAGAAACTGGCAATTATTTACAGTAAGAAACACGGAACCAAGACCTCCGTCACATTGAACACTACATATCTTATGTGTGTTGTTTTTGAATCTCTGAAACATTAGAAACAGGATGGAAGAATGTTGGGTAAAGTACAGTAGGACACATAAAAACATCCACAATAGGTAACTGCAATGCTGACATTTAGAACGGCAGTATGATGAACAAAATTCACAAAGCAGAACTATATTAATGTCCTAGTTTTATTCCTCATTATCTAACAAATCATTAACATTTTATCATCTCAGTACCAGATGGCATGTTACGAAGTTTTAAAGGGAACACAGAATATGCATTATTTAGTAATTAGGGTTTTATTTGAGACTACATGAAACTGTGGAACTGAAGAAGAAAGGATATTTCTCTTCCTCACAACTGGTCGACAATAGTTTACTAAGAAATTATTTGCCAAAAGTGTAATATTGTTCATAAGCATATGAATTGCACTTTAATGATGCTTATAGTACGATGCAGGATTCATCTGAATATATTGAGGTCATTGTGAGTTTTTTGCCATGTTTGGCGTGAAACACAGATTAGAAATAGTGAATCAAAGTCAGTTTTGCTAAACTGATGTTTTCCAGCAAACTTGATTTATAAAAAATATATATATTAAAAAAAAAGAAGAAGGAGATCAGGACTTCATTTTAGGGGACACGTAAAATTTTGGACCGAATTGAATGTAGCAATGAGAGAAAGAAAGCAGAAATTAACAAATAAAATGAAATGTTGCTCTCTATTATACTATTGCCAGGGCGGCTGTAGACCTGCATTCAAGCAACCCAATGAAGTGGTTATATTGCAGTGAGTGTAACATCTAGTTGCTTATAAAAATCTCCAGACTGCCAATATGGCAGTATGTTTCCCTAATACATGCTTCACTGTTATTTTATAGGACATGACTTTTTTTTTAGGGTTAGTGTTATTGTAAGTGTTAAGGTTGTGTGGGGATTAATGGGTAGTGTAATGTAGGGGATAATGTTTAGTGATTGTGTGTTAGGGTAAAGCGTTAAAGGGAGTACTTTACCTAAGCCCAGAATGGTGAAATAATGTCCCAATGCTGCCTACATTTAATGGGAACTACAGTCCCAGCAGCAGTTATTTCATTTGGCATCATTACAATGGCAATAGGTAATGCCTGGGAGTATAGTTCCCAATAATATTAGGCAGAGCATGACACCTAGTTTTCCAAAGATTTAGAGTCCCTAGATTGCACAGAGATGATCTGTGTATTATTAGCCATCCATTAAGGGGATAATTGCATGGATGACATCATTGTCTGTGCAACGTAGTATTCTAAATCTTGATGTGCCCTTTTTACAATATAGCAAATATAATCCATCATTGTGGGCATTTAGAAAACGCAAAATGTGGAAACAGATTGATCTATATCTAGATTTTGCAACACAGTTCCTGATTTTGTTGAATACAGTCTGAATTTCACCCTGTCCAGGTGCTATTAAAGGACAGAAATTCAGAATCAAAAGATCAATATTCAGGACTAGACTGTTCAAATGTTAATCTTAAAGTTAAAAACTTGCCCACAAGCAGCACCCTTATTGGGATGCCTACAAATAGGAAATGGTACGGGCAATGGCAGTTGTCCTCCCCACATCACCCCCACTAACGTCTTCATTTGATGGCAGTGAATGCCTAGTCCATGTGGAATTACTGAGCTACAAACCCTAAAATTGCCATAATTTTAGGAAGAAAAAAAACTAGTGAATGATCATATGGCATATGCTTTTATTTAACAGTTTTTAAACAGTATATATATTTTGTGGTGGCTACCTTGAGAGTTCTACATAGCTGCCACATGCTTAATTATAACATTGCTAGAGCAGCCTCAGGCAAATAGTATGCAAACTTGCCTGATAAATTTGGTGGCCTAAGATATATTGCAATACTAAAAAGTGTGCATTTCACTTCAAAGTTGCACATGCATCAACACTTTACATATTATAAAGTCAGTAATGGGGGAAGGGGGAGAGAGAGAATGAGTAGAACATTAGGCAACTACATTTGGAGACCAAATATATTGTACGTAGTATCACATTAAGACATCTTATAATTTAGAATTATGGCACAAAAGTACAATGTGGAAGAAAATACAACATAATTTGTTGTTACAGATGGGTTACAATTTAACAGACCATTGCAGGTGGGCAAACAGACAAATATCATACACAAAGGAAAAACTATTTAATCAATATGGAGACTACATGCCTATTCAATCCATCAACTGAACAAACCATAGGTAACGACGTACAATTACATATGGAGCACAGGAAGAAACAAACAAATATAAAACTATGAGCTATACTCTAATCAGCACTGTACATAAAAATGCAGCAGTGTCAAAAATGATGAACAAGAATGCCATGGCCAGAAACTTTCATTTAAATAATATCACAAAAGAAATATTCATATATCAGGATAGGAGACATTTAAAATTCACATCAATTAATTGCTTACTATAACATGATATATTGTATACATCTGGAACATGTAAGCCTTAATGGTGCAAATGTTCAGCACAAAAGAACAGAACAGACAATGTTATATGGTTTGAGTGACGGTCAAATATGTAATAATTGTATTGTAAAGTCGACTGTCAAATGAATTCGGTCACCGAAAATGAACTTTTCTAGATTAGACAAGTATCTAGTTATATGTAAAATTATTCCATACTAATAATTCTAAATATATAGAAACAGATATAGCCTGGTATAATTTCTCTATAGAACTACAGCACTGTGTTGAGCCTTTTGTGGCATGTTCTAAATATGTATTAAAATACATTATCTGAGCTAATCCGACTTCTCACCATAGTCTCTTAAACTGCTGTGACAGAATAGCTTGCTCAGGTGTAATAATAATGCAAATCATTTCAAGATAGTGAGATAAACATTTTTTAAATGTCAAAGAAATTCTAAAAATACCAATAGACATATGGAGTTTACAAATGCAGAATGTGTCATTATAGCTTTATTATATGTGTTGCTTACAATGGAGGCAACAGAGTGTGTTTATGGAAGCCATGCAGAACACAAAATGTGCATGAAAAATCAATATTAAATATACCGTACCTTCATCTGTTGTATCCTATTGTCTATGTTTCTATCAGTCTGACTGCCAAATTCATTCTATATATTTACAGCCAAAGATTTAAAGAAACCTTCACACAACTGAGCACAGGGAGAATGGATAAGATTACACTCAACTGTGTCACTTCTTCAAATTAAACAGTGCAAATACTAAGGTGAGATTGCAAAACTTGGCAGCTTTGTAAAACACGGATTGGTGTTGACTTTCAAAATGTACAGTTTATTGCCCTTTGACTTTCTTAAATTTAATCATAAAATACTTGATAAAATTCCAGATGTCTTCATTTGCTTAATGCTAAAAAATCAACAGCAGACACTTCCATCACTTAGGATGCTCAATGAGTCATCTGTTATGGTGTGTCTATGGTACCATACCAAGAGAGTTTATTGTGCATGACAATCCGATTATCAGTTTACAGCTAATCACACAACTGGAAAAAAAAATTGTCACATGGCAACACGAAGATAAGGTCTCAATTTCTCATTCAATCATACGGTGGTGGAACTTCATCTGTAAGTAACCTTCTGATTGCATCAACTAACAGCGTAAAAGGTAGGTAGCATGTTATCATCTAACCTTCGCAATACAGATATTAGTGAATTTACTTTGGTGTTCAGTCAGTCACATAAAAAAAAGGAGGTTTACAAACATCTGCAGTGTAAAGATTAGACAATACATTGCTACTATATCCACCACTGTGATATATTGGAGATAAAAAATAAATAAATAAACAAAACACTGACAGATACATTCATGTGTAATCTCCACACACAAAGTGGCTAAAAGGGGTTTAAGATTCTGGAAAGGAGATACACCTCTGTTTAGAAGCTGCAGGATTTATATGGTGAACTTCACCAAAACATTTTAAGCTTTACTTAACTGTAACTTTACTTTTTTCTATTGCTTAGCGATTTTTTAAATTTAATGTCACTTCAACCTTTTTTTCCCCTCAGTTGCAATGTTCTTTATCCCTCTCTCTCACCCCCATTTAATGTAAAAAAGGTATACCTGAAATTCAGCATACGTTAGGAGCCAGAAAGGGAAGGGAGTAACGAGGGAGTGTAGAAGGGACCATTTAAAAAGGAAAAAGATAACCTTCAGTTATAGAATGGTGGGACAGGCTTCATTGAAGGTCCCTTTCAGGCACTTCCTGCAAGAGTTGATCCTCTGGATGTCTGTCACCAGCACACTGACAACATATGTCATTTTTGCACAACATTAATATTAGGCAGCAAGGAACAGTTTTCCAGCCTGCCTAAGTCACATGTGCCAAGGGTGTAACTATCCCACGGCACACAAGTGTATATATCTCTGATTTTATCACATGACAGGAGGCTTCCTATTTTGCATTTC
This sequence comes from Pelobates cultripes, assembly GCA_933207985.1. NCBI lineage: Eukaryota > Metazoa > Chordata > Amphibia > Anura > Pelobatidae > Pelobates > Pelobates cultripes. The sequence goes on along the minus strand of OW240917.1, from coordinate 114,644,043 downwards.
TCTCTTTACTAAACTCCACAGCAGTAAAGAAAGTGAAACATTTAACCAATGAAAAAATGCAATAGGGAGTAGGAGTTCCCAACAATTAGGCTCCTCCCCCTCTTTCTTTACTGCTCCATCGCAGACAGGTCAGAGTTTTTGGCTCCCCTTGTATATGTATATATATATATATATTGAATTTATTGATTTTTATTGGATATTACTATATTTTTGGGGTTTATTTTATAGCTTGTAGCCTTCTCTACATGTTTTACCTCATACACTTATAATTTACAATTTATTATATTTTTCATCAGGGGTTATTTACTTCAGAGACACTTTGTAGATTCTTTGTGTACTAGTTGGGGCCCCCCACCCATTTGCAGTCTCGCGAGATTGCGGCCGCCATTTTGAGTGCCCGCTCAGTTCCGCGAGCCAGCGACCGGAGACAGCTCGGTTTATTCCTGGAGCTCAGTCCGTCCTCATAAAAATACAAACTGCTGTATCCAGACACTTAAGGGATCATAACCCTGTGTCTGTTAGGGGTGCTGCCCTATTTTTTTGTGCTGCTTGTAGAGGTCGCCTTGTGGCCACCTCTGTGACCCTGGGTGAGGCCCAGAAATACTAAAGCCCAATAGTGTGGTGTCACCAATATTATTAATATTATTATTTTCTATTATCATATTTTATCACCTTATTATTTTGTATTACTGCTTTAGTGCAGTTACCCTTTGCTTGCCTAGGCAGCTTAGATCCTGCTGGGATCTTTATTACACCATATGACCAGACTCTGCTGGAGTCCATTGTACCATCACCACCACACACCCTGCTGGGGTTGTTTTACTCTATACTTGGAGTACAGATATATATTATACACTACGGTACCTGTCAGGACCAGCATAGTGTTATTCATATAAAATTTACAGCCGAACTGACCTCTAATTCCCTATTTTCTAATATTCCCTGTGCCAGAAAATTATTAACCTCAATATGGAAGCTGCTCAAAATTCAGCAGACCTCCAAACAATGATTAATGAGGCAGTAGCAGCCTCCATGGAGAAAGCCCTCTCCATAATGATGGCCTCTAATGCCGATAAGAGGAAACCATCAAAAACCCACCGATCCCGACACGATTCGGATTCCGAAGATTCGGAACCGCATACGAGCCACAAACCCCCGACCGGCAAACGCCATTGGAAAGGGGAAAAGGGCCAACAGAACCCGACCAAGGGTAAGGCCCCAGCAAAAAGGCTTAAGCCCTCAAAGGACACTACCCCGCCCCCGCCACCTGATTACTCCTCGGATGAGGAGGATGCACACAAAAAGTCCTTGGCGATTCTAGATGAATGGCAAGCGGAGGGGTCAGACTCCTACGAGGACCCATGGTGCTCCGAGTCCGAGTCCCAACCTGGACTCGTCACGCATACGCTGCTGGGAGACTCCCAACTACAGGACACCATGGATAGTCCGCAGGAAGACGAGGACGCCATCTTTGACCCATCAGGTCAGAAGTTATTTGATCCGAGGAACCTAAGACACCCTCGTTCAGGGGACTGGACACCCCCAGATCATCTTGCAAAATTCATGCATCTTTGGCTGAGAAAATCCATGGACAAGACGGTCCGCAACCGACTACGGTCCGAATGTCCAAGACCTTCTCTACCCGATCACGTGGCAGAGACACCAGAATTTGACCAGGTGATGACCACCTTCATGTCCCGAGGTGGCCGGGACCCACACAAAGGCGTGGAGAAGGGTTTCAGAGCAGTCCAAGACAAACTGCTACACTCAATAGGACCACTTTCCAGGATCATGTACCTGGCAGACGCTGCCCTCACAAAGGCAGACCAATTTGACGCGACCATGGTTCGCGAATGGGCTCATGATGTTCGGGAGTGGGCACAAAGATGCTTTTGCTTTGTGGGTAACACGAATACAGCCCTCTCCTCCGAGCGGCGCAAAGCAGCACTACTCCGTATTGACGGAAAGTTGGTGGAATTGGGCACCAAGGAATTAGGCCCTCTGGCACAGGGCAAACTATTTGGCGATCCTTTCCTCAAGGACTTGAACAAGCACGTAAATATCTTTACTTCCCTGAACAAAGCTCAGTCCTCCATGAGGAGAGTATTTAGACATAACCCCACCAGGGGTGTTTTTGGACGGGCTGGCCGCCAAAGGGGCCGTGCTGCCAGCCGATTCTGGCCTTCAGGCCCCCGTACCTCAAGACCTCACTCTTTCTACCCAGAAGTGGAATACAGACAACAATCCTCATATACCCGAGGAGCAGATAGAGGCCGTGGACCACGTACCCGAGGCAGAGCACATTTCTCCACAGGTAAGCAATCACCTAACGCATTACCTTACTCTCCGTCCAGCAGGTCGCATATCTTTGTTCCTTCAGGAATGGCAGACCATCTCCACAGACGTGTGGATCTTACAAACTGTTCAAGGGTACATCATCGACTTCACATCACACCCACAGCAAACAGTCATACCGCACCCGATCAAATGCTCGACAGAAGATGCCGAACTCTTACACAACGAGTTGCTGGAACTTCGATCGAAAGGCGCAATAGAACCAGCCTCCGGACCTCACGTTTTTTTCAGCAACATATTCCTGGTAAAGAAAAAAATCAGGGGATTTTCGACCCGTCATAAATTTAAAAAGACTCAACGAATACGTCACGTACAGACACTTCAAGATGGAAGGCATACACCTCCTGAGAGACCTACTACAGGACAAGGATTGGTTCACGAGATTGGACCTAAAAGATGCATACTTCTCAGTACCCGTCCACCTGTTCTGCCGAAAATTCCTACGATTCCACTGGCAAAATCACCCCTGGCAATTCACATGCCTCCCCTTTGGCCTCAGCTCGGCTCCATGGTGCTTCACCAAACTACTGAAGCCAGTAGTCGCTCATCTTCGCGCACAAGGAATTCGTTGCATTATATACCTGGACGACCTCCTTCTGTTCTGTTCCGACAAGTCCAGACTGACGCAACACACAAACTATACCACGGACCTGCTATCATCCCTGGGCTTCATGGTGAACTTTCAAAAGTCAGCCATGTCACCATCCCAAACGGTGCAATTTCTAGGTTTCGAGATAGACTCTACCACGAGCACCCTACGGCTACCTGCATCAAAGATCTCGAATATTCGCAAAGAACTGCGCAAGACCATTCGCGCCCACACCATTCCACTCCGCTCCCTCGCTCGAATAGTGGGACTCCTCTCAGCTTCCATACAGGCGATCTTTCCGGGCCCACTTCACTACAGGGCAATGCAACGCCTCAAAGCATCCTTCCTCAGACACAACCCATCCTACGACCAACCAATCCCGGTCACGGACGAGGTCAGGGACGAACTCAGATGGTGGCTGGACAGCATGGAAGCATGGAACGGTCGGGCCATCTTCGGGAACACGCCCGACATAGTCCTGGAATCGGACGCCAGCCTCTGGGGATGGGGCGCCACAGGCGCAGGCACGTCAACAGGCGGGACCTGGACCTCCCAGGACCTCAATTTACACATAAACTGTCTGGAACTCCTGGCAGGTTCATTTGCCATCCGCAGCTTGGCAAAAGAAAAGACGGACTGCTGCATCCTCCTAAGGATGGACAACATCTCCGCAGTCCGCTACATCAACCGCCTGGGCGGTGCCCGATCCCGGATTCTCTCGGAAATAACGAAGGAGATCTTCGATTTCTGCCTACCCCGCAACATCTCCCTCAAAGCGGAATACCTTCCCGGGGAAACGAACCTCACAGCGGACTGGTTTTCACGCCACTGGAGGGATGCCAGCGACTGGAAACTGGATCCACAAATCTTCCAGGGTCTAGCGGCACACCGGGGTCCATTTCACCTAGATCTGTTTGCATCTCGCAACAACAGACAAACGCAAGCATATTTCAGTTGGCTCCAGACCTGGAGAGCAAAGCAACGGATGCTTTCCTACAACCATGGCCGATCACGGGAGCATATGCCTTTCCCCCCTTCGCCATGATAGCACGGACCATACACTACCTGAGACAGCAGAGAGTATCCCTGCTACTCATCACACCTCTATGGACAGGACAACCCTGGTTTCCGGACCTCCTAGCCCTATCTTACAAGGACCCTCTCCTACTACCCTCACACCAGCATGCTCTCACAGATCCGAAAGGGAGCCCTCATCCGCTCGTCCTGGCCAACCGACTCACTCTAGTGGCGTGGACTCTTTCTGGGGTGCCTGGCAAGTCGGCGAACTATCACAGGCTGCTAAGGACCTCCTATGGGACTCATGGGCTCCAGGAACCAGAAGATCCTACCTACACGCGTGGAATTGCTGGTCCAATTGGTGCTTGGAACGGAATGACGATCCATTTACAGCCTCTATTCCTACCATCATAAACTTCCTAACACACCTGTTCTCCTCAGGACGATCATACAGGTCCATTAATGTAGTCTGCTCAGCCATCTCAGCGGCCCATGTTCCCACACTGGGAATCCCAGTAGGAAAAGACCCACTGATTTGCAAACTTCTAAGAGGCATTCGACTACAACGACCTCCGGAACCAAAATACTCTCGACTCTGGGATGTCGAGGTAGTCCTCCGCTTCCTGAGAGAATGGCCGACCAACGACAATCTCTCCCTCCGGCAACTCTCTGCGAAACTTACAATTCTGCTTTGTCTAGTTTCATTCCGCAGGGTATCGGACGTCCGAGCGTTTGACATAGACGCGTTCTCGGTCTCCCCGGAGGGAGTCACATTCCAGATATCGCGTCGCACGAAGTCTGACTCTGCGACGGTTTTTTATCCTTTCTTCAATTCCGATCCACAACTCTGCGTCGTGGCCACACTACGGCGATATGTGGAGGTTACGCTTCCGATACGGACTCCAGCCTCGGGGCAACTCCTCGTGTCATACGTCCGACCACACGTTCCCATCACTACTACTACCCTAGCCAGATGGGTTCGGTGGATTCTTTCGTTAGCAGGCATAGACGCTTCCTTCGGCGCTCATTCGGTACGTGGGGCAGCGGCTTCCTCAGCTTTCACAGCGGGCGCCTCACTAGCAGATATATTACGCTCCGCTGACTGGTCTAGGGAATCCACGTTTCGCACATTCTATTTCCGCCCGAACTCCAACGCGGCATTATCACTATTACAGCGTTAAAAAATGCAAAATAGGAAGCCTCCTGTCATGTGATAAAATTGAAGATTATGCTAGCGTCAGTGTACTTATAATCTTAATTTTAATAATGACAGGAGGCGAGTATTTTCCCACCCCTTCCCACCCTAGGGAAGATGGGTACATTCGAATTCTGATTTCACCTAGCTCATCTCTCATTTATATCTCTACATCTGTCATAGCGAGATTTGTTCATATGCTAATACATTAGACGAGGATTAGTATATCCCTGTATGTACAACTATTTGTTTAATTAATGTTGGTTATACTCTTGCCATAAAGAATATTGTTAACGGCCAAGGGTCACTGTAACAAACAGTTCGAAGATCCCATTCTAACCCATTTCACACTCTCGTTTCAGTTTAATTCGGTGTCACCCTGGAGTTTCTTCAGTACACTACCTGGAATTCTTCTTACTACATGAAGATCAGATGTTCACCCGTTGGTGCAGATTACAGTTTCATCACCCCACTACGAACGTTTACCTGTTGTATTTGCTCGGATGTTATGTATTGATCTATATTTTACTATCACGATGTCGCTTCTGAAAGAGGGGGAGGGGCCTAATTGTTGGGAACTCCTACTCCCTATTGCATTTTTTTCATTGGTTAAATGTTTCACTTTCTTTACTGCTGTGGAGTTTAGTAAAGAGAGAAATGCAAAATACTCGCCTCCTGTCATTATTAAAATTAAGATTATAAGTACACTGACGCTAGCATAATCTTCAATTGTAATATAATGCTGCACATACAGACTCCTACCATCTAAATGGTGAAGTAGTCATGGTGGTTGAAGTAACCATTTAAGTTTTACTAAACTAAGTAAAAATTGTTGTGTTTTTTAAATTTTTTAAGTAATTGAAGTTTGCTACTAAATATTTCTGTTCTTAAATGAAAGTTGCAACTTTCTTCCTCTTAACGTTACAAGTTCACATTACTTAATATTCTGTAGGTATCTTTACCTTTAATGCAGTATATATGGAAATTGTGGAGATGTTCCCACATTCCCCCTGTTTATCCAATGTGAATAGCCATTTTTGTGTATTCTTGATCCAAAATCAGTTGTTATTTGACCCAAGATTACTTTCACATGAAGGTGTAGGTGGTCAATATCCTGCCCACTCACTTGGATGATTAATCTTTGTGCTGTTGCTCACAGTGAAAGGAAATGGGTGTACATACTAAAAGACGTCCAGTAATTGCAATGATTTTCTAAGAATCCAACACTCTCCCTCTTCCACTCATAACACTTGGGGTTAGTGAGGGAGAGGATGCTGCTGCACTTTTAAGCTTTTGTTTAGAAAAATTGATGTGTTTGATATATGCCTAAATTCACAGATTGGGTTAGGATGTTCCAAACTACTCTGTAAAGAATATGCCTATTTGTGGCTGATCTCTGAATATGCACAAAAATTGTTCTGAACAGATGTCAAATTAACCCTTTGGGTCAAATGTAGAGATTATTCCTAAAGTTTGCAACTAAATATATTCAGATTCTTAGTATTTAAATTATCTCATAGGCGTCAGATTTTTGCGTGCAATACAATGTCACAGAATGTTTTAAAAAAATTATTGATATATCTATACTCTTGATTTATATTATCAATGATGTAACGTGGACATTTTATATTAGCTCAAAATAAACGTCCTATATTGTAAAAAATCACGGTCATGATTTAAGAAGCGCTACAGCATGTGCAATGAATGTTCCATAAGTTAATGTTGAAAATAAATATAAGTACACAAAACAAGCAACACAAAAAGTTTAGTATAAACATAACAAAACAAAAAAAACAGAAAAAAAATATTTTCATGCAGAAAATTTAGAAGAGTGTAGAAAAAAAAAACATGAAACGAATGGCAATAAGGAAGATAGTGTGGAATTAAACATGTAAAAATATTGTTTCTGCTTTTTCAGTTTATGGGGGGGAAATGAATTCTGGGTGGCTATTCGTGTAGGGTCAAGCTGCAGAGTTTGATATTTTTGTCTGGGAGACATTCACTAAAAGTTAAGCAGTGTTGATAATCTTAAAATATCAAATGCTCTTTCAGTTTAGTGAATTTCCCCATCATTTTCTTGCAATGGATACATATTGTTACACGTGTTTGTTGATGAAATATGCGGATTGTAAAGCACGATGGATTTGATTCCTTCTGAATACCTTATTTCCATCAGCAGGGTTGTGGATAACTGTAGTTTGGGGCTCCTGAGTGAGAACAAGATAGAGAGAAAAACAGTACCTATTGGTAAGTACAATTGCAGACGTATAAGGGACAGCATAAAGAGCCAACGACATCCAAACTCCGATAACATGTAAGAGAATGTAAACGCCACCGACGTGTATTAAAGATGGTATCTGACTGGACAAGAAATGCCTGTGAAATGTTCACTATACCTAAAAGAGCAGCATGCAAAGACCTTATTCATGAACAATATGGAAATATTTAAGAAGTATAGAAGCCACCTAACCTGTTGCTAAATTTAGAGGGGTGAAGAAGGTTCATTGTAATGGAAGCTGAATTCTAAAAAATCCAAATAGATACCCATGAGGTTACAAAGCAAACTTTTGACACTCAAAAAAGCACATGATTCACTCTGCTTCCATGATTTTGGTAATAGTTAAAAGAAATGTCATGCTTTAAATCTCTCTACATTCATGATTCTTTTCCTATTTGTTTATAAAGTAAGAGGAGATAACCTCTTGTGCCGCTCTACTCTGCTGCTAAACAACAACAAAAAAATGTTTGCAGAGACAGTGTTTTAGAAACAAAATGCCCACCGGTATACAATATAAAATATCCTGTTCATTCCCCTAACATCTTACCAATAGCTGCTTCTCTGTTAACTCTTTCAGCCATCACCTCCAAACTTCCCCTGCTACCTTTTGTCTCAAATCCCCCTGGTATCCTTTAGATTGTAAGCTCAAGGGCCATCTAGCTAAGCACTTTGTATAAAGAGCTCCAATGGCTTGATATCAGCTTACGGGCAGGGCTCTCTTACCTCTTGTATTTGTTTGTGTATATTGTACGTTTCTCAACTAATTGTACGGCGCTGCGGAATCTGTGTGCGCTTTAGAAATTGCAATAATAATAATAATAATAATAATAATAATAATGTCAGTGCTTGATACTTTTCCCCCACCTTTTCATTAAAATATATTAAAGTTTTGAAAGTCCATATTTTGTTTCACAAAAGCTAGCTATGGGGCAGACAATTTAAAAAAAAAAGTATTAAAATGTCTGTGCCATTTATTATGAAAGAATGAACTATGAATAAGGTCATTTTGTGGTTGCCTAGCAATACTTTTGCTAGATCCCCTTGATGTCCAAGCCTAAATTAAGGCAAAGGGAACATTGTATTATATTTGGATGAAGCAATGTCCATCAAAAGGAGAGCTAAGGGCAACACAAAGCACACTCTGCAAACAGTGGGATATGACATGCAAAATCCTCACTGACTGCTACTGACAAGTCTACGGCCATCGCATGCCTACTATATCTGTTACACAAAGAACTCCCCCCTCCCCAACAAAACCACAACCACAGAAATACAACAGTTTATGGTCTTTAAAAGCTAAACAAAAGTGAAAGTAGGAGAGGAGGAAACAAATAACAGAAGATACAGTAGTTAAAATAGGTGTGGGTGAAATGTAAGTACTAATTATACCAGAGGCGGAGTGGAATCTTTAGCACTCGTTATTACGTTGGTTTTGTTGTTTATCTGCAGGTGTACAGAAAACAGAAACAAAAAAGAACCTTAGACTATTTCAGTTGCTAGTGAACATTAGAGAGAATCCAAAATTACAGTCTACAAAGCAGATATATATAAGCAAGTATGTACTATATATATTTATATATGTGTTTTTTGCAGCAACACATTCACACAGGTTAACAAATAATTTAAATGTTGCACTCTAAGTTACTTATCCTGATAAAGTCCATTTTTGTGGAACTGAAAAGTCAATTTAACATGAGTGATAAAGAATACTGTCACTTTGCAAGAAGTCCACTGAGTGCTCTCCTTCGAAATATTGTATTATTGTGTTTTACGCTTTGCACACCTTATCAAGGAATTTCAGAGATAAAGCTGGGCTTAATAAATATTATATATATCATAGTCCATCTATTCCAAAGTTGAAAAACATTATTTCACGTGATACAAACTTTTCACATTAGTTTTTATTTTTAGAGAAAATGCTACTTTCTCCTACCTGTATGGAAGTATGCATCAGGCTCTGTAAACAACTCGGTGATTTACATCACCGTGGCAAACATCAACATATGTACAATTCACTGAACAAAAATATTACCAGTGCTTCAGATAACGAGGTGGAGAATTTGAGGTTTAAAAATGTAAAGACATTAAAGATACACTATGCTCCTCTCATAAATAACAGGACAAGGACCCTGCAACCCTTCTCCAACTTATTTTTAACGGAGCCTATAAGCCTGCACTTCTAATTCAAATAGCTTGTAAACCATCTTATTAATCATTTTTGTTCATCTTTAAACTTGCTGAACTACATGGGTAATCTCCATTACTACCAGTGAGTATAACAGAATGTTATTTAGCTTTTGTATTAAAGTGTAACATAATAAATCACATACTTGCAGGAGATAAATCTGAAGTTCTCAACATATCCACTTCATGTCAAGAAGCCTCCCATTTACAGACACCCTTTTTGGTGGTGTAGGGAGCACCTCCAACAAACAGGAATCTTGATTCTTGGCGATCATTCAAGGATACGCTAGCTTAACTTCATTCTGATTCTGCTCAGGTTTCAACCAGATATGTGGGCATTCTCTATTCCCTAACTTTTGAGGTTTGGCCAAATAAACTCAGTGAAGATTAACCTTTTACCTAGGCCATTTTTCCTCTTTCAGATGATCCCAGTCCAACAGCCCCAAGCCTTTTTTCTCCTCAATAAAATCATCTATAATTTGACTCAGATGGCACCATAATGGCTCATAAAAACACTGGCTACCCACTGAAATACACTTGAGCTGAGAATCCTGGCGGGAGTATGGCCTCACAGGAGAGATTTCTTTAGTGATCCAGACACATCCACTAAAGGTTTGGTATCATGCAAGAAATCAGCAGTCTCTTTCTACTTTACTTGACTATGTACCCGCTGACTCACAGTATGTCCGTCCCAGTCGGTCAAGACAATAGTACATTTAGGTTCTTGAATGGGCATGATTCCCTTTATGTGCATACCATTAGATCTGATGCTGTGCTATTACCCTTGTCAAACTTACTTTCAGGGAGGCAATGGACCATACTAGAATCATTTTTGTATCAGCTCATACACCTCTATAGGTCCCTTTCTCCCTGGATTTATTTGCATAGATAACTCACAGGCTGAATCCACGGTATTTCTATTATTTCATGCATGATTGCTCCTGTTGGAAACACAATATCCCCCATTCAAATGTACTTCTTTCTGCGATGATGCTCTGCACTTTTTACAGATCAGGAATGTTCCAAGACCATAACTTTTTCCCTGTTTAGTTCTCTAAACTAAATTATAAGATTATGATGAATTGGTATAATAACACTCAAAAATTATACAGAATCACTCCTCAGAATTTTGATTGGTGTTGGAGAAGGGGTGGTTAGAAAACGGTCCCATATATTTTTGGGAATGTCCTGCTACTGTTCCTAACTGGAGGAGGATCTATGATGCCATGTCCTCAGTGGCAGATGAAGGAGTGGAGTTTCACCAAACAGACCTGCTACTTACTCATACTGAATTTCCCATATCCAAATACAATAAACAAAAAAACAAACAGCCTCTAAGTATTTGCTCACTGCAGCTAAATCACTGTTCCCTGCTCGGAGGATGAAACAACGTGCCCCAACATACCAAAGTTGGTTAGGGTGAGTGGAAGAGATCCATCAGATAGAGGAACAAACTACGGCCCTAAGAGGTAGAACTGAGAAGTATTTTAACCCCTTAAGGACACATGACATGTGTGACATGTCATGATTCCCTTTTATTTCAGAAGTTTGATCCTTAAGGGGTTAAGGTTTGGAGGAGTTGGTTATAACATCCTTGTTACTTGGAACAAGCAAAGCCAGTCAACGTTATCAAGAGTACATGATAAGTGATTGTAGTAATAGTTGTGCTAAAGGAATGTGTATTTCCCAATGATACAGACCCCTAGTTACCATTTAGGTTATAAGGAGAGTTATCTTTTTCTCCCTCGCAGAACTGGTCTCTGGCGTGACACAGACACATTGGCTGAGATCATGGAGATCAATGATCTCAACATACCCAAAGCTTTCCGATAGAAAAACATTGAGAAGTTAATATGTATGTACATCAAAATGCCATCTGATGATCTGATTAAAATAGTGGCATTTTATTTTTCTTTCTTTGTGGAAGCGCTCTAGTAAATGGCAGTATGGCAGAAACTACAGGCAGGTTAACACTGCAATGACAACACCGTCTGCATGGTTAAAATAGGAGAAAGGAGGTACATGGCACCCAGACTGCTTCATTAAGATAAAGTGGTGTAGATGCAGATCGTTTTCCATTAACTTGAAAACCAGGACTGGCAAAAATGACAAGTGACAGGTCAGGTAGGCTAACAAATCTGATTTTGAAATCAGTAGATATCTAGTGGCTTATCTTGGAAGGTGGCACTATTCAATGCATAAGCAATTACTTTAATGGAGACCTGCAGGGTTATACATTAAACAACATATAAATGATGAAGGTAAGTAATATCTCTTGTATATCTTTTTTTTCTCGATCCACGCCACCAGTCATATTATAATGCCTGTAGTGTGGCCAAATAGGCATGTGCAAGGGTCTTGGAAAAATCATCACCCACTGTGTGGTTGCAAAGACTGTTCATAGCAGCCCAACATGCACTGGCATTTCATTGGGTGGAGCGGTGGGATTCTGCCAAAGTCATAACCACTCTCCACTGCATAGTCAGAGAACTTCAAATCAAAACTAGCAAAGACGTTAAAAACTCTCTTAGCCACACATAGGGAAAATATGGTTATATTATGCATAAACTATATCATATTGGGCCATTTATGGATGTACCATGACTTTTCTGAATTTCTTCCATAATTTCTTTTCATCAAGCTTTCTGCCTCCTCCTCCACCCCAATCACTTGAAGCCTGGGTACTACTCAATAGTATAACAACACCTGAAACACAGTCTGCTTATACTGGTAAAAGAAAGCTCAATGGCTTCTACACAGGCATACATTCATTCTGCTATGGAACTGTGTTCTGATGACATCATTACATCAGGCATTGTCAACTCTGGTGAAAGCCTTTTACGATATACTACATCTTGCATGTTCAATCCCTGTGCACTATAGTGGCCATCTCGCTATAATGTATAGTGAGCTCATAGGCCAAACAAAAATGTGTATACTTAATCATATACTACATACATAACTTGAGAAATTCAGATGAACTAAACCTTGAGAAGACCTTATTTACAGTGACATTCTCTGTAACAACAATGTTATCACATTAAGGTGATATGTTAACAGAAAATTGCATTGGCATAGTGAAGAGGGCAAGAGTGGGCAGTTGTGACCGGACATTGGGTGTGATTGGGCACTTGAGTATTTTGGGTCACTACACTCTCCAACCATCGGGGAATGAAGCAATTTTCAAATCAATGTCCCGTTTCACTGGCAACTGCTATCCCCAGACTGTAGCAGGCCACTGGTAGAGACATTTTAAAATAGTTACGGAGAACATTTAACTTTTAAGTGAGTTGAAGTTGAAGTTGAAAATTGTTAAGAATCCAAAGTGAATTAAAATGTAAGGCTAAAGTATCTGATCTGGAAGCATTTTGGCTTTAAAGTTTAAATTCACTTTGAAATGCTGTCAATTACCACATTAGTAATTAGGAAAAAAATCTGACCAGTGGGTTTCTTGAGTGAACTTGACAATTTAGCAAATCCAACCATGCCACAGATTGCACATTTTGTTAGAATTTCAACTGTAGGTTATGTGGAATTGTTTTTTTATTCTTTTTCTTTAACCAACATATTAATGTTTAATATAATATAAAAAGGTGCAATCTTCAATTAGTGATATCTTAGTGCTGCCTAGAAGACCAACCCTCTTATGGTTCTAAATATAATATGTGCAAAATGTATATATAACATACAGTGTCTTAGGGGCATTACCAAAAGTCCTATAATGTGCACCCACACAACACAACACAATGTGGAATAATATACTCTATGACCTGGAGTAAGCTAAGCACATGATGCTAGTTTGGATTGGAACACTCTCAGGTATGGTAATAGCAGACAAAAAACTTTTGTCTCCTTTTATACTAGTACCAACCTGGGAGTGTTCCAATCCAAACTTGCATCATATGCATAACTTGCTCCAGGTAATAGAGTATATATTATCCCACATTGGGTTGTGTGGGTGCACACTAAAGCACTTTTGGTTTTGTGCCAAAAACACTGTAAATTATATATACATATTTTGCACATATGAATATCTAAAGGGACATTATAAACACCAACACAACTTTAGTTTAATTAAGTGGTTTTGGTGTATAGATCATGCCCTTGCAGTATCGCTGCTCAATTTTCTGCCATGTAGAAGTTTAATTGCTATGTTTTTGCAGCCCAGTCACACCACCCCGTGCCTGTGACTTACACATCCTCCCAACACACGTTCTGTAAAGAGAGATCTAATGTTTAAACTTCCTTTATTGCGCAGTGTGTTTAGCTTAGAATGTCTTATCTCCTGCTCGTTAATTGCCTGCTAGAGCCTGCAGAAGCGTGATATGAGTGATTACAGTTCAGTTAACAGTTCTCAAATAAGTTCAAGGGACAATGAGACAATGAGACCACTTCAGCTCATTGAAATGGTCTGAGTGCAATGTGCCTGTCCCACTTAGTCCTACAATGTAAGTCATTGCAGTTTTTAATCAGACAGCCACTAGAGGTATTTACTGGTGACTAACTGACTTTTGATCACCTGAAGCTGAACGTCCTCACACTCTGCATGAGGACATTCATTGTAAGTAAAATTCCCATAGGAAAGCATTGACGCAATGCTTTCCTATGGGGAAGGCCTAATGTGCTCGCCACGTGTGCACTTAACAACCCCCCCACCCCACCCCACCCCTGTCATATGACATTGGAGGAAGCAGAGTGGCAACCCAGTGCTGAGGAAAATCAGTGTTGGAATTGGATGAGTAAAGAAAGGGAGGAGGGGGGCTAGAGGGAAATTTTTCTGGCTGCCCACTTACAGATATTACAATCCAGCGCATTGAGAAGTCCTTGCAAGGTAAGTGCTCTAAGCCTAACTGAGCTAACCAGGATTGTGATAGAATTGGTTGCCTGATTGTAACCAGATTCATTTATAAAAGTTTATAAAAGATATGACACGCTCTTCACACATAATACTTTTAAGCAAGCAAAAGTGCTTTAGGGGTCTGGAGTGTCCCTTTAAGCTAAAGATGTTTGGGTACTTAAAGTATTTATTTAAAAGCTGTATGTCTAATTATATATTCAGTTGTATCCCCACTTTATGAAATATAATGCACTCTGGACAAGAGGGTTATACAAACTTCATTTGAAGGAAAATATTTTTGAGACTGCAAAACATAGCGGCATGTGTCACCACAGCATGCAATTTATGTGCCCAAATAAACTGAAAATAAGATATTTTTGTCCACGTTCCTAAGGAGATAATGTTAGATGTAACCTTAAAATGAAACATTTTGTAACCTGATAGCCCTGAAACATGCATAATAATAATTACAAACGGATAAAAATCGATAAAATATCAATCAATATAATAAGGGGTAAAATAAAAAAAAATATTAAAAAGTTATAATATTTGTCTTTGCAAGGTATAGGGTCAACTTTCCCCGAATGCTGAAATTGGATAATCAAGCAATTCTGATTGGAACACTTTGTTTTATGGACTTAAGTGAAGACATTTTGGAAGCTAAAGACACAGAAGCAAGTAGGGTATCTGTTTTCCAAACACAAAACAAACATATAAAACTCTACAATTCTAGCAGAACTAATTTGATATTAAAAGCAAATATTTGACAACGGTCCTCACCATCATCTGAACACACGAACTGGACTTCCTTTTCTGAAATGACCAGTCAGAGAAAAGGGGGAGAAAAAAATAAAAATAAAACATGTGACTGGTGTGATGGTGAAAAGTTACTGGATAATATTTATTATCCATAGGAAAGACTAAAGGGCAGAAAGAGAAAAAAAAGGGGATTTGGATGGAAAAGCGCTTGACAGCATAGAAATGTCTATTTGGGAATATGCAAGTATGATAAGAGGAGGCTAGAAAAATAACCTTCTGTCCGGACTGAACATTACACAAATAAATATTAACTAAAACATCTACAGCTCAGTATACCGAAATTTATAGTAAACATTATTGAGTAATCGTCTTCCCACAAATCACTGAATATCCAATTATCACAGTTGGCAGGAACAGCATTTTTTTTGAAAGTCAGAGGTTTCATTTGTTATTGTAAAACCACATGAGAAAATAGAACACCAATCCCCCCACCCCCCTTTAAAACGTAAAACAAAATACAATTGGATAAATTATTAATGGAAAAAAAAACTCAATTTAAGGACTGGTAAAATGTATTTTAAATTGGAAATAAACTGGCAATTTGTGGGAATAAATATGATTATGTGCTTTGCAGAGGCTACATTAAAGCAACAGAAGGAAATTTGTTACATTTAATCAAATCACCACAAAATTAAAAGTAATATTTTGGCCACAATATTGCCTTTATTAATAAAGCCTTGTCACTCTTACACAGCACTGAGGAAGGGCACAATCAGGAAAAATTCTAGTAGGTCTTTGGATTTAAAGAAAACAAATGTTATATTTTTACTTTATAAACAAAGACCGTGATTCAAGTGGTTTTATCTATTACGTCAACACTGAAGCAATTTGCATGACTTTTCCACGGTGATTGCTTCCAGTTTAGTATTTTTCCCTGTGATTTTTCCTATTTAGTAGTGATCTATAAATGCTACAATACCTGAAGAATGATGGGAAAAGAAGATCAAAATTATAACATTTTGAGCAAAGACAGAAATATATATATATTTTATTTATTTACCACACTAACTCAATAAGGAAACTATACAGTATATGCAAAATAGATACAACAGTTAAAACTAAAAAATTAAAGAAAAAGAAGACGCCCCACATGCAATTAAAGAACATGTGCATGGACATAGGTTCCAGGGTCAGGAAGCATCATTACTGGTCCATTGACAACAACATTTCTCATTCAACAAAGGGTTGTTATTGCAATGGCAAAGCATTTTGTGTTATATAACCCAACACCACAGGTGATTGTAGCAGTTTTAAAGCTCTAGAATAGGGCTAGGCAACCTTTGGCACCCCAGATGTTATTATAGCTGTAATAGCTTTATTGGAGATGTAGTCCACAACATCTGGAGCGTCGAAGGTTGCGTACAACTGCTCCAGAACATGGTTAAATAATGGCGACCAACACATAGTCCCCAGCTGTTGCATAACTACAGCCCCCTTGATGCTCCGCATGCCTATAGCTAATAGATGGGCATAGCATCACGGGCGTTTTAGTTCTAAAAGACCCGGAGAGATGTCTTTTGGAAACTTTACATATATTCACTATTAAAAATCTTTGTTGCTACACCTATCTGCTTTTCCATCATGGCATGATACCGAACCCTTTGAGTTTGTCCTCAGATTTCAGCTGTCCTCTGTTGCAGCCAATTTCATCAGTTATCTCTCATGAAAGTATTACAAATGGAGGTGCAGTATATAAAAAGATAAAAATATACAATCCAGGGACCTTCTCATTTCCCAGAGACTGCAAAATATGTGAGAAAGTCTTTAAAACATCAAACATATTTCAGGCACAATTCAAACGTACCTTGACTCCATCTGGTTTCTTCAATAAACTTCTTGCTGCTGTAAATGGGATGATAAACTGTATATTAGTAAACTTTCATATTGGGCAGTGGCAGTAGAGAAGACAGGATTTTAAAGATAGGGTTAAAGAATAGCATAAGATAAGCAATTTAAAATAATTTTTAAGTCTGCATTTAAAGTAGGAACTATACAAGAGAAAGGCAAGCATTGGGTTAATTTGCTGGATAACAGAAGAGAGTTTTAAAAGTAACGGTTTTATTTGAAATGCCCCACTATGTTATAGTATCCTTATTTAGTTTAATTTATTTTAAACAAAAGATTTATAAAGAAACAAATATTTGTTGATTTTTTTTCTTTTTGCTCACTGTACGAAGAAGACACAAAGAGATCAAGAATGGTTATTAAAAAATGTCAACTTTTTCAAAAGTTCCTTCATCTTAAACCCATTTTCTACTGCCTGGACTTGTTCCACCCCTGCAGGTCATCTAAGTAGTAACTTGAGTTCTTACACTGAATAGTTGTACTGTTATAGGGACTGAGGAGTACTCCATAGGTTAAATCACAATAGAAATAGTAAATCCAGCACATGCCAAAGAGAAGTCTATTGTGCTTAATGCCACACTAATTGAGGGAACCCCCCAAAACACGAATGAAGTACCACGTAGTAGCACTCTCA
Source organism: Pelobates cultripes (assembly GCA_933207985.1). NCBI lineage: Eukaryota > Metazoa > Chordata > Amphibia > Anura > Pelobatidae > Pelobates > Pelobates cultripes. Next base: position 114,626,290 of record OW240917.1, on the reverse strand, counting down.
CTCAAGGGGATTAACATGATAAATACTATTTCTAGCCTGTGACGTGTGAATGCAAAACAGTCAAGTCGCTACCTTTCACTGCCGCACATAGTGGTATGTGTACTGTGACCACACAAGACAAATAAGCAGTAAAATGCCTACCTGTCAGTCAAATTCCTGAAACTTTCTCCATCCAATTTTCATTTGCCATTTACACTTTGTAAGGCATCATAGTATGCATTGTTCGGCTACAACCTTTAAGCTGCTGCTTTGTGTCCCACGAATATCGTCTTTTTCTGTCCAATTTTTAACTGGAAAGTTTTATTTATTTATTTCTTTAGCTCAGTTAAAAAATTCAGTAATAAATGTATTTATTTTTAATTCCCAGTTGTAACATTAATTTATATGTATATTATCACCATATTCTGTAATTTAGTACAATCAGAATACTGTGAGTGCTTTTGCTTTGTGATCTCATGGCAATTTTTACTTTGAACTATCACTACTTTTGTGTGTTTGTGTTTTTGCACATAAAATGTGTGGAAGTGGTGGAGATTTGGAGAGTAATATACAAACATATGCTCTAGATTCAAGCCAGTTTTAAATGTTTGTGTTATGTATTTTAAGGAAGTAAATTAACTATGCAAAAAAAGTGATAGCCAACAAAAAGAAAAAAATTTGAAAAACCACCCCAAAACACCTAATTTAGAAACAAACTATATACAATGGAACATATCTTCTTTAAGGAAGGTTAAACTGTGCCACTGATAAAACACTGCAGGGTACGATGGCGCTTTATGAATTAATGATGATAAAATATAAGACGTGTACGATTTGTGATTTTGCCATCTCATATACTTGGTATTTAAACCTTAGGCATAGATAAGTGTTATAATAATATTTTAGTAAATCCTTTAATATAAGAGTATACTGTGTTCTTTTTCAATGCAAGTACAATTTAAAATGTCAAGAAGGCTGTGCTAAACATGCATTTTAAGATGAGATGTATGATCTCAAACTCATAAAAATCAGGTTTCTCATAGAACATGGCTTAATTTGTGCACCATTAATATGGGGCATGCATTCTCTGTGTGATATGATATGCACAGTATGGAATATACATATTATACATACTTGTGGTACACAGAAAATATATATATATATATATATATTTATATATATATATATATATATATATCTCAATACTGGGAATTGTGCAGATGGAGACGCAGGTGGGACTTGCAGAGAGCAATGCTGATGTACTCTTTGCAGGGTACTAGTGCCCATGCACAGCACAAGCGCATCTAATGGATAGTTCCCTGTTGTCCCTCGATGTAAGAAACCAGGGAACTAAATTAGGACAGCGGGGCAGCACCCTTAAATCAGGAATGTCCTGCCGAAACTGGGGCTGTTGAGGGGCCTGTATTTGTTTGTATGGAGAAAATAAATGCAAGGGGACATCTGGTGGTATTACAATGTTTACACTGGGCTCAAAATTTCCACTTGCAACTAGAGTGTGAAAAATAAGCTCTGGCAAGTAGAAATTCACTTGTGGTAAGTGTGCAATGACTTCTATTGGTAGACAGATTTAGGCAGTTTACTATGTGTTACAATTTTTAAAATAATTAGAAAAATCCATGTGCACGTAAACCACTTCTGTGAGTTTATATTGTTTCTCATTCTGGGCTTCCAGTTATGGTGTGGCTTAATGCTTTAGGATACATTGAAGGTGGGTTCAGAGGCCATATCGTGGTAATTTATCTGTGGACAATATTTGTCTGGTTCTAGATCATGTTAAGCCTTTTATATATGGCTCCTTTGTATTTTATATAGCAGAGACATTTCTATATACTCCCTCTTTGTTGGTCCGGTTAGATGTGTTATGTCTTGGCCTACATGTCTTTTGCATACCTGCCAAATTTCCCTATTTAGTTTGAGCTCACGTCCCTGTGTCTTGATGTCGTCCTTTATCTAGGAACTCCATATAGTTGGTGCATCTGAGGGTATACAGAGCGCCTCAGTTATAACACTCCCAGTAACGTGTCTTCAAACTACAATAAGTGTGTTTGGAAATCAGCCTGTGTAATTAACTTACATTGTTCTTGCTCAATATTTTAGTTTCATAAATTATTCATAAGGCACCTTAAACATCCCCACACCTAGCCACACCCCCAGGGTTAAAGTGTCCCTTTTTGTCTTTTTGAAATGTCAGGCGGTATGGTTTTGGTTGGTATTGCTGAGGACTATAACTAAATGCATTATGCCACAGTTATTACCCTAAATTGAAAGATTATATCCTTGAATATTCTCGACATTGATTCTCTGATACTGCAAAGTAAGATCTGGAACCAAACATCACATGCAGGTTCACAAAATATATATTTTGACATGCTGATCTTTTGACCAATGTTCATATGTTTGCAGCTAAGACAGGTTAAAAGGGTACTGGAAAATGGTTATGCATTGTAAGTTAGGTTCTACATGACTATAATTTAGACAAAGTCTGTATAGGTATACAGGGTTTTTGCATCTATACTAAGCAACTTAAAATTTTGAACATGCAGACTAATTTCAGAATGTTATGATAATGTCTTATTTAATCACATACTTTATGGTATAACATGTCATTTTTTATAAAATGGGTGGATATTAGCCTATATCCTTCCCTGTGCTATATATTTTATTTGACACCACTCTATCCAGGGTTTGGTGAGATTTCATTGCACAACAGTAACTTTAAAATGTAAGGCTAAAGTTCACTCATTCTAGTATGTTGCTTAGACCTATGTAAATATAATGGACAGTATATAGTTATTTGTAATTTGCTATAACATCTTTTTTCCACCTGTTTCACATCTCTATCTGTAGGGATCATCTGCTGATTACAGATTATAAATATTTTGTGAACCTGCATGTGATGTTTGGTTCCAGATCTTACTTTGCAGTATCAGAGAATCAATGTCGAGAATATTCAAGTATAAAATCTTTCAATATAGGGTAATAACTGCTTGATCCAATGATAAATCTGACTGCTATTCTGGGGTCAAGAAGGAATTTTTTTCCTAGCTTGTTGCAAAATTGGAAGTGCTTCAAACTGGGTTTTTTGCCTTCTTTTGGATCAACAGCAAAACACAAATGTGAGGAAGGCTGAACTTGATGGACGCAAGTCTCTTTTCAGCTATGTAACTATGTAACTATGTAATGTCCAGTGTAAGGTGTAGGGGGACTTCTGCTCTTTTCGGGTGATCAATGTATGTTGGGAATATGTGTATTCTGGACTTTTTCTTTTTTCCTATCACCTTTCTGACACTGATATACTAGCAGTAAAATATGTGGCAGTGACTGAACTCTCAGAGGCATGGACATCAGTTCAAAGTAATGTATCAGTCTGTGTCTGGTAGTTTTGTTATTTGGTTTGGAGGTTATGTACTATAATCAAGTACAGATTCTCCGCATCTACTTATTTTCATTCTCTGGGTCTGGACCGAGTGCTCTGCTGCTTATCTGTATGTATCTTATTTGACAGTACCAAGATACAAATTTGAGTTTTCTTTGCCTGTATAATGAGATCTAGGGAGTTTCATATACTGTCGTACTGTTTTATTAGATCTGTAAAGCTTCATATCCCATTATACTTTATTTCCACATTCTGTACTTGAGTTTCAGGAGTTTTTCTGAATCACATATATAGTTGAATTTGAATTATTGAATAGCTCTCACAGACTATTGAGATATCCCTCTCTGGATGGGGATTTGACATTCTCTCAGTCATCAGACCTCACTCTACCTGGGCAATGCCAACATCTTGGGCATTAGTTCCCACAGGAAAATAATTGTAGGACTAACTGGGCTTCAGATTCCTTTTTCACAAGGTACTACTAGGTAGACATGCCTAAGGATAAAGGTTCTAAGTTTGGGTCCCTTATTTTATTCTCCATATCATCTTAATGATGCTTCAAATACACCTAATTTTTTCAGTACACTTATGTCTTTCTCGGCTTGAGAATTTCCCTTTAGTGGTGCTGCCATGTTGGCCAGGAAATAGGAAAATTCTGACCCATACTTACCAGAAATTTATGTTCCTGGCCATTTCCATGGAAGCATCAACATCCCAACCTTCATGGATTGAAGACTGAGACGTCTAAAGAGGCAGGGGAATTTATTTTTGTTAATTGATACTTCCTCTCATGACTGCTGAGTGGGGATTTAATCCATTAGTGATGCTGCCATAGAAATGGCCAGGAAACTATTTTCCAGTATGTATGGGTAAGAATTGTCCTATTTTCTATAGTTTCATTTACATTTCCAATACTTCGCTCCTTATCCTTCCTCATGAATCAAATAGAATTAGATGACTTCCAACGATCACAAAAACAGTATTGGTGGCATTAGTGAATACATACTTACCTGAATCCTGTGCTTACTTATCTCTTAGCGGGTAGTGTGGTGTGGTATATTTTTTGTTTTGTTTTGTATTCTACATGTAATCCAAAGCAATAAAATGTAACAAAGTACATCTGGATCATTGCTGCTAAGTGATAGAGCCATTTTCTTGGAATATATTCAAGAATGTTTATTAATCATATTAATTAAAAAAAGGCACTATGTTAGAAAAACCATTTGTAGTGTCTGTAGACAAGTCATTTATCATTACAATCCATCAACTGTATTCTGTATTTGACAGTAATGAACACTTATTGTTTCTGGGCTGTAATATTCACAAAAGTAATGCATGTACTTAATATGAATAGATATTAGCCTAGATCCAGTTTGTGCAGTGAATCACAACATTTGCTGCACAAAGCATTTATAGAATAAAAATTATTAATATTTAAGCATGGAAATGTCTGAGCAGCTGGGTTAAATCAGAAATTTGCAGGGATAATTGAAATAGTAAGCATAGGTAAAAAAGGACAGAGATGGCAAAATACCTTTTTTGAGTCTTACCTCACATGAAATACATTCCACATAAAAGGAAAATTAGAAAAAGGAAAAAATAAAAAAACAAACAAAAAAAAACACAATTATAACAATAGCCGTATGAGCGATTAATGTAAATGGCATGCATTGCCAACAGTTAGGAGGGTTATATTGAATGGAAATTCAAGTGTTCTAAAAAATTTTTTTTCAAGAACAAAGCTAGATGTAAATCCCTTGTGCTGTTGAATATTTAAAAGCCAGTGCATACACTATCTATAAATGGGAAAAAACACATTTAGTCTGGAAGTATCTAAAACAATTCTGGCTGCTTACCAAAGCGTTATAGGGGTTATCTGTCTGTCACACTTGTCTTCATTCATAAAAGTGCAAATTTCAAGAAAAATCTGTATTTTTATTAATTTGGGAACAACCACCTGTCAGCCAAGTCAGGAGGGCTTCCTGATGAATTCTAATGGGATAAGGATCAGGGCCGGTGCAAAGATTTTTGGGTACATAGGCGAAGATGTATCTTTCCACCCCCCCCAAAATAACATCTTCACCTATGTGCCTCTTAACCAGCCCCTCTCCCCGTCCATTAGTGGTCCCCTCCCTTCCCTGTCCCTTAGTGTTCTTCTAAGCTCTCCCCTCTTTTTCCTGTCCCTTGGTGTTTCTCTCCCCTCCCCTCCCTGTCCCTTGGTGCACCCCCCACCCCTTTAGTGGTCGCACTCCCCTTCCTGGTGTGCCTCCTACCTCTCTGGTAGCGTTGCCGAGTGGAGGATATCCCCTACAGGAGCTTCAATTTTCTGTACCTGGCCAGACTGACAGGGAGTGCTCTCTCAGTGAGCACCTTCGGTCAGTCTGGCCGGGTACAGGAAACAGAAGCTCCTGTACTGCGCTCCGCCACGCTACACTCAGTGGTGTATACACACTGACAGTCTCACAGACTCAATGACAAACACACAGACTCACTGATCTGACACACACTCATTCATTGACAGACACACTGATACTCACACACAGACTCAATGACAAAGATACTCTCACTGATTTGACAGACACTCACAAACACACACTGACAGACACACATACACTGCCACACTCATACACTCACATGCAGTACTCATACAAGCACTCACAGACACACACACACTCATACAATCACTCACAGACACACACATACACTCACAGACACACTCACTCACAGACACACATACTCATGCACACAGTCACTCACAGGCACACATACACTCACACACAGACACACATACACACACACACAGTCACACACAGACACTCACACACAGACACACACTCAATCACAGACAGTCACTCATAGACACACAGACACGCATACACACACTCACTAATTATTTTAATAAATAAACATTTTCCACCCAGCCTCCCTACCTGGAGAGCTGGTGTGGATGATGAATCATTCCCTGGGGTCCAGTGCGGCAGTGCTGTGATCAGACGCGGCGAGGGAGCTCTAACCTCTCTGCTCTGCTCCCTCGCGGCTGCCTTCTGATACCGCGGGAGCCGGAATATGACGTCATATTCCGGCTCCCGCGGCATCAGCAGACAGCGCGCGAGGAGAGAGCAGAAGAGCTCCCTCCTAACACTGCCGCACGCCGCGCCGGGGGTCGAGATGGTGGCCTGGCAGGAGGGAGAGCTTCCCTCCTGCCGGTCACTGAAATATTGCGCCCCCGAGACCGGTGCGCCCTAAGGCGGCCGCCTGTGCCGCCTTATGGACGCGCCGTCCCTGATAAGGATTGAACTTTAAGTGAGAACTTCGACAGGGAAGCATTCTATTGGATTTCATTGTATCAGATTGGCAAAATTGGCTCATGCACTACCTTTGCCACATCATAGTAGGTATGGATGACTGTAGGTAATGACAGTCTCCATTGGCAAAGTGGAGAACTGGCGAGAACGAATTTGCCCCACTGATTAAAAGGTTAGTTACCATTATGTTTTTGTTGTATGGGGGTTCTGGCCTCTATGTTATTAAAGGAATACTGCAAACTTTACATTTTTAAACACTGGAGTATTTTTCTTATTGCATTAATGTTAATTTATAAAATGAACAAATTCAAATGTTCATACATTAAAAAAGGCATAAAGAATATGTCTGGAAACTCTACACTAAAGGAAAGTTCTGACATGTAATCAGTAACTATAATTACCATTCTTTCTATTTAGAAAAGCAAAGAAAAACCCACCATGGTTAGAATTTCAATCTTGTGTGCTTTACCTAGAGTATTTTAGATGTAAATATTTTACCTGAAGTGCCTCCTGTATGAACAAATACATAATATGTAAATATAGTTAGCTAAGAGTATGCAAAACAATTACAATTTTAACTTTTTGCTTAATATATAAAAGGTAAGAAATTTTAAGTTGACCGTTAATCTATTGATTATCCTAAAATTTATTCTGTTCATGTCTATTTATGACCATTACATTTGATGATCTGTAAGAGGTTTAAAAATTTAATTTGAAGAAAAATAAATTATTTTTAAAAAAACAACCAAACTTTAATTTTCCATTGAATACAACCCAAAATGAATACAATGTAACAAAAATAAAATTATATAGTTCTATGTTGAAAGCATTTGCATATGTATACTTAACGAGAACCTCCTCTTGCTAAATTAAATATTTATCTACTCATGGTTCTAGACATACAGCAAATAAAGTTAGATTTATATTATTCCTTTTTTTTTTTTGACACCTTACACAATGTATGTTCTACTTGTTTTTGATGCCACGTTTTGCTCACGTGTTTTGCGAACTGTGTCATGCATAAAGTATGCATCCATATGTTCATGCATAACGCATCCAGGGATAAATTTCAAAGTAGGCTTGATCCGGTGCCCAAAGACCACCAACCCAGAAGTGTGCTTGGTGCATAAATTGAAATAGAACAAATCTATATCTTTACCACTTAGTTGGCAAATATATAGATGAGAAAAATATGGGTGATTAGCACTGGCTCAGTCATACTGTATATAACAGTAATTTTTGCTATCATCTTTTTCAAAAATGTCTTACATTGCCAAATTAAACACGGACATCAAATATGTTAATGAATACCATACATTTTAAACGTCTTCATAAAATTATTCCAAATGCAGATCTGTGATGGGTAACTCTTGCCGTTCCAGTTATTGGTAACCATATGTACCACCACCAATCACAAAGAATTAAATTGTTTTACTAGCTAAATATCACTGTAAAAGTAATCTATAAAAGATATAAAAGATTCTGTGCCAAAGGTTATCAAGTAACTGGCCATCAGTTATGCCGAATATTTAAAAATTCTATCATTCATGTAGTGAACTTGCAGACTTTGATACAACTGATTTCTATTAGAACTTCATTATCGAAAAGTATATTAGCAATATTTTTAAGGACAGATGCTTGCATTATAAATACCATCAGATATTGACATGTACATAGATCAATGTAAACAGGAATTACATGGCTATTATTTAAAAAAACAGATTTATGAAGAGTACAAAAACTTGTTTTAGCTTATTTCTGAAGTTGCTGTGAATCCAATAGAAAGATTACACGTGTACACAAGGATGGGGCACCTTTGTCTACCTTTGTTAAAAGACAGGTAAGGCATAAGTTGGCAGCATCTGGTGCACCTGATTGTCCCTCTGCTACATGATGATATTTGTCTGTGTGTGAATATTTGTTACAGGTTTTTAGATCATATTGTTGGCTAATTTGTTGCTATAATTCTAAATTCCACATACAGAAATAAAGTGCTTGGTGTTCTTAAAGTTCTATTTTTTCCAAGCAAACAGAAACCATGAATTACATTTAATTCCCAAAGCCATCCTCAAATCAAAATACAGGATCCTGGCGCTTTTTCTGGAATAGTGTATGTAAAGTCATAACCGCTGCCATTTAATGTTGTACATAATATCAAAAGGGAATAGATTCTAAGGCAAGATAATAAAGGTTTACATAACGAATCATGTAATACTCATGGAGAAATAAGGAAGCATTTAATGCTTTGTTTAGATTATTTAGAATGTGTTTCTGGTGGGTTCACAGAGAGCCACTATTAAAGAGATCCGAGGCACAGCCAGCAGCAGACGACCACTCTATTTATGGGCGTGGGCGTTTTTAACACTATGGGGTCTGGAATACATGTTTGAATTCCTGACCCTATAGTGTTTCTTTGACCTTTGGGGCTGGATTTAGACACATAAAACAATTAATAAGATAGGATTACAACTGTATGTGAAATCATTACTATACAACAATTTTGACAAACAAGAATATCGTATATATGTAAGGACATGTTCAATGATGCTGAGCCCACTGACATTTTAGCTGTGAATCATGGTGGTTGCAGTCCATCTAGAGTACCCTCACATATTAAATCTAACCTTGGCTTATTTGTTAGAAATTAAAGTTAATTATTACAATGCAGCAAACATGTATGTCTTAGCAGACATGTAATTTCCCGCCTAATAATCAGTATTTCAATTTTTTTATTTTCAATATAAAGCACACATGGTGATCTCATAAGCAACAGTTCCTTGTTGTAAGACATTCTTCATTTTCAAATGCAATGGAAAGGAGTGTGTCTACACCTCTTCATTGAGACTGCATGTGAAGACTTGTCTTACTGGGGGTAATGTGATATAAGCTTCCCCACTGACAATATTCGCAACAAAAGGTTCTGCTAACTGGCTAAAAGAACGCACTCGCAAATTACATTTGATCAGATGTAAATTATCATTAAGTAGCTGAATACATTTTAAAACCTTAATAGTTTTTAAAAGCAGGATGCAATTTTCCATTATTTGGACTATAATGTTAGTTGCTAGTTGTTCCCATAGTCCCTTTTATTTTAAAATTGCTCTGTCCTATTATATATTTTGTAATTTATATTTTGCATCCTTGCAAGTATTGTATGACTGAAAAAAATAATACAAAGGACTTTGCTATAATTATACAGCAGACATATTTTGGCATTGTAGAGACAGTTTAACAATAGAGTAAGATACTTTCCAAATGGACTAAGTGAAATCTCTAATCTCGCCTTTTGCTTCGAAACTTTCTTAGGGGTTGACGTGCTACATCTTTTAAAAATAATACAAAGGACTTTGCTATAATTATACAGCAGACATAGTTTGGCATTGTAGAGACAGTTTAACAATAGAGTAAGATACTCTCCAAATGGACTAAGTGAAATCTCTAATCTCGCCTTTTGCTTCGAAACTTTCTTAGGGGTTGACGTGCTACATCTTTTAAGCAATGTTCCACAAGCAACGGATTCTCATATCAAGATCCCTAATGGGTGTAGGACATTCTTTAATCCCAATCTATGTATGTTTAGTGTTAGCCAAGTACTGTGACTCCACTTGCTGGTTTAGATTTGTGCACTGGTGGGAATAAATAAAGAGCATTGAATTACAGAAAGACAAAATGTAATCACCCAATGATGCTAAAATAAGAGTTAAATTGAAAACGACAGTCTGAGATTTGTAAAGGGACATACCTGAGAAGTTTCTGGTTGCTAGCATGGTGGTCAGTATAGCTCCCTAAATAAAAAAGAGTGATTAGAGAAAAAAAATCTATAAACAAGATAAAAGTTTAAATATCTCACCAAGAACCAAAGATACAAATTTTGATTTTGCTTTACATCTCTGGGGAGGGGGAGGAGTGGGGAGGGGGAACAACTGGATGGTAATTACATTACAGTAGTAAAATAAAATAAATAAATAAAAAGTTAATGTTACAATAGTTTTGTGTTTATATGTAGTTTAATGGTTTGGGGGAAGTGCCTGTAGGCATTGTAAGGGGCCTGAGCAAAGTCAAGAATATCTAGATAACATATAGATTTGCAATTATTTAGTAATCTACAAAAAGGAAATCACATTATTTACATATTTATACACACATTTATTGTAATTTAAATAAACTTGACAATGAGTGGTATTGCTGTAAAGCTTTGTCCTCTCACTTTATTAAAATCTGATTTTATAAAGTGTTAAATTATTAACTAACGATGTGCATTCTTCCTTTGTCCTTCTATATATAGTCTAGCTATATAAATACATTTAGTAGCAAACCCTATCTTTTACTGCTTTTAGAGAAAAACTTTGGCAGCAGCAGTAGGAGCAGATACCCCTCTTTAGCATTCTTTTTGGTTTAATGCTTAAGTATCGGACTACATTAATTTGTGGCCTAAAGAAAGGAGTAGATAGTTCTCCTAGTGTCCGGTTTAGCATGAATTCAAGAGGAAGACTTGTTTTCTCTGCACTTGTCAGTATGTGACCATGAAGTACCTGCCCATCTAGAGTCCAAGGAGTTCTTGAGGTCATAAGATCATCTCAGTCCCTAAAGAACTTTTGAGATGGGCTTTATAGTGTATGGGGCATTTTAGTTATGGCAGATGCATTATAAACACTACTTTCACCATGGTTTCATCAGTAATGAGTAAAAGATCAAGGGAGAGATATTGTAAACTAAACAGAATTGTTTTTTCCCTTTGTTGGAGGCAGTCATATATAGAACTAATCTTACACTCTGCTATGTATAGGGCAATACATTATTGCTATGGTTTAGTTCAACACTGCTGTATAAATCGTATAAAAGACCTACAGGTCATATACTACATAAAGCAATAGAGAAATAATCATAGAACTTTGTTGCGCCACTTTAAGAAACATATTATTTAAAAAAAAAAAAAAAAACTCCTCTATTTAATCTAAACATTGATATGCTGTGGTAATTTTAGCACAATTCTCTGGTAAGAAAACAAGCCAAAATTTCCACCCAACTCCTTTTGCAATCAAGGCAGAATGTTTTTGATCACAGCTAGTAGAGAAAACTAGGACCTTTGTATGCACATGACTACAACTGCTAATGATCATTAGTACTTAGCTGCTAAGCTCTGACCAACGTAGAAAACTGGTTGCATGCCTAGACAAATAGAAATGGCAGCTGGTTCTATGTTATCCAGGCAGGAGGCAAGCCTGTTCACCCCTTAGTCCCCCAAGCCAGTTCTGCCCAAAACTAAACTACTCTGTTAGGTGCAAACCAGTAGTGTATCCTGGTTTTGTGCTGCCCTAGGCAGGACAAAACTCAGGCATCACCCCACCCAAACCCTTCCCCCCGCCCCGCCTTCTAAATACACACACATACACACACACATTCACTGACAGATACGCATACACTAGCTAACAGAAACACACACACACTCACAGGCAAACACACTAAGACACACACAGTCAGACACACACACTCTAACAGACACACACACTCTAACAGACACACACACTCACATTAACACATTTTTTTTTTTTTATTTAACCCCCCCCCCCAGCCACCTTACCTTTGGAAATGCTGATGGAGGTTCTCTTTCTCCCTGGGGTCTAGTGGGGCTGCTGGGCGAGCGGCGCTGGTGGGTGGCTGGCGAGGGAGCACTTCTCCCTGAGCGCTCTGCTCAGATCCCTCGCGCGCCGCAGAGTGATGCTGGGAGCCGGAATATGATGTCATATTCCGGCTCCCAGCATCACTCTGCGGCGTGCGAGGGAGCTGAGCAGAGCACTCAGGGGGAAGTGCTCCCTCGCCAGCGCCGCCCGCCCAGCAGCCCGGCTTGTCAGTTAGCCGCAAGGCTAACAAGACATTTGCCCTGGGCATTTGGGGGCAGCTTTTTTTGCCGCCTCCTGAAAAATGCCGCTTGCCTCGCGGCTAAAACGTCCCTGGTGCAAACCACTGATCTTTTCTGTTCCTACCCTTCTTTGATCATGGTCACTGCCCTTTTGCCCTCAAAAAAGTTATAATCCAGTTATTAAGCAATCAATGTTTACAATCAGCATTCAATTTCAGGCTCTTGTCAAATCTGTCACCATTACAAAAAGGGCTTTGCTTACCTTCAGCTTTCGTCTTGCATTAAATTTCTTCAAGCAGTCTACAGTTTCCTGCCTGTGCATCATTGAAGCAACAGTGGAGCGTTGCTAAAAGGAATAAGATGAGAGCACATTACACAATAATAAAGAGAAAACTGCAGATATCATGAGTAATCACTTAACAAATTATTCATTTTATTGTAATTTCATTATTATAAGTTTAAACTACAAATCATGGGTGAAGATATTTAAGTACACATTTATTTATTGCCTCTGATCAGGGGTCATTCCAGTGTATAATAACTGAATATGTCTAAATATATAACTATTATTTCGTATTTCACAACAACATAAACAAAACACATTTTTATTGAAATACATAGCAAGTTAGCAATGGTTCTTTGTGCTTCCAAGGTAAATAACCTAAGGTATAAATAAATCAAATCTACTGTGGATTGTATTGTTTTTCTTTCTATAGTGTACATTGCAAGTTTTAGCTTTAATAAGTTGAGTTTACTGAAATTAAGCAAATAGGAGAAATTCTATAAAACTTATCCAAATTTGACATTTAGATTGTAGCTCCAGGTACCTATACAGTTCTTAGATTCACTAAATTTCAATCATAGGTTGAGGGTGCTGCAGTTGCAATTGGGAACTTGTGAGCGCTGCTCCACCTGCAACCTCATTGTGTAGATGACATTTTAGATATGCAGGGCATTTGAGATTTCTGTGCTCCCCGTTGCAAGGATCTGATTTTGTTGCTCTCTTTATAACCATATTGTACACATTCCGTGCAAGCAATATCTTCATGTTCCTGGCTACACTTAGTTTGTAATATAAATTGAGCATTCAATAGTGATGAAAGGCTTGCATGGTGGAAGGCAGACAGCCTACCTCACAGATCTTTACCATGAACCAAATGATGGTCATGCACAGCCCAACAAGTGCTCTAGATTGTACCTATGCTGCCAACTGAAATACAACTTGTAAAAGTGAGGATTCTGAAATCATAACTACGACACCGAGCTGTAGTTATGTCGTTGAAAGTGTCCTTTTAATATCAGAGTAATGTTGTACTCCATATAATTTGTATAGATTGTTGAGCACGAAAAAGAGCATACACCTTTCATAAAGCATATTAGACATTCTACTTTTTATACATCAATCCATTGAAGAAATTGTAACTTACACAGATCCATGGATGTTTCAGTGCTTCTGCAGCGGTAATTCGTTTGGCTGGATTAATTGTGAGCATTTTATTAATGAGGTCTTTAGCTTCAGGGGTCACTGTATCCCATTCTGGTGATGGAAACTACACAAGAACAAATATTCATAGAACAAAATATAAGGAAAATGTATACACTGTAAACCACACGTGATCCTTACATTACAAAAAGAACAGAATGGTAAAACACAACTCTTAATACAAATACTGAAAAGCTAACTAAATGGATACTTACATCATAAGCACCAGCTTTAATCTGTTGATACAGCCTGTGTTGGTCCTCATCCCAGAAAGGTGGGTACCCCACCAGAAGAATATAAAGAATGACACCTTTATATAATAAAAGAAAACCACCATTATTTAAACAGTGAAGTAGAGTAGTATTTAATTCATTCATTGGCCCTATTTACAACTGAAAATGTATAGAAATCCCTTAAATGAGTACACATGAGAAACACAGTTTTTTTCCAATCTATATTCAGAAGACAAAAAAGGATTACCTTATGAGGTTAAATAGAGCATTGAAGTTTAAAAATTCTTCTCTCCACATTGGACTAGTTATGTAGTATGATATTAGACATGGGTTGGAAGTAGCATATAAAACAGGAACTAGGTTTTATTTTTTTGAGACTTTTGGTTCCCCAGCACGTTGTTAATGATCATAGTCAATCAAAAATTCATTTGTTTCACGAATGGAGTTGTTTAAGAGAAGCAGACTATCCAAAACTGCCTCACCCTACAATATTTAGTTAAATTCCCAGCATACCCCTTTCACAAACAAAACATACATTATATTAAGCATGAATAATCCCATCCATGCCCTTACTTATGGTATCCAAGAGTCAGAATTACCTCCTGGAAAGAACGTTGTCACTATTGAATTCAATCCCTTATGGTTATGTCAAGGAAGCCCATTCCAACATGAAAAGAAGGACTATAGTAAGAATCTGTCCATGTTATGGAGGCCCCCTGGATGCTTATTCTGCCTCCAAGATGGAATTGGGGGTCTGTGGGAATCACCTGACAGAGGTACGCAGCCAGAGTATAGGAGCTCTGTTACAGATTAGTATACATTATTTTTCTGTAAAACCGTATCTACTTAGGGGTTAAACACAAAGGGCCCTTTTCAACAGTATTGAGAACACATCAAAGTGGTCTGTGTCATAAAATGGTGGGTAGGAACTTCTTACAGTGAGTTTAATTACTCAGAAAGACCAGGCGCATCACTTTAATAGCACACTTTAGGCAGCAAGACAATACAGGAATAAAGGAAAGGAAAAATATAAAGGATCAACTTTGCTAGATCCAGAGATGAGCTGAATTCTACACTTGGCCTGTAGTGAGTTCACTGACGTTAATTATTTAAAACAATAAAATGTGGAAAAATAAGTTTCGGTTTAATATTTCATAGGTATGAAATATAGATATGATTGCCGCAGGAGGGGCTTGTTTCCAAGCCAACTAACCCACAAATGTCAGGGTTACATTAAATAGTAAAGGAAACTCACGTAACCTCAGATGGAAATGAATTGTGCACTTCATATTTGATATCTCCACACTTAATTTAGGACATCATGAATATAATATTCCCTAGCACAGATGGAAAGTCTGTGTCAGTGCTGGGTAAAAGGGGGAGGGCTAGCAATGCCAGCAGAAAAGAGATGTTCAGATTTTGCAAGCTATTTTTATATATACCCCCAAGAAAAACAAAGGCAGAAATAAATGCATGCATGTTTTCACTGTGGATATATCTACTAAATCACTTAAAAGAAAAAAAACAGATGTTCAACAGAGTGTCCCTTTTAAGTGGACACTACCAACCACACATTAAAACAGCAGCCTTGGGTAGGCCTACCTTTTACGAGAGGTTATGTTCAGACAGGGTAGCCCCCAAGGGTATGATCACACTTTTATATGCTCACCTCAGTGCAGAAAATGGAGAATGGGGAAGACTGACATACACTGACCAATGGGAGACTGACCTCGGGGAGAATCTGGAGGAAGTCGAGTGGCAG
Source organism: Pelobates cultripes (assembly GCA_933207985.1). Taxonomy (NCBI): domain Eukaryota; kingdom Metazoa; phylum Chordata; class Amphibia; order Anura; family Pelobatidae; genus Pelobates; species Pelobates cultripes. The sequence continues at coordinate 114,610,271 of OW240917.1, read as the reverse complement.
GAGATATGGGAGGCGAATGCTACAGTTTCAATATGTGTCACTCTCCAAGAGCAGGCATGGAAAACTATGTTTAGGTGGTACACTACCCCAGTTAAACTATACAGAATGCACAAAGGGGAGACTGACTATTGCTGGAGGGGTTGTGGAGCCCGAGGAACATATATCCACATGTGGTAAGAATGCCCGAAGCTACGCAGTTTCTGGAGGTCTGTGGAGGATCTGTTAAAACAGACGTTCGACAGACCCCTGGGAATGGACCCGTGGATATACCTGTTGAATAGATCTCTGGATGGATGGACCAAAAGGGAACAGAAATTAGTACATAAGATAACTCTGTGTGCACGCCGTGTAATAGCGACCGCTTGGCTTTCACCTGAGGGCCCAGAATTCCCAGGGGTTATTTCCAGGATCAGAGAATGCAGAATTATGGATGACCTAACAGCGAGGGTGAGAGAGTCTATGGCGGCATTTCAATAAACTTGGGAACCATGGGACAATAGTATAGTTGGCTTGAATGGAGACTGAGGGCCCTGCCTCCGGGTTGGGACCCTAAATAGAAAGACCCCCCCAGAGTTTTCCATGCTGTGGAGTCACCGCCCTCCCCCTGATTTCCCCCCTCCATACTCTTTTTCCTCCTTAAGCTTTACTTCATATATATCTCTCTTCTTTTCTCTTTTTCCTTTTCTCTCTTTGTTTTTGTTTTGTTTTTTTCCCAGGCATGATCACACAGTCGGTGGAATAATGTAGCACAGGTACAAGAACGATTAGCAAATATAATGGCTACTTGTATTGCCTAACTGCCTGTTCTTGTTTAAAATAAAATCCCTCAGTAGACGGCGGGTACCAATGGTTTATTAAGGAATGGGCTTGTAATGCTTATGTTGTCTTGTATTCTCTTGCAAAGATATGTATTTCAATTGGCTTCTTTATAAGCCCAAAAGTGAATGTACACCTGTTACGTTTATTGAATAAAATAAAGAATTTAAAAAAAAAAAAAATTAAGTGGACTCTACCGAAGTGTTACCCAAAAGGCAACGCAGTTCAGAGTTGATGTTGTTTCTACCCTGAAATGTGTGGCAATTGACCATATCCCGGTGGCAGCTAGAGGGGGAAATCAAGCTAAACTCCTTTTACAGAGAGAGACTTATTGGATATTGGAACTTAACACATTATCCCCGAAAGACCTAAATGAAAAATCCTCGTTTATTTCATTTTTATAAATTTCTTAGTCAATGTACAATAGATAACTTAATTCCTTGCTCTAATATAGTAAATTTTTTTATATATAATTGATATAATGTATCTGATAATTTTTGTACATATCTTTTCCTATACTCACTAATATTCCTTTGCAATAATTAATAGTCAGGATATTTGATAACATTGTGACAATTCTTTAATTTTATCCTTGTACATATACTGTCAACATCAAAGTCTGTATTATCCTACAGTAATACACATAATTTATAGCACTTTAAATTATATACTGACATTAGATTCAGTAGAGAACTTTAAGATATAATAGCATTTAGAATTGACACTTTGCATTTTTTGCACACTTGACACAATATTTTGTATTTTTTATTGTTTTCACTATATCTTTTAACATAAATACTTAATACCATTAGGTACCATTAATATGTAGCACCAGATATATACAGTTCAGGAAAGAATATATGTATTTTTTATTGATATAACACTTTTTGGTAATTACAAATAACACACCTTAGTAGAAGGTCCACTTTTTAGCATCACTTGTATACATATATCAATAGGTATGTATATATATTTTATTATTTTTTTAAATTTATTTATTTTTTAATTGGACTAACAGAACTTTGTAATAAAAAGTGTTCGGGAGATTCTCCCTTTTATTAAGTGTGCTGCATTTCTGAACAGAGAGTACACAGTTCTAATAATAATAATTACAGCAGAGAGGGTATGTACAGTCATGGGAAAAAGAAAGTACACCGTCTTTGAATTCTATGGTTTTACATAGGACATAACAAACCATCTGTTCCTTAGCAGTTCTTAAAATTAGGTAAACACAACCTCAGATGTTACGCTGCGTCATAATTTATTTAACAAAAATAAAGCCAAAAAGGAGAAGCTATGTGTGAAAAGACTAAGTACACCCTTACTGCTTTCATAGAAATTAAGAGGCTAAGTAGCATTCAGCTTGTGTGGAGCATTCAGGTGTGTGTTAACACAATGCCAATGAGAAAAGATACCAGGAATAAAGCAATTGCTGCTGCCCATCAAACTGGGAAGGGTTATTAGGCAATTTCCAAACAATTTAAAGTTCCTTATTCAACTGTGAGAAATATTATTAAAAAGTAGAAAGCATTCAAGACCGTTTTGCCAGGAGTGGACATCCCAGCAAATTCACCCCAAGGTCAGATGGTGCAATGCTCAGAGAAATTGCAATAAAACCCAAGAGTTATATCTACTCTACAGGCCTCAATTAGCATGTTAAATGTTAACGTTCATGACAGTACAATTAGAAAAAGACTGAACAAGTATGGTTTGTTTGGAAGGGTTGCCAGTAGAAAACCTCTTCGCTCTAAAAAGAACATGGCAGCACAGCTTGGGTTTGCAAAGTTGCATTTGAAAAATACAACAAGACTTCTGGAACAATGTCCTTTGGACACAAACATCTCATACCAACTATCAAACACGGTGGTGGAGGTGTGATAGTTTGGGCTTGTTTTTGCAGCAACGGGATCTGGGAAACTTGCAGTCATTGAGTCGACCATGAACTCCTCTGAGTATTCTAGAGTCAAATATGAGGCTGTCCGACATCTAAAGCTTTACTGATATTGGGTCATGCAACAGGACAATGATACCAAGCACACAGGCAAATCTACCACAGAATGGCTGAAAAAGAAAAGGTGTTCTGCGGAAATTGGACCACCAATTGGGGTTCCGCCAAAAGTTTAAAATGACTGCGAGGGAGCAATGATCTCGCGTGCACAGAAGTGATGCTGGAGCCGGAACATGACATCACTCTGGCTCCGGCATCACTAAGAGGCGCGCAAGCAAGTTTAGCAGGGAGATCACTGCTCCCTCGCCGCCCGCACACCAGCCGCCCAGCAGTCCCCACTGGACCCCAGGGACCACTCGCCAGCTGCCCAGCAGCAGCACTGGACCACCGAGACTCCATGCCAGCACTCCTAAAGGTAAGGGGCTGGATGGAGTAAACTGTAAAAAAAAAAATTTAAAAAAAAATTGTATGTTTGTCTGTTAGGGAGTTTGTATGTGTTCTTGTCAGTGTGTGTGTGTATCTGTGGGTGCAAGTGTGTGTATATGTCACCGTGTGTATCTGAGTGTGTGTGTATTTGTGACTCAAGATGTGTGTGTCAGTGTGTATCTGAGTGTGTGTGTCCAGGTGTGTATCTGTGTGCCACTATGTGCCAGTGTGTGTGTTTATCAGTGTGTGAGATACCTATATACACACACACACACACACAGGTACAGACGGACACAGAGATACACACACTGGCGCATGTACACACACCCCTTGACACACCGGCACATACAAACACAGATACACACACTTTGAAACATAGATACACAGACACATACACACACAGATACACACTGTGTGTCAAGGTGTGTGTATTTGTGTCAGTGTGTGTATCTGTGTGCCACTATCTGCCAGTGTGTGTGTGTATCTGTGCGTCAGATTCATACACATTGGCACACACAAACACAGACTCACACCTTGATACACAGACACATACAAACACAGATACACACACCTTGACACACAGATAGATACATACATACATACACACACACACACACACAGTGTGTCAAAGTGTGTGTATCTATGTGCCAGTGTGTGTGTATCTGTGTGTCAGATATACACATACACACACTGGCACATACAAGCACAGATATACACACCTTGACACACACCGACACAGTGGCGCAATTAATTTTTTTCTTTTCTGGGTTGGGGGGGGGGGGGTGTTCTAACCAAAATAAACACTTAATATTTGAGGCCTTTGTCTGGGATACAGCTCCTAGCCTGGTCACATTTGCAACACTGTTTCCACTGAACTATGACTTTTATCTACGTGTTTACCACATGGAGGAAGTCGGATTCATCTTAAAACTATTGGCCATGAAATTCCCCTGTTTATATGTGTTCTACAGTTTAATTAAGTTTTGGATAACGTTTTCTTTGCCTTTTTCACATAATCGCCAAGATTTATCCAATTTAGCATGTGTGTGTTGGAGGTTGGCTGTGCCTCAAGAGAAAACTTACAAAGAACGCTAAATATTTGGAATTAATGCTTACCACAAGCCCACATGTCCACCGGTTTTCCATAAGGATCCTTTCGTAATACTTCTGGAGAAAGATATCCCGGGGTGCCAGCAAAACCTGAATGATTATTTAAAAAAAATATATATATATATGTCATTATCATCAGTTCAAGGTATGCAGATAAAAGTCAAATGCACAGAAATAATAATAATGATAAATAATTATGGAAATATTGCGGGGGCACAATGATGGAAACCGAATTGGATGTAGAAATTAGTTTGGTTTTACATTGTCCCAAGAAACATTTGCAGATATCTGCAGCCTTTGTATTCCTTTCAATATTTCAGAGTCTACCCAACAGTGAAAAGTGTAAAATGGTGATTATATTTTAGCTCTGAAAAAAGGACAAAATGATGCTCTTGGCAGAAAAAATAGCAGATTCATTTTATGCTAATTCAAGCTGTATCTGACATGAAGACCATCTCGCCCACGTCTAGCAAATGATTCTGGTTGCATTATAAATTCAAACTCAGCGTGATTCGCATACCATTTTAAATATGCCTGAGTTACAAAATGGAATGTTAATAAAGGAAGGATAATGCAAGCTACTTACAATGTAATATTAGATGCAGTCAGGGCTGTCCCTTATTGTGTGCTAGGTTCGAGTAGGTCAAAATGTAGGTGGAATGGTAGAGCTTGAACAATGCATGCCTCACTATGGTCAATTTTGCCAACATTTTAATAAGTATAACTAGTAATAGACACAGCTATAATTGTCTATGCAGTCATATAAATAATACCATTATTGCTGTGCCAAGAAACAGAAAAGGGCATTTCAGCATTTAATTCAGGTACAGAGGCATTATAAATAAAACATTAAGATGCCATAAAGATGCCACAAAGCTTGCAAAAGAGCAACTCGATGGACTATATTAGAAACTGAAAAACAGATAGCCAAAGAGAGCAAGATCATCCACAAAAAAAGTTTTTTTTTTTTTTAAGTAACTTAGAGTGAAAGTCTTGGTTGACTAAACTCAGAAACAGTGTGTTAATAAATGGGTATAAGGAAAATGTACAAATTTTAAATATTTTTTTCAGTGTATAGCAAATAAGTACATGTAGTTGTTAGTTATGACAATCTTGGCTACAAGCAAACAAAACCTATAGCAAATAGGATTGGATGACACAGAACAAAGTGCTAAATCAATTAAATAACTTTATTGTAAACAAAGCCCCAGGACCAGAGGCTATTCACTCATGGGTAAAAGCCAAACCGTGATTATTATTTTTTTCCCAGGAATCAAACAAGTCCGTATACATATTGTATTCTCCGCCCAAAAATTACACGAGTGAGCATATCTTTTTTGAGAAAAACCTCAACTGATTTTGCTATGTAACTATGTAATGTATGTATAAATATAATTACTATTTCTCCAGGTATGAATAGGGAACACACACAAGTACAGATGCTTTTCTTCTGTGTCACTTGAGCAACAACCTTAGACTTATATCAGACTTCAAAACAAACTTGCTCCTTCCACTTAAAATTTTCTTAGTCTATATGTCAAGCAGATCTACAACATTAGTCATATGACTTGGGATCCCATTCAATCTTTAAGATGCGCTTGATTTTTTTTTTCTTTATTCACCTCCCTCCACTCTCTTTATGCCCTAAATGCAATTTCTACACATCTTCTTATCAGCCCCGAATTATGTTGCCCCCCTCAGTCAATACTTTCATTAGTCCCTGGCCTTATCTTAAATCTAGGATAACCTTATGCCTATCCCACGCATGCTTAGCTCCCTCACTGTGTTAACCTCTACCACTTCAGCTGGAATCCACTACCCTCTCAATAAAGTAATACTTCCTGATATTATTTTTAAACTTTTGCCCCTCTAATTTAAGAATATGTCCTCTTGTTGTGGTAGATTTTCTACTTTTAAATATAGTCTCATCCTTTACTGTGTTGATTCTCTTGTGTATTTAAATGTTTCTATCATATCCCACCTGTCTTGTCTTTCCTCCGAGCTATACATGTTAAGATCCTTTAACCTTTCCTGGTAAGTTTTACCCTGCAATCCATGAACCAGTTTAGTAGCCCTTCTCTGAACTCTCTCCAAAGTATCAATATCATTCTAGAGATACGGTCTCCAGTACTGCGTACTATACTACAAGTGAGGTCTCACCATGTAATCAAAAAGACAACATTGGTAATATAGATACATTATTTTGCACATAGAAATAAAGATTTTAAAAACTTTGCTTACCAAACCATGCCTGCTGATCCCCTTGGACTTCAATCGCTAAGCCAAAATCTGCTAGTTTCACCGCAGCACCCTTTGACTTGCTAGCTAACAGCAAGTTTTCAGGCTTAATTTGTTTTAGAAAAATAAAAAAATATTCAGATTAGATATATTTAATAAAAATAAAATAATTGTATTACCATGTAATAAAGAATGGTACATCTCTTTATAGGAAAACAAATGTTGATGCAAATCAACTGATGACACCATTTTAGTAAAAATCTATTGACAACTGAATCATATGCAGAAAAAAAAGCGAAGAAGAAAAAAAAATTATGGTCTTATACAGTTTGTATATATGTTGGGAAATAGATCAGGTGCCAACCCGTCTGAAGGGACAGGACTTGAGTCGCAATAAACTAACTTGAATTAGTGTGTCCTTTTAAATTAGCTTTTTTTGGTTCATTTTTCTTTTACCAAGGAAAAAAAACGGACATACGCTTTATATCATTGATGCATGTTTAGAAAAGCGCAGACCAGTTGCTTTTAATGTTCTTTTTCTCTTTCATTTAGAATGTTACACATATTATTAAAAATAAATAAACCCCCAGCAAACGCTTATAACAAGTATGACGTTTGCATTATTAAGCTAATAGGGAGCTTTATCAATGTAAAACATTTGCTACTTTGAATCAAACAGCTAAATGTTGAATGGAACTCTACTGGTTTCCATGGTGAATGATCCATTTGCGTTTTGCCTTGATAAATCTCCCAATAAATATGCAAAATGTAATACTTTATACATTTTTAAATTTTTTGGACATGCTGTATCATGACCTTATCTTGAACAAATAAGTAATATGTACTATTCTTTCTCTGGGCATGGTCCAACTTTCGTAAACGTTATATAAAGGACATTGTAAAGAAGATACTATCATGAAGAAGATACTATACATCATTTACTTAACATCACATTTGGTTAACAAATATATCCATATTACAGAAACCAAATATAGAGGATTAATTTATCTCAATTTCTATGTACAGTACAATGGTCATTACATTATTTATTCATTCTACACCTAAACCTAGGGGTTGGGCATATCTTTCATGCATAGCTTGTTATTGATCCTTGACTGGGTAACTTAGATAAGATTTTTGTTTTCCAAATTGGATAACAAACAGTTCATTTTAAAAGCAAGTTTTGATTTAGTTTTAGTCATAGTTTGACTAAAATTACATTTAGTTTAGTCATATTTTAGTCACCTAAATTGGGTTAGTTTTAGTCAAATAAATATCATGAGATTTTAGCTGACTAAAATGTGATGGATTTAGTTAAAGTGTAAAGTATAATAGGCATTTCTATAGAATTTCCAAACCGGTTATTAATTGTGATATTAAAGCTTGGACATGCAATATCAACAGCCTTCACATGTCTATAATTTATATTAAAAGTAAATAAAACCAAGTCTCATAAAGAAACAAAATATGACCTTGCATTTTCACAAAAGGCCAGAAACTAGATATGCAATAATTAAGTTGTATATGACATTCTTTCAAGCAGCAGTGCAACTCTAAAATTTTACTAAAAATGCAGTAAAATGTCTTTGTATAGATTACCTGAAGGTAGATTATTCAACAGTTATCAGTTAGAGGGACATGCACCCCGTGTTAGGCAATCGCCTCATTCTGAATAGGCCCTTCCTAGTTTATGTGAGCCAGGGGCTTTACCATATATATTTTTGAATATACATTTTATATATTTATAAAATACAAAGGCCTCATTTTTAAAAAAAAAATGACAATGCTACTTTAATAGAACAGTCACTCTTTATTCTTACTTGCGAAACCATGTGCTCAAGCATAACACACAGTCTACAAAATGAACATATTTGATGTTTGCATTTTCCAGCCACACATGCAGGACAGCAGCCAAACTACAGCATCCCAAAAAGGCAGCTTTTTTTGCGAAGGATTCACTTACCTTTAGATCTCGATGGACTACGCCCATCTGATGGCAGTGAAGCACAGCCTCCAGGATCTGCTGAATGCAATGACTGCATGCAAACACCAGGGGGCTTGTGTTAGTTCCAAGCTTGCACCTACTGTCTGTGTACCCTCATGACAACTGGGTTAAAATGTAAAGCAAGCAAAAAAACTGGGGGTATGCAGATCAAACCACATTTAGTGAATAATTAAAAAAAATGTCATGTGTCTATTGTAGTTGCAAATAATAACTACTAATATAATGACATAAATTACAAAACACGATGTATTTTCTATTTCACCATTCAACAAATATAGCAAAAAGTTGGTCAATATGAAAGTTTTTTCTAAATGAATAATAGTTTTACATTTTTTTGTTGTAAATTTGATTATTGAAGATCCATTAAAGTACTGCAAGTAGCCAGCTGTTCTGCAAGTGGAACCCAGTGTCTGAGGACAGAAGTGGTGTTGAAATCTGCAAACTAAATAAGTCAACATGTGGGATACAGACATTAGAGAAAATCAAAATTATACTTCTTGTTGGTATGTTGTAGCCATGTTGCTTATTTAGCCTGCAGACTGGCAAATGGAGGCATCATGCATTTACATTTCTTTAATTTTGGAGAGGGGAAAAGAAGAACTGGCCAAGAAAGAATCTCTAACCATTTGCTCCTGATCCTCTCCCCACATATTGATTGATACACAATGTATGAGCACCAGAATACTGACCTTTAGGTCTCTGTGAACTATGCCATTAAGATGACAATGATTTACACTTTCTAGAATCTGCTGTATACAATGACTGTGAAAATACAAGGGCAAAATGGGAGGGAAACGTTTAAAGGTAAAATAATCACAAATTGATACACATTAAACAAGAAACAAACGGCAGACACATACAAAGATGTCAGCCTCAACTGTAATCACATTTTATTTCATTTAGACATTATAATGGGAAAGCTACCTAGAAACAAAACAGAGGAAAAACACACATATTTATGGGAGCAAATATGAAGATAAAAATGAAAACAAACATTCACATTAAACAGACATACAAATTCGTTCTGTATAATGAGCAACAATACCGGGCGATTGCTCCACTTTCAGAACTCTGCCACAGAATCACTCTTTAAATGTAACTACTAGTATTTAAAACGTTCAACTAGAAATGTCTCTTCGCAGTTAGCACACATTTTAAATCCAAGGGGTATGGAAATGTGATTGAAAATAAATGGTCATGCAAAAACCAATTATTAAAAAATTAACTTTCCATGACTAGGCTTCAATATGGTGGCACTCTCTTATTATCTGTGGCAGGGTCAACTATATATTTAGTTTGTTGCCCTCCTGCCCCCTAACATTTCAGTAGCATGGCACATATCATGCTTTTTGGCATTTGCTTGTTCTTGGTAGACAATTTATTCTCAGGATTGACCTACTGAATTTACCGCTCATGTAGCAAGTAAATCAAACATGAAATTTACAGATTTATTTTCTTCTGGACAAGTTAATATTGGACAAGCTAATCTATTGGCAAGTAAAAATTCAGCCCTGGCAATTAGAAAATCACTGCCCGTGTAACTTTTAGTCTTAACTAGTAGTGTTGAAATATAAAATGGAAAAATAGTGTGTCAGGTTGTCTGTTATTTCAGGAAAATATTGGTTCAGTAAACAAGGGCTGTGATTGCAACACAGGCACCAAAGCATTTGATTATTTGATTGTGTGCCCTACACTGATTCACATGTTGGAATGCCACCAAAACAGGTTTGATGGCTGCATAAAAAATAAAATATATCATTCATTTTTTTCTAAATTGACTGTCTGACCCTCGAGATGGTATTTGGAGTATTCCTTGTTCACTGGTTCTCTAGGAGAGGCCTGGGAGTCTGGATGTTATGTGTTATTCCTGGAACGGCACTGTTCTGGACAGCTAATCTCAGAGCTCAAAGTGCTCCTATCACAACTGGGACAGCTAATGCCTTCACTTTCCACATCCTTTTTTGTTCCTATTTGGTATTTGTCCACCTCATGCTCCTTGTTCCTGATGTTAAAGTCATAGGGAATTGCCACAGCAATCACCACTGCAGTCTTCTGTTCCTTGCCTACAACCACGATGTCAGGTTCATTGGCCAGTACTTGCTTGCCTTTCTGGATCTGAAAGCCCCACAGGATGTTAGCCCTATCATTTGCAAATACCCTTTGCGGTATCTCCCATCTGGACTTAGGCAGGTCCAGCCCAAATTTGGTGCAAATATTTTGGCACATAATCCCAGCAACTTGGTTGGGCCTCTCATTGTATGCTGTCCCTGCTAACACCTTGCACCCAGATACTTTGTGCTGGATTGTATCTGATTCTGCTTTGCACAATCTGCCCTTTGGGTCTTGTGTGGTGTGGTAGACACCTGTATGTGTGTTTTATATATATATATATATATATATATATATATATATATATATATATATATATATATATACACATATATACACACACAAACACATATTATATACACATACATACATACATAGTGCTTATTTATTATCTTTTAAGTTAATTTTTCTGAAAAAAGTATTCTATAAAAATAACAAATAAACTAGCATAGTGGCATGGATTAGAAAAAAAAAAACTAAAATTATGCCGAGTATTGTAACTTCTATATTGTATTCCCAGTATTGCTGAAAAAAACAGAAATTAACAATTGATTTATGGTTAAATTCTTGCATGTCCAGACTAACCACTGCAAAGCTTTAAGGTGTAGCACCCTGCCAACATAATATTGTTGTGTAAGTTTTGTATGGCACAAATACAGTGATGTGTTGTTGTTATTGTTGTTGAGCATGCCTCTTTCAGCTTTTTTCCACAACCAGTATTGACATTTCTGTCAATTTGGAATCGTCTGCTTTCTCTATTATTACTATATTTTATAGTACTGCAGGGTATTCCTGACAACCATGAATCAACTCCTGTTTTTATTTCTATATCTAAATGATCTGTTAGAGCTTTATAAAAGTTCATCAGTCTAGCCCTTGCTTGATCTTTATATAGTCTTATAGAACACTTACAAATTCTCATAAGATATTCCAGTTGATGTAGTAAATTAATTCCTGTTCTTTCTATTTTTTCTCTATTCTGTAAAATTCATAAGGGTCTCTAGAGGTGTCTATTTCACCAGAAAATGGCACGGTAGGGAATACAGACCTGAATGGGCTTTTACTATTCAAACAAAATCAACTAAATGTCTCTAGATTTTAAAGAAAAGAGCTTCCCAGCAATAAACTGCTTAGAACAGCAGCAATTTGCTGGAGACTGGCAGCATACTCAAACATCAAGCGTAAGTATGACCTTTATTTTATAATGAGGGCAGTCTATATCATGGATAAAACAAAAAAAGCAAACAAAACTAAAAAAAAAGTGTTTTAAATCAATCTTTATGATTATTTTTTTTAATTTGTGCAGTTTTATCGTATTTTTTTTTTTTTTAAGGAATAATAAACAGTAAATCAGTTATTAACAATACATTCTACATGAGGCAGGTTAAACAGCCTGTACATTGAAATGATCAGATTAAAATTCAAGGTTCTGATTGTACGGTGACCAGTGGTGTATCTTGGTTTTGTGCTGCCCTAGCCACCCCCACCCGCCCCACCTTCTAAATACACACACACACACACAGTCAGACACACACACATATACAAACACACACATACAAAAACACACACACACATACACAGTCAGACACAAACACACACAGTCAGACACACACACACTCACAAACACACAGTCAGACACATACACAGACACAGTCAGACACATACACACACAGTCAGACACAGACACAGTCAGACACATACACAGACACAAACACACACACACACACACACACACACACACAGACACAAACACACACACACACACACACACGGTCAGACACACACACACACACACACACACACACAGACACACACACACACACACACCACAGTCAGAGACACACACACAACACAGAAAACGCACACACACAATACAAACACACACACACATTAACTTTTTTTTTAATTTAGAATCCCCCCCCTACCTTTCCTCTCCCTGGTGGTCCGGTGGTCCAGTGGCTGCAGGGCTGGCAGGCGGGCGGCGCTGGCGAGGGAGCACTTCCTATGAGCTGTCTGCTCAGCTCCCTCGCGCGCCGGCTGCAGAGTGAGGCTGGGAGCCGGAAGATGACGTCATCTTCCGGCTCCCAGCCTCACTCTGCGGCGCGCGAGGGAGCTGAGCAGTCAGCTTATAGGAAGTGCTCCCTCGCCAGCGCCGCCCGCCCGCCCGCCTGGGATGTCTGTTAGCCGCGAGGCTAACTAGGCATTTGCCCTGGGCATTTGGGGGGCGGCGTTTTTTGCCGCCCCCTGAAAAATGCCGCCCAAGGCAAATGCCTTGTTTGCCTCGCGGCTAATACGCCCCTGACGGTGACCTTACATGTCCCACTGATAGTTTAGTTTTTAGTTTTTTTTAGATAACTCTCACTTAGAATTGGAAAATTGTGATAAAATTTCAGGATGACTTTCCCGACACAAAAAAAACCAAAAAAAAATGTTTCTAGTAAAAAGATGTTGCAGACAATATAGTAATCAGAGTGCAACACTTTTTTTTTTTTTTTTAACTGCAAAAAAAACCCTCAGGCATTAGAGCTTTGAAGCTCATTCCTGAAGTATGCACATTGCAGTTGGCTGGCTACATGTACTATGCCATTTCAGAATAAGTACCCATTAACAGATCACTGGGCAATATAAGGACCATAACCACTAGTGGTTATGGAGCCAAGAGTTCATTGGTGCTGGGTCATGATAAGCAGCCAACTGCTTTTCTATTGGTTCAGTACTTACCTGGGTCATTCTGGTATTGTCAGCAGATTTATCTGAATTATAGTTAACATTCGGCATTTAGCGATATCAATGTTTGTCCCTATAGGAACATTTTTTATTATCCGAGCATTATTTCACAATGTTTGGAACATTGTTTCAAAATAATGTAAAGAAACTTTCAAGTGATAAACCACCACAACATGATCTATACGTAGATGGCACTTTATAGAAATTTAATTTTAAACAAATAAGGTGACAGAGTTCTGGATTTGCATGCACACCTAGGAATGACCTATGATGGCTCCATAAAAACAAAACAAAACAAAAACATGTTCTGTAAATAATTTATTTGACTAATTTTCCTGAAAAAAAAGAAAGGAAAAGGAGCAAAGCACAAATGCAGGTGTGAAAATGAAATACAGATTAATATGTGAACAACATTTAGCATATATTACTTATTGTGTAAATATATGTTTGGACAAAACAGTATACATGTATCAATTTCACACAGGTTTTGCAGAATCATTGTCACATCAATGACTTTAAAATATCTGATGCACTACAAATATCACAATCCAACATGGCAGCATTATATCTGGAAAAAAACATTCTGAGCACATGGAATTAATGTAATATTGCAAATTACATAATAATGAAAGACAACTGATTAAAATAGCTGGAAAGAAAGTAAACAATGTCAACACAATGTACATCTATCTGCAATTTCAAGGGCTAGACATCTATGAACATGTTCATGTACTATGCTTTTCCAACAGTATCTCTCAAAAGTAGTCCTGTCATTGTGATCATAGCCATGCAATATTTTAATCATGCTCTTTATATTGGTCAATGTGTGCTGCAGTTACGGAATTCGTAGTTCAAATCATCAGGATAACTTCTTTAATGACGGCCCTGAGACTGGAGATATTTGGCAGACTTTTATTTTCAATAAATTAAATAGGCCAAACTATGACTTACAGTTGCATGGGTTTATTTACTGTACTGTGGACAGTGAGAAAATAACAAATAAGCTGCAAATTTAAGTCCAAGATAGCAGATCAGGTAAAAAGCAGTGTTTACATTAAAAAGCCTGCATGAACAGGCTCTAGATACCAGAACCACTACATTACGCTGTAGTTGTTCTGGGGACAATAGTGCCGTTAAGTGCCAAATGTAAACTTTCCATATCCTTTAAATTACAATGGGACAGCATTAAAGGAACACTATAGTCACCTAAATTACTTTAGCTAAATAAAGCAGTTTTGGTGTATAGATCATTCCCCTGCAATTTCACTGCTCAATTCACTGCCATTTAGGAGTTAAATCACTTTGTTTTTGTTTATGCAGCCCTAGCCACACCTCCCCTGGCTATGATTGACAGACCCTTCATGAAAAAAAACTGGTTTCACTTTCAAACAGATGTAATTTACCTTAAAAAATTGTATCTCAATCTCTAAATTGAACTTTAATCACATACAGGAGGCTCTTGCAGGGTCTAGCAAGCTATTAACATAGCAGGGGATAAGAATATCTTAATTAAACAGAACTTGCAATAAAGAAAGCCTAAATAGGGCTCTCTTTACAGGAAGTGTTTATGGAAGGCTGTGCAAGTCACATGCAGGGAGGTGTGACTAGGGTTCATAAACAAAGGGATTTAACTCCTAAATGGCAGAGGATTGAGCAGTGAGGCTGCAGGGGCATGTTCTATACACCAAAACTGCTTCATTAAGCTAAAGTTGTTCAGGTGACTATAGTGTCCCTTTAAGTATGCTAATATCAAACTGGTCCATAGTAAGTCTTACAATCAGTAGCTGCCTTAGCAAATGTGCTCTGTTTTAATGTTTGAAGAGAGACTATAATCATCATACTAGAACACACTTTAATTATTATGGTGCCAGTAGTCTGCTAGTAAGGTGTCACATGGTTCTACACTTACCTGTCCCCTTATGGATGTCCACGCTACTCCTGGTATCCTCCATCACTTTAGTAAGGGCTTAAAATTTGATGTCCTATGCTACCAGCCAGGTCTTAACAATAACTTGCTACTGCAAGCCATAGCACACACACCAAGAGTAAATATTTACTCACCAGCAATACATTTTCACTTGCCAATGGCTAGAGGCAAGTGGAAATGTTGAGATCTGCTTTTGTTATGCCAATTTTGTGCGAACAACAGCTGACAATCTCAGTCAATGAGTGCCCTGAAAACTTGCACAAACTTGACATAGGTAAAGTGATATCCAAAATTCCACTGTAGCTTTCTGGAGATCACAAAGCAACATATGTGGTAGAGAGGACTAGCAATATTTTGCAAACAGTTTGACCAGAGGACAGCGCCAAGGAACTCATGGCAATATAACCACGGAATTGGTTATGGAGCACTACCCCACTAACTAAAAATAGAGATTACAGTGTGATCACTAATCAGCAGATAAATTATCAGCAACTAGCTTACAAAGATCTATTGCAAATTAGATGTTGACCTGCTTCAATGATTAGAACAAACAAAGAAATCTTACCTGGCATCTGCTTCACTATAGTATTCTCGCGCTACTATATCTTCAAATAGTTCCCCACCAGTAACTCTGTGAAAACACAGAAAGGTGCAAACTTTAAATAATTTAAAGTAAAATAAAAACAAACAAACAAAAACGATGCAGTTTTGGAAAGATTAACAAACGAATTGTTCTCTGCCATGTACTAAAAACACAATTTCACAGTGTTAAAATTATTAGTTTTCAGTCAGGTGTTTACCATAATAGTAAATAAATAAATCGCACTAAATAGTTAAAAGAATAAATAGTACATATGGAGACTACTCCTACATAATAATGTAACATTTGCTTTAAATTGCTTAACTAATTTTTATTTTTTAAATGGCGTTTCAGTTTTCTATTATTATTTATATAGCACCAATGTTTTCTACAGGTATTGATGAAACCATTAACGCAAATCATAAATAATGTTATACACTCATACGTTTGCTATTTCAATGTTATTTCTCACATACAGATTCGGGGTTCTACTGTGCTTTTGTGAGCAATCCAGTTAATTTTCCAATGCCATTTTATATAGTTTTTTACCACAGCCATTAATTATGGAACATTGTTATAAAATAACCATCAGGCAGGGAACATTATATGTGTCCCAGTTACAAGATGCAAAGTCACTTTTGTAAATTAATTTAATTATGAAACGGGATGGGGTATTGAAAATTTAATGTAAACCAGGAACACAGTTTTCTATGATTAAACCAACAAATAAAACTGGTGGTTTAGGCAGTTCTTTTATAAATGTGTGAAAAAGTTTATTGTTATTGACTTCTTACTGCCGAAATACCATAATGATCAAATTGAAATTGCAATAGAGAGAGACTTGGCGCAGAAATTAAAATTGATGTTTTGAATAACCTAATAAAAAAAACAACATTATTTTGCAAAACAATGTGTATTTGGGATTTTCACATGTTCCTTTACGATTATGGGTGTCTTTGCAACAGAAATGAGCAGATCACCATTGCTTGAACCTTTTTGATCTGGTCTCTGCATTCTCTCCACCAGGTAATGAACATGTCTATTAAAATTTCTACAACATGAGCATCTAGTTACAGAACATTTTTTGAAAAGCAATAGATTGTTCTAGACCTAGTGCATCACAGATTTTAGTATATATTGTCTACAACCACGTAATGGATGTGAAGTGGGCCAAACGTTTATAGTTTCACTAGATCAGAAAATCTTTTTTTTTTTTTTCAGTGATTAAAGCAGTTTCAGACCTTTATGAAAAATACACTAAACTATAATGACTCAGGAATGCTAGCTAACTAGTAAGGCCGCTCAGTGCTTAGTATGCAGTAATATTTGCTTAAGTGCAAGTTTAGTTCCTGGAAAGAGTCCTTGAAGGCATACTATAGAGTCAGAAACACAAACGTGTATTCCTGACCTACCTTGTTTCCAGCACCGCACAGGTCTGCTGGCACTGACCCCACCCCCGATCTGCCTGCTGGCTGACATAATCAAAACTGATGATCTCAGCAAACCCAATGCTTTCGTACATGAAAAGTAGTGAGTGACTGAGTGTGCAGAGAAAAAAAACTGTAGCCGGAAACTCTGTTAGCTGTCATGAGCTTAGCCCTGCAGTGCAGGGTTTAGCTTATTGGCTGAGAGTAAATACTCTTCTGCTTTCAGCAAGACAGTCCCTATTTTGCGTTCCAATCCTGCAGTCAATTGGCAGCACAGCTCAAGCACAATATTAGACGTGCTCACGATTGCTCATTTGCTCATTTAAAAAGCGTCATCAGCACTTCATGCAGAGGGCCAGCCTGGAGGCTTCCTGTCAGCCTGGTGTAGTTCATATCAGCCTGCACATCCCTTCAGTGGATGGCCCAATTTCTGGGTGGGTACACTTATTGTGGGCAATCCCAGTGACCCAGGTAGTGTCATTGGTGATGCACCCTGATGGCCTACCCACATCCTAATGGCCTACATACCTCCCAGTATTGAAAGGAATATTGTTACACTCTGTCAGCATTAGTGTATATGGGGGGAGGCGCCATGCACAATGATATTCCTGTTACCACTACCACTATTGCACTGCAGTGGTTATGGTCTTTGCAGAATTATCTTAACTGAGCAGGAAAGAACATCTTGGTGTTTAGCTCTTCTTTTCTAGCTATAAAGCCAAAGGAGTACAGCACACTAGTAAGTTTACGTATGAGCTTTGTGGAGGGCAGTCCGCAGACACCAGGATTAACAAGAAGTAGAGTTCCACAAGCATCACAGTGTGGGGTTAAAATGTTATTTATTGGAGATCCTAAAGGACAAAAAAAAATAAATAAAAAAAAAAAAAAGATATAATGTTTTGGTCTAGAGGCCTTTGTCATGTGGCACATGACTAAGACCTATAGGACAAAACGTTGTATCTTAAATCATTTTTTGCCTTCACCCCACATTGTGATGCCTGTGGAACTCTACTTATTTTTTTTCTAGCTAGTTATTAGAGTAATGCAGCATTCCAGATTTAAAGCCAGAAGGAAAAAAAATGAGATTCTAGATTTCAAAATGTCTATAGTCCACGGTGGGAAGAGAAACATCTGTGTAGAAGGGGAAAGTCAGGACTCCCCTCCAGTACTAGGCATCCATGCTCTCAATATCTTCATAAAGGTACTCTTTACCCTATACAACTGTGCCAGGCTTGGTTACTAATCCTGCTACTTATAAATAATCCATCATAGCTCCCAACACAGTCAGTACAGATCAGTAGATTGCCCTCAAACACAGAGAGATACCAAGTTCATGAGGTTTGAGAGCAAAGGTGAGGAATTTGCATCCTCATGACCTACATAACTGTGACCTTGTAGTCATATAGGGGTGATGCTCTTCAAACAAATGAGAAATGCAATATATTTTATCAACACACTACAATACACTACCATGCTGTTCTCGCTCTTTAACACAAATATATGGACTCAATATTACTTCGTATTTATATATTTGTTTTGTATTCTCTTATCACTTTCTACAACTATGTGCTGTGCTGTATTGCCACCACACACTTAAAGGACCACTCTAGGCACCCAGACCACTTCAGCTTAATGAAGTGGTCTGGGTGCCAGGTCCAGCTAGGGTTAACCCATTTTTTCATAAACATAGCAGTTTCAGAGAAACTGCTATGTTTATGAATGGGTTAAGCCTTCCCCTATTTCCTCTAGTGGCTGTCTCATTGACAGCCACTAGAGGCGCTTGCGTGCTTCTCACTGTGATTTTCACAGTGAGAGCACGCCAGCGTCCATAGGAAAGCATTATGAATGATTTCCTATGTGACCGGCTGAATGCGCGCGCAGCTCTTGCCGCGCGTGCGCATTCAGCCGACGGGGAGGAGAGAAGGAGGATCGGAGGAGGAGAGCTCTCCGCCCAGCGCTGGAAAAAGGTAAGTTTTACCCCTTTTCCCCTTTCCAGAGCTGGACGGGAGGGGGACCCTGAGGGTGGGGGCACCCTCAGGGCACTACAGTGCCAGGAAAACGAGTATGTTTTCCTGGCACTATAGTGGTCCTTTAAGAATGAATAACATAAATCATATTTTTTAATACACTTTGTTTAATATCCTCAGTGTGTTACAAATTATGGCTTAACTGATGGCAAAATAATCTAGACAAAGATAGCATGCTAGTATATAATGAGTTTCTCACATATTAGCATATGATGATGTGTATACTAGAAAACAGATAAACATGCTTTACCTTTTGAATGCTAGAAGTGTCATACATTGTTAAACAATGTACTGGCCATATATCTGTCTTACAAAGGTATTCCCCAGGGTAAAATAACACATTTAAGAGCATTTAGATGGTCCTATAACTGTCAACTTACTAGAAGCTCTATCTCCTGTGTGGTAAAACATAGATCAATTATTCTGCTGTTTCCGATCAATAGATTCATTGATTGATGGATAAACTATAATGTATAACAACTTTTAAATATTTAAAAGCTCACTGTTAAGTTCCCTGGTGACTGATCAAAAGCAATGATCAAGGATCATTGTTAATCAGCATTATTGCTCTAACGTGGCACAATAAACAAATACTATGCATACTGGGGGGAAAAAAGGTGATGGCAGTATAGAATGGTTTTGCATTATCTCTAAAGATTTTATGTCAGGTTAGATTACTGAAAAGATCTTTTACATGTCTATGGAAAAGATAGATAAGATAAAGACAGAGGCTTAAAGTGCTTGATAGTCATGGACAAAGAAATAGAGAAGAGGAATTTCGAAACAACTAGCACAGAGGTTTATAATAAATGTAATGAATATACAACATTTAAAATTCAGCAGGAGATTCACACTTTCTGTTTGGGCAGTTGCGGAGGCAATTGTGCACTTTTCTTGTACAAACGAACCCCATTACAGCTGTGTTGCACAAGGCACGGGATTATCCCCTGACAGACTGATAATCACTGGCATCAAATCTATATTTTATCCATCAACTAGTTTTTTAGAATGTGTTTGAAAACCTTTCATGCCAAAAATGTATCTTTTGTAATGGATAGCATTGGATATTGTGCAAATTGGGTATTTACAGGTGGATGAGAATTGTGGCCACATTAGCTGTAACTAAGTTACAAGAGGGCACTGTTTACTTGGAGAAACAGTGTGATTTCTTTTTGTTTCCATTTTCGATAATGTTTTGAAGAGGAATTTGTTTTGTTGTTTGAAGATGCAAGGGTATTAAGGGGATGGCCATGGGTTCTAATGTGGACCTCATTATATATCAATGTGTTAATGTCTAACATTGAAGATATACTCTGATCTATTTTTTATTTTATTTTTTGTTATAGGAACACTATAGGATCAGGAAGCCAAACATGTATTCCTGACCCTATAGTGTTAAAACCACCATCTAGCCCCCCTGGCTCCTTCTTGCCACAGTAAATATAGTAAATTCTGCTGTCTGCTGACATAATCAGAAGTGGTGGTCTGAACCAATCACAATGTTTACCCATAGGATTAGCAGAGACTGTCAAGGAGGCACATCAAGGGCAGAGTCACCACAAGTCAAACACAGCCCTGGGAAATCTGCATCTCCTCATAGAGATGCATTGAATCAATGCATCTCTATGAGAAAAGTTCAGTATCTGCATGCAGAGAATGCAGACACTGAATGGCAGTGCTGCTCACTGTGCAGCACTGCCCCAGAAAGCACCTCTAGCAGCCATCTGAGGAGTGGCCAGTGGAGTTATCACTAGGTAGTAATGTAAACACAACATTTTCTCTGAAAAGACAGTGTTTACAGCAAAAAGCCTGAAGGGAATAATTATACTCCCCAGAACAAATGCAATAAACGAATTGTTATGGTGACTATAGTGTCCCTTTAAATATGCAAAAGCATATAGATTTATAGATGATGTTTGATTGATTGGAGGTTCAAAGGCTCTTTTGGCTGTTTTATGACTTAGATCAAATAATGAAGGTATTACATTTACCCTTTCTGCTGACTTGGAAAACATTGCTCTGTTAAACATCTAAGCATACAGACAGGATAGTGGTTTGGCTTGTCAATTATATGTAAAACCTACAGATCAAAATAATGTATTGATGTAGTTTCCACTTTAAAAATACCATTACTTCATTAGCTAGGAAAACCCCAACATTGATTGGGGTGAGGCATCTAGTTTCTGCTGAAATCTGGGTTGACGAGACTTGTTTAAGAAATTTAAAAATATGTGTTAACCTGAGGCCCTTAGTGACCGAGAAAGAGAAGCATGAGACCCATTTAAAATACTGCAAAGAGACAAAATACCCACTGCACACCAATTAAAAAAATAAAACAATTATTTTAGAATTCATTAATATACACAAAACTATGCAAAATAATTATATGGAAATCAAAATGCAGTATCCCATATACAATTCAGAATTTAAAAAAAAGTGTTGGTTCATGTTAATGCATATGCAGAATACAGGCAAAAAAGGAAACTATAATAAATGTAAATACAATGACAAAAGACAGTCCATACATACAATGTTACCGCAAAAAAACAAAGATACCAAAACACCCAATGTTACAGCCGGGAGAGGCCTTTGTTAAGGGTGAATAACACGTCACTGAGACACCATTGATATAGGGGTATGCACAGATCACCCGGGAGTCCGGTCAACACGGTGACTGACAACCCCCAAGCTTTCCCATGTTTAGCAAGCTGCTAAAGCAACCTCTTCTGCTGCCTAATAATTGCACTGGGTGGGGTTATCACAGTTTTCTTTATTGAATTTAAAAATAAGTCAAGTTATGTGGATTAATAGATTCAACATGGATTACTGATTTGGCTTACATAAGAAATACTTTGTGACTGCTTTTATTTAGCTGGGAAGAAATGAAGATTATAATGTAATATTAGTCATTTAGAAGTGTTGCCCTTTAAATATTTTTAGCTGAGTTAGACCGTTGATCTGGAATATTGGGAAATAGAACTATTGTTTTCTGTTCTTTGGTAGATTTTGTATGTAAGTGACTACATTGTTGCCTTCGATCCTATGCAGAGCCTATATTGAAACAAATATTGCAAGCTATTAATATAAATAGTGAGATTATACAACATTAATGAATTAAGATACATTGTTGAAGTAATAAAAGTTTAACTTTGTTTACTATCTTTGGTAAAGTTTTGTATAAATTGGTTGTTATGGCAATATAATACACTCCCTTTTGCATTTCATGGTCTTAGTTAGGGATTTACACAGGTGTGGGTGCTGTGATTATAACAGGGCTTGAGAAAGGTCACGAGACAAAACATGGTAGTTCTACTGATGTGAGTGTTCAATAAAGTGTCCTTCATTTGCATCTATTAGACAACAGATGGGTGACCTGTGGCAATTCATAGGAAAGTGAGTGCTGACACTACATTGTCTGCAACCCCCTCTGCCATTAATGAGATAAAATAATCAATCTCTGCCTTCAAAATACAGTAAGTAAAGAAAATGTTATGTTTAATTCAACGTAACATTAACTTACAGCACATCAACAGCAATGACAAACAGTTCTAGGTGAAGAAGGTCTATGTAAACTTTGTAGAATTTTATCACAGTACAATATATTAATGTGTGCACAAAGTTAAAAAAAAAATCCAATGTTGACTTAAAATATGCTAATTTAAAAAAATGAGGTATAAAATACAAATAGTTTGCTTTAGTGATGGCCAGGTTATGAACAGATGATTCTTGGCTTAAAAAACAAACAAAATAAAAAACAACAACAACAACAACTATATATATGGCTTTATACATACATATATATATATAAATAACATCAACTTTTCAAAAAAAATGACATAGCTAAACAGAGGCAGAGAGGCATTAGTCTGGGCACACCAGCTGCTCAAACCCATGTGAAACTCTACATTTCATCTTAAATGCCTGTGTAATATGAATCTTGCTGTGTTAATCAAACTCTGAGTTTTCAAAATTAAATCTATATTTTACAGTCATATAAAAACACTCATGAAAAAAAACACTCTTGGTGTTATTTTAAATTGGGATTGTAGATAATTAACCAAGAAAAGTTTTATGCAAAATTAGGCAATCTCTAAAAAAAAAAAAAAATAATAATAATAAAATTCCATTAAGGTTACTTTAGATGAGCTTTTTCAGGTGAAATTCTCCAGAATTACAGCTTAATTAACCAGTTGTTAAAGATGTATCAACCACATGTTTGTAGAAATATTGTGAAAATGATTTTGATTTATGATCGCACATTTGATATTGTTTTGGTAATTTTTCACATTGTCTTTCAGTTATCTGCACAGTCCACATGTTCTTTAGTTATTACTTAAAGAGAAGTTGTACAATGACTTAAATGGACATTAAGCAAGAGAACCACTACAGCTTAATGTAATGGTTCTGGGGAAAGGAGACTACACTGCTAAGATTGCATGAACAAACATGGCATTTTCTGAAAAGTGCCTTATGCCACATCTAGAGGTGATCACTAAGACAGCAACTGGAGGGGTTTCCTACAGCAGCCCTGCAAAGATTGTAGAACCCACTTTCAGTGTGTTCATTTAGTTCATTAGTCAGCCTATATCTATGTGCATGCATAGGGAAAGCATTGGATCTGCTGAGATCATTAAACAACACAATAGTACTAGGTATACAAATTTGTATTGCTAACGCTATACTGTCCTAGTCCCCACACCCCCACCAAGATTTGAAAAGGTATTCCTTACCATCCCACGCCACGCTGCTCTCTCTGTGACTGACACCACCTCCTTGGCTGCGATCATCAAGCTTGATGATGTCAGCCAATCCAATGCTTTTAGGAAAGAATTGGGAGGCAAGTGCACATGTGCCAAATCAGATGGTCTCTCTAGAGACCATCTGAATGAAATAGTCTAGTTTCACTCTGCATTTCATAGGAAGCGTGTCTAATGGCTGTCAAAATTCTTTCCATTAGAGGCATTAAACCCTGCAATGTTTTACACTGCTGGGTTAAAACAAGGGGGATATGGCAATTGAGATGAAGTGATCTGGTGTCTATAGAGTTCTCCGCCAGAGGAGTCTGCAGCAAGACCAGCACAATGTTCTTTCTTAATACTGGGGAGACCAATCTAAATAGCCAGTATAACATTGTAACTGTTAGAAAGAAAAGTTTGTATTGCTAATAATTAGAGTGCTCCTTTAAATTATAAAGGAAGCCCATTGTCCTGTCTGCTGTTAACATGGTTTTACTTTCTAACCTGCAAAGCATCCCCAAACCTGCTCCTGTATATTAAACCCACTCTCCTGGTATCTCTTCATCATTCCTACAATTGGTGACAGTTTTAGGAGCTATCCATTGCTTTATGTCTGGGTACAAATTCTTACGATCACTGTTGCTTCCAAATTTATTTATCTGATAAATAAGAAGCAGTATAATCTTGAGCTTCCAGCTGTAAGTCCCCACAGTTTTATTTCTTTCTATGTTTCAAACTGCAACCCTCATTTACAGGTCTGCGTAACATTTTATATTTTTGAGTTTGCAAACTACCAAATAAGAAAAAAAAATAGCATGAACATTGCTGTGCTGGAATCCATCACACAGTACATAATTTTAAATGAATGTGTATTTTTTTTCCCTACTCCTTTTAAATCACAGAAATGTTCCCATGACAAATCGTTCTCAGCTTTACCCATCTATTATGAAAGCATGTCATTTTGTGATTATGGTCAACACCAAAATACGAAGCTAGTAATTGTTAAATCTTAGATTTGTATTAATCCATTATCCACGGTGAAATAAAGTCCAAGACCTCAAGAGGCCTGCTGAACTCGGGAATACATCTACCTTTAATGGACTTCTTAACGGGAAAAGATTCCTTGGTTGGACAGGGCTATAATCTTCTGCAATTACCATGATTTGCATGCAGAAAATAGTTTTGCTTTGCAAGGGACACTAAAATGTGCATATAATATGGCAAATCACACATATGCATTTAGGCCGAGCCTGCACAGAATTTATATTTTAAAACTAAAAAATATAAAAAAATCAATCCAGATTAAAGGAACATTATAGTGTTGGTAATACATAACTGTGTTCCTAATAATGTATTGTGCCTCTGCATTTGCTGCACCCCCCTATCCTCCCGCACCCCACCCCACGCAGTTAGGAACGGGGTAACCCCTGCACCCTCACTTACCTGATTTCAGCGCTTCAGTCCCTCGGTGCTGGATCAGGCTGCTCCTCCAGCGAAGTCACTGTGATCTGGAAGCCTAATGCACTATAATAATTAGCAGATGTAGTATGTGTTTATAAACAATAATCCATATGAAAGTTTCAAAAGGTGTTTCCCATTCACTGTTTTATCTTTAAAAGGAACACTACAGCCAAACCTGTCAACGTTAAAATAATTTTTTTTAAGCTCAGTTACCAATATTAAAATGCATGGTTAAACACAATGTTTTATAAATGGATGGCTATTTGTAGGCGAAGAGCATCAGCCTGTCAGTGGAGACCAGTCAGAGACTTGCAAAAACAGAATATTCAAGGATATAATCTTTCAATGTAGGGTAATAACTGCTTGATCCAAGGATAAATCTGACTGCTATTCTGGGGTCAAGAAGGAATTTGTTTCCAAGCTTGTTGCAAAATTGGAAGTGCTTCGAACTGTTTTTTTTTTTTTTTGCCTTCTTTTGGATCAACAGCAAAAACAAATGTGAGGAAGGCTGAACTGAATGGATGCAAATCTCTTTTCAACTATGTAACTATATGTAACTTCCTGATTGAAGCCTCAGATTGCTGTCAGAAGAAAAAGGGCAGAGTGTATTTGCAACTATGGGGTTAAACCACTTGTTTAACCCTTTAAGGTAAGATGGCACCTGTGACCTCCTCAAACCATAACAACTTCACTGGGATGAAGTTGTTATGGTGCGTGGAGTGTTCCTTTAAAACATATATTGATGTTAGACTACACAAAGCAAACATTTAACCCGACTCCATGAGATACACATGTGTGCATGCATCTGAATTCTGAGGGGGCAGTTCAAAGAGGGACATTCAGTGACTTTGCAATGATGTATTTTTAAAATTCATTATGTTTATAACCTATTAAAATTGTATGTTAAACCCACCCTGGAGTATCCTTTTATCCTAGTCATGTATAAAATATCAAGCTTTATTAAGTATCTCTTCTCACTAATACTCAATCCTTCCTTCCATTTCACTCCCTCTTCCACAGACATGTGTGTGTATTCTTTAGCAAGAGACTTGGCGGCTTGATGACTCATTTAAAACCTTTAACTATATCCTTTGGAAAAATACTTTACTATATTTAATGCCAACTCCTCCCTTCCACCAAACAAATTATTACACAGTAGCTGGACCCCATCAGTGCTTCTGATACACAGGATTTCTTTTGTTATTTTCTGTGGCCTGTAATAATGCTTAAACGATTTCTTCAATAAACCAGGGGATGTTAGTAATTTACAATGTTTGGCTAAAATATCCAAATATTTCCAGCTCAGCTATTTTGGCCTGGGATGTCAAATTCCTTGTCAATTCTCCACAATTTCTGTTTTACTGAATAAACATCATAATGTAGTATAGACTCCAGTCATGATGAGTAATATAAACAAACTCCCTCACTTGAGTGATATGGATGACTGAAAAGCATACATAAAAATATTACACTACCTTCAGTGGATCAGAAAATAATGTTAACAGGTAAGAATATATGATGAAGTACAAAGGGGTAGTTGACTAATTTTATGGATCACCCAAAAAAAATAAAAAAATCTAGGCCAATTTATCTTTCTAAATTACAATTTTGAACAACATAGCAACATAGAATGTGACGGCAGATAATCATTCGGCCCATCTAGTCTGCCCAATTTTCTTAATACTTTCATTAGTCCCTGGCCTAATCATAGTCTAGGATAGCCTTATGCCTATCCCACACATGCTTAAACTCCTTCACTGCGTTAACCTCTACCACTTCAGCTGGAAGGCATCCACTACCCTCTCAGTAAAGTAATACTTCCTGATATTTTTAAACCTTTGCCCCTCTAATTTAAGACTCTTGTTATGGTAGTTTTTTGTTCTTTTAAATGGTCTCCTCCTTTACTGTGTTGGTTCCCTTTATGTATTTAAATGTTTCGATCATATCCCCCCTGTCTAGTCTTTTCTCCAAGCTATACATGCTAAGTTCCTTTAAGTTAGGACTCTATCAAATATTCTGTACTCTGCCCTTGGGTTTTTACATCCAAGATCCATTATCTTGCACTTATCCACATTAAATATCAGTTGCCACAACTCTGACCATTTTTCTAGTTTACCTAAATCATTTGCTATTTGGCTTATCCCTCCTGGAACATCAACCCCGTTACATATCTTAGTATCATCAGCAAAAAGACATACCTTACCATCAAGACCTTCTGCAATATCACTAATAAAAATATTAAAAGAGAATGGGTCCAAGTACAGATCCCTGAGGTACCCCACTGGTGACAAGCCCAAGCTTCGAATATACTCCATTCACTACAACCATCTGTTGCCTGTCACTCAGCCACTGCCTTGCCCATTCAACAATCCAAATTTAAAGACTGCAGTTTATTGATAAGCCTTCTATGTGTAACAGTGTCAAAAGCCTTACTGAATTCTAGGTAAGCAATGTCTACTGCACCATCCTGATCTATTATTTCAGTTACCCAATCAAAAAAAATCAATAAGATTAGTTTGGCATGATCTCCCTGAAGTAAACCCATGTTGTCTCTGATCTTGAAATCCATGTGATTTTAGATGTTCAACAATCCTATCCTTTAACATAGTTTCCATTACTTTTCCCACTACTGAAGTAAGGCTTACTGGCCTATAGTTGCCCGACTCCTCCCTACTATCTTTCTTGTGAATGGGCACAACATTCACTAACTTACAATCTTCTGGGACTACTCCTGTTAACAATGATTGGTTAAATAAATCTGTTAATGGTTTTGCTAGTACACCACTAAGCTCTTTTAAGAACTTTGGGTATATTCCATCAGGTCCAATTGACTTGCTTGTCCTTACTTTTGACAGTTGAAATAGAACCTATTCCTTTGTAAACTCATGCAATTTTCTGTTGCCTTCAGCAATGCAACTTTTAAATAATCCCATTTCTCCTGGACTCCATTTAAATTGCTCCAGACTGATAATGACTCCTTTACACATATTCTAATTTTAGAAAAGTTTTTTTTTTTTTTTAAAGTCTAAAACTTTTGTTTTTGTGTGGTGTAACTCAGTCACTGTTCTTATATTAAAGGGACATTATAGTCACCTAAACAACTATAGCTTAATGAAGTTTTAGTGTATAGATCATGCCTCTCAGGTTTCACTGGAAAATTTACTGCCATTTAGGAGTTACATCAGTTTTTTTCTGTTTATGCAGTCCTTGTCACAGATGATTGACACAGCCTGCATTAAAAAAAAAAAAATGCTTTCACTTTCAATCAGATATAATTTACCTTAAACAATGTTATATTTTGCTCTGTAAATTGAACTTTAATCATATACAGGAGTCTCTTGCAGGGTCTATCAAGCTATTAACATAGCAGGGGATAAGAAAATCTAAATTAAACATAACTTGCAATAAAGGAAGGATAAACATTAGATGACTTTTTACAAGAAGTGTTTATGAAGGCTGTGCAAGTCACATGCAGGGAGGTGTGACTTGGGTTCATAAACAAAGTGATTTCTGCCTAAATGGCAGAAAACATTTTAGCTATTTCCTCAACATCTAACTCTTCTATTTGTCCCGGGGGCCTATAAATCACACCTACATGAGTTACTGTGTGATTACCACATTCTAACGTAATCAAAACTGACTCTATGTTCACTTTTATTAGGCTAGATTTTATGCTATCCTTCACATACAGGACCGCCCCTCCACATTTCTTGCCTTCCCTATCTTTCCTATATAAAGAGTATCCAGGTATGGCTATGTCCCAGTCATTTGTTCACACCCGTTGTGCTTTATGTTTAGGTAAAGTGTTTCCATGTTTACACAATGCACACAAACTCACCCCACTGCCCCCCCCTCCTTAAACCCCCCCCAACAAAATTGAAAACTAAATAAAGTTGTAAACAATCATCCCAGTCCTGCATCAAAAGAGAATTACATGTTAACCTTGTATATCTTAACTCCATAATTCTAATTAAATCCTGAAGCCAGACATAACAGCTGTTCCATACAGCTAATTGGAAGTTGACATTTGCATACATGTACATGAAGCAAAATTAAATAATTATGTAGTTAAAGGGAAACTATTGTGCCAGGAAAACAAAGCCCTAGGTCCCAGTGGTGCAGAAGGGGTAAAAACCAAAACCCAAAAAACAAATCTTCTGTGTCTCCCTGCGCTGGCTCGGACTCTGCCTCCGCTCCACCCCCCACAAGACCAAATGCGCTTTAACAGCAATGGCCACTCTCGCACTTGTTCTTCCCCCATAGGAAAGCATTATACAATGCTTTCCTATGGGGTTTCAAGTGACGCTAGATGTCCTCATGCATAGGATGTCCTGCATCCGCTTTCGACCAAAAGTAATCTACTGACCCTGAAGTGCCTCTAGTGGCTGTCTGGGGGAGTTAACCCACAAAGGTAATTATTGCAGTTTATTAAAAACTGAAAGAATTACCTTTGCAGGGTTAAGGGATCTGGGATAGTGCTACCAGACGACTTCAATGAGCTGAGGTGGTCCAGGTGCCTAAAGTGTCCCTTTAAGGACTTGGTCTCTGAATCCGGACACAAAGCAAGAGGATAAGTATTTGGAAAGAACTGTCATGATAAATACCAGTAAAAATGCACTTCATTAATTTTTTTGAAGATTTGGAAGTTTGATTAAGCAGGGCATTCTTTACAGTGTTTTTGTCACCATTATGTCAATAGTTTTTTTATTAAAAATCCCTATTGTATTATTGTCAATTGCTGTGGAAAAGGTATGCGCTATATAAAGCCAATAAAAGTAATCCGTAATAAAATTAACGGGTTTTACTGTCCCTTTAATGTGAAGCTATTACATTTTGCTAGTAGTGCATGTTGACAGTTTTTTGTGTATTATTTGTGTATTATTTTTTTTCTCGAATGGTCTATACTCTGCGCCTGAAATAGCACTTACCACAATTAAAACTCGGTTTTGTATTAATTTATGTATAAACAAATATGACACTATGGACAAATTCATCCCACATAATGTCCACTGTAATATAACACTCCTCTTTTTACAAACAGATGGTTATAAATGTGTTTTCACTGCTGCCACAATTCAAAATGGCAGTCAATCCCAGCCAAAACAGTCAATCCCAGCCAAAACCACCAGCCATATATTAAAATCCAAGAACACTTTATTCACCTCATAGGGTCTTTTAAAATTACCATAACAACACAGTTTTGGTATGAAACATCCAAGCGCCATGTAAAATCAGATATAATCTCAAGACAAGCAATGCCTAGGCATTTCGTATTGGATCTGCACTTTATCAAGAACAATTCTTTTCAAACAGAGCACTTGACTGAAACATAGCACACAACAAGTAAATATTTAATGTTTTTTTGGCATTGAAAAATGTTTGCAATATATTCTAAATCCAATATATACTAGTATAATATTTCCCATTTGTTATTTGTTTTGTGTAGATTTTAAAACTGAATATTATTTGAGAAACAAGACGCTAAATAAGTTCCTACTGAGATGCATTCAAAGTAAACGTGAGTTATTTAAAGAATTAAACAGATATAATTATTTTCTTTTAATTGAGGTTTACGTTTATATTAGAACATGCACATTCCATAACTAGAAAGTATACTCATTATCTTTTATTGATCAGATCAACAGCTAAGGAGTACAGTAAACCACAACAGAATAGCTACTTGATCAGAATGGTGGACCTAATTAAGCATGATTGGTATGGATTTAGCACCAGCTAAGGTTCATTAGTTATGCAAGTCCAATACACATTTCCACATTTACATATATGAGAGGGAGAAGGGAACTTACGATTATTGGCATTTATATAAATCCAACTTATACCACAGTACTTTACAATGTTTTAATAGGACTTTAAGAACAACTAGGACAAACTAATAAAAATCTTGACAGGAATGACGACGATGAGCTTGCTCAAACTAGCTTACACTCTAGAGGAGATGGATTATAAAAACATGGCAATGAAGTAGTATTGGAGTATGGAATGGACCCACTAAATAAGTTACACGCTTCTCGGCATACACAAATAGATACAAAAACCGAGACAGACGGGCTGACACACACACAGACATGCACAGGCACACAGATAGGCACTCAGTGGCACAGACAAAATGTTACAGTAATGTGCATAGTAGTATACAACATAGCTTCAAAGCTATAATACACCTAGTAATGTGTATTTTGTATATCAGTATAACAGCGTTCTACTGTAATAAACCTTGCAACTGCTGGTGGCTTGTCTTTGGTATCTCTTTAAGTAGGCTATCAGAGGACAAAATGGGACGGGCATGGGAAATGGTATTGTGAACGTGGAGGCTGCTTGTGGGGTTATGTTCATGTTAAACGGGATGGTTGAGATGAAGTATTTGTGTAAATATGTTTTTGTTTGTGCTGTAGTATGTGTGTCTAGGGTTGCAGTGAGAAAAGTGTGTGTATAGAGGCTGCAGTGTATGTTTACATAAGACGCAGTGTGCAGAGAGGAATTACTGTTTCTGTAGGGGACTTAGTCTGGGTAAGGTGCAAGGATTGTATTGTGTGGGCTGCTGATGCAGTGTGTGTCTGTACTAGGGATGTTTAGAGGTGCTGGGAGTGTGATGTATTATGGGATAGGGGCTGTAGTTTGTGTGAAAGTGGAGTAAGATGGGGCTTACATTTGATTCCTGCGTCGTCCAGTTTGCATATAGCCAGGATTGTGCAAGAATGTACTATTAAAAGAGACAAAGTACGCTTGTTTAGCAAGGAAGAGGGCTGTGCTGTATTAGAATAGCATTAATTTGTAACTGAGGAAGTCTGACAAGGTACAAGACTTCTTCCAGCACAGGAGTATATTTGTAGTTAGCGAGTCAACTTAGTGTGCCTTTTAGATCTATTTGCCCATCTTGGAGGTATACTGGCTGTATGTTGCAGCACTTTAAGTACTCCCTGCACACTGAATGAGGGCTGGTGGCAGATTTCTACCACATCAGCAGAGCTTGAAACTGCCAGCTCCCTGCTGTACTGTTTAATGCCTCATATGATGGACACAGATATCAACCATGCAACCAATCGTGTAATAAGCCTTTTTTTTTTAACAGCACGGATATTTTCACAGAGCGTAGAGGAACCAAGGGAAAATCAGCAGGGCTGATACCACTTAACATGGTCGCAGGCTTATCAGAACATTCTGAATTGGTTCCACTGTCCTTCGATTGTTCTCAGGTGTCTTGCATCTGGGGACACCAGGGAAATGATCTCATAGCTGCACAGAGTAAAAGTGCATCATTAGATGCTTTTGTATTGCACTGAGTAGTATCAGGGTACTAAAAAGTACTTAGAAGTGCTCTATATATAGTTTGTCCAGTGCACCTTATCAGGTGAACCCGCATAATGTCTTTATCCCCATTTTGGCCACTTTCCCATCCTGCTTCCATTTCTCCCATTGTTAGAAACTATGTTACATTTGCACCCATGAATAAGATATAAAACAGTATAACACCAATATCAGGAGGTTATAGCCAATGCTATTAGAGAATAGAACGGTTTAACGTGTTTAGGGTAAGGTGAAGGATTTGCTGGATGTATGTACAGTATGTACAGTGTCAAAATAAATAAATGAGTAGTATAGTAGTGCAATAGAAAGGTAAGGGGTCACAAGAATGGATCAAACCTTTAAGCAAGACTTTAAATAGCTAATTTCACTCTCTCAGGCCTTTTCTCTCAGATTGCTTGTTCATATCCTCGTACCTCTTTCTTTCCAATTCAGCATCATTGCCAGCTATTCTATGCCTCACTCAGTATATATACACACACACACATATATATACATATATATATACACACACACACACACACACTTACACTATGAATAGGTTTACTTATTTATGATCATCTCCCCTCCAATTATATACATTATAATAGCCAAATGAGTCTAACTGATCATAAATACAGGCTTAAAAAAAACCATATGCAATTACATTTAAATTTAATAAATTAACATGTTACCAATCCTTGGAAACATTCACGTGTTTACGGTTATCATTGCTTTCTTTTTCAGAAATATCACTTCCTCAAGACTATTGGTAACACATCATCTGACACTTTGCAAGATGGTATTAGAAAGTTTTTATCTAACTTGATGTAAATTATAATAGGGAAAAAAAATAAAAATCAATTTTGACCTGACCCTCTAAAAATGTTTGTCATGCCCTATTTACTCAAATAGAGAGTAGTGATTTTGGTTAGTGTTAACAAATGTCAAACGATTTATTATTATTTTTTTTTCATCAAAGCTTTTAATTCCTGCTTAGATATTGATTGTACTCTTAAAATAGTGACGCTCTGTAGGAGTCATTTATTCATGCATGGTACAACAAGTAACAGAAGCAATCAAACTTGCATTATGTATGTATGAACAAACCTTGCAGATTGATGCAGCCTATTAAATGAACAGTATTAGTAGCTCTCCAACGTTACTGCCATGTCTGGGCTCTCCTCCAAAATAAAGAGTGGTTAATTTATTTTTTAGAGGGAAGGGCCTTACAAATCATTCAGTTTATAATATTGTTTAGCATGCTCAGTGCACTACATGCTATTTAGGCAGCGAATGTTCACAATGTCTTTGCCAACTTGAATCAATGGAATGGCATGCTGCTGCTTCAAATGTTGGAAGGTAATGGAGCTGGCTTGTTACTGCCAAATGATGTGTTTCCATTGTCTGTGGCAGTGTGTTCCATGATGCTGCATACAAGAAAAAGATCAGCGGCCCACACAACTATGGACTTCAGAAACATTTCTAATAAGATTACAAAATACATTCTTTATATCAGCCATTCGTGCCAGCTAAACATACCAGAGCCAATTTAATTTAGTAAGGAACTACAGCAAATATACATGTTTAAACTTAAAACTCACAAAAGAGTTGAGATGCTCTATTTAGAAAAGCCTAACAGTACCCATCCCACTAATAGAGTTGGTATTTTGTCAGCAAAGCATTATTCTTGACCAAAATTTTGTATAATGCAAACTTGTGAATTATTCATTAATAACTATCTACTACTTTACAAACCTATAACTTATTGACCCATCAGTCTATCAGATGAGGTTTTTGAAATAAAATACAGTCAAATGCAAGTACTTATGAAATATCTTGAAAAAGAACGAATGTCACACAAAAAAAGCCCCATTTCTATCAATTATTTTTTCTTCTTCAAGAAAATGTAGGGCTTCAAAAACTAAAGAAGAGAACATATTTCTAACAACATGAATGATTACCATATTAAGGAGCGCATAGGTGTCGCGCAATAGTTAATATGTGTATCAGGAATGGCAGCAGTTGTGTTCAGATATTAGGAGAGTGTCTTCTTCAGCAGCAGAAAACAATTACCGCTGACAGTAATTCCAGAGCAGTCAGTGGCTACAGGTAGAAATTACTTATTCATAATTAAAGGACCCCCTGTCATAGGGTAGGATGCCATCAGTAGATGCTTCACTATGGCATGGTTAATTCCCATAGTTACTAAAAGCAATAATTAAGTCAGAACAGTTGTGTGTGGGTGGAAAGGCAAATACTACACCACTGTCATTGCATTATCATTAAAAGAAGCACTGCAGGGGGCTTGTTCATAAGCAATGAATTAATGAGATGAACAATACTTAAAAATATGATGGGGTTTTCTTCAACAGGAAACCTCCCTTGCAAAAAAATACAGTAAACTATTTTACACAAAGATAAATTGTGTGAATGGCCTCAAGCACAAACAGTGTTATACCATATCATGTTATTTGCTGTGTGGAATGGACCATTTTTCAGTATACAAACATTTAGTTAAAGGAACACTATAGTGTTTGGAATACAAAGTTCTATTCAAAATATTATAGTGTTTCTCTGACCCGCCCCCACAGGAATGTAAGGGTGGAAAAATAACAACAAAAAAAAAACTACAAAAAAAACTACAAAAAACCCCTCTTTTCACTCAACTGATTGCACCACTAAGGATCCTTTGTGCTGGCTCCATCTCCTCAGATGCCATTGCGAGGTAGAAACGAATACACATGCACATCAGGTGCTGCTCACATAGGAAAGCATTTAATCAATGCTTTCCTATGGGGATTTTGAAGACGTGGACATACTCACGCAAAGCATGAGGATGTCCAGGATCATTTCATAAAGATAAACTCCATAAAACTGCAGGCAGTGCCTCTAGTAGCTTTCTGGTAGACAGCCACTAGAGGCAGTCTTAACCCTGCAATGTAAACATTGCCGTTTCTCTAAAAGGACACAGGGCCACTACACCCATACCACTTTAATGAGTGGATGTAGTCTGGGTGCCTATAGTCTTCCTTTAATCAAGCACAGAGCCTAATGTGTCATTTTCCAGGTCATAACACAGAAATAAAATACGGTTGTTTAGAATGGAGCTTTAAAGGGGAGCTATCACTTGTCAGCCTTATGTTATGTTTAATTATCCCTATATTTTACAAATATGCATTTGTCAGGTGTGAAGCTGGTCCCCCTACAAATAAACACCACTATGTTTAATCAGTGCAACATTTGTGCTGTTTTGTGCAGTAAAAAATAAGATTTGTGCTGCTTTTATTATTAAGATAATAGCAAATCGTTTTTGAGTTATTAACCCCTTAAGGACTGAGCCAAATGTACATGTTTTGATCAAAATAAAACGTAAACAAAACTTGAAATTTGACTATATGTCTGTTCAATTATAATTCACCTCTTTGATATTAAGTGCACCCACACTTATTATATATCATTCATATATCATTCAGGGGAAACAGGGCTTTCATTTAACATCAAATTTTTAGCTATGAAACAATTTAATATGAATAAAATATAAAATAAAATGCGAGAAATTAAGAAATTGTTATTTTTTTTAGTTCTGCATGACATTTTAACTGTGAATGTCATCATACTGTTTGCTTTTATTGCAATAAAATACATATTTGTATTCAGCTATGTTTCACGTGTAAAACAGTACCCCCTATGTACAGGTTTTATGGTGTTTTGGGAAGTTACAGGGTCAAATATAGCATGTTACATTTTTCAGTTTTTTCACATTGAAATTCGCTAGATTGGTTATGTTGCCTTTGAGACCGTATGGTAGACCAGGAATAAGAATTACCCCCATGATGGCATACCATTTGCAATAGTAGTTACATAGTTACATAGTTGCATAGCTGAAAAGAGACTTGCGTCATCAAGTTCAGCCTACCTCACATTTGTTTTTTGCGGTTGATCCAAAAGAAGGCAAAAAAAACAGTTTGAAGCACAATTTTGCAACAAGCTAGGAAAAAAATTCCTTCTTGACCCCAGAATGGCAGTCAGATTTATCCTTGGATCAAGCAGTTATTACCCTACATTGAAAGATTATATCCTTGAATATTCTGTTCTTGCAAGTATGCATCTAGTAGCCGTTTGAACATCTGTATGGACTCTGATAAAATTATGGACTCTGATAAAACCCAAGGTATTGCAAATGGGGTATGTCCAGTCTTTTTTAGTAGCCACTTAGTCACAAACACTGGCCAAAGTTAGCATTAATATTTGTTTGTGTGTGAAAAATGCAAAAACTAATTTGAACGCCAATTCACAATTCCACAAACAACAACCAAAAGACATTAAACTGGGCTAGTTGGTTAGTGCTGCACTTGAGGCATTAACATTTTTATTTGTGCTGCTCTGGTTTGATTTTTAGTTCTAACAAATTGTTTTAATCAACAGTGAAGATTATGTAACATGCCATCAAATTTGACTCAACTGTGTTAAGTTGCCACACCATGATTTTAAAATGTGAATAAAAATATACTATTCGCTTGTGTTGCAAACAAACGTTTATGTTTGTGCCGGTTTGGTTTTAGAGATATTAAGCATTATATATAGTTGATATCAAAATTATTCAACCCCCATTGAAAATCAGGTTTATTGTCAACTATATGATCAAATCCATCCACTTTGCACCACACATTAGATTTTAACAACAAATATACCATTTGTTTGGGCTGCATTGTGTCGTAATAAACAGGCTTTTGTGCCAGTTTAGTTTTGGAAGTATTGAGCATGATATAGGATTAAACCCCGTCCACTTTGTACTCCATATTATTACATTTTAAAAACAAATTTAACAATTATTTGAGCTGTGTTTGTGTGTTAAAATGTTTTTGTGCGGTTTGGTTTTTTAGCACCCAATTTGACACCGATTTTCCTTGAATCTGAAAATTGCTACAAATTTAGTAGTCCTTAGAAGGGGGCCAAATAAGCTTTTAAATAGGCACTTCAGTTGGAATATAAATCATTTTTATTTATATTTGAAACATGAAAAGGGAAATTAAAGTACCAATTGAAATGGCAGATTTTTGACTACCATAATCATGTGATGCTTTATTAACATACTTTCATTGCTAAAGCAGCCAGTGCCATAATAAAAACAATCTGGTAAAACATGTCTTATATTATACTGTATCATTCAGTAGGAAGATGGTATTTTACAGAAGCAAAGGCACTTCTCTGTAGAACTCCCCCCAAAAAATCCATTTAAAACCGTAACGTATTTTGCAAACAAATAGCAATTAATAGTGTCAAAAAATAAATTAAAAAATGCATATCATCAATGATTATTGATGATGATCAAATTTCACACTCTGTGTTTAAGAACTAATTTAAACTTTTACCTACATTGTTTAAGACGTATATTGGTCTTTAAACAACTAGATCAACAATAAATACATAAGTATGCGCAGAAGGGGTGTGGCGTGTGCCATCATCCTTAAATGCACAAACACTGCTCCAAGGGGACACAATGCCACTCCCGATGCCGGAGATATCAAAGATCCACCTGACTGGTTTGCGACAACTCTGTGGAGCCAGGGAGCACTGTCACTATCCATAATTAATTCAATGTTAAGCAAATGAAAATGTGAAATAAGACTACAAAAAGCATGTCTTACCACCAGCTCCACTGCAACAGTTGTGCAATTAGAATCATTTATTAAGAGGGAGACCATAGTGACATTTTATCTCAACCAATCAATAATGTCAACCTGAAAACACATTTTTTAATAACGCATAAAATACCAGTATATGCAATTTACAGTTAAGTTAGTGGTGAATATCAAAAGTCACTTCTATTACATACAAGTTTAACAAAAACATTGGAGAAAACTATAGCATATACGATAACACATCTTCAAATAATGATAATAAATAATTGTTTAAATATCCTCTTTCAGTTTTTGATTTATTAATGATACAAACATGGCACTACTCAACCAGCCTAGTTGTGCTTTTGTAGGCTGGCATGGTTACCTTGATAAAATAGTTAATAATTTAGAAAAAAAACAGAACTAAGATTTAAACGGCACAAACATGGCACTTACAGACCAGACTAGTTTCAAATCTCTGGGCTGTTGTCGGGGGCTGGGTGATCTTTTGTGATTTTCAAATCATTAATATTTCAGAAACTATAAGATGTATTTATTTAAATGGCACAAATAGGTACATATACAACCCTAGCAAACTTGTCAGGTTTGGGCGAAATTGGAGTCAACTTGGGTGCTAGGTTACAAGATTTTCCCTGGGGGTAAAAAAAATAAATAAAATCTAACTGTATTAACTAAAAAAATTAAATCAGCATAAAAAATAAAAACAACAGCACAAATTAATGGTATATTTGTTTTTAAAATTTAATAATGTGGGATGTAAAGTGGACGGAGCCTGGTCATTTATAACGTGCAATGCTTTCAAAACTAAACTGGCACAAACATTCGTTTTGGCGACACAAAGCAGTACAAACGAACAGCATATTTGTTTCTAAAATTGAATATTGTGTGGCGCAAAATGGATGGAATTTGATCATATGTAATGCTTAAGATCTCCAAAACTAACTGGCAAAATTTTAAATTTTTGCAGTACAAACTATTTCCCTTTTTTTAAAACATGGGGTGTCAACTTTACACAGCTGATTCGAATTGTATGGCGGGTGACATTTTCCAAACTGTTACAACGAAAAAAAACAAAGCAGCACAAATAAATATTTTCACGGCATGAACATAGCACTAACCAACCAGCCAAGTTTCATGTGTTTTGGCTTTTGTAGAGTGGCTGTAGCCTTTGGTGACCTTTATTTAATTGGTAATAACTCAAAAAGCAATTGCTATTACCTTAATAAGGCACCACAAAATCTTCATTTTTACAGAGCAAAACAGCAAAAACATAGCACTGACTAAATACAGTGGGGGGTGGGGGAGGAATCTTTACACAGTCTACTTTGCCTTGTGTGAACTGGATTATGATGCCATATGTTAAATCCTTCATCTCATGAAAAAAAATGTTAACTCAAGTTATAGGTAATTTTCAATGCTTTAGTCAATTGTGTATGGTTCAGGGAAGGTTCCCTTTAAAGGAAACATAACCACTACAACTCAGTGAAGCGTTCATAGTTCTAGGAATAAATGGTTGAAGTGCATCCTGTATATACAAAAGGAAATCTGTCTGTAGTGGAGAAAACAGATTTAAAAGTAAGTTTTTCTCCCAGCTGTGAGTCAATGCTTTGGCAGGTTGATTGACAAGTGAGATCAGAGAAGTTCTTTCTACAGGAGGTCTCTCTGCCTTCGACCCATAGAAACCACGGTGCATGCACTGTATTTGCTATGGAAACTCCCTGAGCAGGCACTTCTAGCGCTCGCTAGGGAGTATAGGAATGGAGTGGCATGACATCTCTCTGATACAACCCAAGCACGCTGGCAATGCAGCCAGCATGCGGACATCACTGAAGAGATTTGCCCTGCTTGTGGATGCGTCTCCAAGCAGAGCAAATTGAAGAAGACGGCTAAGAGGTGGGTGTTATATAAAGAGTAACACCCACACAGGAGCACTGGAACAGAGGAAAGGTGAGAAAATGAATATATTTTGCATTGAATGCATCATAAATCTGTGCGATTTATGTTGTATTCAATGTATATGTGAGTGATTTCAGATAAGTGAAATTTTAAATTACAGGTCATCTTTAAGCCCTTATTAGGAAGGATTCCCCAGGTCCCTCTCCCTCAGTTGTAGACATCACAATGAGGAAATTCACTACGCACTGTGTGCGTACCCTAAGCATTGGATGACATGTGCAATTCGTTTCCGTCCGAATTTAACTAGACATGTGCAGTTCGTTTTGGTCCGAATTTAAATTTGGATGAATTTCAGCAATCCGAATTGCAGAAGTCCAGAATTTCGGAAGTGCCGAGCCGAATTACTAAGGTCCCGAATTGCTGTATTTCGGAAGTGCTGAAGTGCTTCGGATTTCTGAACTGTGGCAAAACAGGAGAGGGAGGTAAAGTTAAGGGAATGATGACAGGAATCTAACCCTAACCCTACTCCTAACCCTACCATTAACCCTAACCCCCAACCTTTACCCCAACATCCAACCCTTACCCTAACCCTAGTAGTGTCAGGGGTAGGGTTCTGGGAGAGGGTTAGGGAACTGCCGAACTCTCGAATTCCCAAATTCACAAATTTTGGAAGTGCCGAAGTGCCTAACCGCTGTGCCCAAGTCCCGAATTTCCCAAGTCCCGAATTTCCCAAGTCCTGAATTGAATTTTTTGCCAATGCACATCTCTAGATTTAACCATGCAGTGTATCAATTATGCTCATCACAACAACCAAACCACTGTTAACCAAATGCATTTGCTAGTACCATATTGACACTGGGAGTCTGTGTCAATTTAGCGGGACTGGATGAATTAACAGTGATTTAACTACTCTAAAAGACATTAACATTTTAAAGAAAATGTTATAAGAAAAAAAATAAAAAATACAAAATGGTACCAGCATAAAGGAAAACTCAGGCCATACAGCATTCTGCCTCTCTCAGTTTACTAACAAATACACAGAAAACCTAATAGATTCTCTTCATTATTTTGGAACATTTATTGCTATGCCCACTCTACCATCTGGTTCTCTATAAGAATCAGAAAAAGTAATGAGGGATTTAAGAACATTTGGAGACAAGATGATTATAAAGGAATATCCAGGCAAACAGCGTATGATCTTCGATTACATCTTATCGGACTTGAAACCTCCGTTTTAAGCCAAAGACCCATTTTTCATGGTTTGACACAAGTCACGGAGCCTGCAGAAACTGATGAGGTTTGGGATTAGATTTTGGAATACTGTGTGTAGCGTAGAATACAAGGAGGATGGTGGAAGATCGATTTGAGAAAGAACCTGATACAAACCCTGAAAAGCAAGTTCTACAAATAAATAAATAAAAAGGTAAAAAAAAGCCAAAGATTACACTCTTGCTAATGGTAATGTTAATTTGTTGAAACATAGTTTAATAGCATATAGCATCATTTTAGATAATGTATTCGTAAATAAAATTATCTGCATTTTGCATGAAATCATCTTCAGTTTTACAATCTGATTAATGGCTAAAAC
Organism: Pelobates cultripes; assembly: GCA_933207985.1. NCBI lineage: Eukaryota > Metazoa > Chordata > Amphibia > Anura > Pelobatidae > Pelobates > Pelobates cultripes. The sequence goes on along the minus strand of OW240917.1, from coordinate 114,568,303 downwards.
TGCATTGTGTTCCTTTCTCTAGAAATTTTGTATGATAATAAATGTGGATCTGTTCACAAAAGCAAATGTATTTTTTGTAATTAGTGTGTACTTTATATTTTTAATTGTTAAACCCATATATCTAAGGTGTGAACTCCAGTCATTCCACATGATAGCTAATGTTCATGTTGCTGTACAGCATTTTGGGATTAAAGCTGCTGTGTAACTTTGCCACTTTTTGAATAGTTCATAAAATAAAATCTTTACTGAACTTTACTGCACTGGAATTTCATTGAAATTCCATCTAATTAATAGATATCATGAGACTAAAAAGAGACTAATTTGTCTTAATGTAAAGCCAGAGATTGATAAAAAAGAAAAGAGACATCTTGCCGTGTATCATGCAAGTTTATCCAAAGGAGATCCCAGAGCCTTATACATAGTCCTCAATGTTTTTCCTCCTGTGTGTGCACTTGAGCACTGCGATGATAAAGCGACGATAAAGTGCCATGAGCCGTAGAAGGAAGAAGTGCCCACAAAATATTCAAAATGCCCCCAACGGTGACAGCCATTTTAATATTAGGAAGTATCTATTTTGATAATATATTTGTAATAGTTATTCTAAATTGTTGTTTTGTATAGGTTTTCAATCAGCCAAAAAAACACCAGATAATTAGCACATGCAACACAAAATGTAATGGCGTTGACCCAAAGACTTTATATTCACTAAAAGGCTAACACTTCATTTATTTAGTAGTCACATAATTTGCCTATAAACTGGCAGAGAATAAGCCTAATAATGAGTATAATGTTGCAATTGAAACCACCCAGCAGAGTGTGTATACCAAGTACACACAATGTTGCAACAGATTCAGTGGAGAGTAGTGCATAAGAGCACTTGGGATAGTTCACCACCAGTTTCTGTGAGGGAAAAAAAGTATTTGCAATATTTTAGAAACACCAAGATAAGAAATGAGATCTACTTTTCCCCCATACTTTTTAGATTACTATGTCAGATATTTAAAAATATTTAATTCTGTAATTTACATTCTGCAGGACCCCTTTCACCTCATTCTGAGCTGTGTGGAAAAGCTTTTTTTGAGAGCAACTATGCCTGCCCCAAAATGGGACAGATTTGAAATTGGTCATGTTTCAGCAGGTTTTGCCTAATCTCATTAATGAATGAATTTCAGGGACATCCCATTGAGTTTCCATTTGAGCAGCATAGCCAGTTGCCCATGAGTGCAGGCATGCTAGGGTAAACTCGATAGGCAGATAGGTCAGATCAGGGCTTGGTCAGGTGCTGTGGCCATTTAGCAAAGCTACTTGACCTCTTTATTTATGTCAGCCAGTGTTCGTTGGAAATGACTACCTGTCACTTCCTCCCAGCTTACATATCATGTAGTGGCTGGGAGGACGCAGAACTGAGAGCACTGCAGAGAGCCTCCAACTCCCATTATAACCAACCAACTCAGGAAGCCACTCTCCTGAAGCCAAAGGGTATGGAAGCAGGGGGCAGTGAAAAATATGTAAATTGTGACTTGTGTGTGTATGCATATGTGTGTTTCAGTGTGTGTGTGTGTATTAGTGTATCTGTGTGTCTGTGTGCATGTCAGTGTGAGTATAGGTGTGCTTGTGTATCTCTGTGTGTCAGTGTGCATGTTTATCTGTGTGTTCGTTTGTAGCTGCATGTGTGCATGCATCCTAGCATTCAAAATAAAACATTGACACTACATACAAATACACCTCACCAATCAAATGCCAGTACTATAAGCAACCAAATGCCAACATTACATGCAAACACAGCCTGCAATCAAATTCCAACACTACATGCAAACACACCCCTGAATCAAACTCCAACACTACATGCAAACACACCCCTGAATCAAACTCCAACACTATATACAAACCCTTTCCCGTATTAAAACTCCAACATTATATAAAAACACATCCCTGCATTTAAACACACTACACACAAGTATACTACTGATTTCAAGTGACAACAGTACATACAAAAAGACAACTGCCAATACTACACACAAACAAACCTCTACTTTCAAACACACTCTTTATATTGGAAAAACAGAGAATAGAGTCAGCGCTAATATATCAAAAAAAGAAAGGCAGCAATCCCAAACAAGGACTCCCTCACGTGTCCTTGAAGTAAATGGAAAAGGCAAACAAACAAGGGGATGGGACTGCGCCAATAAACAAGGTAAATTTATATTGTATGGGTGACTTTTTATTTTACATTGCTCTGCGTATTGTATGGTTATCTCGAGGGCCATAGTGGGAATAAAATGCATTTTTTTTTTACCAGCCCTATAATGCATTGCATCAGCATACCATGCATATATACAAGTGGAAAGACTTAGAATTGACATTTATTCCTGTAACTTGAAGGACCCCTAAAGCACTTCAGCTTTCTAAAGTGCTTTAGAGGTTAACCACATGCCCCCACAAATCATAAAACGTGCAATTTCAAGAGAAATAGTCACATCTATGAATTTATTTGTGTTTACCGACAGTTCCTTGTGCTTAATGTCAGTTCCTTGTGCTTACTGACAGCCAAGAGGCTTCCTAATTCAATCCACTGGATGAGAGAGCTTTCATATGGAAGCATTTGGCTAACGCTTCACTATGAGAAGCATTATTTTGGGCAATAGCCGCATCTGAATGAAGCATTTGCAGCAATCAATGTCTATGTACCAATTCTGTCCGGACATAAAGAGGAGACTGTTGTCACGGACAGTCTCCCTGCAATGAAGTAATAGCAAGAGCAAAAAAGGAAAGTAAAATTTAGTTCTCAGTTTTGGAGTATTCCTTTAAGCAGAAGTACAACATAATACACTCAACTTTTCCGCTCTATTACCTTATTAAAAGTCAGGTCATAGGACTCAAACATTGAGTGTATGTTGGTGCGCATCTACAAAGTCACTATATCTGACATGGAGAAGTTTTAATCAACTATTATGGCCTAAGTCATTAACTTTTGTTTTTCACACTGACCCACTTAATGTGACCCATACACACATACACACACACACACACACACATTGACACACATACACTGACCAATAAGCAAACAGACACACTGATACATAAACAAGCACAGACACACATGCACTAACTCAAACAAACCCAAACACACCGACCCATATACTGTCACTAGGTCTCTCTCCTGCAGTACGGAGTGTCGGTCACCGGGATATGACATTACGTGCTGCCTGCAAGTCTGTTCATTGTGAGGAGCGACTACCTGATGCCGCTCCTTGCAGGTCCCCAGCAAATTTAGAAAAAATATCTCTTTACAGCTGTTTATTTTACATGTGTCTCTGTATTGTTCCTAGTTTTGAGTATTGTCTGTATAACTATATTTTAGCTAGTTCAAATTATTGTTACCGCCCACCACTGTAGCCTGGTTGATCTCTGACATTTCGATAAAGACCTCTATTTGATATTTTTGAATAAGCTTATAAAATGATTTCATACTTATGGATAAACCCTTACAATTATTTAATATATAATATATATTATATATTTTAACATACTGATTTTTTTTTTAAATATCTGATCATTATATAATATACATATGCATGTATGTATGTGTGTATCTGGGCGTATGTCAGTGTAGGTATAGGTGTGAATGTGTATCTCTGTGTGTCAGTGTGCATGTGTATCTGTATGTTAGTTTGTAGCTGCATGTGTGCATGCATCCTAGCATTCAAATTAAAACATCAACACTCCATACAAATACACTCCACCAATCAAATGCCAGTACTATAAGCAATCAAACTATAAGCCAACATTATGTGCAAACGCACCCCTGCAATCAAACACAAACACTATATACACACAGGTAAACATACACACCTATACCCACACTGACATGCACACAGATACAGATATACATCATATATGATATCATCTTCTGAAACTACTTCCTGAAAAGCTTTCCACTTGTCAATATTTTTTTATTAAACAGATGGGGTATCCAGATTGTTTTTTATTTAGAATCAACTTAATTTATACAATAAAACAGTATGCTAACAGACCAATACTTACAAGTCAAAGACTAGGTAATGGTATCCTTCTTCTGATATACTGTCGTGGAGTCGAACTGTGAATGGAAACACAATAAGAATGAATAAAAATATGAATAACCAAGTCAAATATATTTTTAATAAAGAAACATATATAACCAAGTGAAAGCTTACATACCTTTTAATGCTTAAAGAAAACTTTTATTTAAAAACAAATATGCTGACTTTCATAGGTACACAACACAATCATCTGAGAAGAAAACAGACCGAACTGCTTACAGAGCTGGTAAAATTTTCATTGTTGTTTTTGAGACCAGTTCTCAAGATCCATCAATGTTCAGAGTGTTATTTACCTTCAATGGAACATGAATTGGTATTCCCTAAGTACTGAATTGCTAGTGATCCTCAGGGCCGGCATATCCTATATGCGACTTAGGCAGTGGCCTAGGGTGCACCGGCCCTGGGGGGCGCCAGATTTGGGTGACCTGGTAGGAGGGAAGCACACAGCACTCCCTCCTCCCAGTCACTCAATGTAGCATGGCCGGGAGCTTCTGTTTCTTGTACCCGGCCACCGCCCGGACTGACAGGAAGTGCTCCCCTCTCAGCTCCTATCATACCCCACAAATCCTTTCCTTCACACTATGCACACACACAATGCATCTTTACACATACATCGAAACACACAACGCATCCCTACACACACAGAAACAAAATGCATCTCTTACACACACTCAATTACAAGCACACACACTGCATTACATTACATACACAGAAACACACCTTGCATTCCTTACACATACAAACACAGATTCACACAATGCATCCCTTACACACCCAGAAACACACAATGCATATCTTACACACAAACACACACTAAACCCCCTATACACATGCTACACCCCTTACACAAATTGGTATCCCTATACACTACATTCTATAAGAACACACACACACACACATCCTCTACAATAACACATCCCCTACACATATACACTCCACTCCCTGTGAGCAAACTCATAGGTGGGCCATGTAGGTGGACTTCTGGAGGCACAGACCTTAAGCTGTGTAAGGGGCCCCAAAAATGGAGCTGCTTCCTGTTCGTTGATTTTTTGCAATTCAGTATATTATTAGTGGCACTAATCTCTAATTTACCTCACATTAAAGGGTCACTATAGTCACCAGAACCACTACAGCTTCATGTAGTGGTTCTGGTGTCTATAGCCTGTCCCTGCAGGTTTTTTCTATAATGTAAAAGATAAAAAAGACACTGTGTGCAGAACTGGCATTGGCCCATATGGCAGATTATATGGGTGGGGCATTGTGATGTCACATGGTGGGCAGAACATATTGGGGGGGCGGCACATTTTTGTTTTCCTAGGTCGGCAAAAATTATTTAAATCGGCCACGGTAAACCTTGAGAACTTTGTGAAGCTGTGATTAGCAGCAAGTTTAATTTAGAGGTATGACCTTAGCCAGTGTATGCTCTCCAAAGAAAATACAAATAATAAAAGATGCAGTCTGTTTTTTCTTCTTCAAATTATTAGGCTTATTTGCCTCAACTGTCAATGATTCAGTAATAACCAAATTCAAGAGGGATGTCAATGTAGGATGAGAACCTCTCTATCATACTTTTGAAGACCTCATTAATCACCAATCTGGCCATCTCCACAGTCCAATACAAAGCAATATATATATATATATATATATATATATATATATATATATATATATATATATATATATATATATATATATATATATATATATATATATATGATGCTGGCAAAAAGTGTATACAGGGAGCAAGTGGTGTTGACTGCTTAATCTTCTTCAAACTCAGAATGCTTTTCTTTACACACGTTCCCCTACATAATCAAAATTTCATTGGCTCTTATATTGCTGATATCTTTTGCTCAAGGTACAACTGATAAAATGGGTTGGAAAGATAAAGAGAAGTTCAATTTACAATGGAATCTGAAACAAGATAAATTACATCAAAGGCAATTCCTTGCAAGCTTTAAGTTCTGATAAGAAGCCTACCTGGTGATATACAGTGCCCTCCTCTAACATTGGCACCTTGGTAAATATGAGCAAAGAAGGCTGTGAAAAATTGTTTTTATTGTTTAACATTTTGATATTTTGTTAAAATAAATACACGCAAATGCTCTGCTCTTATGGATAGTAAACAATTGCAAAAACAACACATGTATATCAAACAAAAAATAAAGAAAAGTATTTGGTAAATATATATGTGTCACAATTATTGGCACCCCTATGAGAAAATATATTTGAAGCATATTCCCATTGATATTTTACATTTTAGAACACCTGGGTGACTATGAGCAGGATATTGTTCAACCATGACCTTCTGTTCCACAGGGGTATAATTTGAGGCAACACAGAGGCCAAATTCCCTTAGTCATTCATCACAATGGGTAAAACAAAGGAATATAGCGCTGATGTGCGGCAAAAGGTTGTTGAGCTTCACAAAATGGGAAATGGCTAAAAGTATAGAGCAAAAGGAATGGAAATTGCATTTTAAACCATCAGGCAATAATTAAAAACCTTCAATCAACTATAGATTTTATAAATCAACCTGGAACAGGGCGTGTGTCTATAAAGTCTCAATGCACTGAAGAAGAGTGAAGAGGATGGTTCGAGTGGCCAAAAAATCTCAAAGGATCACAGCTGGAGAATTGCAGAAGTTAGTTGCACCTTGGGGCCAGAAAGTCTCCAAAACTACAATCCGACATTACTTACATCACAACAAGTTGTTTGGAAGGGTTTTTAGATAAAAAAGCCTCTACTCTCATTCAAAAATAAACTCAATTGTCCTCAGTCTGCCAGACACTACTCAAACTTCCAATGGGATGGTGTTCTACGGTCAAATAAAACCAAAATAGAGCCTTTTGGCAATAAACACCAGAGGTGGTTTTGGTGCACACAGCAAGGTAGCCATATGGAAAAGTACCTCATGGCCACAGTTAAATATGGTGGTAGCACTTTAATACAGCTTTGTATTCCTGGCACTATAGTTTCCTTTAAGTATAGTGAAAATATAAAAATCATGTAAAAACGATATGGTATCACTTAACATAGATTACACAGTAATTTTGTATTTGCAAGAATTTTGTCTAGCTAAAAAAAAAATTTTTTTTGGGTGACCACAGCAAGAGTGCTCTCATTCACTCATACCCTACTGCCAAAAGGCAACTCACAATGCTTATAATTAATGTGTATACAAGACACCGTGGGATACTGCATGTAGAATTTAGATGCAGGAAGAATATGCACAAATCCTAAAGTGTTCTCCGTAGCAACCATCTTTTACGCTGTGAGCTTGCTGCCAGCTTTTCTAGGACAATGTACAGATTACATTTTTATAGTTAGCAGACGTAGCAGATTTGTGTAAATCTATATACTCCTGCCAAGAACAAACTATTTCATTTTCAAGCCTGATCTGTATTAAAAATTTTACTATCCATACTAAACACTACTCAATTAGTTATTGACTTTAGAAGGTATAAAAGGTTGAATCGACCGTGCTAAGAATCAAACCTACGGTTTTATCTCTCTTAAAACTGGTGCCTTAACTAGCAATCTCTGAAATACTAAGAGTACAAGAATTAAAAAAAAAAAGGCACCTGTCATACAAAGCAAACATATCACATATTCATATAGACTAGTTGCATATTAATTAAAAACAGCACTGTCATTGCAATGTAACATGATGATTCTCATCATTTCAGAACAAGCTGTAAAAAAGAAAAAAAAATGGCAGCTTGACAGGTCCTTTACCACGCACTTTTTAACTGAGCTGACAGATAAAAGCGAGAGACTATTTATATAAAAACATACACACAGATTGACTTCTACAGCACAGGGAATTATGTAAGAAAACACCAGTCCTACCCAGAGAAACAGAAACCAAGAATATCAGTTGTTTAATGGTTTCTTACACACCTTGTTATGGTCAACTTATCTAACAAGAAGTTAAATGTAATTACCAATCTGCACATATTCTACTAAAATCACTAGAACATCTCCATCTTTTACAAACAGATGGCGATAAGATGCAACAGCAAATACAGCTACCTTAAGCACCAAACAACAGGGAAGACACAAGTACACAAGGTGCCAAAAATACTTATGCTTTTTTTTTTTTTAAACAGGCAATGCACAATTTTCTAAATCAAAACACACAAGTAGAGAGGAAAAACATACACAAAATATTTAACATACACAAAAGTAGCAGCTCTGACTTAGAAATGTGGTTTCATCCTATGCCTGAATCTCAACCTTGCCGAAATCTTTCACTATATCCAACATGGCACATATAGTGCTTACTCAAAATGCTTTTAACTAAAATAGGGAACAATGGAAGCTTATCTCACAATAATGCAGTTCTGCATCTGTATTTTTTATTAAATTGATATATTGTGTTAATCTCTTGCCATATTCATTATGTTGAAGACTATTAGACCCATTTCTTGTTAACTTTAGACAATTTCTACTATCAAAACAATATGAATGATAACACCAACTGTCAGTTTCACTCATTATACACCATAGGTTTTATCATTGTAAACATAGAGAAGACACATGCAGTGGTAACATTATATAGTAACATTATACAGTTCACAGGGAGTATTAGGCACACAATAATAAAACACTTTGTAACTTTGCATTAACAAAAATGTTTAAAAACAGCAGAGTTGGTCGAAGAAGCAAAGGAAAACCATATCTCTTTTGGATGCACATATGTTTATTTATTGAAATAAACAAAAACAGCAGAATATTGACATTATCATTACGTTGGCATAATTTCCCAAACAGTAAATCTAGTTGATCAGCTGCTAAACGGAGGCATTTAAAAGTAACATGGGTCATAAAGGCACTTTCCAGAGTTGCCAGCTCTGTGCTCTTGTTTTGATGTATGTTAATTTTTGCTACTGCTATTTCAAGCAGGTTATTTTTAGCACTATGATTCATTTTTTCACCTACGACTTGGATCTAAAATAGTACTTGGTTGCTAGATCTGAATTTAGCTCAAAGCTTGAAGAGACACTTGAGGCACCATAACCACTTAACTTCACTTTTCACTGAAATGGTTATAGTGCCTGGACTCCCCTTAACACTAAATGAGGGTTTATTGGCTCCAACCCCCACTGTAGGTATGGCCAAGGGATAGTATAACTCAGCATTAGCCATACTTATTATGGCCACTTTATTAGGCTGTTACTGCCATGCTCACTGCTCAGCTTAATGTGAATGGCTTAAGAAAGACTGAAAAGTTCATTAGATAAAGGCCAATTAATTTAACACAAAATGTTTTAGATATGATATAAGATATGTTAAATAAAAGAGTGGCACTTGTACCCTCACCACTCATTCAGGGCCAGACTGGCCCACTGGGATACCGAGAAATTTCCCGGTGTGCCAGCATACTAGCGGGCCGGTGTGCGGCTGCCTAGTGTGCACCTGCCCATGGGCGGCATGGCACAATTACAGGGTTACCAGCAGGAGGGGATGCGCTCCCCTCCTGCTGGTCACAGAATGTAGCGTGGCCGAGCAGGCAGACCGTGGTAGAACTTGGTTTGACAGGAAGTGCTCACATAGAGCAAAGGACTGCTTCCTGTCAGACCAGGTACAGTGAGCAGGAGCTCCTCCACCATGGTCTGCCTGCTATGCAATGCAATGCAACAGAGCTCCTCCACCATGGTCTGCCTGCTATGCAATGCAATAGCAAGGTACAGGGAGAGCTGGGGGGGGGGGCGGACTAATGGGACACAAAGGAGAACTGGATGGGAATTAAATGGGACACAGGGACAGCTAAGGGGGGGGACTAATGGGACACAAGGAGAACTGGATGGGAACTAATGGGACACAGGGAGAGCTGGGGGGACTAATGGGACACATGGAGGGCTGGGAGGGGATATTAGGACACATGGAGGGCTGGGAGGGGGCTGAAGGAACACATGGAGGTCAGACCGGGTACAGTGAGCAGGAGCTCCTCCACCATGGTCTGCCTGCTCGGCAAAGCAACAGCAAGGTACAGGGAGAGCTGGGGGACTAATGGGACACAAAGGAGAACTGGATGGGAACTAAAGGGCACACAGGGAGAGTTGGGGGGGAGGGACTAATGGGACACAAGGAGAACTGGATGGGAACTAATTGGACACAGGGAGAGCTGGGGGCCTATTGGGATACATCAAGTGCTACGAGGGGGCTAAAGGGACACATGGAGGGCTGGGAGGGAGGGCTAATTGGACACATGGAGGACTGGGGGTAATGGGACAAAGAAGGGGGGCTCATGGGACACATGGGGGTGCTACTGAGACACATGGGAAGGCTAATGAGATACATACAGGCCTTAGAGGGGGTGTAGGAACTCCTGGAGGGCTGGGAGAATGCTATAGGAACACATGGAGGGCTGGGGGGCTCTATGGATGGAGAGAGGACTAATAGGACACATGGAGGGCTAGGGGCTACTGGGACACGTGGGGTCTACTGAGACACATGGAAGACTGGAGAGAGTGAAATGAGACACATGGAGGGCTGTGGGGTAATGAGACACATGGAAGGGGAAGTATAAACATACAAGGAGGTATGTGGGGAGAAAGAGACAGAGGGGTTGGGAAAGAGGAACAGGAGACATACACAGAAGCTGAGGAAGACGAACAAGAGACACACAGAGGGGCTGGGAAAGGGGAGAATGAGACACACCGAGGAGCTGTGGGGAAGACACAAATAGAGGTGCTGGGGCCTGGGAAAGAGTCTCACAGAAGGGCTGATGAAAGGGAGAAAGACAATGGGACTGGTGCAGTGAAGCGCAGCATTTCGCCACACATGCACAATAGCCCCCCAATGCTTTCCTATGGGAATTGAATTGGCATTGACTGAAATTTATCTAGTTGGAAGCCAAAGTGAAATAAAACTCTTATTACTTAAAAATAATTAAAAAAATGTTTACTGCTGTGCAATAGCATACATTCACAATTTCAGTCCAAATGACCAAACTTTTCTTGATATTTCAAGAAAATGGACTGAAACATTGATTTTATGCAAATGCACGTCTGCTTACATTAAATCCGCTATTTTGTTTATTTTGAAGCCCTATGAGTGCTTTCTTTCATGTTTGAGTGATGGTTTTCAGTTTTTAGTTTGTTTTTTTCCCCGCTTCCATATCTGCACACTATGCTGGCGCAATGCGTTATGGGGCTGGTATAGAATTTTTTTTTTTCCAGGGCTACTTTTCATTCCTAGTAAGGTCCTGCACTCATTAGCCTGAAGGACATTATATGCTCTGAAACTTTATTTAGAAAGGAATTGAATGCAGTGGACACATTTAGCATATAAGAACCAACATTCTTATGATACAAAATACTTGATAGATGTATCTATCTTTATTTAGCTCTTAATGTAATTGAGCCCACTTTGTTTTTATAAGCACTTACATAAACTGGCTTCTGCTGAATTGGCCAAGATACAATGAAAATAATTTCTACATGAAGTGAGAACCAGCAAAGAACGAGGGTGTATTTTTTTTTTTTTGGTTCTTTTTTTCTTTGAGCTAACATTGAAAGAGTTAAAAATCAGCAACACGCTATTAATATCAATTTTATTTCCCAACCAAATAAAACTTTGCATACACTTTTTTAGTCTAATTTACACTTTTTTAGTCTCATTTGCAAGTTCCATTCTTGCGCTTGCTGGGACATAACTGCTGTATGCCAGTTATGATATTATTGTGCTTGATAAAGATTGAGCACAATTGTGTCCCTAGAATAGCACAGATTATCATACAATTCAGCTATAACTTGTCTATTCAATACTCTACTATTACCCTAAAATAGTGCATTTTGTTATTCAAAGATTCAAGCAAGAATGTCCGGATTTAGATACATCCTTAAACAGCTAGCATGCTATCCAGTGGCATATTAAATGAGTAACTTCACCTTTTACAAAGTAGATGTTTTTCAAAATGTCAACTAAAAATCTCAAGGCAACAACCATCCAGTATGACAGATCTCCATTTCCTAGAATACAGATCCTGTGTAACAATACTAATATAGATCATGGCATGCTTATCTTCTGACCTGGAATGATGAACTGAAGAAGCACATATTGTCCTAAAAACTAAAATCATCAATGCCAGCAATGTATGAAAAAAAGATATGCAAAAACTGGTGCACTCTATATATTAAAATAACATCCACTCAATGCAGTTATTTTTGTGTATGGATACTGTCCCTAGAGCCATACAAAAGAAAACTGTGCCATTGCTGTGAAATGTCACTGTTTACATTTTGCAGTATCCACATCTACCAGGCAGGGTTAATTAGACTGCCACTATTATGACTTAATATTATTTATGAAGCATCAACAGTGCTGTACAACACAACAAGTGGACTAATAAAGGAGTTGGAAACAGACAAAACATGAACAGAAAGTGGTAAAAGCCCTTGCTCAATTGGAGCTTACATTCTAAAGGGAGTGAAGTAAAATGCAAAAGTCATTGGTATATTTATAGGTGTGAAGAAATTAGTTCTATAGAATTTAAAGTTATTTCCAATTCTATGGAATTTAAAAATTATTTCACTGGGATGTTAAGGGTCAGTGGCATCAATAACAGGTGTGTGTGGATGGTGGGTAGCTCATAACCTAGGGTCCTATAGCCCCCAGATTTTTTTATGTTTTTTTTTTTCCATCGGATGACTTTTATGGGTCAGTGGGCACCCACTTTTAGTAGTAAGTGGGAGCAGAGAGCCTCTAGTCTCACCCTCTGAGGGTTTGATCTCAGATTTTAGAGAAATCTATTTGCTAGCAATTCTGCTAACACAAAGTATACATGACATTTAAATCTCTATCATTTAAGCCGAAATTGTATTTGCCATTACAGGTACTCTTTAAAGTTATGCTGGTAATTGTGTAATGTTAGGTTATGTGTGCATTTGCACTTTAAAATAACAAGTTGGTTACTATGTTGCATCATTCATACATGAAGTCAAGCTATGCTGCATAGAAAGGGTGCCTCATCTTTACAAATTGCCGGTTTCCAATATAAGGAGGTGAGAGTATATTTATCTTGATAAAGCCTGCAGCAGTCAGGCGAATTGCGTTAATAGCGTGCTCAGCGTAACCAGACCATTACGGAGGGAGCGAATTGAAATGTTGGCATGCTGCCAGTTATGCAGTGCGCAAACCTAAAAGGTAACTTTTGTGGCCGCCTGCTAATGTTAATTGATGCTTGGCTCCTCAGATTTCTTTTATCACATTATACAATTCACAACTGTGTAGGTCTTGACATTTGGCTTTTAATTTTCATATTAAAAGGTTATTTATAGGTATTTATACTATGCACACTTTTTTTATTGTTTATATTAAGGTAATGGTTGTGCATCTGATCTAAGAATCACTACAATCAAGACTATAAGGAGGCAAAGCTCAGAGGCTGCTCCCTGCTCCTCTTTCCAACCCTGACCCATGTGATATTTGATGGGGGATATTTTGCCTTATATTAGGGGGACCTAGTGCAGGGCTGCCACTATATCATTTATATATTGCTGGCTGGTGAGGGGATCAAAATGGAAGAGCTCCCTGCTGCTTCCATGTTCATTAATGGGTTGTGAGTTGGGGCAAGAATTTAGAAACAGACACACACATCTGTATGGAGTCTCCCAAAATCTCACTCATTGCCATCTGTTAGACCTCCCACTTACCTTCCACTCTTATCCTCTTACAATGTATATATCTTATTGCCACACTTGTATCAAACTATTTGATTTAAAACTCTTTATTGTCACAATCGCTTTACATTTTCCAGAATTACTTGTCCATCCACAATTTTGCAGGGTTATATAAAACAGTTGGCAAAATTTCATCAACATACCTTGTGGTGATCAATACTATGATAAACGCAAGAATATATTAAATTTAACATCACGCCGTGTTTGATATCCTTTACCAAAACTGAAAAGTATATTTCCCTGACAATCGCTACAGTTTCCATGAAATGTATATCAAGATTGCTCAGCAGCATGGTGAACAAAAGTTAAGTTCCCTTATTCCACATGAAGAAACAATCACAGCTGCTGCTGCTTGGCAGTATAAAATGGTCAGGGATTATTTCAGTAAGGTAAATAGGAAACAATGTTAAAGTAATTAATTTTACATCTATGTCAACAATTGCAGGACTTGCATAATTTAAAAAAAAAAAGGAAGTTTGAAGAAATGTGTTCATGTAAAGGATTGCTGGCTCACCTTTTTTATTCATTCTTATTTTAATCTTTGAAAGAGGGAGACAGCAGTAAGAGACGTGCAATCGGTCAAGTGGTTGCACAAAAAGAACAATAAGTAGCAGCTAAGCACTGATCAATAGACCTTTAGAGATAAGTGGACAAATGTTCATTGGTATCAAGGGACAAAAGGGGCACGTAGCTCAAGCCTTCTTACTGTAATAGGGTTTGCAAATTGATATGACAGAACTGTCTTTAAATACACCTAGATAAAGCAGAGCCACCAGAAAGCTCAACATACTTGACAAATAATAAAATTGATTCAAGAATAAGTCTGGAATGTGGGGCAAGTCTTTTTAACTTGTAACATGACCTTTAAAGTGCCCAAGTAGAATATGGTATTGATTTACATTGTCTCACAGTACATTCTAACCCACTCCCTACATTTTTGGGCAGGGCATCGCAGTTTCAGAGCATATCCTATGTGGGAGCTTGGGATAGATGTTCTAGGTGGTGGAAATTTGAGCAGCAAATGAAAAGTACTAAAGAGATGCCTAGCCTTCTCTAATTTACATCTACACAGCACTATATTTGTAACAATAACTTAACTTCATTTACACAAACTGCAAATGTTCTTCTTGAAGTAGGGCCAACCCTAAGCTAATTCTCCAAGTCACAGAACAATCGGCCTTTGTCAATGTTCATCGAACTCAGAGGCCTTGCTTTCCTTCCACCTGAGCAGTATCCTTAGCCATCTCCTTGAGAAGTAGCTTTTCCCACAGACTGACATTCTGTGCTTACTTTCACAACCTACAGTGTAGCTGCTATTGGCCACATGCTCTCTCAACAGCTATCCTAGCATTTCTTGCATTAAAGGGTTACTCAAAGCAGCATGGTGGCCATGGTGCTTGAAGTTTGTATGTGCAGCATTTTACAATAAAACTATGCATGTACATAGAAAATGCTCTTTGTTTGCTGGAAGTGTAGCTCCACCTTTGGCAGCGTCATTGCCGCTGTTTTCAGCATGCCCAGTCTGGGAGTGATGTCACTGATGGACGATTATGCTGCCAGGAGAACTTTGTCTTGCTGGATTGAGGTAGGTTTTTCCTATTTTAGGTGGCGGGGAGTTAAATGGTTAAGTCAGCTTTGTTACTAAAGCACAAACCCCCTTGCCCCCCCCCCCCCCAAAAAAAAACCTCACATACTAAAACCCAATAGTTTCTTTTTTGATCATTATAACTAAACTTCTATCAACCTTTAGTTGTATTTTCTTAATAATAATTGCTCTTACAATTTCTTCAGTAGAAATCATGCCCCTAACAATCTATGACACTTTGATAAATGATTTCAAATACCCAGTTTTGTAGCTTTCCAAGTGAAAGTGGCTTATAAATATCATCTCACACGGTTTTTACTTCAAATATCTTTTTCATTCTGCCACGTAATACTATTATTTTCCTATCCCTAGAAAATGGACACATAGTATGCATGCCAAACGGTGGTATTAGTCAGAGATTAATGAATGAGGTTAGTATTGCGGTGACAGTGCACAATAAAACAAATAACGTCAGTGGCCACTCCACAAGCACTGAATCAATCTTCTATAGATGAGATCATGTAAGAACACTGTATGAGGAGACTCAGCTGCTTGATTCAATTAGCTATTATAAAGGTCAGCATAGCTGTGTTACACATGCTGCTGCAAGCATTACCAGTAAAGAGTTAATCATTTAAGTTGTGGTCTTAGTCTGAACACAAGCTAAGCCGACTTGCCACTTATTTAAAAAAAAACTGCAATGAAAAGGAATTATATGGTCTAAAGGAACACTCCAGGCAACAACAAAAATGTTATCTAAAGTAAGTTATGGTGCCAGGAGGCCCATGGAGGCACCCTTACATCAAGGGGTTAAACCGATCAAGAATGATTTAACCACAATGTTGCCTCCTGGAAAACTCCCCCCAGGACAGATCCAGAACCTAATCTCGGGAGGGGCACTGGTAGATTATTTAAAGAAACAATCCAGGCACAATAATCACAACAGCTCTATGCAGGGGCGTACCTAGAGCATTTGGCACCCGGGGCGGATCCTGTGCTTGGCACCCCCCCCCCCACCCAAAAAAAAAAAACCTGTAAAAAATGTTAAAGGTTTTCTTTCTTTTTTTTTACAATTTGTAAACTTTGCAAAACCGCTGTCAGCCCCTCCTACAAAACCCTTGTCCTGCCCCTGCCCCTCCTACAAAACCTCTGTCCTGCCCCTTCTACAAATCCTGTACTGCCCCGTCTACAAAACCCCCGCAACCCCCTTCCACAAATCCCCTGCTTATCCCCCCTTATAAAGACTCCTGTCCCAATACAAAACCCCCGCCCCCTTCTACAAAATCCCTGCAGCCCCACACACACATTTACAGGCAGACAGTCACACACTCAGTTACAGACAGACAGTCACAGGCAGACAGTCACACATACACATTTCCTCCGTGCGGCCAGTTTATCAGCTGTTTGCTTGTGTGAGCTGTACTGGCCGCACGGCACCCTAACTACTATGGGACACTGTGCAGCCACAGCTCACACAGCCCCCTCCAGCCAGGGCCGGTGCAAGGATTTTTGCCGCCCTAGGCAAAAGTAAAGTTTGCCGCCCCCCCCATGTGACATCACAATGCCCCACCCATATGATATGCCATGTTAACTAACACCAGTGCTGCAGTGCCGCCGTGTTTACATTAAAAGGCCTGCAGGGACAGGCTATAGACACCAGAACCACTACATTAAGCTGAAGTGGTTCTGGGGACTATAGTGTTCTTTAATGTGAGGTAAATTAGAGCTTAGTGCCACGAATAATATACTAGATTGCCTACTTACAACCAGATGAGGATGATGATGGGCTCTAGCTGCAGTCTGGCTCCACTGGTCTGGTGCAGAACAGGCTCTCTGGAGGCGGTTTGTAACTGTGGTCACAAAAATCAATGTTCTGGGAGAACGGGAAGCAGCTCCATTTTTTGGGGGTCCTTTACACAGCTCAAGGTCTGGGTCCCAGGGTCCACCTTCATGTTCCACCAATGAGTTTGTTCACAGGGGGTGGAGTGTGTAGGGGATGTCCTGATATGTGTGTAAGGAATGCATTGTGTGAAATTGTGTTTGTATGTGTAAGGGCTGCAAGGTGTGTTTCTGTGTGTATGTATGGGATGCATTGAATGTGTGTAAGGGGTGCATTGAGTGTGTGTAATGAATGCATTGTGTGTTTCTGTGTGTGTAAGGGATGCATTGTGTGTAACGGTTGCATTGCTTGTGTATGTGTGTCTGTGTGTCTGTGTGTGTAATGCATTGTGTGTTTTTCCGTGTGCAAGGGGTGCATTGTGTGTATGTGATGAATGTCAATCTCACCCCCCCTTTCTCCTCTTTCTCACCCCCCCTTCTCCTCTTTCTCACCCCCCCCACCTTTGCTGTAGTGTGGCCGAGCCCAGTATAGTCCGCGGGTACAGGGAGCATCTGTGCTCCCTGTACCCGTCGGACAATCAATGCTGCAGGGCTCGGCCTCCTGTCAGCCTCTCTTCAGGCTGCGCCCGGGCGGTGCGGTCCGCCCTCATGGACGCACCACCCGGGCAAAGCTGCAGCTGCCTGAGGCTCTCTACAGAGCGCTCGGGCGGCTGCAGCATGGGGGGGGGTGGCGGGGCTGGTCATGGCACCCCCCACCCTGGTGGCACAAGGGCCGGACCGCCCCCTACGCCCCCCCTTAGTACGTCACTGGCTCTATGTAGTGGTTATGGTGCCAGGCGTGTTCTGGTGCCCTCCCAGGGAATAGGGACACTAGTAAGAAATAGGGACAGTAGTGTGTGTATGTGAGGGGTGCAGTGTGTGTGTGTGTGTGAGGGATGCAGTATGTATAGGGGCAATAGGAGTTTAGTGTGTGTGTGTGATTGTATTGGGGCAGTGTGTTTATTGGGGCAGTGTGTGTGTGTATTGGGGGCAGTGTGTGTGTATTGGGGGCAGTGTGGGTGGGAAGGGGGCAGTGTGTGTGTATTGGGGGCAGTGTGTGTGTGTGTGTATATATTGGGGGAAGTGTGTGTATATTGGGGGAAGTGTGTGTATATTGGGGGAAGTGTGTGTATGTGTGCATATTGGGGGAAGTCTGTGTGTATTAGGGCAGTGTGTGTGTATGTGTATTGGAGGGTCAGTGTGTGTGTGTATTGGAGGGTCAGTGTGTGTGTGTATTTGAGGGTCAGTGTGTGTGTGTATTGGAGGGTCAGTGTGTGTGTGTATTGGAGGTTCAGTGTGTGTATTGGAGCGTCCGTGTGTGTGTATTGGAGCGTCAGTGTGTGTGTATTGGAGCGTCAGTGTGTGTGTATTGGAGCAGTGTGTGTGTGTGTATTGGAGCGTCAGTGTGTGTGTATTGGAGCAGTGTGTGTGTATTGGGGCAGTGTGTGTGTATTGGAGCAGTGTGTGTGTGTGTGTATTGGGGCAGTGTGTGTGTGTGTATTGGGGCAGTGTGTGTGTGTGTATTGGGGAGCAGTGTGTGTGTGTGTGTATGTAGGTATTGGGGCAGTGTGTTTGTATATTGGGGGTATTGTGTGTGTGTGTGTGTATTGAGGCAGTGTATGTGTATGCATTTTACATGTATGTATTGGGGCAGTGTGTGTGTATTGCAGGGTCAGTGTGTTTGTGTGTATTGGGGCAGTGTGTGTGTGTATTGTGGAGCAGTGTGTGTGTGTGTATTGTGGAGCAGTGTGTGTGTGTGTATTGTGGAGCAGTGTGTGTACATTGTGGAGCAGTGTGTGTACATTGTGGAGCAGTGTGTGTACATTGTGGAGCAGTGTGTGTACATTGTGGAGCAGTGTGTGTACATTGTGGAGCAGTGTGTGTACATTGTGGAGAGGTGTGTGTACATTGTGGAGCAGTGTGTGTATATTGTGGAGCAGTGTGTGTATGTATATTGGGGCAGTGTGTGTATATTGAGGCAGTGTGTGTATTGTGGAGCAGAGTGTGTGTATATTGGGACAGTGAGTGTGTGTATATTGGGGAGCAGTGAGCGTGTGTATATTGAGGGGCAATGTATGTGTATGTATTGGTGGCAGTGTATATGTATGTATTGGGGCAGCGTGTGTGTATTGGGAGGCATTGTGTGTGTGTGTGTGTGTGTGTATTGAGGGAGGGTATGTGAGAGATGTAGTGTGCGTGAGTGAAACATATGTATAGTGAATGCTGTGTGTAGTGCAAAGTGTGTTTAGTAAATGTAGTGTGTGTGTGTGTGTAGTGCAGAGAGTGTTTAGTAAATGTAGTGTGTAGTGAGTGAAACACATGTATAGTGAATGTAGTTTGTGTGTGTAGTGCAGAGTGTGTTTAGTGAATGTAGTGTGAGTGTGTAGTGCAGAGTGTGTGCTTGTAAGGATGCAGTGTGAGTGTGTAAAATAGGGGGGAGGGGAGTATTTTTTTTAAATCTATTTGTGTATATTTCAATTTTATTCCCCCCTCCCTGGTTCTTACCGTGCCAGGGAGGGGAGAGATTGCATTCCCTGGTGGTCCGGTGGCATGGTGGAGGGAGCCAGCCA
This sequence comes from Pelobates cultripes, assembly GCA_933207985.1. Taxonomy (NCBI): domain Eukaryota; kingdom Metazoa; phylum Chordata; class Amphibia; order Anura; family Pelobatidae; genus Pelobates; species Pelobates cultripes. The sequence continues at coordinate 114,548,499 of OW240917.1, read as the reverse complement.
CGGAACATTGAAGAGGGGGCCCAGCAGCACACACTTTCTTACTTTCCAGCTCCTCTCTGACTCTCGTGAGACAGGCCTGCGTGCTGTGCGGAGTGTTGCCATGGTAACCCGTGGCAACGCTCTGGCGGCCGCAGGGCGCAGGTAAGTTCGACAGAGAGCAGCTGAAAAGGAGGACAGAGTGTGCTGCTGGACCCCCTCTTCAATGTACAGGTAGCAGGGGGCCCTCTACGCACATATATTTAGCGAAAATCGCTATATATATATATATATATATATATATATATATATATATATATATATATATATATATATATATATATATATATATATATATATATATACACATAAGGAATGTGGGGCTCGGACTGCCAGAGTAGTTCGGGCCCCCCAGGACCGCTGGGCCCATGACAACCGTTATGGTTGTCATGCCCTGATGGCAGCCCTGTACCTCAATACAAAATGAAAGCTGCTTGATCCTCATTTTTTTTCTACAGAGCACCCCAGTTATGAAACGACCTCCCGCACACTCTCAAATCTTCCCCAGGCCTAAAATGCTTCAAGAGATGCCTCTCTACATATCTCCAAACATTACTTGTCATGGTAGATTATATATTTCTTACCTGCTCAATGTTAAATTTGTATATATGTTGTGTATTAATATTGTACTTTATTGTACCCTATAGCAAGTGATTATGGCATGTATAGCTTTCTCCCGACAGACATTAGCTGAGACTGAATGCTGGGGGTAGTCTGTTTATTCCAGCCAAATGGCTCACTTATATACAAAACTGAGAACAGTGACACGCCCAAAACACACCTATAAAACACACCCACAACATGCCCAAGAAATACAGTGTCACTGTGACTAAGCATAAAACATAAAATATGAAAAAGACATAAAAATAAATATTTCCCAAATAGGAACCCCCACAGTCCATACATCCTCGGATAGCCTGGATCTGAGCGCCCAACATATTCGAAAAGCGCTCACATCCCACAAGCACAGTTGAATCGCCATCGGGGTAAAGTTCTGACCGGCAGCACTCTTGGTCCTATGCCCAAAACAGTTACAAGACGTTTTGTGCTTTTGCCGGTCAACTTCGGAAGTCCTATGCGACCAAAATACCAAACATAATCCATAAGTATAACAGGGAGCTTGTTCACCTCATTTAGATGAACGATTCCATCAAACAGTGCTCTTCCAGGATGTAAAGTACGAACGCAGGCGGGATGGTAGTTCAGCGGTATTCGCAAGGTCAAGTGTGCAAATTTAGTTCCATGCACTCAACGCCGCTGCCTGCATTCTCAGGAACAAGATGGCTGCCCCATGTGTTTGGGTATACGAATGACGGCCACCCAGACGAACACTTAGAGCACTGCGGCCAGAATCGTTATAAGGTGTCAATGTTTAACAAGCTCCTGCGTGGTCTTTAGTTCGTGGATCTGTTCGGTTCCCAAACAGCACAGGGAACCCGAATAAACAGAGTCTTTTAAAATGTATTTTGCAGTTCTTTCTGCAGTGCCCAAAGTCCTGAGGTAAGAGGCTGGCAAGCAGGCTCCTCCCGGAGCTCGTGCTGTGGTCATTTAAGCCACCTGGGTGTCTACTGGTATCTGTGATAAACTATAGTGAATGCTTTACATCTTAGAAAGGTAAGAGGCATATTAAAACAAATATTTAGATAAAACCACTAACTGAACATTGATTATTTGCATTTACTGTTCCTTTAATGAAATGATTTGGAATGTGTGGAATGTAAACACACTTTACTCTTACTTATTTGATCTATTCCAGGTCAACAGAGAAAATGTAAAACATTTCGTTCAAGCCCACACAATACAAGAGAAAAAAGAAAAAACAAAAACAAAAAACAACAACCTTTTGGAACATACAATAAAAGCTTATAAAAATCAATCAAAATTCCATTATCAGAGCCTTGACTCAAGTATTGCAATAAACCTTGCAGTATGGACATGTTTCCAGAATGATTTGTATTGCCATATTACACTATCACACGGAATTGTTTCAAGACAAAGTTCTTGAGGGAGATCATCAAGTGAATTCCTGCACGAAAATATCTTGGACAAGAACATCAGGATTATCAAGTTCAAGCTGAGAACTGTTCAGGAAATACTCAAAATACCTTACGTTATCTTTTGTCCTTTTTACCATTTCCTTTCGTAGCTTGAGTGATTTTCAAATTCGTTGACCACAAAAACCTCTGAAAAACCTGGGCTTTCACTTATTTTTTTGTTGCAATAGATTTTATGGGTCATGTGGAAAATTCACTTTGAAAATAAAAGAACTCAACCTTAAAGTAATTGGCAATACAATTTCAGTATCATTTCTCTTTTGTTTAATTCTTTATCTCCATTATACATTTCTAAAAAGGAGACCAAATCCAACCAGCGGAAACCTTTTGAAAGGGTGCTCTCACGTCCCAGGATTTTAAAGGGCCACTCCAACCTTTATAAGCACTTCAGTGATTTGAAGTGGTTTTGGTGGTAGGAGGTTGGATGTGCAGTTTTTCTACTTGAAACACTGCACATGCAGAGTTATTGTTAATTGTGTACGTAAAAACAACTTATAGGCAGGATAGCACACCTAAATAGATGATAAAATATCCTGCTAAAGTTAAATCAAGAGACTTAAATTTAGACAACCATAACCACCGTCGCACTGAAAAAATAGCCTCCACCCTAGGCTATTAAGGAAAAATATATAATATGTAACTAGAGAACTAAATCAATAGTGGAATCAGGACTGCAGTGGAAACAGAACCAATGCTATATAATCATTTACAGCTTTATCAGTTCCTTCCTGTCTATTCCATGGGAAGTCAATAGTTTGATAAAAAGCTGATACAATCTCTTAAAATTGGACACAATTATCATATTTGTATCAAATTCCGACTGCTATAAACATCTTTCAATTTACCTATTCAATGCTGTTTCCACTGCAGTCCTGATTCCACTATTGATTTAGTTCTCCAATTGCATATTATATATTGTTAATTGTGTGCTGGAGGCTAGTTTTATCTATGTTTCAGGCTACCTAATGTCAATTCAGTGCATAAAATCAGCCATAAATATATTTCACCTTGTAGGCAAAGGGTCCTGTAAGGGGATGGTTGCCTCCCTCTCCCTCCACCTACATAAATTGTAAATCATGCACTTTTTAATATTTTTTTTTTTTTTTAAATAACCCTCCCACCATCTTTCCCATTCTTCCTCCCCTCAATGGTTCAGATTGTGTGCATGCACTTAGCTGGCAAAAGAGTCCAATCACAGACTTCTTTATGAGAACTGCGAGAGAGCAGAGTTACAGCGATTTGTGGAAGATCATAGATTAAGGCAACTTTTTACAATATTTCCTACAGGTTTGACAGGTTAGGATCTAATATGCCCCACTGGGCATTTATAGTGCACAAATTTATTTTTATTACAAGGTTTATCTTTATTACTCTGGTTTAGCAGTTTTAGATTAGGCCCAAATTACTTTGTCCCTCTTTTCTATGAGCTCCATATTCTTAGTGTGTTTCAGTGTATAACAGGGCTCCAATGCAATAACATGTTGAGAGGTATGGATTCCAAATGATGAGAGATAAGTATTCGGGTTGTGTGTAGGTGGGCCCAGTGGTGGCGCTACAGGAAATCACCCCCTCCCCCCACCCAAAAAAAGAATGAGAAATTAAGTCATTTTCTCAATATAAAGTATAAAAGAAAAACATAGCATCATCCTTAGCCACACATGCCTACACACTTCCTAAACAGAGGCACCTTTTGTTTTTAGCTTCCCTTATTGCACAATGTGTTTAATTTAGACTTGCACTGATAATTGCCTGTCTACCACAACCCCTTGTGTGTTATTAAAGTTCACATAACAGAGCAGGAGATAAAAATGTCTAAAGTGAACACACTATGCTGAAAACCTTTTTTCATGGAAGGTGTAAGAGTCAGAGCCAGGAGAGGTGTGGCTAGTGCTGCATAAATAACAACTACTAAATGGCAGAGAATTGAGCAGTGAGACTGCAGAACACACCAAAACTGGTTCATTAAGCTACAGTTGTTTTGATGAGAATCATTGTAAAGCGTCACTCCAACCTAAAAACAGTGTTGTAGGAAAACACTTTCTGGAAAACCCTTCCTAATACTGTCTCCCCTCAAGCAAAACACAAGCAAAGAAGAAAATGGCTAAAACGAACCTTCATTCCAGTGTCAAGGTCAGAAGTAAACCCTCAGCCCAGTCCTCCTTTACTGATACCACTCCCCCGAGATGGGGACGGAGGACGGAGGTCAGGGAAAGACATGGGTGGCACAGAGGAGTCGTCCTGTCATTGGCTGTCTTATTATATGCTGTGCATGTTGACAACAGATGCCAAATATGCAGGGAACTTCCATTATCCAGCCCAGAACTCTTGTCCCAAGCTGGCTAACGATGCTCCGATGTCGCTACTGGAAATAGAAATACTGCACAAAGATTTCCGTTGCCACGACCACTTCAAACTACTGGATAAGTCAATGTGATTTGAAGAAACCTTTAGCACTAGATATAGGTGATATGTCAAAGTTTCAAGCAATGGTGTAAATTCCAGAGAAGTGACTATTCCACTGCACTATAAATGCACTTTTCAATGTTGGCACGTAGGTAAAAAAAAAAAGTGTATAGTTTAGAGAGTCCAATGATCTGCACATTTTATTCTTGCCTTAGCAGACCTGGAAAGCTCTTGGTTTCCTCACAAATACCCATAACACACTGAGCCAGCAACGGCATGACTCTACAATGTTTAGTATTGTCGTTAGAGAAAAACCATGGCCTCAAATTTATAGTACAAGATTAAATTATCAAAACTGCATTCCATTGACTTTCTTCAGAAAAATTGCATGGACTCTTGTTTATGCATTGTTTATGTATGTTGCCAGGAGTTCATTATAATCTTAAACTATCATTTGTACACATCTTCTATTGTATTCGGTTTGTTGACCTGGTAACAGACATTAGTATTTTGAAGGAACATACCTCCCACTTGGCACCATTATTTTTAAATTGGTTTCACAGTTTTGCCAATACTAATAAGGTGTCTAACAAGCGCAAACTTCCTATTTAAACCAGAAAAGGGGTAAGGGTAAGTACCATTAAGACAACAATCAGGGGAAATGTGTATTTGCAATTACTTTATTTTGCCTTTTTCTTTCCCAACTATAATAAAAAGGACTTAACTGATTCTTTCTCACAATAGGTCATCCAACTGTTCTGAACGGTTTGACACTTCCTGTTTCCCTTGAATGCCCACAGTCCTTCTAATATATCACTAAAGCAAACGTTTGTATTCCTCTTTAGCAATATATATGTTTATTGCTATTTTAACATCATTCATCAGCTGTGTCAGCTGACACTCTCAACCAGTAAATGATGTAAAAATAACAACTTGTTGGTATTGCTAAAGTAGAAAGATTACTTCCACATTATGTCACAGAAAACCAGAAGGACTGCTGGTATTGGGGAACCGATGTAAGGCCTTAATTTAATATTTTTGGATAAGATTTTTTTTAAAATCTGTTTGAAAAACTTTACAAATTATTTTTACAATAAAAATTTCATAGACTTTAACCGTGATTTATGTAGCTAAGTAATTTGGAAAGTTTTTCTAACAGATTGAATAATTTGAAAAGCTTAAATAAAATATAACATTTGAGGCCTAAGTATCAAACTGGTCAAAAATGGTTGAGACAAATGGAAGAACGGGAGTAATGTAAGTATATGTATTAGGGGCAGGAACCCAGGTGAATAGTAAGAGGAGAGGAGAGAACTACTAATTGCCCTGGTATCAGGGGGGTGGGGGTTGATTCAATTAAAATATAGCTTTTAATTATCGTTAGTTACGATAACATACAATTGTATGACCTAAGGGAATAGTCAATATATATCAACACAAAATAAAAAATATTGTATTTATATACAGTGATACACTGAATCCGTAATCAACATATTTAAACATAAAACACAAATATTGAATTTATATAGAGTGATACACGAATAACAGGGAAATAAAAAAGGTACAACTATGTACAAAAGATACAAAAGTTTCCCCTGGATTTGTAGGTTGATAGAGGTAGAGCAGTAAATATATAGCATTAAATAGTCATAAAATGTTTAATTGTATCCAGAGTAACATGTAATACAATCAAAGAAATGGCTACATTGTATGCCTGTTTACTGCAGTTGTGCTTGCCACGGGGAGCCCTCGACTAAGCAGTGCTATAATAAAATACCAGAAGGATCAAGAAACAAGCATAAAGAGAAAGACAATCAATGAACTGCTCTGGAAATATCCTAATCTTGGCTACAAGCAGATTCTAACTATCAGATTACCTGGGTATAGCTAGGAAATACGTGGGACTGATTCATTCATTGATGACACATATAGTGTATTGTGAGCAGCATATCAGAGTCTGCGTCATCATGGCAGGCTAACCATGGGTAAATAAGGAGCCCCAAAATGATCAAAAATGGTTTCCGATTAACTGTGAGATGATGCTACCGTGTTTCCCCGAAAATAAACCCTAGCCCGAAAATAAGCCTTAGTCGGATTTTCGGGGTGGGCTGCAATATAAGCCCTACCCCGAAAATAAGACCTGGGCATTGTACCTTTGCGGCAAGACTTCCTTCTTCTACTGTAGGAGGAGCGTTGTGGGCCGCGTCATCGCGCAACGTGATGACGACATTTCGCAGCGCCGTCAGTCTGCCTTCACGGATCTTCAGCGGAAGGATCCATTTCCGGGCGGTGAGGCTCCCAGTGGTCGGACTCGGCAAGGAATCTTTGAAATGTGAGTACCGCTAGATATTTTATGTCTGGGACTGAATTAAAGGGGGCGTGGGGTGAATTAATTAAAGGGTGGGCTGGATTAGAGGGGGGTGAATTAATTGAAGGGGGGGTGAATTAATTAAAGGGTGGGCTGGATTAATTAGAGGGGGTGAATTAATTAAAGGGGTGGTGAATTAATTAAAGGGTGGGCTGGATTAATTAGAGTGGGGTGAATTAATTAAAGGGTGGACTGGATTAATTAGAGGGGGTGAATTAATTAAAGGGGTGGTGAATTAATTAAAGGGTGGGCCTGAATTAATTAAAGGGTGGGCTGGATTAATTAGAGGGGGGTGAATTAATTAAAGGGGGTGAATTAATTAAAGGGTGGGCTGTATTAATTAGAAAAGAACAATTTCAAAGGGTGGGCTGGATTAATTAGGAGGGGGTGAATCAAAGGGGTGGTGAATTCAATGAAAGGGTGGGCTGGATTAATTAGAGGGGGGGTGAATTAATTAAAGGGTGGGCTGGATTAATTAGAGGTGAATTAATTAAAGGGGTGGTGAATTAGTGAAAGGGTAGCTGGATTAATTTAGGAGGGGGGCAAATTAATTAAAGGGGGGTGAATTAAAGGGTGGATCAGTGATTAATTAGAGGGAGTGAATTAATTAAAGGTGGTGAATTAATTAAAAGTGGGCTGGACTAATTAGAGGGAAGTAACTAATTAAAGGTGGGTGGTAACGAATGAAAAGGGTGGGCTAGAGGGGGTGAATTAATTAAAGGGGGGTGAATTAATTAAAGGGTGGACTGGATTAATTAGAGGGGGTGAATTAATTAAAGGGGTGGTGAATTAATTAAAGGGGTGGTGAATTAATTAAAGGGTGGGCTGGATTAATTAGAGGGGGTGAATTAATTAAAGGGGTGGTGAATTAATTAAAGGGTGGGCTGGATTAATTAGAAGGGGTGAATTAATTAAAGAGGGGTGAATTAATTAAAGAGGGGTGAATTAATTAAAGGGTGGACTGGATTAATTAGAGGGGGTGAATTAATTAAAGGGGTGGTGAATTAATTAAAGGGTGGACTGGATTAATTAGAGGGGGGTGAATTAATTAAAGGGGTGGTGAATTAATTAAAGGGTGGGCTGGATTAATTAGAGGGGGGTGAATTCATTAAAGGGGGTGAATTAATTAAAGGGGTGGTGAATTAATTAAAGGGTGGGCTGGATTAATTAGAGGGGGGTGAATTAATTAAAGGGGTGGTGAATTAAAGGGTGGGCTGGATTAATTAGAGGGGGTGAATTAATTAAAAGGGGGTGAATTAATTAAAGGGTGGACTAGATTAATTAGAGGGGGTGAATTAATTAAAGGGTGGGCTGGATTAATTAGAGGGGGTGGATTTATTAAAGGGGGGGGTGGATTAATTAAAGGGGGGGTTCAATGTACATACCGGTACCGTAAATAAATAAGCCCTAGTGTGTTTTTTGTGACTAAAATTAATATAAGACCCGGTCTTATTTTCGGAGAAACACGGTAGCTGACTCTTAGCTCAAAAACCACAGTGCTGTAGTTTTTATTTAGGGCCTAGACTGTACTTTACGTCTACAATTAGAATATAAAAAGAGTATAAACATTTCCAACAAATTAAACCCCGTATTTACTCAAATCACGAATTTACTTCACAACTTTTTTGGAGAATAAAGTTACCAAAACTTAAATGTGCATTAGATTTGATGGCGCATTACATTTGGGACAAAATTTAACATTTTTTTTACGAATTTCATTCTGGCAAATTTCATTCCGGTGAATTCACACAGGTGAATTAAAACTGATGTATTAAAACTAGTGAATTAAAAAAATGCTAACTCACACAGGCAAATGTTGTTCCTGAAAGAGGGCTTAAGAAAGAATAGACTTAACATGTAACACTAAAATTAAAATACCATCAATGTTACTATGGTATATCGCAATAAACATTTTTCATTTTAGCACAGTGTTGCATAGTAGTATCTTCTTGAAAAAAAACATTTTTCAGCTTCAAGGTTTCAAAAATTGAGGTGCGTATTAGATATGATGGTGCGTTAGATTCGAGTGATCACTGCATACAGCTATGCTCAAAATTAAGCATGTTTAGAAAATAAAACAAAAGAAAAAACACAACAAAACAATATGGCTTAATTTTCTAAGATTTCTTATAGAGGTTGAAGAATTCTGTAGAATTTGTGACCTCTTAAAGGGACACTATGGGTACCCAGACCACTTCAGCTCATTGTTGTGAAATCCCCATAGGAAAGCATTGATTCAGTGCCTTCCTCTGAGGAGGGCCTAATGTGTTTATGGCGCTCGCGGTGCATGCGCATTAAGTCCCCCTGTTGGATGATATAAAAAAAGGTAGAATGCCAAACCAGCGCCAAGGGTCATCAGCGCTCGAATTGGATAAGCAACTAATTTTTTTCTTTCAGAAATTCCTGTGTGGTAGAATTTAACAGTTAATTATCATAGAATGTATTGTAAAATGCTATGAATGCTTTGTGTTTGTAGACTATATATTCTTATGGATTAACTTTTTTTTTTTAAATACAATTTACATGAAGACCATTAGCTTGGCAATGCAAAAAAAAAACATTTACATTGGTGACCATTCTTAAACTATTATGTAATAGAACATTATTCTGGAAGCTCCTTCATTAGACTCTTTTTAGTGTCAAAGATTAATCCCACGCACTCATGAAGGCAGTTCTGCTACAGTAAGCAGTCTATTGTGGGCTGTGTCCGAGGGTCTGATGAACTTGATGTACTGTTATCAGACGACAAACTAAAATAGCACAGGGAATCGTTTGTTTAAATCATATTTTATTTAAAGGGCACCTGCCACGCCCCAAACAATTTATGCTCAATCAACGGAGTACAAGACTTTATCTTGACTGCTGACCCATATTCCATCCCCACCGTTGCCCCCAAATAATACACTGGACACCTTTTAGTGGATAAGGGCAACGGCCACAGCTTTATTAAACAGTAAACTTAATTGTTAATTCCTGCCAGCTGTTGGGTGAGGACCCAACAGGCAGTTCACCTCCTTTGTTGTCCATGAGCCCAACACAGCCATCGCTAGCCATCAGCCTTGCGCCGACTGTCGTCTCCCCAATGTGACCTTGCGTCATAGTCCTTTCCTTTTCGATTCCGCTGTCCAGGGAAAACCGCCAGCTGTGACAATGAGAAAAACAACACGAAAACCACCAACACCACAAACAAACAAAACCAGGGAGGGAGGGTGGGAAATTCAACCAGGGTAATGACAATCTCCTTCTGACTGGTAAGTCTCCTCCCCTGCTACCCCTTTTTAAATCCTTCCATCTTTGCAACATTGTTGCTACCATTGTACCATCCCACTATCCTGGGCAGCAGTCATGCTCCCCCTTCCCTATTCTGTCCGGGGGGACACTTGACTGCTGACCCATATTCCATCCCCACCGTTGCCCCCAAATAATACACTGGACACCTTTTAGTGGATAAGGGCAACGGCCACAGCTTTATTAAACAGTAAACTTAATTGTTAATTCCTGCCAGCTGTTGGGTGAGGACCCAACAGGCAGTTCACCTCCTTTGTTGTCCATGAGCCCAACACAGCCGTCGCTAGCCATCAGCCTTGCGCCTACTGTCGTCTCCCCAATGTGACCTTGCGTCATAGTCCTTTCCTTTTCGATTCCGCTGTCCAGGGAAAACCGCCACCGCGAAGCCGACCTGCCGCAGCCTGACCTGCGCCGGCTTCGCGCCCCCCCGCAGACAGCGCCATCTCAATGCCCGACTGCAGCCCCACATTAAAAATGTCCAGCCCAATGGGATTCAAATGAACCCCATCCGGACGCATCACATCTGAATTATTACCCTCCAACTCAAAGTGCCTTACCACTATTCCGCCCAAACTACGCACAAAGCGCGAAATAGCAACATTAATCTTGCGCCTACAACGTTCAAACGCCTTCCCATAACCACCCACTTGCCACACTGGACGGGGCACTATCTCTGACCAAATCAACGTCAAGTCACGAAAAAGCGCAAAACAGTGCGCTAGATCATGACGCATGTCTCGAATGAGATCCACCGACCGCCGTCGGCCAACATCATTCCCGCCTGCGTGTAATATCAGCGTCACGGAGCCGGTGACGCAGCGACTCAGCTGCTCGCACTCGCCGTACACTTGATCCCAACGTAACCCCCTCAATCCCCGCCAACGTACCCTAACGTCCTGAAACGGGAACCCCAAATTCCGGCCATGAGATCTTGCTTCCGCCCTCCTAGCTGCCCAGTAAATATAAGAATGCCCCAGAATCCAGACATAACGAGGAACTTGGCCTACAAAACAAGGAATAACGGTTAGACTTAATTGTTTACAGAGGCATACCATCACAGCAAATGAGGGCGCACGTAAAGCTGAAATCGCCCCGACTCCCAGCGCCCCAGGCGCATAAGCGCCTCCCTCGGAAAACCCAGTTCGCTTGCCTGTGTTGCCGCTCCAATTCTAAATGAATGCGTGGAGTATAACCTGGGGTCCCCCCCCAATCTAACAATACAACTCCGCAAGAGGCTCGCAAATTGAAAACGGCTCAGGGAGGCCCCATTAGAATGGACCAGCAGCGAGCCTTCAGCGCCGCCCCTGGCACCCAAGTATGCCCGCAACAAGAACCCCGGACAAAATACACCCCCAGTGACCCCTATACGGACTCTCGCTCCCGTACCCGCTTGATCCGTCTTGGACTGACGAATCAACAGCGTAACGCACTCTGGTGTCACTGATACGTCGGAAAGCCTAAGGGGGGACACTGAACTCACCCTGGGGGCAACCAGCTCACCGATACGCAGCGCCCCAAAGAAGCACAAGGAGAATGCCACCCGAAACAAAAGTACCTCATACGCAGAGCTACACACATCTGGAAGAACTTCCAACAGCTGGAACAGCATGTCCCCCGAGATCGGTCGCCGTGCATCAGGAACGCGGCGCTTTTTCCACCCTTTCAAAATACGGGAAACGCAGAACGCCTTGGTGACATCCGACCATCCTAAAAAACGAAATAAAAAAGAGAGAGCAGCCAGCGATTGCTCAGCTGCTGCAGACGACCTACCTCCGGCACACAAAGACTCCAGGAACGACAGCGTAAGGGTCAATCTGCCGGAGTCCGACGCCACATCCCCGTTCCTACCCATGGCCCACCAGCGATCCCATACCGTGGAGTATGCCTTCCACGATGACTCCGATAAGGACCCTCGGATCAATCGCCTCAGATGTCCAAAACCAGGTCCCACAAGTAAGGCGGACACGGGGTTCCCGTTGGCGCCGCCTCCGGAGCCGCCTCCCGAAAACGGTCCCACTGAAACCGAGAAAGAGAGTCAGCAATGACATTGTCCACCCCAGGAACATGCCTGGCTACCAACCACAAATTACATTGAAGACAGAGTAGCACTAGCCGCCTGAGCAATGCCAAAACCGGAGGGGACCCAGACGTGGAACGATTGATCACCTGGACCACACTCATGTTGTCCGTGTGAACAATCACCTTCCTGTGCGCCAAGCCCGAACCCCATAATTCTACAGCAACCACAATGGGAAACAATTCAAGAAACGCCAGGTTACCCATCAGCTCCGAACCTCGCCAGGTGGACGGCCACTCCGCCGCACACCACTGTCCCCGAAAATAGGCTCCAAACCCTATGGACCCCGATGCGTCAGTAAACAGGTCCAATTCACCGTTCGACACCTGCGAGCGCATCCAACAAGAATGACCATTGTACGTACCTAAAAAGGTGCTCCACACTTGTAAGTCCGACCGCAGTCGCCTTGTAATCCGGATAAAGTGAAATGGCTGTTTAACCCCCACCGTAGCCAGGGACAAGCGACGACAGAACGCTCGGCCCATAGACAAAACACGGCAAGCAAAGTTCAGATGACCCAAAAGCGATTGCATTAGCCGCAGCTGAACCTTGTTGGAGCCCCTGACTCGGTCAATAAGGCATAGTAACTGACCCAGCTTTTCCTCTGGTAATCGAAAGACCATCTCACAAGAGTCAATCTCGATCCCCAAGTAAGACAACTTACCCACCGGTCCGAACGTCTTGTCTATCGCCACCGGGACTCCAAAGTCTGAGGTAATCTGCCGAAATGCCGACAACAAAACCGCACAATCGTTGCAATCACCAGACCCGACAAACAAAAAATCATCCAGGTAGTGGGTCAACGAGGACAAACCCGACACCTGAGACACGACCCATTCCAAGAATGTCGCAAACATCTCGAAATAGGAGCATGATATGGCACACCCCATGGGCAAACACATATCATAATAAAACAAACCATTAAATTGACAACCCAGAAGATGGAAACAGTCCGGGTGAACCGGAAGCAAACGAAAAGCCGATTCGATGTCCGATTTAGCAAGCAATGCCCCCGACCCTGCGCCTCTCACTAACTCCAGGGCCCTGTCAAAGGAAGCATAATGCACCCTGGACACTTCTTTATCAATATCATCATTCACCGACCCGCCTGCTGGGTAGGACAGGTGGTGAATGAGACGGAAGACCCCAGGCTCTTTCTTAGGGACCAAGCCCAGGGGTGACACTCGCAGGTTAGGAAATGGGGGCTCAGAAAACGGTCCCGCCATGCGGCCCAAGGACACTTCCTTGCACAATTTTGTTTCAAGAATATCCTCCCTACCCAAAACCGAACGTAAATTGACCGCAAACGACTGCGCCTCAGAAAAAACAAACGGAATCCAAAACCCAAATAAAAACCCGTCCAATAAAACACCGGCTTCACGCCGTTTAGGATACCGGTCTAGCCACGGGCGCATCCTTTCGACGCTCACCGGCGTCCTCCTGTCTAGGAACGTCGTCCTTGGGGCGCACACCCGCCTTTCCTTTCTTGAAACAGCGTACGGCGGGATGTGCTCCGCCACAGTGCGAACACTCATGCCGGAACCTGCATGAGTTGTACCACTTACAGTGGGACTCATTAAAGAGCCAACAGACTCCCCTGCGCTGCCCTGCCGGCGCACTAGCCAGCGCGCCGGCTGTCCCTGGAAAGGGGGAGGGCTGGCAAGGCGTCATCAACAGCAGCCATAAGCTGCCATCCTGTACACCAAAATCCATGCCCTCGCCAACCGCCATCTTCTGCCGAAACTGCTGGTCGTATCGGAACCAGCATTGCCCGCCATAAACCTTGTACGCCCCCCAAATGAGATCCAAATAACAGAACAAGGAGGGAGCCTTATCCGGGAAAGTACCCGTTAAGATGCTTGCAAAAATTGAAAAACCCTGCAACCAATTTCCAAAAGTGCGAGGAAGCTGCTTACCTTTTTCCCCGTCACCCATCTCCCCTCGCCGCGGTCTATCCACCGACTCCCTGTCCGGCGGAACCAGCGCCAGGAAGTCGACGTACTCACCTCGGACTATTTTGTCCCTGACGTCTGCTGCGACATGCAAGCCCAATGGGGACAACTCACAGCCCGGCAACCGCGGACGCAAAATGCCCGTAACCCTGTCCCTGACAGGAATCTGCGCCGCAGACCGCATATCCATCCGCGTAGAAGGGGGGACATCGCTAGGTAACCGCTCCAAAACAGACCTCAATAAACTAGCTAAATCCCCAGTGCTACCCAACCCCCCTCCACCTTGCCTAAGTAAATCAACTCTGCTTAAATCCCTCTTTTTACCTAATTCCCCTACCACCTGTGGACTCTGCCCCCTATCATCCCCAGCCAGCGCATCCCAAGCGCTAGCGCAGTACTCACGTGCTGATGCTGCAAGAGGCAGACCGGACCCACTGGGGAACACTGCTTCTGCATCTCCATCCTCAGATCCGGAATGAGAGCTGCTGCCATCCGCTTCCCGCTGCTGGGACCCGCAAGCGCCGGATGCGCACGTTTGCGGTCCTTTCTGCACTGTGCCACGGTGCTCCTGCACCGCAGAGGAACTTCCGGCTCCAGCCCGGGTCGGCCGCGCGCATGCGCGCCGCGGCGTCATGACGTCCGACGTTGCACGCACGCCGGCTTGCGTGCGTGATGACGTCCCACTCACCCGTGCCGGAAGAGAAGCGCGCGGGCTGCGCGACCTTCCGGCCGGGTTCCCGCCATCCTGATCGTCGCCATCTTGGGGCCCGGACTCCACAACCACCTGTCCGGCCCTTCTCCGCCTCCGACTGGCCAATCTTCGCGCTGGGAAGCGCCCGGCCTCACCGCTGCCTCCCTCAACGCGTGGAACACTCCGACCTCCGCTCCTCCTCACTGGACTCGGGGATAAACGCGACGGAGGCCTTGACCTCCTGGCCCTCCGCCCGCTGAGCGATGAATCATCACCCTCACGCCGATCTGGTCGTCCTCCTGCAGCCTGCTGAACTTGAGACAGCACCTGGTCCAAAGATCCATGGGACTCCTGGTAAGCAGCCAACAGTTTCACCAATTCTTCCAGAGATGGGGTGGCCATAGTGAAGCCTAGTCCTCTATCAGAGAATTAACAGGAGATTGCCGTTTATTTATTTATTTTTTTTGCAGGCCCAGGTAATCACAGAAAAGAAATGTCAGAAGATATACAGACAGTGAAAGAAATTCAACCAGGGTAATGACAATCTCCTTCTGACTGGTAAGTCTCCTCCCCTGCTACACCTTTTTAAATCCTTCCATCTTTGCAACATTGTTGCTACCATTGTACCATCCCACTATCCTGGGCAGCAGTCATGCTCCCCCTTCCCTATTCTGTCCGGGGGGACACTATACGTTATTCGAGCAGTTTTGCAAGCAAAATGTACAGATTAGGAAGAAAGCCTCTTTAAAAATAGTTTTTTCCCCCAGTTGTCAGTCAATGCCTCAGCATAGGATTCCCCACAGGATTCCAAGGATGAAACATTTAGAGGATGGGGAGTAATTTCAATAAGCGGTCTTTTTTTTTTTTTTTTTTAAATCCTGTTAAAAGTACTAAATCCAGCCTGAAGGGTTATTGTTTCACTCTACATTTTGGTTCCTGAGAGACCTAAAATACTGCTGTAAGTAACATCACACTGGTTATGTGAATAGAAACGTTATAACTGTACACTTAATTGCCATAGGGCAATAAGAAAAAAGAAATGACGAGCAAATCTTGAAACAAAATATAAATATTCATAATTATGGCAATTTCTTGCAGACTGGAGCAGATTAAATCCTGGCAGAGAGTACATAAAACATTATAAACAAACTCCTTTAAATTCGAAAATGTATGTTGATTGGTGTAAAAAATAATTTGGACACTCAAAGTAGCCAGATGCCTGATAACCAAGAATAAATGTTTTACAAAGATAAAGATTGTGGGCTGTCAAGTAAAGATCAAGGGCAAGTGACATTTCCAATGCGAATTAGATATATAGTATTATTTCAGAAGAACTTTGAGGTCCGTCCATTCTGTCATCATTGAGAGAAGAAAGTCCAAAAGGCAGAGATTAAAAAGCAGTATGTGAAGAAATTAGAAGAAAAAAAAAAAGTTTTTTGTACAAAAATAAGGGTAGAAAACAAAACTGTATTCCTAACACTATAGTGTCACTCTGCCACCATGTCTCAGCCCCACCATGTAAAGGGTTAAAAACCTTTTTATAAAAACTTACCTATATCAAGTGCTGATTTTCCTTAGAACTGGGTCAGGCTCCTCCTCCAGCTGATGGGAGAAACTAACATGAATGTACGAGAGCACCGCATGTGCATTTGGCCTTCCCCATAGAAAATCATTGGCAATGCTCTCCTATGGGATCTTTCAACATGCTGGATTTCCTAATGCAAAGCATGAGAGCATCCAGTGCCGTTTCACGGAATCAAAATCCGTGAAACTCCAGGAAGCACTTCTTGTGGCTTGTGTCCCTGACTGCAATGCACAAATGATTGTATTCTTGAAGAGTAAATATGATGGTTTTGTATAAGAAAATTCATGTAAGTCTGACTCCATTATCTCTGGATGGTCTTATGGTGCTTTTTCAGAGTTTAGCAGCTAATAATCTCTTAGGTAATTCTGGCTTCTTCAGATTTTTGCAAATCAAAAGCTTCAGTGAATTCTATATAGTGGATACAATCTGTAGTGGAATTGTCTCTACCTAACAAGCAACTAGAAGAAGTATTCTGCTCAACAGGTTATGTGGCTCACTGGGAGAGTTACCAGGAAGAGGAGAAAAATGGGATCGATAATGATTATATTTGGGCAATCCATGCCACAGCTTCCATAACAGTGCTTTGCAAGAAACATTCTATACATTTTTCTACATGCTAGTACACCGCCATGTGGTTACACTATACAATAAGGTGGACATTCCTACTGACCTGTGCTATATTCACATGTTTTGATGTGAGTAGCTATGGTGCCTAGCTTGTATCTAGAATTTAAAATACAGTGCCTGACCATTCTTACTACTATACAGAATAGTTAAAAACCAAATCGTTTTACAGCATTAGTAAGGTGACTTTGTTCAAAGCATTAACATTAGCATACAATAGTATTTTAATACTTCATAGAAGCATAGAATGTGACGGCAGATAAGAACCATTCGGCCCATCTAGTCTGTCCAATTTTCTAAATACTTTCATTGGTCCCTAGTCTTATCTTATAGTTAGGATAGCCTTATGCCTATCCCACGCATGCTTAAACTCCTTTACTGTGTTAACCTCTACCACTTCAGCTGGAAGGCTATTCCATGCATCCACTACCCTCTCAGTAAAGTAATACTTCCTGATATTATTTTTAAACCTTTGTCCCTCTAATTTAAGACTATGTCCTCTTGTTGTGGTAGTTTTTCTTCTTTTAAACATAGTCTCCTCCTTTACTGTGTTGATTCCCTTTAAACGCTTCTTATGTCTCATATGGATTCTACTAGCATAAAGACTACAATAGGAAATATGAATTTTGTCTATCACTGACTAAAAGCCTTTGCCAAGGAATAACTTATAAAATAAATAAACGAATGAATAAATAAATAAAAAATAAAATAAAAAACTGAAGTGCTGCAGCATAAAAAGAGACAGTGCCTGGACGTCTTCTGTCTATGAGGCGGCATTCTATTCTATAGCTCATCAAGCTCTAAGGATAATATAACGGGTTGCTGATGGCTGCAGTTGCCAAGATTTAAGGGAATGTAGTTTTCATCCTCACAATCAAAAACTGTTCTGAGCAACAAAATTGCTCTTCCATCATTATAAATATTGTGTGGGAGGCTTGGTGTAATTTGTGCAGATAACTGTAACTGTGAAAAAAGAAAGCTGGAGACTGATTCTCTTACCGCTGTTCATGTCACTTGATTGTATAAATGTGACAGGTATAAATACCAGGTGCATTTTTTTTCCAACTTAATACAAGAAAACGCACACACATTTAAACATTTTGATATTATTAAAGGACTTGGGCATTTTCATTGCTCATGGAGTTGAGATAGAAGTAGACTTACTGCTAAATTATCTAATAATTATATGGCATTGGAAATTTAGGTCAGTTTGTTTTCTTCTCTCATAAGAATTACCTCACTAGAAGTAAGTTTTATTTCATGTTTTATATTAAAGGAGTACGGCATACAAAACTGTAATCTTAACACTACAGTGCCACTCTGCCTCATCAATGAAATGGCTAAAAACCCTTTTTTCACTTATCTGAATTCAGCGCTGATGCCCCTTGGTGCTGGATCGATCTCCTCCTCCCAAGAAGTCATGGCGATGGGGGAACCCAACACGTACTAGCTTTCCCCATAGGAAAGCATTAAATCAGTGCTTTTCTATGGGGTTTTGCTTGACATGAGGATGTCCAGCGTTATTTCCTGAAGTTAAACTCTGTGAAACTGCACATGTAGGGTTAAGGGAACAGAGTTACTGCATCCAGACCACTTCAATTAGATAAAATGGTCTGGTTGGAATAGGAATACTACTGAAAAAAAAATTTAAAAAGTGGATGGTGTTTACTGTATTTATTTTAAATTTTCTTTATAAATGTTAAATCTGTACCCTGAATCATATTTTTTCTATTTTTCTGTAGGTTTCAAAACTAGACAGTTAGAAACCAACCAATTGTGAGGTAACACACACAGTAAGCTTATTTAAGGAGGTAATGGAATTAAACCTGTAAATTACATTCAGAGAAACAAAAGGAAGATACTAGCTGATCAATTGGTGTATAAATGTATACATATTGCGCACACACACACACACACACACTCGTGCATATAATTCTACACACAAAGACCTCTATATCAGTTGAAATCTATGATACACATTAACACACATAACTACCAAGCCCTGTGCTACCAAAGATTGAATCTTCTGTGAAAGCATACATAACACTCTTCCCCCATAAACAAAAAAATTAACTTTAAATAGACCAAGGTGCTGTCCCAGCACAATGTATAACCAAAAAAAAAAAAAAAAGAGCACTCACTGGATTTAGTGAATAAATTCAAATAATTGTATTTAAAGTTACCAATTTTATCAATGTTTCGACCGTCTAGCCATCTTTATCTTTATCTTGATGAAGACAGCTGGACAGTCATTCGTTGATCGAATTTATGTGACTTTAAATACAATTATTTGAATTTATTCACTAAATCCAGTGAGTGCTCTCTTTTTTTTGGATGGTTATACATTGCGCTTATACATTTTTTTATATATATATATTTTTATTTTTTTTTTACTCCCATTACATATTTCCCAAAACTGGAAGGTATGCAGATTGGGACAGGTGGGTGGGTTGTGTAAGGGGCGGCGTTGCCAGTGATGCAATTCCTATTACTGTTGATGCCTATAATGGGTTATCCAAAAAAGAAGGGGAATACTCACTTTTACTGAGATGCAGGTGCTACCAGACCATGGGCTGGCTACCCCTACCATGATAGTTGAACATAGTTGGGGTCCAGATACTCAAGGGTCAATTGTGCAGCAGATTTATTGGAAAAAAGTGCTTTTTCCAATGAATCTGCTGCAAAATTGACCCTTGAGTGCCTTGACCACAACTTTGTTTAACTATCATAATGGGTTATCCTGCACTGAAGAGGGTCTGGCCAGCTCACGGAAGGGGCATTCCAGCTGGGTGTCAACAAAGTCAGGCTGACTGACAGCATGCTGACCCCTAACATACAGGATCATGCAGAGAGTGCTGGTTTGTTCACAGCGCAATCACATCTGATGTGCTTGTGGTAAGCTGTCCGAGGACAGTCCCCCCAGTATTGAGACTCCTATTCCTTTTGACAAACAGCATAATATAGATTTTTGTGCAACAGAACTCCCTTGTTGCTAACACACACGATGTTTCAAGAGCACTGGTGAATTTTTACACACACAGACAAACGCGCACAAACTGGAGCCTAGTCTAGTTTTCTCACATTATTTTGTTTGTAGAAATTATTGGT
The DNA here is from genome assembly GCA_933207985.1 of Pelobates cultripes. Taxonomy (NCBI): domain Eukaryota; kingdom Metazoa; phylum Chordata; class Amphibia; order Anura; family Pelobatidae; genus Pelobates; species Pelobates cultripes. The sequence goes on along the minus strand of OW240917.1, from coordinate 114,528,313 downwards.
GCCAAGATAGTCTGCACTATTTTGTATATTTATTTTAATTTTACATGACATGCTATATATTTTTTTTCTTCCGCTTCTATTATATAATTTAGTGTTCTTCTATTTCTACTCTATTTAAATTTAATCATACCACCCAACATTTAGAACACCAGAGAGGGCAGTTCAGGACCCTGAAACTGGGACAGCCCTACTAGATAAGATAAATATGTGGGTAAAGGGGAAACACTTAGGCTCTCTCTGGCACCCACTTTTCCCTCTGCAGCCAGATTGACATTCCATCCAAGCAGAATGGCAATGATGGGCTATGCGTGGGATAGTTTTTCTTCTACTCCGAGGAGTATTTGTGTGAACACTCATATTACACAGTGATTCCTGCTAGTGCTGATTAGCCAAGTTCCCTTTCTGTAAAAATGAAGATGTGAGGTCAGACATTACAGTAAGCGCAACAGAACGTAGTTTATTAGCAATAACAGAGGCTACCTGTGCTTTTAACTGCCAGCAGTAATACTAAAACCTCAAACTGAATCTAACAATGCGCAGTTGAAAGCGGGTTGCCTACAGGAAAAAAATTAAAGTCCTGCTATTGAGTAGCATATATATATTTGCTCAACAAAAGCCCATCGAGCCATTTCTATTTGCAAACAGCAAGCAGAAATTCTGAGCCAATTCTGTACCAAGAGTATTTATATATATTAAAAAAAAAAAAAGCCGGATGTCTTATTTATGTGTTATCCATTTTAAATATTACATGTAATAAAGTACATTTTACAAAGGAGCATTTTTGCAAACTGCGTGTAAGGGAGTGCTTGCTTTTCTCTTTCAACAGCCATTGTGTTAATAAAATACCTAAATAAAGCGATGAGCACATTATAAAATCTAAAACTATTCTATGCAGTGAGTCAATATTTGTGGAATTCCAAAATTAGATCACTTTTATGGTCTTTTTTGGAGCACTGGAAAGGGTTGAGAATTGCATTATTGTAGATGGCATTCCCAGATAAGGTTTCACTATATCAAATCATCGCAGTTTAATTCTGTAATGCAATTTGTTCAACAGCAAAATGTTTCCTTACTGAACCTCTGCTGTGTATGGATGCTATAGTACTGAAAGTATTTCTAGGTCATAAAATAAAATGCGTATTTTATGCAGTAAAGCCTTACACACACATATCTGCCATGGATTATATTTGGTAATTCTCAAAAACAATCATTTTTTTTTTGGTGGGAAAAGGGGGGTTTGTAAGCTTTTGCAAACTCAGTGTTATTTATTCTGTTAGAGGGGCTTCCCCTTTTGGTTGTGATTAGAGGAAGGAGGCAAGGCAACATGAAGAGAATAGATCCTCTAGTAGTTATCTTAAAACAGAGATATTCGTTTAGATTACTTTTTTTCACGTATGCAATAATTAATATAAAAAACTATTTACAAAAAATAGATTTTTTTTTTTTTAGTTATATTCCACTTTCATTCAATATTTATACATGAAAAGGTCCTCTCCTCAACACCCAAATAGTTTCTTGTCTATTATATATAATTTTTCCTGTAGTGTCACTTATGTTAAGATATCACTCACATTCACGTGATAATGTCACGTTACGTTACACTGACTGCACTTGGGGACTGGGATAGCTTATACCACAGGTTCAAAAAGTGTGTATGTGTAACATATATGTGCACACATACCAAAGACATGTGTCATAATGCATACAACATAAGAGCATCACAAAATGAATTTCCATTCATATTGAATCATGCATAAATGCTTGTGCCAAGTCTTTGTATCAAATACCTTCAATTTTTCAGTGTTCAGATTACAGTGAGCAGTATAATACAGAACAATAGTGCTGAGTTCTATATTATACCACAGTGGGCTTCCACAATATGGACCAAAGGGAGGCCATTCCCGAACATGGAAATTCCTTTTGCTGTGATTTAAATTGGGCCCGAGTTTGTCATTGCCCATCTCCATTTTTTGAGGACATGTTCTGCTTTGAGAATACTATGTAATTTGTTTGTTTTTATGTTACTTGTGATATTTCATGCAAACTATATAATGATACACTAATAAAAATTATATATATAATATCTTTACATTAGGGAATAGGTAAATACCAGCTTATATGCCTCTCATTTCATATTCCTTTTCTTTCGTTCACCCATTTTTCATAGTCCTATTTAACAAATGAATAGACTTTGAAATTGCATTAAAAAAAAAAATTAAAAAAAATATGCTGCCTTGAAGTACTGCCAGACATTGGTTTACTTTTACATATTTACATATTATCTCCTGTTTACCAGAAACCTGAACAGAATAATCTGAGCTACACAGCAGACATGCCTCTGACATCATTATCTCTTAACTGCTATTGATATGTTGGTTGACGTAGCTAACCTTTTCTCTCTAGAAATTCCATGACAATTCTTGTAGTACTGAAAATGCAGATATAATAACCTGTATTCATAAGACAGATGTCAGAGTGCGCACAATAAGAGCACCACAGGACTGACAATGTGTTATGTATGTGAAGTATACTAGACTTTGAGATTTTCATTTCATTTCAATCTGCAATAGTTTGAATTTAGGCCCATCAGGTGATCTATCGAATTCTTGGACTCAGAGTCGAAATGTAGCCAAATCACGAACCAAACAAAATGCCTAATAAATGAGCATGTCCTGATTGATTTGTAATTCTAAATTGCACCAGTGCCGCAAAAATAAAGTGAAATAATAGGATTGATGGCTAAGGAATAGTCACTAAATGCTAATTGTATTCACAGATCAAGTGAGAAGCGAGACTAGTAAAGCAGTAAAAAAAAAATATATATATATATATACACACACACACATATATTACATATATTAATATAGATTTTTTTTTTTTTTTTTTTACTGTGCCTCCTGTTTTTCATTCTATTGATTACATTTTCTCACTTGATCTGTGAACCTAATGGGGCCTTTTTGATTTGTTGGATTAATTTCCCAAATGTCTGCTGAGCCAACTTGTAATACAGCTGTCTTGAAATATAATATATATATATTTATTTATTTTTTTGGGGGGGGGGCGTGGGGGTTGGGGGGAGGAATGTATTGGGCAAAATTAATTTTCGCCATGCACAAGTCTACAGTATGAGGTTTATAAGTACCGTTAAAAGTTACATTCAATAATGAGAAAGCCCATTAAAATTGCTATGTATGGTTTATTAGTTTTCTGTAACAAAAAGGAAGTCTATATTACTTCAGGTTGACCTGTCATGACAAGCTCACTTTAACAGAAATCATCCCATAATGTATTGAACAGATAATATATCACACAGACACACAATGCATCCAATGTTAGATTTTGAGATATTCATTGACCTTATTTCCAACCCAGCACTACCATGTCCTCGGCTTTGTTGGTGTTGTTCTCCTTTAACACACACAGGACTGGTCCAAGCTAGGAAATATCTCAACTGTTTGTTTATTTGTCTATTTTAGCCTACATTTTCCAATTCAATCATCAACTCAACAGAAGTTGCCATTTACCAATCAGAAAAAAACTTTTGGTAATGGCAAATAAGAGCATATGTAATTTTCTTTAGCCACATTATATAGGGCCAAACATTGGGAAACATGGAGAATGAGAAGTAAATAAGAAAATAAAAAATGAAAAACAAATGCAACAGAAAGCGAGCTTACAATCTAGAGAAATATGTTGAATAATGTTTATTAGGTCTACTTGTTGCATTTAATGATATTCTTTTAGTTATGTTTAGTTTTTTAACATTCATTTTTGGTTTTTCAAACGTAAAGTAAATGCAACAGTTATACAAGGATGCACACAGATAGTCCGTTAGTTTACATGTAGCAGAGGTAGGACTGTACCCAACCCTGGGATTACAAAAGAAATGATGTATTTAGTGTTTGCAGAGTCTCAAAAGGGATAAAAACAAACGGACACAACATGCGTCTTTCGGAAAGGTAATTAACAAATATGCTAGCATTCTACACAAGGTTGCATGAGAACATGTATAGGTGTATACAGTGGTAAAAGTAAAACTAGTCAATCAGGCTGTGCACCCAATAGTGATTTCTATATTTAAGTAAGAGCTAGTCCATGAGAAGAGTGCCTGCATGGATAATCTGTTGAGGGACAGGGCTCATCCTGTAGGCATAGAAAACTGGGGGGAGATGAAAAAGTCAACAGAGGTTTAAGTAGAGCAGTTAGTTGTATAGGAGTTTGCTGCCTTTAGACTGGGCTGTAGTATAACAGCTTTGACAGGTCAATCAGTCAAATCCAATTTGTGAGTCATTTACAACTGGGATGTAAGAAGCAGTGAAGTATGGGGGATTCAGGCCATTTTATAGTTTACGGTCATACCAGGGATTGTAGGTCCTGTAGAAGACCCTGGGGTTGTCATGTATCTGGCCGGTTAGTCTGCTCATATCGAGGGTTTCTTTAATTTTTTGTTTCACAGTGACGATGGAGGGTATGCACTTGTCTGCCTATAACTCCCCAACGGTTCTACAGGTTATCCGTGCCACAAATTGTTTTTGTTACTAGTTAGAGCCTCGACCGTCGAAGATAGTAGCACTGCTCACGGATCTAATGGGTATGGTTTGGCCAGCACCTGTTCTAAGAGTGACTGTACCTCGGACCAAGATCTGTGTGGTCTGGGGCAGGTCAACTAACTGTGGAAAAGGTACCTGTGTTGCCCCAAAGTTTCCAACATCCGGTGGTTGGGAGTTGTCCTGTTTTATGTAGCCAGATAGGTGTGAGATAACAGCAAAAAAGTTGGCTGTGGCACTTTTAAAAATCATTTATAAAAAACACCTCCCTGGTTGTCAATTAGACAACCAGGGAGGTTTTCCTCCTTCTTCCTTTAAATCCAATGATTAAAAGAAGTAGCAGGCACACTCTTTTAGAACATGCCTGCCATATTCCACACGTTACCATGAGTCTGTGCACACAAGTCCACGGGGTTCAGTTTTACCAGTCCTCCCCAGCTCTGCTGCTTCCTCCAGAGTTCCAGCATACTTCCTGCCCCTCCCCAATGAGTTTGCACACGCAGTCTACCCACTGAGTGCACACACACACTCATGTTTTTCTAAGCCATAGCATGAATTATGAGATATATATATATATATATATATATATATATATATATATATATATATATATATATATATATATATATATATATAAATAAAAAGAAAAAAAAAGTGACAGACATAGACAGCAGTTTTGACCTTGTGGGGCTTATTAGCATGGCCATGGTTCTGGTAAACAATACAATTCCCCACAGTGTGATGCACAACAGTATATATTTTTTAAGCACTAGTTTAGAAAATGTTAAAAATGCATGTAAGAAGCAGTGAAGTATGGGGGATTCAGGCCACTTTATATTCTACGGTCAATCCAGGGATCTCAGGTTCTGTGGAAGACCCTTGGGGTGTCATAGATCTGGTCTGTCAATCTGTTCATTTCAAGGGTTTCTTAAAATTTTCTGTTTCGCAGTGGAGATACTTATTTATGCTCTATTGACTGTGCAAAGAGTTTTATGTGATACATCAGGCAATATTTGGCTACTTAGACTACATATTTCACTGTACCAAAGCATCATTCTTCAAACCTATGTCTCATAGTAAAACCACGTCAGTCCATGTATCATCATTTTTTTTATCAGTTTGTCAATAGAACTGTCTTTTGCATACAATGATGTGTACAAACAAAGTTAATTTGTACATGGGAAAGCATTTATCATCTGTTATTCTGAATGGTTCCATATCCTGAGAGTAGCCTACAGCTATTTGCATTAATGTCTGAACTTGCAGCATGATTGGTTTTGCAATTTCTTGCTCATTTATGAAATATAAAATAGAACATATCTGACATGTGAGAGTAAAATATAGATCTCAGCAAAGGAAACGGCATGAATGGTTGACTGGAAAGGTGTTTTTACGAAGAAGTAATTGATGCAAAATGGGAGATACACATTGTCCTATTTGTGAAACGCCAAACATGTTTTTGCAACGGTAGGTAGGGATGAAATTTTTTTCACTCTTCCCCTACCCACCAAAGAGAAGCAATTCAGCCCTACAAAAAAATGACTGCAAATAGTCTGCAACTATCAAATATTGTGGCCTTTAAAACAGTCAAATGTTTGCATTAAGCTGTGCAATGTGCATATACGTCGGGGGCCTTAAGTCATTACGTCACATTTTCATGCATGCGCAGTTGGCACAGATCGGTAGTACGGCGCAGGGGTCTAGGGCTGAATTGGTACATCTGCACTTTGTAAGTAATTGAATATTCTATAGGTTTGTTTATAAATATGGTGTCACTGTATTTGTATGTATCTTGATATAGACCTACGGGTCGAAACACTGATTTTCACAAATGTGAATACACTTTTGGAAAATCCAGTGCTATCATTTTGTTTTATATAGAGCTGTGTGGCACCATGGTACTTTTGGTTTATTTATTTGTGGGCCAAGTACCAGACTACAACTTAAGATAGATATATATATTCTATCTATCTATCTATCTATCTATATATATATATATATATATATATATATATATATACACACACACACACACACACACACACACACATATATATATATATATATATATACACACACACACACACATACACACACACACAACACATTTAAAAAAAAAAAAAAAAATATGACAAGCAACTTTTCTTCCATTGATGAGAGCATCAAATAGCAGGCTCAGCCAATCAATGCTGCCCAAATCTTAACATTGACACTTTATACATAATCTTAATTTATGCAGTAGAAACACAGCAAGTTGGGGCTGGGCATGGGCACCTGGCTGGCTTTTAGTTTGCATCAAACTACTCAAAATGGTTTGGCAGGGATACAGAGAACAGTACCAGGAGCCTACTAGAACCATAAGCATTACAATAGGTTAAAAGTTAATATAGTGAGAAGAATATCTCTATATCTGTGATTTTAACACAAATGGGCTGCTAATATCATTACATTATCTTGTGATGTTCACAGGACAGTAATTGCAATTCTAAAATAATGCGTATTTAATAAGGATCCTGCATCAGAATATAGATTTAAAAATGGCTACCAGATGGAAGCAAACTGTATTCTTTAGTTCAACAATGGAGCCTAAAAATACCTTCTGGGATTACAAAAACAACCACAGGGTGAAGCCATCATTTATATACTTGGAAGGAATTTGAGGAATTTTGTTTTATACCCGATGTCCTTTGTTAAATTCCCAATACGGAATCAAACATTTTTTTTGTTATTACAATATTTAGAAAGTTAGAAACTCCAAACATGTTTTAAATGGAACTGCCACTTCTCTTTAAAACTTAGAAAATTGCTTTTATTTAAAAAGCTGAATCATAAGTTCAGTTCAAACAAAGCCAGGTCACATAATGCAAATATCGCGTAGATCCACCTTGTGCTGCCAAAACAGCTCTGATGCATCGAGGCATGGACTCCACAAGACCTCTGAATGTGTCCTGTGGTATCTGGCACAAAGACATAAGCAGCAGATCTTTTAATACCTGCAAGTTGCGAGATGGAGCTTCCATGGAGTGAATTGGTTGTTTCAGCACATCTCAAATGCTTAATCAGAATGAGAAAAATTTGGAACCCAAGGCAAAACTTTGAACTCTTTGTCATGTTCCTCAAACCATTCCTGAACAGGTTTTGCCATGTTGCATGGTGCATTATCCTGCTGAAAGAGGTCAATGCTATCAAGGAGCACCATTGTCATAAATAGATGTACATTGTTGGCAGCAAACTCTAGGAAGGCGGTACATGTCAAAGTAATATCCACATGAACACCAAGACCTAAAGTTTCCCAGCAGAACAATGCTCCCATTTCGTCCCCTGGTAAATGACACACACACCCATCCATCTGACTGAACTAAAAGAAAATGTGATTCTTCAGACGAGGGAACCTTCTTCTATTGCTCAATGGTCCGTTGGCAAACGGTTTGATTACTTAAATTAGGGTGGTTGTAATACTTGGAGTCTCTCTTTAAACTCTGTAAAATCAAGCCATGCTAACCCACTCTCTAAGCACTTTTTAATTGAAAAATATATTAAAGGGACACTGTAGGCACCCAGACCACGTCAGCTCATTGAAGTGGTCTGGGTGCCAACTCCCATCACCCTTAAAACTGCAAGTGTAATTATTGCAGTTTTTATAAACTGCAATAATTACCTTGCAGGGTGAAGTCCTCCCCTAGAGGCTGTCTACCAGACAGCCACTAGAGGGACTTCCGGTTTCTTAGATGAGTTTGGAATCCCCATAGGAAAGCAGTGAATAATACTTTCCTATGGGGAGGTCTAATGCGTGCACGGCGGAGCCTGACCCAGCGCCGATGTGGATTTAGGTAAGTGTTTGAAGGGGTTTTCACCCCTTCAGCAAAGTGGGATGGGGGGCGGGAGGAAGGGGGGCACTCCAGGATTCATTTAAGGCAAGGGATGTAGAGTTAACATATAAACATACCATAGGACAGCTACTTTGTGTAGATATTGCTTTGTAGACAAATATTAAAAAAATGAATGATGTAAATTTACACAATTTTTATTTTTAACTAGTTTAATCTTTATAAAATTATTTGGTTAGTGAAATACTTCAGTCGGTATACAGTGACCTTTATCTTGCAATGTCTGGAATGTTCGTATAAAAGCAAAATGCAATTATACTCTCATACAGTAGATGTGACAAAAATATATAGAATATATGGTCATACACATACATGTAGGTATTTGAAAAGACCCTGAAGGCATTCCTATCCATGCAGATTACTAAAAACAACAGAATCTAAAAAGAATGTCTACATTTGAGCATGCCAGCATACTGTAAATACAGTTAAATAATATTTCTAAAATAAAAGATATTTGAAACGTTTATAGCAATCTTTATCTTTTTAATGTAATGTTGACATTAAAATGGTAGAGTCCATTCACTCACCCTCCCTGACTGTAGAAATTATATGACCCATTGAATCTTCCTGTAGAAGTCAACTTACATTCGGAGTTAATTTACAGGCATTATATTTGGCTTCTGGCAGATAAAATAACTTCTCTACAGGCTACTACTCATAACTAGAGTATAAATGATGGTGCGTGAGGTTTTACTGAATATATTTAATTCTCCAAATTACATAAAAATAAAAACATTTATACTAGATTTTGGTATGGAAAGTATTTTTTCACTGTTAATGTAAAATCGTTTGAGAGTCTAGCTTGGAGAGAACTAGTTTTTCCTATTTAAATGGGAGATATATCAGAGGTTCTTGCACACTGAGCTAAAGAGGAATATGCTGATGGAAAACATTTAAACACTAACACGCCACATTTGTCCAGAAGTAGAACGAATGGGCAGAGATCTACATAAAGAACTGATGGTCTCAAATTCTAAAACCTGGAATCAATTCAGTTATAAAAAAACAGGGAAGGGATGTTATAAAGGGCCCATAGAATCAACTAAGGTTGCTTTATGAGAAGGAATTTCTACTACAAATGGATAGTTAAAATGTCAACCAGATGATTAAATACGTCTGAGCTTTTTAAGGAATTAGAATACAAGTAATGGCAAATCAGTTTATATAGGCAATACAAATCTTCTCTACTGTAAAGTGACTCATGTAGGAGGTAAGTGAGATGCTCTCCCAAACTGATGTCATTTTATAGTACAAACTGCACAATTTTTTTTTATTTTTTTTAGTATTATTTTTATTAATTTTATCACAAAGTATATAAAACTCAATTTACATTCTTTACAATAATATTACTTTGACACATATTACAAAAATACAAAGACAACAAACACCACAAACAGCCTATCAATTCACAGTGTATGAGTAATCTATAATAACCGAGTATGGGTTATAACCTATACCCTTTATCAGTCTCCACAAGTTGACCTCTTCCAAATTCTTACCCCGATTTCCCCTTTTGTCCTATACTAATCGCAGTCACCAACCCCTCACCTTAGTCGCCATTTGGTCCCAAGTTGTGGGGGGGAGACCATATGAAATATGCCCATCTTCTGTACTAAAGATGGGAACACTCCATATAAAAGAGAGAGAGGAGGTATAAAGAACCATGTGAGGAAGAACTATAACAAAAAGAGGGCAACCCCCTTAGATCCCAAGAATACCCATACCACAACATCCACACACACACCACATATATTGTTCTGGGATTCCATGGGGAGGTAAGCCGACAAGGGGAAATAGCTATGAAGGATTATGTCCAAGGGTCAAACAATAATCATCCCAGAGAGCCCATCTATACTTTGGAACTATAGCGCCTAAATTATCATCCTCTCTTTCTAGTGTCCTATTTCTTTGCATTACCCTTTCCACCTCTGACCACTTTGGCAACCTTCCTCCTTTCCAATTTACAGCAATCAACCATTTCGCTATCGATAAAATATGAAACAAGAAGGATTTTACTTCTTTTGAGCGGTGACTAGGTACAAAGTGAAACAGAGCCAATTCTGGAGTTAATTTGATCTTTTCGCCTACAATTCGAGATACCCCAAGTTTGACCTCCTTCCAATACAAATGAATATAGGGACATGACCACCACATATGTGTTGCTGAGCCAACTTGATTACAAGCCTCTCCAACAAAATTTATATGTATCCTCTTTCTTTATTTTGCCACGCTTAAGTGGCGTTATATACCATTTATTTAAAATAAATCTCCCTATATGAAACATGTTTAATTAATTCGTCCATTGAAGCACAAACTGCACAATCTTAACCCCTTAAGGATACATGATATGTGTGACATGTCATGATTCCCTTTTATTCCAGAAGTTTGGTCATTAAGGGGTTAAATTGTATTTGGATATTAAAGATGGACATATGCAAAAATATAAACATACCAGATCCTTTTTTCTGAAATGACCAAGGAATTAAAGTAATATCACTGTTACATTTTCTGTGTAATGTTATAAATAAATAACTAATAACGCCAATGATATGTTGAAGACACATGATAAAGGAAGCAGAAAAAACTCCACACTGGGATCTTAATCACAGTTACACTTTTGAAAGGTGATGGCAAAGGTCCAGGATTACTTGAGTGAAGAAGGTCACCAACAAGTCCCCCACCAAAAACACCACAACATTCAGGATACAAATTATAGCTTTTAATGCAACAGAAAAGATTTGGAATGAGAAGAGTGTTAAAATGCCAAGACCCAAATGTGAGTTCTTGACAGATACATATTTAAGGGCACACTCTTGTATTGCACTTTATCTTTCTGAAGTAATAATATTGCCTGGAGTCCCCTGGCACTGTTCCACTGTTCAGTGTTATCTGTTTACATCTGGTGCAGTTTCCCTGTCCTTTTAAACCTTCAATGTATTTTTTTTTTAAACTACAATGATTACATTGCTGGGTAAAATCCACCTCTAGTGGCCATCAGTATGACGACCACTAGAGGTGCTTCCTCTGCACTGATCAAGAATTTATTGATTCCTATATGGAAGCTTGCATGTGCATGCAGTACTTGTCACACATGTGCTTTGGTCCCTGATGGTCTTCTATGAGCAGAATTGGATTGGACCTACCATGGAGGAGGTCATGCCTATACACTGACATTGCAGAAGGACAACTATGTAAAGCTAGGGATGAAGGCAGTAGAGAGTTAGGAAAGCAAGTTTGTATTCTTAACACTACAGTGTTACTTAACGGAGTTCCTCTATGCACTTGTGACGATACTCCCTGCTCCCCGAACTTATGGCTAGAGTAAAAGGATCAACTAAAACATTTCACAAAATATGGGAACCCTGTGACAACAGTACCTTGGGACAGGGTTGATATGGCTGCCCCACCCTACAGACCATTAGAGATAAATGAAGACCACGGCTGACTCGTGACGCTGCCCGGGGTGGCCGCATTGGCCCCCTCCCACTCACCACCCTGCAAAGCACTCACCGGGTGTAAAACACCTCCGTACGAGAAGCCCATAATGTCCTTATCTCTTTTCCCTTACTTTCTACTTCTCTCTTTCTTTCTTTCCCTTCTATCAAGGGGCTGATCGACAACATTAGACATCCAACACATACACCCTGTTCCAAATTATTATGCAAATTCAATTTAAGTGTCACAAAGATTAAATATTTTGTTTTTCAGTTTAACTCATGGATGGCATTGTGTCTCAGGGCTCTTTTGATCAATGAAAACAATCTCGGACAACTGTGATAATTAGATTGCCAGGTGAGCCCAATTTAAGGAAAAACTACTAAAGCAGGGTGTTCCACATTATTAAGCAGAGCAGCATTTTCATGCAATATAGGGAAGAAAAATGATCTCTCTGCTGCCAAAAAGAGTGAAATAGTTCAATGCCTTGGACGAGGTATGAAAACATTAGATATTTCACGAAAACTTAAGCGTGATCATGGCACTATTAAAAGATTTTTGGCTGATTAAGAGCACAGACGGGTTTGTGCAGACAAAGGCACATTGAGGAAGATTTCTGCCAGATCCATGCATCGGATCAAGAGAGCAGCTGCTAAAATACCATTACATAGCAGCAAACAGATATTTGAAGCTGCTGGTGCCTCTGAAGTCCCACGGACATCAAGATGTAGAGTCCTCCAGATTCTTGCAACTGTGCATAAACCTTCTATTCGGCCATCACTAACCAATGCTCACAAGCAGAAACGGCTGCATTGGGCAGAAAAATACATGAAGAATAATTTTCAAACAGTCCTGTTTACTGATGAGTGCCGTGCAATCCTGGATGATTCAGATGGATGGAGTAGTGGATGGTTGGTGGACGACCACCCTGTTCCAACAAGGCTGTGACATCAGCTAGGTGGTGGTGGAGTCATGTTTTGGGCCAAAATCATAAGAAGAGAGCTGGTCGGCCCCTTTAGGGTCCCCGAAGGTGTAAAGATGACCTCTGCAAAGTATGTGGAGTTTCTGACAGACCACTTTCTTCCCTGGTACAGAAGGAAGAACTATGCTTTCCGTAATAAAATCATCTTCATGCACGACAATGCACCATCTCATGCTGCAAAGAATACCTCTGCATCAATGGCTGCTATGGGGATAAAAGGAGAGAAAGTCATGGTGTGGCCTCCATCCTCCCCTGACCTCAATCCTATTGAGAATCTTTGGAGCATCCTCAAGCAAAAGATTTGAGGGTGGGAGGCAGTTTCTATCGAAACAGCAGCTCTGGGAGGCTATTCTGACATCTTGCAAACAAATTCAAGCAGAAAATGTCCAAAAACTCACAAGTTCAATGTATGCAAGACTTGTGAAGCTGCTATCAAATGAGGGGTCCTATGTTAAAATGTAAGTGATCTGTTAAAATGTTTACAAAGTTAATATGTTGATATAAGTTTGATTGAAATAGCTTTTGATTTCAGTAAATATGCTGCAAACACAACAAATGACAATTTTCAGTTCTTTACAACCTATAAAGTGCTTTGAAACTTACTGTGCGTAATAATTTGGAACAGTGCATTGTAAGTTTGTTATGTTTAAAAAAAATACTCTTATCATTAGGAGGTTTGTTCAATAAAATTTGAATTGTACTCTTAATAGTTGATAACATGAGAATTATGCTGACTGTTATTTACATCAATTATTTAGGTAAATGAGAAAAATATAATTTGCATAATAATTTGGAATAGGGTGTATATATGGATATATATGCACGCCAGGGCTTAGAATATTAACTTGCCACTAGCCACCAACAGTGAAAACAGCAGAAATTCACCCCTGGTGAGTGTGCCATGATTACACAGGGTTATGTAGACAGAGCCCAACAAGCCGTGGGCAAAGGCTAATTATGAGGGTATGGTCTAGCTCCTCAATATCCTGAAACTTCACCAGCCCTGGAATACACTCAGAGACAATTTTTGCCCCAAGTGGCTGCTAAGTGTATTCCTTGAAATTATACAAAACATAATGTTAAAAAGATGTAAACAAAACCCACCATATAAATAAATTAAATACAGTACCTGTATGCTGTCTCACCCAAAAATAGTGGCCAGGGCATTTATTGTTAACGCTTGACAATATGAATAATGGTTTTATAAGGTCATTTTATTCCTGACTTTTTTTTTTTTTTTTTAATCTCTTAGGTTAATAGTTATGTAAATAATTATATTGAAGAAATAAAGAGTTACTATGTATTTATTATGTACTGTGTCTATACGGTAGGAGAGAGGTAGATGAGCTGTTTTTAATTTACATAGCACTTCGCTGGTTATAATCCACAAACTATGTGTTTTTGTGCAGCTAAGGACAGGATGCTATGTAGCTAATTTTGGTCACCGTACAAGTTGTGCAACAGCTGGATGTGTCAGATCGTGTTCTAAATCCTCACGTGTCTCCAGAGTCCCAGGTGTAAATACCTTTACAGAAAGTTACATCACAGATATGCAAAGTAACTGATCACATGGTATTTGGGTGACGAGCCCTGACACAGATCCACAGTGTCAGCTTATGACCAGTATAGGACATTCGAGGAACAACAGAGGCAGCGCCCCCTGCTGCAAATCAATGTGTACTGCATAGAAAGTGACATACCTAGGAAACCAGCATGCTATAATAATTATTGCTACCTTTATTACAATTGCTAGTGACTGCATAGGGTGCGGGAAAAATAGGGGCGAGTTGTTGGAGAGGGTGAGGGAGATTTATTGGATAGGGTGAGGGAATCAGAGAGATTTGTTGGATAGGGTGAGGGAGTGAGGGGGATTTGTTGGATAGGGTGAGGGAGTGAGGGAGATTTGTTGGATAGAGTGAGGGAGTGAGGGAGATTTGTTGGATAAGGTGAGGGAGTGAGGGGGATTTGTTGGATAGGGTGAGGGAGTGAGGGGGATTTGTTGGATAAGGTGAGGGAGTGAGGGGGATTTGTTGGATAGGGTGAGGGAGTGAGAGCGATTTGTTGGATAGGGTGAGGGAGTGAGGGAGATTTGTTGGATAGGGTGAGGGAGTGAGGGGGATTTGTTGGATAGGGTGAGGGAGTGAGGGAGATTTGTTGGATGGGGTGAGTGAGGGGGATTTGTTAGATAGGGTGAGGGAGTGAGGGGGATTTGTTGGATTGGGTGGTGGGAGGGAGTGGGACTGTAAATTTATATCAGGGTTAAAATGAATGTCAGTCCTGTATCCACTATTGATTTTAAATCATACTGAATTGAAGTAATAATTTACAACAAATTAACTTCACAAGGTCCGCTTTTTATATGGCTTTACTGTATCTTTAATTAGAATAAGCAAGTAGTCAAAACACAATAACGCGCACGTATAGACATTAATCCAAAGTGTCGTACAGAGTCATTCCATGTAATGCAGTCACTAGCTTTAAAGGAACACTATAGGGTCAGAAACACAAACATATATTCCTGACCCTATAGTGGTAAAATCACTATCTAGTCCCCTCCCCCCACCTCTAAATATAGTAAAATCTTATTTTTATTCCACTCAGACTCTGCACCTGATCTCCCTACTTGGCTGACATCATCAGAAATTATGATCTCAGCCAATCACAATGATTTCACATAGGAAGCATTGGATTGGCTGAGATTGCCAAGGAGGTGGGGCAGCATGCGGAGACAAATGCCACGATTGCCAATCAGCATCTCCTTATATAGATGAATTGAATGAATGCATCTCTATGAGGAAAGTTCAATATCTGCATGCAGAGGGTGTAGACACTGAATGACAGTCACTCTGTGCAGCAGTGCCCCAGGAAGCACCTCTAGCAGCCACCTAAGGAGTGGCTAGTGGAGGTACCCCTAAGCTGTAATGTAAACACTGCTTTTACTCTGAAAAGTATTTACTGCAAAAAGGGAATGATTCTACTTACCGGAACAAATACAATAAGCTGTAGTTGTTCTGGTGACCATAGTGTCCCTTTAACTGTGTGCATTTATAGACACTGTAAATTGCAATATATTCAGTTCATTACTGCAATATATATACTAAACAGGGATACATCTGGTTATATTATTATATTATATATTTTTCAGCACTCCTGCCATACACAGCCATCCAAATGGGGAAAAAGAAAGTATGAAATATCTCTATGAACTAATTACAAAGTTATACTAATGTTTATTGCCAAAAGATAAAGGCAATTAAACAGCACTGCGGAATATGTTGGTACTTTATAAATAATAATAATAATATCTTTAGTAAATCATTTTTATTACATCAATACACATTCACAAGTACACACACACACACACAGACACACTCACATGTTTGCACACAATCACAGAAACACAGAGACAAACACACACACTCACATGTTTGCACACAGTCACAGAAACAATAACACACACAGTTACAGACATTTTTGAACATGTATCACCTGTTTGCTGGTTGGAGATCACGTGAATTATTTTTGTCCACAAGTAAAGTAAGACCACTACAATAAGCAGTGTGAGGATTCTGTAGAAAAAATGCATTTTCTGGCTGTGGTTAATTTAAACTAGTTGGTAAAATGCCGCATTCTGTCCACCATAGCTGTGCTGTGCTTCCCATGTGTGTCGCCTCTCACCCTAAAACAGGGTTAAAGTGCAGCTCGGCCTCCTGATTGATCTCACAGACAAGTCAACAAATCAAGAGGGCATTTTACCTTTTCACTGACTTAGATTAAACATTTCCAGAACACGGCTCATGTTAATGCTAATGGAACAGTAACAAGGCCACCTGTACAACTGGTTACTTACAATCACTATAACTCATCTATGCAAATGAAAAGCTTTGTAAACTACAATCAGGTATTACTATGTATCATGTGCATCAGATCTGTCAGGAATAACCTGCCAGACATATTTAGTAAAGTAAGAATTTCAGGATTGGTGAATTTCAAATTTAAGGCTAAAAAGTCAACTATGTTTTTAATTCGGCTCTTTTGGCCTAAGATATGAAATTCAGTTTGAATTCACAAGAAGTCATAGTTTAAAGTCGTCATTTTACCTCTATAAGCTAAACCCGAATAATTAATAGGAAAAAAAAAAAAGTATGTTTTTCTTGTTTACGGGAAGTGCGCAAAGATGAAATGGGTTAACTCGGTGGTTTGCAGAAATAATTATTGGCTGAATGATTGGGACGGTTCCCAATAAAATTAAAGGAAACTATGGTGTAAAACGTACCTGCTATTTTTGGTTATTGCTTTAAAAATGAATGGGAAAAAAATGTAAATTCAAAATTTCTGTTAAGGCACGGTATAACTGCTGTATTGCATCTGTGTCCACTAGAGGGAGCCAGTAGCTAAGGCCAGCTGATTACAGTATATGGTACAATAACAACAATAACAGGGTTAGTTAGTAAACGGAGAATTTAAAGTGATTTTAAAGTGAATTTCTAATTTAAGATGAAAATAGCTGAACTGAAAAAAAATCCAGCTGTACTTTCAGGTCTGCTACTCCAACACCTTAAATTCTCACTTTAGTTAATATCCCTGTAAATATAACTCTTACCGTGATCGATTACCATAGTTATTGAATATTGCACCCAGTAACACATTTATATCTCATTCTACTATCAACGAACGTCAGTACATTTTGTTTAAGGTTTGATCAGGGTGAAAAAGTGGATTCCGTATCATATGAGAAGATTGTATCCATAAATAAACACAATGTGAATATGTAGAGTCGATGCTTGACTGCTGACTCCTTCGATCACCAAATCCCGTTACCCTTCCATTCCCAATACATAACGCAACACCATGTTAAGTGGGTAAGGGCAACGACCACAGCTTTATTTAAACTAGCATACCCAAATACTGTCAGCTGCTGGTTTTACCCAGCACCCAGCAGACAGGTACACTTTAAACTTCTTCCAGAGCCTCTTCAGCCTGTCCTTCGTCATCAACCAAATTCAGGCTGTGACTCTCCAAGCCCGTCCAGGCATTATTCATTTACCAAACTTGCTGGTGCAGGAAACCTGCCACCGCAGATTCCACCCCTACTAGAGGGAGGGGGATGTGTCCCCCAAAGCCAGCGCCTGTGTCATTATTGATTGTAACCCCATATTAAATGTACAAAAATATAAGTCCTGCGCTCACTCCCATCACTCCTGGAGGCAGTAACGACCACAGTACATATAAGCCCCAATATATAGTAAAAACCAAAGAAAAAAAGGTTACCTGCGCTCTCTCCTTAATCCCTATGTATATTTAGACAAATGGAGGTCATTTAGTTACTCTAATGGCCATTGGAGGGAATACCCACCTGCCAACATCAACGCAGACCCCCCTAAGCGTTACTAGGGCCCTCTGTTTTCTCCTCAGCCTCTGGAACCCCAAAGTCTGCCATAACCCTATGAAAGTGGAACAACAAGTTTGTACAAACCTGAGAACCTGACTAGTGCAGAAGAAATGGACAAACCGCTACACTGTGAGGAATTAGCCAGACCGACAAACAAGTAGTCGTCGAGATAGTGAAGGAGAGAAGAACAGCCCAACACCCGCGCCATAATCCATTCCAACAAGGAACAGAAAACTTCAAAATAAAAACAAAAATCGAACAACCCATGAGAAGGCACATGTCGAAGAAAAATCACCCTGAATCTGACACCCCAACAGATGAAAACAATCTGGGTGAACTGGCAGCAACCAAAAAGCCAACTGGATATTGGGCCCCGGGTCCTGCCCCACAAACCAAGTCCAAAGCCCGATTGAAAGAAGCATGTCGAATCTGAAGTCCTCCTTTGAAATCCCATCATGAACCGAGGACCCCGACGGGTAAGACAGATTTCCGCCATACGCCCCAGTTCCACCCTCCTGACGGAGTAAACGGGAAAACCTGAGGTCCACATACTCACCCTTAAGTATCTTTTCTCTCACCTCCAAAGACACATGTAACTCCAGGAGGGCAATGTCACAGACAGGTCCCCCTGAAGTACTCACTTGTACCTGAAGGGGGAGCCCCAGAGGGAAGCGCATCATATGAGAAGATTGTATCCTGCGCGTCGCCCGCGTCGCCCGCTGCCCCAACGGTCCCTGCAGGCGCCACCCAGTCAAGCATCAAACGCAGCAATTGCACTAATTCTCCTTGACCCTCCC
>OW240917.1:114487607-114500684 GCA_933207985.1 Pelobates cultripes | reverse complement strand
CCTGATGGTCTTCTATGAGCAGAATTGGATTGGACCTACCATGGAGGAGGTCATGCCTATACACTGACATTGCAGAAGGACAACTATGTAAAGCTAGGGATGAAGGCAGTAGAGAGTTAGGAAAGCAAGTTTGTATTCTTAACACTACAGTGTTACTTAACGGAGTTCCTCTATGCACTTGTGACGATACTCCCTGCTCCCCGAACTTATGGCTAGAGTAAAAGGATCAACTAAAACATTTCACAAAATATGGGAACCCTGTGACAACAGTACCTTGGGACAGGGTTGATATGGCTGCCCCACCCTACAGACCATTAGAGATAAATGAAGACCACGGCTGACTCGTGACGCTGCCCGGGGTGGCCGCATTGGCCCCCTCCCACTCACCACCCTGCAAAGCACTCACCGGGTGTAAAACACCTCCGTACGAGAAGCCCATAATGTCCTTATCTCTTTTCCCTTACTTTCTACTTCTCTCTTTCTTTCTTTCCCTTCTATCAAGGGGCTGATCGACAACATTAGACATCCAACACATACACCCTGTTCCAAATTATTATGCAAATTCAATTTAAGTGTCACAAAGATTAAATATTTTGTTTTTCAGTTTAACTCATGGATGGCATTGTGTCTCAGGGCTCTTTTGATCAATGAAAACAATCTCGGACAACTGTGATAATTAGATTGCCAGGTGAGACCAATTTAAGGAAAAACTACTAAAGCAGGGTGTTCCACATTATTAAGCAGAGCAGCATTTTCATGCAATATAGGGAAGAAAAATGATCTCTCTGCTGCCAAAAAGAGTGAAATAGTTCAATGCCTTGGACGAGGTATGAAAACATTAGATATTTCACGAAAACTTAAGCGTGATCATGGCACTATTAAAAGATTTTTGGCTGATTAAGAGCACAGACGGGTTTGTGCAGACAAAGGCACATTGAGGAAGATTTCTGCCAGATCCATGCATCGGATCAAGAGAGCAGCTGCTAAAATACCATTACATAGCAGCAAACAGATATTTGAAGCTGCTGGTGCCTCTGAAGTCCCACGGACATCAAGATGTAGAGTCCTCCAGATTCTTGCAACTGTGCATAAACCTTCTATTCGGCCATCACTAACCAATGCTCACAAGCAGAAACGGCTGCATTGGGCAGAAAAATACATGAAGAATAATTTTCAAACAGTCCTGTTTACTGATGAGTGCCGTGCAATCCTGGATGATTCAGATGGATGGAGTAGTGGATGGTTGGTGGACGACCACCCTGTTCCAACAAGGCTGTGACATCAGCTAGGTGGTGGTGGAGTCATGTTTTGGGCCAAAATCATAAGAAGAGAGCTGGTCGGCCCCTTTAGGGTCCCCGAAGGTGTAAAGATGACCTCTGCAAAGTATGTGGAGTTTCTGACAGACCACTTTCTTCCCTGGTACAGAAGGAAGAACTATGCTTTCCGTAATAAAATCATCTTCATGCACGACAATGCACCATCTCATGCTGCAAAGAATACCTCTGCATCAATGGCTGCTATGGGGATAAAAGGAGAGAAAGTCATGGTGTGGCCTCCATCCTCCCCTGACCTCAATCCTATTGAGAATCTTTGGAGCATCCTCAAGCAAAAGATTTGAGGGTGGGAGGCAGTTTCTATCGAAACAGCAGCTCTGGGAGGCTATTCTGACATCTTGCAAACAAATTCAAGCAGAAAATGTCCAAAAACTCACAAGTTCAATGTATGCAAGACTTGTGAAGCTGCTATCAAATGAGGGGTCCTATGTTAAAATGTAAGTGATCTGTTAAAATGTTTACAAAGTTAATATGTTGATATAAGTTTGATTGAAATAGCTTTTGATTTCAGTAAATATGCTGCAAACACAACAAATGACAATTTTCAGTTCTTTACAACCTATAAAGTGTTTTGAAACTTACTGTGCGTAATAATTTGGAACAGTGCATTGTAAGTTTTTTTATGTTTAAAAAAAAAAAAAACTTATCATTAGGAGGTTTGTTCAATAAAATTTGAATTGTACTCTTAATAGTTGATAACATGAGAATTATGCTGACTGTTATTTACATCAATTATTTAGGTAAATGAGAAAAATATTATTTGTATAATAATTTGGAACAGGGTATATACTGGGCTGGCGATTTCCACCTATAGCACCTGTTTGCCCTGCCTAGTCACAGAGGGTACCCCAATCACCCATCATCATTTGCAATTGCATTGTGGAGCTATCACTGCATACATAGGCACATGTCTAACAATCTTAATAATGTATAGAACAGTTGAAAATCCCTTGACAAACAGCAAACTTGTGACCACCTGTGTACCGAGCACAATGTTTTAAGGCTTCCTATGTTTCAATGTGTCAATGTTACTTGCCCGTTATCAGACTTTTGCACAAGTCGATATGCAAATGTTATTGCTGATTCTGTCAAGATGAAAAAAATAAAGAATTAAAAAAAAAAAAGTAAAGAAACAAGGAAAAGGAAGAGAGAGAAAAGATAGCATGGCTAAGATCACATAATTGGTCACAAGTACCTTAGGAATATATCTAAGAAGGGAGAGGGAAATGAAAAGATAACACATTATGGCATGATTATCTTTCAGTATTCCATTTATACACACATTCTAGGGTTGCCAACTGACCAGTATTTTACCAGTATTTGGGGCGGTGTGGCCAGTGCCAGTATTGCAATGCAGGGGCCGGTATTTCTGTCTGCAGGAACTCTGATAGGCTCTCCCAGATCTGTAGGTATCTCTGCCAAAGCTCACTGAGACAGCCAGAGTGGGGAGAAATACTCAGGCAGAGTAGGAGAGATACATACTTGCAGATCTGGGAGATCCTCTCAGATTGATATTTAGCTCCGCCCTCTTCCTCCTGCTTCGTCTCCTCACTCACACTCAGTGAGGATAGCTCCTCTGTGTATGCTGAGGCTGCCTCCTGCTTGCCTGCCTTCCCAGCACTGAAAGTTTGTATGTCAGTGCCTGTATGACCCTGCCTGTGCATGACACTGTCTGTATGTCTAAGTCTGTATATCACTGTATGTAACTTTCCTCTTCCAAATGTTGCACATCCCCTGACATTGTGTCCAGTGACATCATGCATACATAATTAATTGTGCAAATTAGCATGGCTGGTATTTTTTTTCCAAGAAAGGTGGCAAACCTAACATTCACTGACTTGCACTCACTACAGTCTCACTGTAAATATTATATTACCTAGTTGGGCCAACACAACTCTTTCTCTAGCACTCCTTTTGCCTGAAATCTGGGAGCTGGGATATGATGTCACAAATCTCAACAGCCTTTCACACGGTCACTTTATTGCGTGGAAGCAAATTGCATTTTGCTCCCTCGCAGTTTCTCCTACACAGCATTGCACAGCCCAGGTATGAACGGCTCACCAGGAAATCTTATGGATTTGTGACATGCCAGACTAGCAGTGCATGGGCTCTGCTCTGACACGAGGAACACCAGGGGCTAGTTGTACTCGTGACCTTTGCCTTTGTTTTTCCTTCCACACTTGTATGAACAGGCAATTCTAGGAAGAGCGTAAGGGAGGTTTTAAAAGCTCCTTTTTACCAATATGTGGGTCATATTGACCCCACAGGCCTTTTAATTTGATTTATTTTTAATTTTGAGAGACACACACACACACATATATATATTGTGTACAAATTGATATAGGCTAGCACTCATGGTCTTGTAATGTAAAATTTCTTCCTTTATTGAAAAATCATTAAAATGTGCAGATCGACATTTTAGTCCTGATCTGGGACTTTCCTCAGGATCATATATACCACTAGATCCTGAGGAATGTCTCGGACCGGGACTGAAACGTCAATCTGCAGATTTTAATGATTTTTTTTAATAAAGAAAGAAATTTTACATTACAAGACTGAGTGCTAGCCTATATCAATTTGTACCTATTGGATATTGAAGCCTGGGCTGTAAGTACCCGACCAGGATATATTTGTTGAGCATGAAGTGCAAGGAAATTCGAATGACATATACATATACACATATAACCCATTGTACAGTGCTACGGAATTTGTTGGCGCTATATAAATAATAATAATAATATACATATACACATACATACACATATATATATATATATATCTTTGAATTCTATGTGTCGTCTTGCTCACAAATGCTTCAGACTTGAGAAAGGGAGGTTCTCTCGAAAGCTTGTCATTTAAAAATTCTGTTAGTCCAATAAACAAGGTATTACAAGACATGAATTCTATGTTTTTTACACACACACACACACACACATATATATAATATATATATATATATATATATATATATATATATATATATATATATATATATATATATATATATCACAAATATATATTTATTTTTCTAATATAAAATATTGGTCCTGTAGTGTTAAAACCAACATCTAGCCCCCCTAGCTCTCCCTTTCCCCCCCTAAATATAGTAAAGCCCAACTTGTATCCAAGTCTGAAGCTGCTGCCTCTGCCCTTGAACTGCCTCTGTTTGCTGACATCATCAGAAGTGGTGGTCTAAGCCAATCTCAATTCTTCCCTATAGGATTAGCTGTCAAAGAGCCAGATCAGGGGCAGAGTCAGCACAAGCCAAACACAGCCCTGGCCAATCAGCATCTTCTCATAGAAATGAATTGAATCAAGTTCAGTGTCTGCATGCAGCGCTGCCCAAGGAAGCACCTCTAGCAGCCATCTAAGGAGCAGCCAGTGGAGTCATCACTAGGCTGTAATGTAAACACTTTATTTTCTCTGAAAAGCAAGTGTTTACAGCAAAATGCCTGAAGGGAATGATTCTATTCACCACAACAAATGCAATACGCTATAATTGTTCTGGTGACTATAGTGCCCCTTTAATTATTTACTAGACACGTGCATTCGTTTTCATCCGAATACAATTTCGTCCGAAAATTCAGGTTTTTACGTATTTGTTTATTGAAACGTAAACGAAAGCCCTACAAACAAAATATAAACGAAATGCAAGGGCAAATGCCGAATGCTGAAATTACCGATTCGATTCGTTTAGTTTATTTAATAGACTCTGTGCTGCAGGGGAATTAACCCCCACAGCACAGAGAAACAGTGCGCATATAAAAATAAAATAAGGAGGGAGCCAGCAGCACTACCAGCTCCCTCCTTGTAATAAATATTAATTCCAAATCCCCCCCCGCCACCCCGGCATTAAAACCTATGGGGGTCACTCTGACCCCCATTTTGATAAAAGGGAGGTTAAATCCTCCTGCATGCCGCGAGTAGAGGCATGTCGCCTAAACAAATTTAAAAGTACAGACAAAGGTACCCCCATTCCCCTATGGTCGGGAACACAAATACCTAAAATGGGGGACATAGTGCCCCCCGCGCCTCCATCCGTGACCTGCAGGTGGGGGCTATTAATCTAAATGGGGGGACCTAATGTCCCCCCCAGGTCCCCGCCCATGAGCGGTGGGTGGGGACCACAAATAATAAAGTGACTAGGGGTCCTCAAGCCCCTAGTCACCCCCCAAATAAAAAAAACCCTACCTACCTCCCTCACCCCAATAATAGTGAAGGGGGCAAAAAATTAAATGGGATTGACAAATAAAATTTTTATTTAGTAAGAAATCATTCGTACGAAACGAAAATTTCAATGGTGCACATCAGCACATTATTTACTAGGTTTGAAAAGACCAAAATTCTGAATTTCTTTTCTACAGCTCACACAAACATAAATACTGTACTTCTAAATTCATGTTTTATTAAAAAATATTTTTGGTCACAAGTACAGGTATCATGGAGGTGATCTGAAGCAGCTGGCTGTTGCATTCTTTAGATGAATCGGGGTCTAAAAAAAACAATTCTTTTAATATCTATAGCTGTCAAAATGCAGCTTCCAGCTAGCTTGAGACTTGCAAAAGCATTATGGTAGAATCAAAGCCTTTCAGTTTTCAGGCATTTGATCTGGTTACCGCATTCTTTATTTCATTGTGAGGCTTGTGGAACAGAATTTCAGCAGTTAGGTTTGTGTGCAATAAAAGCTTAGCCTCACATTGCCTTCAGCAGTGCTTACAGACATTATTGCCAATAGAAAACATTGGATACTTTGGCACTCGAAGCTCACAATTTAAATTAACGCTTTGACTTATTGTTTATAATCACAAATCCTATTGAGTCTCTACGGGAAATCATGGCGGAATTCGACTGGTATGTGCGATCTCTAATTTTCAGACTAATTATTCTAAGTCATTAATCTTAAAGGGACACTCCAGGCACCCAGACCACTTTTGCCCATTGGAGTGGTCTGTGTGCCAACTCCCACTACCATTAACCCTGCAACTGTAATTATTGCAGTTTTCATAAACTGCAATAATTACCTTGCAGGGTTAACTCCTCCACTAGAGGGCACTTCCTGCTTCACAGCACAGGTTTTCTGTGCAAGAGCGTCGCTGGACGTCCTCACGTTGTGTGAGGACCTCCAGCCTTGCTCAATTCCCCATAGGAAAGCATTGAAAAGCATTAGGTCTCCTCAGCCAACAGGCGGGATCAGTCTCCCCCGCCAACTGACGTGATGAAGGGGAGGAGCGACCTGAAACCACCACCGAGGGACATCGACGGGGTTCTCAGTTAAGTCACTGAAGGGGGTTTTCACTCTTTCAGCAACCAGGGATGGGTGGTGGGAGGGGGAGGGGACCTGCAGTGCCAGGAAAACGGATTGTTTTCCTGGCACTGGAGTGTCCCTTTAAATGTGACTATTTCCCCAACACAGCACTGATCACTTGGCAATCAGTACCTGTTCTGTTGGTGCCCAACACAGATGTGCTGTCTTGGGATATGACCAGCGAGATATCTTAATGTATACACAGTTAATTTTGTCCTTAATTCTGTGGCTGATGACATGGCAAAATGGAGTTCATGCTTTCTATCTTTTGGCAGTATCAATGCCGTTAAGATGACAATCCTGCCTACATTGTAGTTTCTCTTTCAGACCATTCTGATATATATTCTACCGGCATACTTCAGGTCCTTGGGGACAGAGAATTGGAAATTTATATGGTGTGGCAAGTCCCAGAGAATAGCCCATACCCAATTTATATTTCCCAAACTGTTTAGCCCTACCATATTTCAAAAACTGTGGCTACACACTTCCCAAGGGTTGAAAGCTGGACAGAGGCAGATGATTGTAAGTGGTGGGTGGCCTTAGAATCAGCTAGTGTCAAGGCTGACTGGAAAAGCTTTGCCATGGATTAGGGTGGAGGAAAGTTGATGCTTGGCCACTTCCAACCGGTTTGTCAAGGAAACTCTCTCGCTTTGGCACCACCAAGGTTTTACCTCACCGCCAAGCCAAAGTTTAACCACACCACGGATCCAGGATCAATGCTCCCCCTGGTCAGAACCCCAGACTTCACGGTAGGTATGCATGGTACAATTCAGGGCATTTTACGGCATTACTCTTTTCTCTCTATAATTAATGTTCAAGCTCTGCTTGAGGTGATGACCATCTTGGACCACCTTAAGAGCAGTGGCATCTAGGATTCATATTTAGGCTGGTGCACATGGTGGGCCAGGGACAAAAGTAGGGGGGGGGGGCGGTTATACATACATATACACACACACTTAATCCCTCTGCAAAGTGCAGTCTCAGCCATGTAGGTAATGTGTCACACCTTAGATTCATCTGCATTGTCCTTTCAGCTCGCATGATGGGTACAAATCACAAACTACATTTAATCTATTCCACAGAAACCAAGCCTTACAACATCATTGACATTGTTTGAATATCTTTGTCTTCAGGAATCTCTGGCACCTCAGAACATATCTTTAATTTATGGCATCCTGGTAAAGGGCAGATATCTGTTAGCACCTCCTTGTATTAGTAAATGGTAGTAAGATTTCCAAACAACATTTACGAATGAGGAATGGGATAAAATGACACATCTTATACAAAGGATGCCGGCTTCAGCCTGACTTCAGGAAACTCCTATAAATTTTACTCAAGGTAGTACATGTGATCCTTTAGTACCAGACACATGCTAGCACTGTTTCCGTCACATCTGGTAGGACTGCAATATAATACAGCCTGTGTCTGGTCTGCCATAGACACAAATGTTCGGAAACACTAGGATGAGCATTTGAACCAGCACGATATCACTTTCATCATAGCCAGTTACCATATTATATATGATTGGTAGTGCTGAGATGAGGAAACCATTGCCTTAACCAGATTAGAGGTTCAATGATATATTCATGACATGCTACGGAGTTCGTTAAGGGGCTAAACTGACTGTTTGATTTATTCTGTTATTGTAATAATTCTATATGCTCTCATGATATGGGTACTATCAACTCTTGTATGGGTTTATTCTTGATCTGCTATGTTTTTGATTATGCTTATCAATACATATACATTTTGATATTTACAACTATTGCTTCATGTTATACGTTACAAACCTTTTGGTATTCCTTTCTGTACAATCCTTTGATGGCCTTGCTTTTATGGAAGATAAAGCTAAATAAATGTCTATTTAAAATAAAGCTTTGAGCAGATTAAAGCTTTCTAAGCAGATAGGGCAGATGGCAAATACACCCAATACCACAGGCTACTAAAATATGGCAATAAAGTTGCTACTTCAAAGCCAAAATATTCAACTGACATAGCCAAATGAAAAGGTGAAATATGTTCGAGCAACACATGATTAACCCCTTTACTGCAAAGCAAAAAATAAATAAATACCAAAGTATATTTGGTGTCTTGGAAAGTAAGGTTTAAATATAGTTTTAATTTCGGTAGTATGGATAACACATGATTTAATAGAAATAATTGACTGCTCAATCACATAATAGACAGATGTGGAACAGAGAAGTAGCAAGATGGAAGGTAATAGACACCCTTCCTATACTGCCCTCCACTACTGCCAAAAAAATAAATAAATAAACCCACAAACAACCAAAGCTGAATTCTGTTTTTTGGTTCTCCCTGTAACCCGATATTCCTCCGCTGACATCACTCCCCTCTCAGAAGGGGGACAGATGTCAGGTATGGTGGGCTTAGGAGAGGGCATGTGTAAAATGGGACAGGGGGTGACACCATTGACTATCAGAGTGCAGAATTTTGCATTAGCCTTCTGAAACTGTGACAAATGACGCAGATGGAGGTAAAGTTACACCATGGGCAGCCAAGGGTTTAATCTACATGTGTGCAGTGTTTTAGATCAGTGAAGTTATCATAGTGCTTGAAGTAATCCTTTTACAATATTTTAATATACTTGGTCTTCAAGTTTTTATAGTTGCAAAACACAGGATAAGGATTCATGTTCTGTAAAGATATGTTTTGGTGAAAAATTATCCTTTAACTGATGAAGGCTTTTTATCCTGCGCGGAAAAAAAACCAACCCAAACTTTCAATGCACCTTACTGTTTTTCAGGTTATTCCCTTTTGATGCAATTCACACACCTAAGATCAGATTTTGTTTAACAGACTTATTTGAAAGTTGTTGGGGAAAAAGTTTAATGAGGTCAGCTTAAAACCTATGTTTTGTTTAACACTGATCCAAATTTATTCTGTTCAATTGGATTTTAATAAAACTTGGATGAAGACATCTTGGATTGACCTTTATAGTGCTCTGAATGTTGACTGGCTGTCAAGTATTTCTATTTCACAGCGAAGATGAAAAATTCAGAACATTTTACTGTTCCTAAAAGGAAATAAAAAAATCTCGACTTGGTCTTTCACAGAAGACCTGTAATTTGCTCAATTTAAATTAAAGATAGTTTGACAAGTTTATATGAAATGTGACCAATAAGATAATATATAACTTACCAATATTCGGATGTTTTAGAAGGCGGCAGATTCTAGCTTCGCGTTCCAATTTCTGGTGATCTAGAGAAAGAAAAATACATAAAAATAAAAATCGTACCAAAACAATAGTTACAAGCAAGGATTTATACAGTTTAAAATCAGAATAACTAATAAATTAAGAGAAATATCAACTCTTCCTATTCAGTATGAAAATTCCCTGCTATAAATCGCCATTCTATATTTGCACCTTCCTGTAGTATATGTTAGCTGGATTATGTGGGCTGTGCAAAATTCAACCCAAAATGTGCCTTTCCACCTAGCTTCACAAAACATCTAATCTTTCCTGACAGTGTTAATACCTGCAGCTAGCTTCCCTCTTCTACTCATGACTCCGATGTCCAAAGCACCACTAGTCAGCTGTTGTGGTTATGAAGGCAGGAGTACCCTGGTGCAGTCCCACAATTTGACACTTATCGAAGGCGCTCTTCAGAGATATCACCAATATGAACGTTCCCCTTCTACATTATTGCTATCAAGCCTTCTGACTATCTTTCAACAGATTTCATTACGGTTAAAAAATTAAATATAAATTTGTACAAAAATTATGCATCTATTGATGAAGCTTCAGCTTTATCTGTAAAGAAGACGTTCTGACACCCAGAACATCCCTCCTCAGCGTGCTGTGTCAAAAAACTGACTTTTTATGCAAAAATCTGTCAATCTTTGTGTTTGGGCAAGGAAAAGAGCACACATAAATATTGTACAAGTGTCTGTGTGCAGGTATTTTGAGAAATTTTATGTTTTGGAGAGTGTATAAACATTCACAAAAATTGATGATTCATTATACCCTATTAGTAAGCTATTTTGCACTCTAATGAGGTAACCATGTTACAACACTGTGATTGAGAATGACTGATTATCGTGCTGTACAGAGCAGGATAGTAAAATATGCTGAACCTTCAGGTTAATATAGCCATTTTACAGCAAGGTTTCTTACACTTTGGGAACATATCTTCTAGAACTTATAAGACCGTAATACAGCTAAAAAAAATTATGACAGGGATACTACAGACTGAAGTTCAGTTTAGGGCATTATTCACATAATACATTGTCAAATTCTACACAGTGGGTTCAGTTGGCAGCAAATCCATGCAAGCATTTATCAAATTGGTGCACAAGTAAACAAAAGTCACAAAATTGAGCTAAATGTAGCTGTCAAGCCAAAACAGAGTGAAAGGAAATACTGAGAATGAACAACAATTTGATTGACATTCTTCAATGGGTTCCGCTCAGTTCAGTTTTAACATAGAGAGAACCTAAACTCCATTTGCATATCAGACTAAACCAACCTCAAATTCAAAAGCCAAAACAAAGAAACTGCACTCAATCCATAGATACAAACTTGGGTGCAACCAAACATGGGGCCAGCCCCAAGAACCACAAAAGTAGTTTGTAGTCACAGAAGAAAGAAATAGGCAAATTTATTGGAACTACAGTGCTGGACAACGTAGTTCCAATTCATTTGCCTGTCTAAGCCTTAGAGTGCCTGGACCTTTTTCTTTTTTCTGCTCTAACTACATAGGTGCTCCAGTTCCAAAATACTATCTGGCTCCCTCTGCATGAGAGATGACAGCAAGCTCAGGTGATCATTTCAGCATTGGTGAGCTAGATCAGTGAGGTGTGGCTGATAACCCCTAAGCACAGTGAGCAAGGCTTTTGACTTAGGGAGGCCCTAGGCAATTTGCAAATAAACCATAACAGAACATAAAAGAGACTTCTGAAAACAATCAACTGCTAAATTACAGTTTGCAGGTCCCATCTTAATTCTTGATCTTAACTCATCTTTTGCTGTTACAGAGTACATAAACATTTTTTATATCAATCTGATACCACCGAAGACGTTGAATGTGGACACATGACAGATATGGCATTCCCACACTTTCAGCAAATGGGTTGTGTTTTGTTAAACATATTGTAAAGCTGGACATATTTTTAGATATAAATTACAGTTTGCAACTACCTGTCGATATCAAATTAATATTTAATACAAGCATCCTTTGCCTACAAAACAGCATCATATCTTTTAGGTATACTTGCACACATAGGTGCAGGTAGGTTGTTCCAAACATCTTTTAACATGTACATGTAGATGTTAAGATACGATTGAATTGATTTAATAATTTGTTTTCAACGGCTGACCTACATTTGTTGACAGTAATCCTTAAAGGTTTATTGAGGTCAGTATATAAAATGTTCTGGAAGTGGAAGGATTTGTGTGTAAGATTTCCAACATTCATTTAAACAGTCAATCCCGTTTGTGAATGAAATCTTATGAATGAATTGTTCTAATTGCCATCTGGTGAGATACACTCTAAATAAATAAATAAATAAACCTACGGCAGATTGGAAAAAAAAATTCTGCCTGCGTTTAACCTATTCCATACCACTACACAAAATTTCTAATCATCCCTCCACCACCAATATGAATCACCTTTGTGCTTTTTTGCTATTGCATTAATATGAATGCAATCAAGCCAGAAAGTGTGCCACATTTGTATCTTAATTATTTATTTTTAACTACTCAAGTATAATTCTGGAGAAATATTCAAGCAGCAGTAAATGGTACATGCCTCAAAGAATACTCACCTGTACCAAGTGGTGGAGAGAAACACCTCAAACAACAGTACCGAGACTGCCCTCATATAATGAATAAAGGAATAATCAAAGAGACACTCCATCTCAATGTTTACATTTCAGGGTTAAAATGCCTCAAGAGGCATAGCCCCTAAAGGTTCTTCCACCAAAGCAGCCGAGTGAAACTTGACTATTTCAATCAGATGGTCTCAGAGGGTGCAGTATGGCATTAGACATGTGCAATGCGTTTCGTTCCGAATGTAATCGAATGTGCCAAACGAAACCGAATTGCTGAAGTGCTTTGGATTTCTGAAAAGTGGCAAAACAAGAGGGGGAGGGAAAATTATGTGAATGATGGCAGGAATCTAGACCAATAAGCTTATTCCTGGCATTGGGAGCCTTATAGATGTGTAAGTGGTTGTGGTGGCAGTACGGGCACCTAATCCTACCCCTAAATATGTGAGTGGTTGTGTTGGTTACTGTTAGGGTTAGAGGTAGGGTTTGGGGTTAGGAAGCCCTACAGATGTGTAAGTGGTTGTGGTGGCAAGAGAGGGATGCTCACGAATTGCCGAAGTCCCGAATTGCCAAAGTACCGAATTTCGGAAGTGCCGAACCAAACTGAAGTACCAAATTTTTTTTACTTACCCGAATTTCCAAACCAAATTT
>OW240917.1:114471026-114487507 GCA_933207985.1 Pelobates cultripes | reverse complement strand
GTTGCCCATGCACATCCCTATGGCATTATGCGGTGCATGCACACTAGCCTCTTAATGCTTTCTTATGGGAAAGCACTAAGTTAGTGGAGATCGTCAAGATTGATAATGTCAGCCAATGAGGCAGGGCTGGCCGTGTAGAGAGCACCATGGTGAGGAAGAAAATGCATGTAAACTCTTTTACTTGAACACTGAGCCGATCACTGTTCTGATTGTTGTATATAATAAAAACCTCTGAATACTATTGTCACCAGAACTAAAGATTATTGTATTTGTTCTGGTGAGTATAATGATTCCTTCAGACTTTTTGCAGCACACATGGTCTTTTCTGAGAAAAGGCAGTGTTTACATTACAGCCTAGTGATTCCTCAGATGGCTGCTAAAGGTGCTTCCTGGGGCAGTGATGCACAGTGTGTGAACAGCACTGCCATTCAGCGTGTCCAGCCTTAGCATGGAGACACTGAACTTTCCTCACAGAGATGCATTGATTCAATGCACCTATATGAGGAGATGCTGATTGGCCAGGGCTGTGTTTGGCTTGTGCTGGCTCTGCCCCTGATCTGCCACCTTGACAAGTTCAGCCAATCCAATGTTTTCCTATGTGAAAGCATTGTGATTGGCTTTGAATAACACTTCTGATGATGTCAAGCGAGCAGGCAGATCAGAGGCAGAGCCAGCAACAGCAGATTTGAATAAAAGGTATGATTTTTCTATATTTAGGGAGGGCTAGGAGGACAGAATTCTTATATAAATGATGCTATAGGCATCATATCAACTCTAGCTTAATGAAGCAGTTTGGGTGTATAGATCAAGTCTCTGCAATCTAACTGCTTAATTCTCTGTCATTTAGTTAAATCACTTTTGTTTTTGTTTATGAAGCCCTAGCCACACCTTCATTTTCAAACATATGTTAAATTGCTATAGAAGGTTTTATCGCCTGCTCTGTAAATTGAACTTTAATCACACAAGAGTCTTGCACGGTTTAGGATGATATATAATAGAGCAGAAGAAAAACTCTAGATTATACAGAATGTGCAATAAAGGATCCTAGTATAGATTCCCTTTCCGGCAAGTGCAAGTCACATGCATGGAGGTGTGACTAGGACTGTATAAGCACAGTGATTTAACTCATAAATGTCAGGGAATTGAGCAATATTGTGGTGCTCGGTTAAAAAAATATTATAGCATTACAAAAACAAACTTTATTCCTCTGCCTGTTTCTTTAAAGCCCGCCACCTCCCCTGGGTATGTAAATGGTTAGACATTTTTACACTAAATGGTTTTCAGTATGGAAGTACCTTGGTGAATTGGTCTCCACTAGTGGTTGTCTTAACCCTGCAATGTAAACATTGCAGTTTCTCTGAAGTGGTTTAGATGCCTATAGTGCCCCTTTAAACACTCCGATACACCAACAATATGGAGCTCATAGAAAGGAGGGTAATTAGAATAATTATAATAATAATAACAAGAAAGGTAATAGGGAGGAGTCGGGCAACTATAGGCCAGTAAGCCTTACTTCAGTAGTGGGGAAAGTGATGGAAACCATGTTAAAGGATAGGATTGATGAACATCTAAAAACACATGGATTTCAAGATCAGAGACAACATGGGTTTACTTCAGGGAGATCATGCCAAACTAATCTTATTGATTTTTTTGATTGGGTAACTAAAATTATAGATCAGGGTGGTGCAGTAGACATTGCTTACCTAGATTTCAGTAAGGCTTTTGACACTGTTGCACATAGAAGGCTTATCAATAAACTGCAATCTTTAAGTTTGGATTCCAATATTGTTGAATGGGTAAGGCAGTGTGACAGGCAACAGAGGGTTGTAGTTAATGGAATATATTCGAAGCTTGGACTTGTCACCAGTGGGGTACCTCAGGGATCTGTACTTGGACCCATTCTCTTTAATATTTTTATTAGTGATATTGCAGAAGGTCTTGATGGTAAGGTATGTCTTTTTGCTGATGATACTAAGATATGTAACAGGGTTGATGTTCCAGGAGGGATAAGCCAAATGGCAAATGATTTAGGTAAACTAGAAAAATGGTCAGAATTGTGGCAACTGACATTTAATGTGGATAAGTGCAAGATAATGCATCTTGGATGTAAAAACCCAAGGGCAGAGTACAGAATATTTGATAGAGTCCTAACCTCAACATCTGAGGAAAGGGATTTAGGGGTGATTATTTCTGATGACTTAAGGTAGGCAGACAATGTAATAGAGCAGCAGGAAATGCTAGCAGAATGCTTGGTTGTATAGGGAGAGGTATTAGCAGTAGAAAGAGGGAAGTGCTCATGTACAGAACACTGGTGAGACCTCACTTGGAGTATTGTACACAATACTGGAGACCGTATCTTCAGAAGGATATTGATACCTTAGAGGGGTTCAGAGAAGGGCTACTAAACTGGTTCATGGATTGCGGGATAAAACTTACCAGGAAAGGTTAAAGGATCTTAACATGTATAGCTTGGAGGAAAGACGAGACAGGGGGGATATGATAGAAACATTTAAATATATAAAGGGAATCAACACAGTAAAGGAGGAGACTATATTTAAAAAGAAGAAAAACTACCACAACAAGAGGACATAGTCTTAAATTAGAGGGACAAAGGTTTAAAAAATAATATCAGGAAGTATTACTTTACTGAGAGGGTAGTGGATGCATGGAATAGCCTTCCAGCTGAAGTGGTAGAGGTTAACACAGTAAAGGAGTATAAGCATGCGTGGGATAGGCATAAGGCTATCCTAACTATAAGATAAGGCTAGGGACTAATGAAAGTATTTAGAAAATTGGGCAGACTAGATGGGCCGAATGGTTCTTATCTGCCGTCACATTCTATGTTTCTATGTTTCTAATAACAAAGTGGTACAGAAGGATGTTGTCCTTAAATAGGGACATTTGGGAGGTATGCAATATGACTACTTGTGACTTACTAGATAAACAAAATATACAAACACAAGAAGTCATAATTACATTAACATCTATAAAAATTGGTCTAGAATAAAATATTTAGGGTTATCTACTTCCTAACCACTACACTTACAAGATACAAAAGTGGTTTTCAAAACATTATCTTGCTTACTAAGCTTCATCTGACATGCTTAGAGCAGCTTCTAGCTTGGAGGGATGCATTCCAGCTACATGGGGGCTGCCATCAATCTGTCAAATTGATGACTGCAGGGGAGGTTGTGTCATAGGCTGGGGACTCAGTTTCCACAAATGGTCAAAGGTTTCACATAAAAATATAGTGTAAAACAAATGGAGCAAGTCTGTCCTATGTGACAGTAAAATGTAACTAGTTAGGGCTTGCTAAAATATTCCAGGTATGGAAAATTATGGGGGTCTGTCATCACATCACACTCTCAAAACAGACTATACCTACCTATATATATATATATATATATATATATCTATCTAAAGTAAGAGTGCCTTTAACAAAAAAGAACAAACAAAAAAAGTATATATAATTAACACGTAGTAAGGATTAAACAGTTAAACTTTTTGCCCTCTTTTACAGGCCTACCCGAACGTCGGTTACGGTACACCAAAACCGACTTGTACCACCACTACTATAACTTGGCTTATTGTCCCCCACTACAAATATATACACATACATACATATATACACATACATACATACATACATACATATATACACATACATACATACATATATATATATATATATATATATATTTATATTTATATATTATCTCTATCTATATTAAGGGCTTGCACTCCTGGTAATATTCGATGATGCCCGGTGCAGGTCTTGCAAAGTCATGTAGATGTAGCAGAAAGGACCGCACTCCAAGTTCTTTATAGAAGTTTTCAAGTAAAATGTAACTTTTATTTAATCCATATAAAAGTGTCAACCTTTCATCCCCCACATGGAGCTTTCATCAGGACAAGAAAAAAATTAAAATAAAAAAAATAAAGTTTTTTTTCTTTTCCTGATCAAATATTACAAAAGACTACAAAATATTATGGAAGTTAGCAAGCTGGATCAACTTAACAGAGGTGGAAAGATCAAAGATAGATCCTGGCTGCTGCGGAAGTACAAGGATATGCCCGTACTGGAGGTGCTGGAAACAGCTAAGCAAAGACTGCCAGTACTGGCAACCAGACTGAGCAGATACACCAGAGAAGCAGAGGCTAAGAGAATCAATGCCCTCTTTACCAAAGATCCATCCAAGGTGTATGCACAGCTACAGGGTAACCACCACATCTCCTCGCAAGACCCACCCAGAGCTGAGGCCGAACAGTACTGGAAGAATATCTGGGAGGCCCAGTGGCTAGGAGACCTGAAAGCAGACCACTGCATGCTGCCAGCACACATAAAGAGATGGTCAGCTCCAGGACCTGACATGATCCTCAACTACTGGATAAAGAAGTTAACAGCGCTGCATGCCTTGCAGCACAAATGAACCAGCTACTAGCAACAGAATCCCACCCTGACTGGCTAACACAAGGCATAACAATACTGGTCATGAAGGACCCTTACAAGGGAACAGCCCCATGCAATAACCTGCCTCCCCACAACATGGAAACTCCTGTCAGGCATCATGGCCTCCAAGATCCAAGGGCAATACTCCGGGGATTGGAAACAACACCAGAGGATCAAAACACAAACTACTGGTAGACCAAGCAGTCACAAGGGATTCTAAGACCAGACAGACCAATCTGTGTACGGCCTGGATTGACTACAAGAAAGCCTATGACAGAATGGATACTGGAATGCTTGGCTCTCTACAAGGTCAGCAAGACAATAAGAGCCTTCACCAAGAACTCGATGGGCAAGTGGAAAACAACTCTAGAAGCCAATTCAAGGACAATAACTCAAGTGAACATTAAATGTGGCATATACCAAGTTGATGCACTATCCTCAATGCTGTTCTGCATAGGCCTCAACCCCCTTAGCCAGATTATAAGAAGAGTGGATACGAATACAGGTTCAAGAGTGGATACGAATACAGGTTCAAGAGTGGAGCTACCATCAGCCACCTACACTACATGGACAACATCAAGCTGTATGCCAAGAATGAGCGAGACATTGACTCATTGGAATGTCCTTCAGACTAGAGTAATGTGGGTGGATGATCGCAAACAGAGGGAAGATGATCAGGACAGAAGGAGGTGAAGTTCCAGAAGGCCAAATAGAAGATGTAGAGAACAGCTACAAGTACCTGGGGGTACCTCAAACGCATGGCAACCATGAGGAAGAGACAAGGAGGATAGCAACATCCAAGTACCTCCAAAAGAGTCCGACAGGTCCTGAAGTCTCAGCTCAATGGCAAGAACAAGATCCAAGCCATCAACACATATGTCCTACCAGTCATCAAGTGCCCAGCTGGAATAATAACCTGGCCAAGAGAAAAACTGGTCACCATGGATGTCAAGACCAGGAAACTACTCACTATGAATGTAGGATTCCACCTGAAACCCAGCACCCAGAGACTGTACACTAGCCGGAAGGAAGGAGTGTCAAGGCCACAGTCCTGGATGAAACACTGAACATCCACAAGTACATCATAAAGATAGCTCCGAAAGATGAACTGCTAAGGGCATGCCTGAGACTTCCACAGATCGAGGATGCAGAAAAAAAGTAGGTTCTTGGCAAGACAATCCTCTCCATGGGGTGTACCACCAGCAGATAGTGGATGTGGCTCACATGACAAAATCATACCAGTGGTTGGAAAAGGCAGGACTGAAAGACAGCAGTGAGGCACCAATCCTAGCAGCACAGGAGCAGGCACTCGGCACCAGATCAATAGAAGCTGGAGTCTACCACACCAGGCAAGACGCAAAGTGCAGACTGTGCAAAGAGGCCTCCGAGACAGTCCAGCACCTAGTAGCCAGATGCAAGATGTTAGCAGGAACAGCATACACAGAGAGACACAACCAAGTTGCTGGGATTGTGTACCGAAACATCTGCACAGAATATGGATTGGACCTGCCTATGTCCAGATGGGAGATACTACAAAGGGTAGTTGAGAATGACAGGGCTAAGATCCTGTGGGGATTCAAGATCCAGACAGACAAGCAAGTGCTGACCAACCAACCAGACATCGTGGTAGTAGACAGGGAACAAAAGACTGCAGTCATGGTGGATGTGGCAATATCCAGTGACTATAACATCAGGAAGAAGGAACATGAGAAGGTGGACAAAAACCAAGGACTGAAAGAAGAACTAGAAGAATGTGGAAAGTGAAGGCAGTAGTAGTCCCAGTTGTGATAGGAGCACTCGGGACTGTGTGGTTATTTCAAGGAGCACAATACTTGAACAAAAATGAGCTGCACGGTCGAGTTGCCAGAAAGAAACCTGTACTGCACCAATGCCACAAAAAAGCCAGTTACAATATGCCCAACACCACCTTGACATGCCTCACAGCTTCTGGCAGACTGTAATTTAGAATAACAAGACCAAAATAGAGCTTTATAGTAACAACCATAAGCGTTATATTTATAGAAGGATCAACAAGGCCTATAGTGAAAACAATACCATCCCCACTGTGAAGCATGGTGGTGGCTCACTGATGTTTTGAGTGTGTGTGGAATCTTGATGTTTTGAGGCACTGAGAATCTTGTGAAAATTGATGGCAAGATGAATGCAGCATGTTATCAGAAAATACTGACAGACAATTTGCATTCTTCTGCACGAAGCCTGCACATGGGACGCTCTTGGACTTTCCAGCATGACAATGACCCTAAGCACAAGGCCAAGTTGACCCTCCTGTGGTTACAGCAGAAAAAGGTGAAGCTTTTGGAGTGGACAGCATAGTCTCCTGACATTAATATTATCGAGCCACTCTGGGGAGATATCAAACGTGACAACCAAAGACTTTGCATGACCTGGAGACATTTTCCCAAGACGAATGGGCAGCTATACCACCTGCAAGAATTAGGGGCCTCAGACAAATATTACGAACGTCTGAGCTCCATCTGCTGATCGTCTGCACTAAGCAAAGGTAGCCTTTTGGAAGACTACACTAAGACTCTATCCTGCACAGCATCATTTATATTTAATCTAACCACCCTGTACATTTTATTTTATATATGCTGTGCGCATTGTATATTTTCTTGCCTTTATACCTTGTCTGTCATGCTAAAGTGTAGTTTTGCTAGCCCTGTATGTAATGGTTTTATTCACCTATATGTATTCCTCTATTTCCCCTCTGATTTCTGACTGACCTCTGACCCCTCCCTTCTTTTATTGATATGTTTGTTTTTTATTTGAATAACTATCCCTTCATCTCTGTGCCTAGATACATATCCCCCTCCCTCAGCTTTATTGCAAGCCTATCTGACCCTCACATATCTTTATTCAATAGCCTGATTTCAGAATTATCAAGCCCCAATATTGCTGTAAGAAAGTTTGATACCCGCCCTCCAGTGGCGTACACACAACCACGGGGCCCCGGTGCAAAACTGATCCATGGGGCCCCCCCCCCCCTATCCCCCCCACCGCCACCACATCTCCCCCACCGCCACCCCATACAGACACACACAGAAATACATAGACACACACACACAGAGACGCACACACAAACACACACAGACACATACATAGACACACACATACACACAGATACATACAGACACAGTCACATACACAGAGACACACATACATACACGCAAAATATTTTAGTCACCCTCCTATTACCTACCTTTTAGGTGCAGGAGGGTGACTTCCCTGGGGTCCAGTGGCTCAGGTTGATGGGTTGATGGGTCTGCTTCCTCCCGCGCGGGCTTCTGGTGGTTGCTGGGAGGAATGACCGTGGCAGTCACTTCCTCCCAGCGTCTGACATCATCAGAGGGGGCCCGGTCCCGGCAATTATACCGCGTGGACAGGGCCGCAACACATTGCAGGCCGGGCCCCCTGGAGTGACGGGCCCGGTTACAGCTGCGACCGCGCTATGTATGCCGCTGCCGCCCTCCCCTCACCACCACACCGCATACTCATTACATTTATAGATTGTCCGTCCGACTCAAATTTTAGATAAGTAAAAATAACAGGTGTACACACTGCCTCTTATTAGTACACTCCTGCACTTTCTTAACCCATAAAACTTAATATTTACCCTACCTCCACCTGCTCTTAATATTCCAATTATTTCCAATTTACTTTTTCCCAGTTTAGCAAAGTCTTCTCCTCCTCTTTATTTCCAACTTCTCCCTCAGTATAAAATCTCTCCTTACACCCACTTCACTCATCCCCCCATCCACATGTGCCCTTCTCTGCTACACCCCCCTCCCCCCTTTGCTCATCTCATGCCTTGCACTCATTTTTTTACTCTCTGACTCTTACCCACAATCGATCTCATCCTAGACCCCATGCATACAAAACCCACACACCTCCTGTCACTTTCTTTCCTCCTGCTTCTAGCAGCTGGTGATGTCTCTCCCAACCCAGGGCCCTTCACCTTCTCTACACACATTAAGAAAACCAGAAACCCCACAAACCTCATCACAATACCCTGCCCTTTACCCTCACTTACCAACATTCAGTGTGCACTTTGGAATGCCCGCTCCATCTGCAGTAATTTAAAATCAACAGCCATACACTACTTTTTCATCTCAAACTCACTCACACTACTGGCACTTACAGAGACCTGGCTGTCCCCCTCTGATAGCGCTACTCCTGCCTCTTTATGTTTTGGTAGGCTACAATTCTCTCAAACTCCCAGACTCAACTGCAAAGGAGGTGGTGAAGGGATCCTTCTCTCCCCTCAATGTACCTTTCAACCAATCATAACTCTTCCTTGCCCTATTCTTTTGAAGTACACACTGTCCGCCTATTTAAACCCACTCCTTTAAGAATTTATATAATCTACCACTCCCCCTAGATGACATGCAAATGTATTTGTCCTTCCCTGATCTCTCCCCGTCCCTCTTGACTAGTGTCTCTGACTGCCTCTCTGCTATTTCTAACTGGATGGCTGCCCACTTCCTTAAATTCAACTTGACCAAAACTGAAATTCTGGTCTTTCCTCCCTCATGTGTTGCTACTCCTGTATATGTCTCCCTCCAAGTCAACGGTGCTACCATCAGCTCCACCATGCAAGCTCGCTGCCTAGGTACAGACTTTAAG
Source organism: Pelobates cultripes (assembly GCA_933207985.1). Classification (NCBI taxonomy): domain Eukaryota; kingdom Metazoa; phylum Chordata; class Amphibia; order Anura; family Pelobatidae; genus Pelobates; species Pelobates cultripes. Next base: position 114,478,413 of record OW240917.1, on the reverse strand, counting down.
CTGTTTGCAATGAACAAATGAAACAAAAGCAATTGAAATAGCGCAACACCATAAATGCTTTGAGTGGTTTCTCCAAATTCAAAGAAAGCAAAAAGAAAGAAAATGCAACTTATAATGAATTTTCTAGTCTTCAAATTATTCATCCCCTTCATGGCAAGCATCTTTAGTCACCCTTAGAGCACCCTTTTGTGGTTATGACCTGCAACAAACAAGATGCATAGCCAGACACTAGCTTCTGGCAGCATTACTGAGGAATCTTCACCCATTGCTCATGAGCAATGACCTCCAGTTCAGGAATATATTAAGGATCGTGTGCTGCAACCACCTTCTTAAAACTCCACCAGAGATTTTCTATGGGGTTCAATTCAGGTAACTGATGGCCACTGCAGGACTTCTTGACGTATGCTTGGGATCATTGTCTTATTGGAAGGTCCAATGACGCCCAAGCTTCAGCTTCCTCACAGACAGCATTACATTTTCTTTTAGGATTTCCTGATACCTCAATGAATCCATCTTGCCTTCCACATGCTGCAGATTTCCCATGCCAGAGAGGGCAAACCAACTCTAGAATATCACTGAGCCACCACCATGCTTAACTGTAGGCAGAGTGTTCTTTTCAGTGTATGGTTCATTCTTCTTCCCCCAGACATAGCGCTGATCCACTGGGCCGAAAAGTTCTAGTTTTGTTTCATCACTCCACAGCACTGTATTCCAAAACTTCTATTTAAACTTCTATTTACTTATTTATATGATTTTGAGCATATCTGAAAATTCTTTTTTTGCGCTTTTGGATTAGTAGTGGTGTACATTTTGGAGTTCTGGCATGAAAACCTTCTGCATTTAGTACGCACCTTACTGAGCTCGCTGAAACCTCAGTGATTGTTGCCACCAAGTCTTGTGGTCACTCAAGTGTTTTTCACAACCTGCCTTCTCAGAAATCTAATTGTAGCCATAGATAGCTTCCTTTTTTTGCCCCATCCAGGCAGTGTAACCACTGTTCCTTCAACTTTAAACTTGTGAACTATACTTCCAACAGTGCCTTCCCTATCCTTTTGTATCCTGTTCCTTGTTTGTGAAGGGCAATGTTATCTCCTATTAACTTTGTGGATCATTCTTTTGACTTAACCATATTTCTAACATGAAGTCAACCATGACACTCAACAAACCCCTAGCTAGTTCAGGTATTTCAAGTGTTCCAGCTCAAGCACACCTGTTGCAAATAATGAAGCTGATTGATTAGTTCCATAAGGTGTGCTTGAGACAACACCTGTTTTGCATATTTGTGCTGTTGTGAGGGATTCTATTCAGGGGGTTGAATGTTTTTGAGACTGGAGAAGTCATTATGAGTACCATTTTCAGTTGAATTTGGGAAAACCACTCAAAAACATTTGTTGTGTAGAGCTATTTCAGTTGCTTTTGTTTCATTTGTTCATTGAGAACAGCTGAAAGTCTGTACATTTTGGCAATAAACCTGATTTCTAGGGGGTTATATTTGGGAAGTCATGGGAAAAGGCCTTGTAGAATCACCTTTAGCAGCAATAATTTGAAGTAATTGAATTGTGTATGACTCTCCCATTGATTTGGAGGAATTTGGGTCCACCCTCCTTTCCAACGTTGCTTCAGTTCATTGAGGATTGCTGGCATTTGTTTATCCGCAGCTCTCTTACGGTCCCGTCACAGCATTTCAATCTGATTGAGGTCTGGGCTATGACTGAACCACTGCAACACCTTGATGGTCAAACTCTAGAATACTTTGGTATACAGAGGAGTTCATGGTCGACTCAATGTCTGCAAACTTCCCAGATCCTGTGGCTGCAAAACAAGCCAAAATCATCACCCCTCCACCATTGTGTTTGACAGTTGGTATGAGGTGAGGCCTTATGGTTGAACATTTCCACATTGGTCTTGCCTGTTCCAAGGACATTGTTCCAGAAGACTTGTGGTTTGTTCAGATGCAACTTTGCAAACCTAACCTGTGCTGCCACTTATTTTATTTTTTTCGACAGAAGAGGCTTTCTCCTGGCAACCCTCCTAAACAAACCATACCAAACCAAGTTTCCCCCTTCTCCCCCCAGTAAGTGGGTTAATCTCATAAGAGCAGACATTAGGTTGCTAGAGTAGGACCTGGAAAATGGGGTACACTGACGTTGGGGTAGGCTTATGCAATTTTTGATCATAAACTGTAACTAAACCCCCATTATTTTTGCCTAAGTTAGGGGTAAAAAAAAAAAAAAAAAGAAGTTGCTAGTGGATGGGTGAATGCACTAGATCTTGTGTATTGTATAGTATTATTATTATTATTATTATATAGTAGTAGTCCCAGTTGTGATAGGAGCACTCGGGGCTGTGACTCCCAAGTTGGGGGGATTGGCTTTAACATATTCCAGGTAGAACGTGGTCCAGAAGAGTACAGCTCCAGGAACAGCTAAGATACTGTGTAGAACCCTTAACTACCAGGCCTCTGGTAGAGGACCCGAGAATGAGGAATGAGCATAACACCCAGGAGGTGTGAGAAAAACAATTTATTTTTTCCAAATATAAGATTTTTTATTATATATCAGCTGGATTTGAGGTAAGCAAAATCTTAATTTAGGGAGCAGGTTATTTATAACATTAGGAAGTGAACAAACCTACCCAAGTGTTTAATGTCTAAAATCATATAAAATATAAAAAGCATGTTAATCAGATGGAAGCATCAGATAAGTTTTGGAACACTAGATTTTGAAACTGAATAAAATACATTTTTATTACACATAACTTCCCATTTTAAATAACTTTATACAAAATGCAGTGTATAAATACTCCTTCCATACCATATTTTGCAGAAAGAAAAAAAAAAAAAAAAACGACAAAAACATTCAGAAATGAAAATATAAAAACTATTTATAAGCATCTTGTTCAGTAAGAGCAGGATGAAACCGTTCTATAATTTGTTTGCCACAGACTTTACATATGGCTTTAAACTTTTAATTCTAGTTACCATGTTAATGAATATGGTCACTGTTCCACTCTAATAAAATCTATATCCTTTACACACGCATGCCGGACAAGATGTGCACCTACTCTATGTAAATGGTAAATATGAAAATGTGTGTGTGTATATATATATACACACACACATACACATTTTCATATTTACCATTTACATAGAGTAGGTGCACATCTTGTCCGGCATGCATATATATATATATATATATATATGTATATATATATATATATATTTATTTTTTTAAGTACAGTTTGGGATTTTGTTTGTGAAAAGTGTAATTTTGAGGGCAAAAACCATTACCTCTCAAAATTACATTATGTGGGGGGGTTTTTGAGAGAGAGATAAAGAGAACTATTTGGTTGTTTCAGCTGTAAACACCCACACAATTGAGTATTACAAGAAACTGCTCTCTTTGCATTGTTAAAAAAGTAAATCACTGCATCCTATGATTGAAGCAACATTTCACACAGTAAATTTCTTTTTTCTCCTTACACAAGGTCTGCTTAGGATTTCAATTAAAGTGATTTGTACTCTCAGTGGATCAGACTGCATTATACTAAAGTGACACAAACAAAACAAAACACCTTTTTACTTCTTCACGGTAAAAAAGTGTCAGTACTCTCCTTGATTAAAATCACATACCCAATATCCTCCTGGTGCTGCCAAACCAATTCTGATGAATCAAGACCTGGAATTCACAAGACCTCTTGGATTAGCATCAGATCCTTTCCGTCATGCAAGTTGGGGCCTCCATTGATTAGATTTTTTGTTCCAGCATATCAGACAGACAGACAATGCAATGCCCACTGCCATCTGGGACCACCATTGTCACGAAGGGGTGTACGTGGTCTGCAACAATCTCTAGGTAGGTTTTACGTGTCAAAGTAACAGCCACATGCATGCCAGGACCCAAAGTTTCCCAGCAGAACATTGCAGAGAGCATAATACTGCCTCCATCGGCCTATCTTCTTCCCATATTGCATCCTGTTGCCATCTTTTCACCAGGTAAATGATGCACATGCACCCAACCATCTGATCTAAAAGAAAATGTGAATCATCAGACCAGGCAACCTTTTTGTTACATGGTTAAGTTCTGATGCGCACGTCTGCAGCAAATCACAATGCATTCTGTGTTCTGACCCTTTCCTTTCATGGCCAGCATTAAAGGGAGAATATACGGTCAGGAATACAAACATATATTCCAGACATAGTGTTGGTGTGGCTGTTAAGGTGGCCTGCCCCATTCCGAATACATGGAAAAAGCTAATTTACTCACATTTTCCCCCCCATGCCAAGCCTGTCTCACCTATGCCTGCCCCACATCCATGGCTGACATCAATCTTGATATTTCAGCCAATCCAATGTTTTTAGATCTTTTAGAGATGCATTGATGCAATCAATTATTGCATCCTCCAAGGGTGATGTTCAGCATCTCCATGAAGAGTGTGGAGATGCTGAACATCAGTGCAGCACTGAGACAGGAAGCACCTCCAGTGGCCCAGTGGCCCAGTGACTGCCACTAGAGGTGTTACGAGCCAGCAAAGTAAATACTGCCTATGAAAAGGTTAAGCTGTAGTTGTTCTGGTGACTATAGTTTCCCGTTACATGTTTCAGCAATTTAAACTGCAGTAGCTCTTCTATATGGTCGGAACAGATGGGCTAGCCTTGCTCCCCGCATACATCAATGAGCCTTGGACACCCCCGAAGCCAGTTCACTGGTTATCCTTCCTTTCACCACTTTTGGTAGGTACTAACTACTGCATATCAGGAACAATTTACAAGACTTGACGTTTTGGAGATGCTTTGACCAAGTTGTCTAGTCATCACTACTTGTCCCTTGTCAAAGTCACTCAGATCTTTCTGCTTGCCTTTTTTTTACCTACTTTAAAATATGAAATTCAAGAACTGACTGTTCACTTGCTGCCTAATAAATTCCACGCATTGACAAGTGACATTGTAACAATATAATGAATGATATTCACTTCACCCATCAGTGGTTTTAATGTTGTGGCTGATCAGTGTAGAGTGAAAAATAAAAGGTCGCACTGTCACAAACTGAAAGCTGGTACCAAAGCACAGAGTGTCTGACATAGAGGTTGTTCACTTAAAGAGGTAGACAATTAGTCCCTGATGGAAACTTATACATAAACACCAGATTGAAAAAGTTGTGGCAAGAGAAACAAGGGGCAGATGTGAGATTTAAACCAAATAAACAACCACTGAATGCAAGTATATTTTGCTTTGTGTAATAAAATTAAAGAAGGGTGTTACTTTCTTTTTAAACTATTTAAAGCACTCACCCATGGTTTATGATACTGCAGACAGTACAAATGAAAGCCAAACTTCCTATATCACGACTGAAGTAAAAAAAAAAAAAACTTAAGAATTTATACTCCCTTGCTTTACATTCTAATGTTCTAAGACTGGTCTCATTGTAGCAGTAACAATGCTAATTCACATGACATTACAGTCATGAAAAAACAAAACCAAAAAACACACAAATGGAGTGATGGCATAAATAATGTAACACTGAAAATATGCAGACATAAAACTTATGTTTCCTCCCCATTTTAACATGAAGAATCAAGAAGAATGGGCAAGAGATACGTCTTATGTTTCACTGCCAAGGACAGCTCTTTAGAATATAATTCTAGATTTTAGAGTAACAGATACAATAATTTACGTATCTATATGTAGACCAAAGGTATTTACTCAATGTCTCTTTTTTGTAAATAAAAATGTGTGATTTGTCCATTCCATGACGAGTAACGCTAACGCACACAGTACTGTAAGAAGCAATCTTGTTTCAAATTACTGAAATATCTGACCTGAAACTAATGTGGTGTGAGAATGCAGGGATAAAAATAGATTTAAAAAAAAAAAAAGACACATTGGGCTATATTTCACAGTTATTGATCTCTAGGCGATAGCGGCCTTCAATTACGAGAGTGCTAAATATATTTATGAACACTTATGTGTTACGAAAAGATAAGGACAATATATATATATAAAAAAAATCTATACATAAAGCCAAGTGTTTTCACAATTTGCTTTTCCACAGTAAAAGCAGCTGTATGTGTATTATTGCCATCAGTGGAACATGCTATATTATATAAAATGCAGTTTTCTGGATAGACAGAGACAACATTCATCAAGTAACCATACATCTGCTGCCAATGACATGCAATGACTAAGGGGTAATTCTTGAAGGACAGCCCACAATGAAAACAAAAATGTTAACAGAAAGGAAGTGAACAAGTATTTGTAATTGAATGCATTCCATTGTTTAAAAGCAAGGCATACCAGACCAACCTGATAACAGTAATATAAATAAATTTAAAAAAAAAAATGAATGGAGAATGACATTGTGTAAAGTCCAACAACATACATAAACAAATAAAAAATAAAAATAAATAAACAAATAAAAACCTTCAGGAATGAGTTACAGTTTGTTCCAAATCTTAGAGTTGCTTATTTTTTTAATTATTTTGCAAAAGAAAATATATGTAGCACCTTAAAGGACCACTATAGTGCCAGGAAAACATACTTGTTTTCCTGGCACTATAGTGCCCTGAGGCTGCCCCCACCCTCAGGGTCCCCCTCGCGCCCAGCTGGGGAGAGGAAAGGGGTTAAACTTACCTTTTTTCCAGCGCCGGGCAGGGAGCTCTCCTCCTCCTCTCCGCCCTTGATCCTCCTCTTCGGCTGAATGTGCATGCGCGGCAGGGGCTGCACGCGCATTCAGCCAGTCTTATAGGAAAGCATTCATGCTGCTTTCCTATGGACACTTGTGTCTTCTCACTGTGATTTTCACAGTGAGAATCACGCAAACGCCTCTAGTGGCTGTCAATGAGACAGCCACTAGAGGCTTTAGAGGCTGGATTAACCCATTTATAAACATAGCAGTTTCTCTGAAACTGCTATGTTTATAAAAAAATTGGTTAATCCTAGAGGGAACTGGCACCCAGACCACTTCATTAAGCTGAAGTGGTCTGGGTGCCTAGAGTGGTCCTTTAACATTGTAACTATTTGTATAATCTTACAATACATGCAGCCACACTTACATAGAAATATATGAATGAGCACTCATGGTATGCTCATAAGTTTTTATTTTTTTTGTTTTTAATTCTTTATTTAGGACAGGCACAAACAAAGCACTGAATCACGCATATTGAACATACAGTGCCCATTTTACAATAATTTACCAGTACAAATACAAAAAACAAATCATAATATTGAAGTTACAACAGTCAAGGACATGTTTGGCAAAAAAGTCAATAGGCCACTATCCTCTGACACATTGGACTTACTGTCCATTGGAAGCTGTATGTCCAAGAAACACGCATAGACACTTTAAGCATCTCCTGGGATGTCAGACAGGGCAGTAGTGGTTGAGGCAGT
>OW240917.1:114331402-114470926 GCA_933207985.1 Pelobates cultripes | reverse complement strand
TGATCCCTTACCCTATATGCACTCTTAATCCTCTACACACACACACACACTGGGTCCTTTACACAGTAGATCTCCTACACACACACACTACATTCCTTGTCAGCAAACACATACAACATTCTCTAAACACACCCTCTCTGCAACCCCTACACACACTACGCCACCTATACACACACACTTCAGCCCGTATGCACACACTCGCTGCATCCCCTATAAAACTATGCCCCCTATACACACACTCTCTACAGCCCCTAGCCACACATATTACACCACAAACACAAATTAAATTGACCTATTTATACAATACCACACCACACTCTACACACACGCAATCCCACAAGCAGGCTCCAAACATATGCACCATGCACTTTCCTGGCCCTTTTGCCCTCTGGTATCCCACTTGTGGAGACACCAGAGACAATTTAAAAGCAAACACAGCGCAAGCATGTTATTAAATTTGCTTGCGCTGCGCAGAACAAATTCAGGGCCTTTTTCTAATGCCAGAGCTTTTCAGCGGGGCTCTGCGCATTGAACCAACATGCTCACTTTGAGAGGGGGCGTGTTGTCATGTTGTCATTAGTGATGACAAAACACACACTCTCTGGCCCCGTCCCCTTCTTAGGGGGCCGCTCTGATTGAAAAATGCCCGGGACTAATTTTTTTCCCAGTCCGGCCCTGCTGGGAAGAGTAAGACACAAAGGGGTTGGGAGGATTTAGGAGACATACAAAGAGGGGGGGTAAGAGACAAACAAGGAGCTTGTAAGAGATAAACTAAAGGGGGTGTAAGACACAAAACTTAAAGAAAAAAATATACAAAAAAATCATATTAACAAAAAATTATATTAATAAAATAAAAATAGCCCCTATCCTACCCCACATACCCTCTCTTTCACACTACACATACACAATGCATCCTTAAACATACACAGAAACACACAATGCATCCCTACTCACACACAGACACACCGAGACATACAATGCATCCCTTACACACACACACACACGCAATGCATTCCTTACACACAAACACACACTGAATCCCCTATACACACACACACACACACACACACTACATCCCTTACACAAATTGGTATCCCTATACACTACATTCCATAAGAACACACATACACATTACATCCTCTACAGTAACACACAACACATCCCCTACACACATACACTCCACTCCCTGTGAGCGAACTCATGTGTGGGCCATGTAGGTGGACTTATTGGCAGGCCTTGTAGGCATACTCACGGTCAGGCCCTGGCGACCCAGACATTGAGTTGTGTAAGGGGCCAAAGAAAATTGAGCTGCTTCCTGTTCATTGATTTTTGTGAACACTATTATAAACAGCCTCCAGAGAGCGTGTTCTACACTAGACCAGTGGAACCACTGCCCATCATCATCCTCTTGTCCTCATCTGGTGGTAATAAGGCAATCCAGTATATTATTAGTGGCACCAATCTCTAATTTACCTCACTTTAAAGGGACACTGTAGTCACCAGAACCACTACAGCTTACACATTATTAAGGGGGTTGGGGTAAAACTGTGAGTTACTGCACCTGGTGACACCAACCCTAGTGATGCCACTGACAAGAAGCCATTTTAAAAAAATTCCTTTCTGTCCAGTTCTCTTTAGTCTTGGAATATCCATTTAGTATTCTGAATAACTGTATCTAAATTAATTAAAAACATACATTATATATATATAATGGTTCACTGGTTTTGCATCTTATCCTAAATTGTGTTCCAAGCAGTTGTATACTGCAAACACAAATTAAAAGGAATCCATGTTTAAAATGGAATGAGGCAAAAATGTGATTCTTTGTTAAACTAATTTGCATATGCCCACCCAGATTCCTTTGCGGTTGTAACATCACTGCTGATTTGGGATTTCTGTGGGAAAAGCAAGTCTTATGGCTTGACTGGTGTGCAGATTTTTGTTTAGCATTGTATTAACTATCCACATACTTCAGGTGGAAGGGGTTTTCAATCACAATTTTCCCCACCATAACCTAATTGAATTTTGCTTCCCAAGCACTACCAAGCCTTACTAAGCAAACCAGTAACCAACCTCATGCTGAAGAGTTGCATTAACAACGAAACAGCTGTCCATGAGTGGTTCACTGGTTTTGCATCTTATCCTAAATTGTGTTCCAAGCAGTTGTATACTGCAAACACAAATTAAAAGGAATCCATGTTTAAAATGGAATGAGGCAAAAATGTGATTCTTTGTTAAACTAATTTGCATATGCCTACCCAGAATCCTTTGCGGTTGTAACATCACTGCTGATTTGGGATTTCTGTGGGAAAAGCAAGTCTTATGGCTTGACTGATGTGCAGATTTTTGTTTAGCATTGTATTAACTATCCACATACTTCAGGTGGAAGGGGTTTTCAATCACAATTTTTCCCCACCATAACCTTTTTAGATTTTGCTTCCCAAGCACTACCAAGCCTCAATTAGCAAACCAGTAACCAACCACATGCTGAAGAGTTGCATTAACAACGAAACAGCTGTCCATGAGTGGTTCACTGGTTTTGCATCTTATCCTAAATTGTGTTCCAATCAGTTGTATATTGCAAACACAAATTAAAAGGAATCCATGTTTAAAATGGAATGAGGCAAAAATGTGATTCTTTGTTAAACTAATTTGCATATGCCCACCCAGAATCCTTTGCGGTTGTAACATCACTGCTGATTTGGGATTTCTGTGGGAAAAGCAAGTCTTATGGCTTGACTGGTGTGCAGATTTTTGTTTAGCATTGTATTAACTATCCACATACTTCAGGTGGAAGGGGTTTTCAATCACAATTTTTCCCCACCATAATCTTTTTGGATCTTGCTTCACAAGCACTACCAAGCCTCCATAAGCAAACCAGTAACCAACCTCATGCTGAAGAGTTGCATTAACAACGAAACAGCTGTCCATGAGTGGTTCACTGGTTTTGCATCTTATCCTAAATTGTGTTCCAAGCAGTTGTATACTGCAAACACAAATTAAAAGGAATCCATGTTTAAAATGGAATGAGGCAAAAATGTGATTCTTTGTTAAACTAATTTGCATATGCCCACCCAGAATCCTTTGCGGTTGTAACATCACTGCTGATTTGGGATTTCTGTGGGAAAAGCAAGTCTTATGGCTTGACTGGTGTGCAGATTTTTGTTTAGCATTGTATTAACTATTATATATATATATATATATATACACATACATTATATTATATATATATATATATATATATATTTATATATATTATCTCTATCTATATTAAGGGCTTGCACTCCTGGTAATATTCGATGATGCCCGGTGCAGGTCTTGCAAAGTCATGTAGATGTAGCAGAAAGGACCGCACTCCAAGTTCTTTATAGAAGTTTTCAAGTAAAATGTAACTTTTATTTAATCCATATAAAAGTGTCAACCTTTCATCCCCCACATGGAGCTTTCATCAGGACAAGAAAAAAATTAAAATAAAAAAAATAAAGTTTTCTTTTCCTGATCAAATATTACAAAAGACTACAAAATATTATGGAAGTTAGCAAGCTGGATCAACTTAACAGAGGTGGAAAGATCAAAGATAGATCCTGGCTGCTGCGGAAGTACAAGGATATGCCCGTACTGGAGGTGCTGGAAACAGCTAAGCAAAGACTGCCAGTACTGGCAACCAGACTGAGCAGATACACCAGAGAAGCAGAGGCTAAGAGAATCAATGCCCTCTTTACCAAAGATCCATCCAAGGTGTATGCACAGCTACAGGGTAACCACCACATCTCCTCGCAAGACCCACCCAGAGCTGAGGCCGAACAGTACTGGAAGAATATCTGGGAGGCCCAGTGGCTAGGAGACCTGAAAGCAGACCACTGCATGCTTCCAGCACACATAAAGAGCTGGTCAGCTCCAGGACCTGACATGATCCTCAACTACTGGATAAAGAAGTTAACAGCGCTGCATGCCTTGCAGCACAAATGAACCAGCTACTAGCAACAGAATCCCACCCTGACTGGCTAACACAAGGCATAACAATACTGGTCATGAAGGACCCTTACAAGGGAACAGCCCCATGCAATAACCTGCCTCCCCACAACATGGAAACTCCTGTCAGGCATCATGGCCTCCAAGATCCAAGGGCAATACTCCGGGGATTGGAAACAACACCAGAGGATCAAAACACAAACTACTGGTAGACCAAGCAGTCACAAGGGATTCTAAGACCAGACAGACCAATCTGTGTACGGCCTGGATTGACTACAAGAAAGCCTATGACAGAATGGATACTGGAATGCTTGGCTCTCTACAAGGTCAGCAAGACAATAAGAGCCTTCACCAAGAACTCGATGGGCAAGTGGAAAACAACTCTAGAAGCCAATTCAAGGACAATAACTCAAGTGAACATTAAATGTGGCATATACCAAGTTGATGCACTATCCTCAATGCTGTTCTGCATAGGCCTCAACCCCCTTAGCCAGATTATAAGAAGAGTGGATATGAATACAGGTTCAAGAGTGGATACAAATACAGGTTCAAGAGTGGATACGAATACAGGTTCAAGAGTGGAGCTACCATCAGCCACCTACACTACATGGACAACATCAAGCTGTATGCCAAGAATGAGCGAGACATTGACTCATTGGAATGTCCTTCAGACTAGAGTAATGTGGGTGGATGATCGCAAACAGAGGGAAGATGATCAGGACAGAAGGAGGTGAAGTTCCAGAAGGCCAAATAGAAGATGTAGAGAACAGCTACAAGTACCTGGGGGTACCTCAAACGCATGGCAACCATGAGGAAGAGACAAGGAGGATAGCAACATCCAAGTACCTCCAAAGAGTCAGACAGGTCCTGAAGTCTCAGCTCAATGGCAAGAACAAGATCCAAGCCATCAACACATATGTCCTACCAGTCATCAAGTGCCCAGCTGGAATAATAACCTGGCCAAGAGAAAAACTGGTCACCATGGATGTCAAGACCAGGAAACTACTCACTATGAATGTAGGATTCCACCTGAAACCCAGCACCCAGAGACTGTACACTAGCCGGAAGGAAGGAGTGTCAAGGCCACAGTCCTGGATGAAACACTGAACATCCACAAGTACATCACAAAGATAGCTCCGAAAGATGAACTGCTAAGGGCATGCCTGAGACTTCCACAGATCGAGGATGCAGAAAAAAAAGTAGGTTCTTGGCAAGACAATCCTCTCCATGGGGTGTACCACCAGCAGATAGTGGATGTGGCTCACATGACAAAATCATACCAGTGGTTGGAAAAGGCAGGACTGAAAGACAGCAGTGAGGCACCAATCCTAGCAGCACAGGAGCAGGCACTCGGCACCAGATCAATAGAAGCTGGAGTCTACCACACCAGGCAAGACCCAAAGTGCAGACTGTGCAAAGAGGCCTCCAAGACAGTCCAGCACCTAGTAGCCAGATGCAAGATGTTAGCAGGAACAGCATACACAGAGAGACACAACCAAGTTGCTGGGATTGTGTACCGAAACATCTGCACAGAATATGGATTGGACCTGCCTATGTCCAGATGGGAGATACTACAAAGGGTAGTTGAGAATGACAGGGCTAAGATCCTGTGGGGATTCAAGATCCAGACAGACAAGCAAGTGCTGACCAACCAACCAGACATCGTGGTAGTAGACAGGGAACAAAAGACTGCAGTCATGGTGGATGTGGCAATATCCAGTAACTATAACATCAGGAAGAAGGAACATGAGAAGGTGGACAAAAACCAAGGACTGAAAGAAGAACTAGAAGTATGTGGAAAGTGAAGGCAGTAGTAGTCCCAGTTGTGATAGGAGCACTCGGGACTGTGTGGTTATTTCAAGGAGCACAATACTTGAACAAAAATGAGCTGCACGGTCGAGTTGCCAGAAAGAAACCTGTACTGCAGCAATGCCACAAAAAAGCCAGTTACAATATGCCCAACACCACCTTGACATGCCTCACAGCTTCTGGCAGACTGTAATTTAGAATAACAAGACCAAAATAGAGCTTTATAGTAACAACCATAAGCGTTATATTTATAGAAGGATCAACAAGGCCTATAGTGAAAACAATACCATCCCCACTGTGAAGCATGGTGGTGGCTCACTGATGTTTTGAGTGTGTGTGGAATCTTGATGTTTTGAGGCACTGAGAATCTTGTGAAAATTGATGGCAAGATGAATGCAGCATGTTATCAGAAAATACTGACAGACAATTTGCATTCTTCTGCACGAAGCCTGCACATGGGACGCTCTTGGACTTTCCAGCATGACAATGACCCTAAGCACAAGGCCAAGTTGACCCTCCTGTGGTTACAGCAGAAAAAGGTGAAGGTTTTGGAGTGGACAGCATAGTCTCCTGACATTAATATTATCGAGCCACTCTGGGGAGATATCAAACGTGACAACCCAAGACTTTGCATGACCTGGAGACATTTTCCCAAGACGAATGGGCAGCTATACCACCTGCAAGAATTAGGGGCCTCAGACAAATATTACGAACGTCTGAGCTCCATCTGCTGATCGTCTGCACTAAGCAAAGGTAGCCTTTTGGAAGACTACACTAAGACTCTATCCTGCACAGCATCATTTATATTTAATCTAACCACCCTGTACATTTTATTTTATATATGCTGTGCGCATTGTATATTTTCTTGCCTTTATACCTTGTCTGTCATGCTAAAGTGTAGTTTTGCTAGCCCTGTATGTAATTGTTTTATTCACCTATATGTATTCCTCTATTTCCCCTCTGATTTCTGACTGACCTCTGACCCCTCCCTTCTTTTATTGATATGTTTGTTTTTTATTTGAATAACTATCCCTTCATCTCTGTGCCTAGATACATATCCCCCTCCCTCAGCTTTATTGCAAGCCTATCTGACCCTCACATATCTTTATTCAATAGCCTGATTTCAGAATTATCAAGCCCCAATATTGCTGTAAGAAAGTTTGATACCCGCCCTCCAGTGGCGTACACACAACCACGGGGCCCCGGTGCAAAACTGATCCATGGGGCCCCCCCACCCTATCCCCCCCACCGCCACCACATCTCCCCCACCGCCACCCCATACAGACACACACAGAAATACATACAGACACACACACAGAGACACACACACAAACACACACAGACACATACATAGACACACACATACACACAGATACATACAGACACAGTCACATACACAGAGACACACATACATACACGCAAAATATTTTAGTCACCCTCCTATTACCTACCTTTTAGGTGCAGGAGGGTGACTTCCCTGGGGTCCAGTGGCTCAGGTTGATGGGTTGATGGGTCTGCTTCCTCCCGTGCGGGCTCCTGGTGGTTGCTGGGAGGAATGACCGTGGCAGTCACTTCCTCCCAGCGTCTGACATCATCAGAGGGGGCCCGGTCCCGGCAATTATACCGCGCGGACGGGGCCGCAACACATTGCAGGCCAGGCCCCCTGGAGTGACGGGCCCGGTTGCAGCTGCGACCGCGCTATGTATGCCGCTGCCGCCCTCCCCTCACCACCACACCGCATACTCATTATTACATTTATAGATTGTCCGTCCGACTCAAATTTTAGATAAGTAAAAATAACAGGTGTACACACTGCATCTTATTAGTACACTCCTGCACTTTCTTAACCCATAAAACTTAATATTTACCCTACCTCCACCTGCTCTTAATATTCCAATTATTTCCAATTTACTTTTTCCCAGTTTAGCAAAGTCTTCTCCTCCTCTTTATTTCCAACTTCTCCCTCAGTATAAAATCTCTCCTTACACCCACTTCACTCATCCCCCATCCACATGTGCCCTTCTCTGCTACACCCCCCTCCCCCCTTTGCTCATCTCATGCCTTGCACTAATTTTTTTACTCTCTGACTCTTACCCACAATCGATCTCATCCTAGACCCCATGCATACAAAACCCACACACCTCCTGTCACTTTCTTTCCTCCTGCTTCTAGCAGCTGGTGATGTCTCTCCCAACCCAGGGCCCTTCACCTTCTCTACACACATTAAGAAAACCAGAAACCCCACAAACCTCATCACAATACCCTGCCCTTTACCCTCACTTACCAACATTCAGTGTGCACTTTGGAATGCCCGCTCCATCTGCAGTAATTTAAAATCAACAGCCATACACTACTTTTTCATCTCAAACTCACTCACACTACTGGCACTTACAGAGACCTGGCTGTCCCCCTCTGATAGCGCTACTCCTGCCTCTTTATGTTTTGGTAGGCTACAATTCTCTCAAACTCCCAGACTCAACTGCAAAGGAGGTGGTGAAGGGATCCTTCTCTCCCCTCAATGTACCTTTCAACCAATCATAACTCTTCCTTGCCCTATTCTTTTGAAGTACACACTGTCCGCCTATTTAAACCCACTCCTTTAAGAATTTATATAATCTACCACTCCCCCTAGATGACATGCAAATGTATCTGTCCTTCCCTGATCTCTCCCCGTCCCTCTTGACTAGTGTCTCTGACTGCCTCTCTGCTATTTCTAACTGGATGGCTGCCCACTTCCTTAAATTCAACTTGACCAAAACTGAAATTCTGGTCTTTCCTCCCTCATGTGTTGCTACTCCTGTATCTGTCTCCCTCCAAGTCAACGGTGCTACCATCAGCTCCACCATGCAAGCTCGCTGCCTAGGTACAGACTTTAAGCTGTTTGCAATGAACAAATGAAACAAAAGCAATTGAAATAGCACAACACCATAAATGCTTTGAGTGGTTTCTCCAAATTCAAAGAAAGCAAAAAGAAAGAAAATGCAACTTATAATGAATTTTCTAGTCTTCAAATTATTCATCCCCTTCATGGCAAGCATCTTTAGTCACCCTTAGAGCACCCTTTTGTGGTTATGACCTGCAACAAACAAGATGCATAGCCAGACACTAGCTTCTGGCAGCATTACTGAGGAATCTTCACCCATTGCTCATGAGCAATGACCTCCAGTTCAGGAATATATTAAGGATCGTGTGCTGCAACCACCTTCTTAAAACTCCACCAGAGATTTTCTATGGGGTTCAATTCAGGTAACTGATGGCCACTGCAGGACTTCTTGATGTATGCTTGGGATCATTGTCTTATTGGAAGGTCCAATGACGCCCAAGCTTCAGCTTCCTCACAGACAGCATTACATTTTCTTTTAGGATTTCCTGATACCTCAATGAATCCATCTTGCCTTCCACATGCTGCAGATTTCCCATGCCAGAGAGGGCAAACCAACTCTAGAATATCACTGAGCCACCACAATGCTTAACTGTAGGCAGAGTGTTCTTTTCAGTGTATGGTTCATTCTTCTTCCCCCAGACATAGCGCTGATCCACTGGGCCGAAAAGTTCTAGTTTTGTTTCATCACTCCACAGCACTGTATTCCAAAACTTCTATTAAACTTCTATTTACTTATTTATATGATTTTGAGCATATCTGAAAATTCTTTTTTGCGCTTTTGGATTAGTAGTGGTGTACATTTTGGAGTTCTGGCATGAAAACCTTCTGCATTTAGTACGCACCTTACTGAGCTCACTGAAACCTCAGTGATTGTTGCCACCAAGTCTTGTGGTCACTCAAGTGTTTTTCACAACCTGCCTTCTCAGAAATCTAATTGTAGCCATAGATAGCTTCCTTTTTTTGCCCCGTCCAGGCAGTGTAACCACTGTTCCTTCAACTTTAAACTTGTGAACTATACTTCCAACAGTGCCTTCCCTATCCTTTTGTATCCTGTTCCTTGTTTGTGAAGGGCAATGTTATCTCCTATTAACTTTGTGGATCATTCTTTTGACTTAACCATATTTCTAACATGAAGTCAACCATGACACTCAACAAACCCCTAGCTAGTTCAGGTATTTCAAGTGTTCCAGCTCAAGCACACCTGTTGCAAATAATGAAGCTGATTGATTAGTTCCATAAGGTGTGCTTGAGACAACACCTGTTTTGCATATTTGTGCTGAAGTGGGTTAATCTCATAAGAGCAGACATTAGGTTGCTAGAGTAGGACCTGGAAAATGGGGTACATTGACGTTGGGGTAGGCTTATGCAATTTTTGATCATAAACTGTAACTAAACCCCCATTATTTTTGCCTAAGTTAGGGGTACAAAAAAAAAAAAAAAAGAAGTTGCTAGTGGATGGGTGAATGCACTAGATCTTGTGTATTGTATAGTATTATTATTATTATTATTATTATTATTATTATTATATAGTAGTAGTCCCAGTTGTGATAGGAGCACTCGGGGCTGTGACTCCCAAGTTGGGGGATTGGCTTTAACATATTCCAGGTAGAACGTGGTCCAGAAGAGTACAGCTCCAGGAACAGCTAAGATACTGTGTAGAACCCTTAACTACCAGGCCTCTGGTAGAGGACCCGAGAATGAGGAATGAGCATAACACCCAGGAGGTGTGAGAAAAACAATTTCTTTTTTCCAAATATAAGATTTTTTATTATATATCAGCTGGATTTGAGGTAAGCAAAATCTTAATTTAGGGAGCAGGTTATTTATAACATTAGGAAGTGAACAAACCTACCCAAGTGTTTAATGTCTAAAATCATATAAAATATAAAAAGCATGTTAATCAGATGGAAGCATCAGATAAGTTTTGGAACACTAGATTTTGAAACTGAATAAAATACATTTTTATTACACATAACTTCCCATTTTAAATAACTTTATACAAAATGCAGTGTATAAATACTCCTTCCATACCATATTTTGCAGAAAGAAAAAAACAAAAGCGACAAAAACATTCAGAAATGAAAATATAAAAACTATTTATAAGCATCTTGTTCAGTAAGAGCAGGATGAAACCGTTCTATAATTTGTTTGCCACAGACTTTACATATGGCTTTAAACTTTTAATTCTAGTTACCATGTTAATGAATATGGTCACTGTTCCACTCTAATAAAATCTATATCCTTTACACACGCATGCCGGACAAGATGTGCACCTACTCTATGTAAATGGTAAATATGAAAATGTGTGTGTGTATATATATATACACATACACACACACACACACACACACACACATATATATATATATACACACACATACATATATACACATACATATATACACACACACACACACACACATTTTCATATTTACCATTTACATAGAGTAGGTGCACATCTTGTCCGGCATGCGTATAATATATATATATATATATATATATATATATATATATATATATATATATATATATATATATATATATATTTATTTATTTATTTATTTAAGTAAGTACAGTTTGGGATTTTGTTTGTGAAAAGTGTAATTTTGAGGGCAAAAACCATTACCTCTCAAAATTACATTATGTGGGGGGTTTTTTTGAGAGAGAGATAAAGAGAACTATTTGGTTGTTTCAGCTGTAAACACCCACACAATTGAGTATTACAAGAAACTGCTCTCTTTGCATTGTTAAAAAAGTAAATCACTGCATCCTATGATTGAAGCAACATTTCACACAGTAAATTTCTTTTTTCTCCTTACACAAGGTCTGCTTAGGATTTCAATTAAAGTGATTTGTACTCTCAGTGGATCAGACTGCATTATACTAAAGTGACACAAACAAAACAAAACACCTTTTTACTTCTTCACGGTAAAAAAGTGTCAGTACTCTCCTTGATTAAAATCACATACCCAATATCCTCCTGGTGCTGCCAAACCAATTCTGATGAATCAAGACCTGGAATTCACAAGACCTCTTGGATTAGCATCAGATCCTTTCCGTCCTGCAAGTTGGGGCCTCCATTGATTAGATTTTTTGTTCCAGCATATCAGACAGACAGACAATGCAATGCCCACTGCCATCTGGGACCACCATTGTCACGAAGGGGTGTAGGTGGTCTGCAACAATCTCTAGGTAGGTTTTACGTGTCAAAGTAACAGCCACATGCATGCCAGGACCCAAAGTTTCCCAGCAGAACATTGCAGAGAGCATAATACTGCCTCCATCGGCCTATCTTCTTCCCATATTGCATCCTGTTGCCATCTTTTCACCAGGTAAATGATGCACATGCACCCAACCATCTGATCTAAAAGAAAATGTGAATCATCAGACCAGGCAACCTTTTTGTTACATGGTTAAGTTCTGATGCGCACGTCTGCAGCAAATCACAATGCATTCTGTGTTCTGACCCTTTCCTTTCATGGCCAGCATTAAAGGGAGAATATACGGACAGGAATACAAACATATATTCCAGACATAGTGCTGGTGTGGCTGTTAAGGTGGCCTGCCCCATTCCGAGTACATGGAAAAAGCTAATTTACTCACATTTTCCCCCCCATGCCAAGCCTGTCTCACCTATGCCTGTCCCACATCCATGGCTGACATCAATCTTGATATTTCAGCCAATCCAATGTTTTTAGATCTTTTAGAGATGCATTGATGCAATCAATTATTGCATCCTCCAAGGGTGATGTTCAGCATCTCCATGAAGAGTGTGGAGATGCTGAACATCAGTGCAGCACTGAGACAGGAAGCACCTCCAGTGGCCCAGTGACTGCCACTAGAGGTGTTACGAGCCAGCAAAGTAAATACTGCCTATGAAAAGGTTAAGCTGTAGTTGTTCTGGTGACTATAGTTTCCCGTTACATGTTTCAGCAATTTAAACTGCAGTAGCTCTTCTATATGGTCGGAACAGATGGGCTAGCCTTGCTCCCCGCATACATCAATGAGCCTTGGACACCTCCGAAGCCAGTTCACTGGTTATCCTTCCTTTCACCACTTTTGGTAGGTACTAACTACTGCATATCAGGAACAATTTACAAGACTTGACGTTTTGGAGATGCTTTGACCAAGTTGTCTAGTCATCACTACTTGTCCCTTGTCAAAGTCACTCAGATCTTTCTGCTTGCCTTTTTTTACCTACTTTAAAATATGAAATTCAAGAACGGACTGTTCACTTGCTGCCTAATAAATTCCACCCATTGACAAGTGACATTGTAACAATATAATGAATGATATTCACTTCACCCATCAGTGGTTTTAATGTTGTGGCTGATCAGTGTAGAGTGAAAAATAAAAGGCCGCACTGTCACAAACTGAAAGCTGGTACCAAAGCACAGAGTGTCTGACAGAGGTTGTTCACTTAAAGAGGTAGACAATTAGTCCCTGATGGAAACTTATACATAAACACCAGATTGAAAAAGTTGTGGCAAGAGAAACAAGGGGCAGATGTGAGATTTAAACCAAATAAACAACCACTGAATGCAAGTATATTTTGCTTTGTGTAATAAAATTAAAGAAGGGTGTTACTTTCTTTTTAAACTATTTAAAGCACTCACCCATGGTTTATGATACTGCAGACAGTACAAATGAAAGCCAAACTTCCTATATCACGACTGAAGTAAAAAAAAAAAAAACTTAAGAATTTATACTCCCTTGCTTTACATTCTAATGTTCTAAGACTGGTCTCATTGTAGCAGTAACAATGCTAATTCACATGACATTACAGTCATGAAAAAACAAAACCAAAAAACACACAAATGGAGTGATGGCATAAATAATGTAACACTGAAAATATGCAGACATAAAACTTATGTTTCCTCCCCATTTTAACATGAAGAATCAAGAAGAATGGGCAAGAGATACGTCTTATGTTTCACTGCCAAGGACAGCTCTTTAGAATATAATTCTAGATTTTAGAGTAACAGATACAATAATTTACGTATCTATATGTAGACCAAAGGTATTTACTCAATGTCTCTTTTTTGTAAATAAAAATGTGTGATTTGTCCATTCCATGACGAGTAACGCTAACGCACACAGTACTGTAAGAAGCAATCTTGTTTCAAATTACTGAAATATCTGACCTGAAACTAATGTGGTGTGAGAATGCAGGGATAAAAATAGATTAAAAAAAAAAAAAAAAAAGACATTTCACAGTTATTGATCTCTAGGCGATAGCGGCCTTCAATTACGAGAGTGCTAAATATATTTATGAACACTTATGTGTTACGAAAAGATAAGGACAATATATATATATAAAAAAAATCTATACATAAAGCCAAGTGTTTTCACAATTTGCTTTTCCACAGTAAAAGCAGCTGTATGTGTATTATTGCCATCAGTGGAACATGCTATATTATATAAAATGCAGTTTTCTGGATAGACAGAGACAACATTCATCAAGTAACCATACATCTGCTGCCAATGACATGCAATGACTAAGGGGTAATTCTTGAAGGACAGCCCACAATGAAAACAAAAATGTTAACAGAAAGGAAGTGAACAAGTATTTGTAATTGAATGCATTCCATTGTTTAAAAGCAAGGCATACCAGACCAACCTGATAACAGTAATATAAATAAATTTAAAAAAAAAAATGAATGGAGAATGACATTGTGTAAAGTCCAACAACATACATAAACAAATAAAAAATAAAAATAAATAAACAAATAAAAACCTTCAGGAATGAGTTACAGTTTGTTCCAAATCTTAGAGTTGCTTATTTTTTTAATTATTTTGCAAAAGAAAATATATGTAGCACCTTAAAGGACCACTATAGTGCCAGGAAAACATACTTGTTTTCCTGGCACTATAGTGCCCTGAGGCTGCCCCCACCCTCAGGGTCCCCCTCGCGCCCAGCTGGGGAGAGGAAAGGGGTTAAACTTACCTTTTTTCCAGCGCCGGGCAGGGAGCTCTCCTCCTCCTCTCCGCCCTTGATCCTCCTCTTCGGCTGAATGTGCATGCGCGGCAGGGGCTGCACGCGCATTCAGCCAGTCTTATAGGAAAGCATTCATGCTGCTTTCCTATGGACACTTGTGTCTTCTCACTGTGATTTTCACAGTGAGAATCACGCAAACGCCTCTAGTGGCTGTCAATGAGACAGCCACTAGAGGCTTTAGAGGCTGGATTAACCCATTTATAAACATAGCAGTTTCTCTGAAACTGCTATGTTTATAAAAAAATTGGTTAATCCTAGAGGGAACTGGCACCCAGACCACTTCATTAAGCTGAAGTGGTCTGGGTGCCTAGAGTGGTCCTTTAACATTGTAACTATTTGTATAATCTTACAATACATGCAGCCACACTTACATAGAAATATATGAATGAGCACTCATGGTATGCTCATAAGTTTTTATTTTTTTTGTTTTTAATTCTTTATTTAGGACAGGCACAAACAAAGCACTGAATCACGCATATTGAACATACAGTGCCCATTTTACAATAATTTACCAGTACAAATACAAAAAACAAATCATAATATTGAAGTTACAACAGTCAAGGACATGTTTGGCAAAAAAGTCAATAGGCCACTATCCTCTGACACATTGGACTTACTGTCCATTGGAAGCTGTATGTCCAAGAAACACGCATAGACACTTTAAGCATCTCCTGGGATGTCAGACAGGGCAGTAGTGGTTGAGGCAGTGAACTGCTAATGCCCTCCATGACCTCTCAAGTGAAAAAGGTAAATAACATGAAATTAAACTCCTTGGAACAATAAATAAAAACTAAAAACCGACCCAGTTATTTAAATATGTGCAATATAAAAATATAATTAAAAAAAAGGGGGGGGGGGGACCCACTGTAGGAATTCCAAATAACCCCCACTCTCCCAATACCCCGATCCCTCCAACTCCAACCATGGAGCCCACGCCCTTTTAAAAGATTGCAGCTTGGCAGAAGTCACACAGGAAAAAAAGAATTATCTCATGGACAACCTTAGAGTCATAATACATAACTCCAAGCTTAACTTAAAAAAAAATATAAACAAACCACACTAACATTTATGTCACAGCATATTGGACTTTCATTAGTATAAGCACAAATCATATTTTATAACTTAGACACATATACATACACATTAAACCATGTATCTTTTTATGCTTTAGAGTAGAATAGTTTAGATTACAGAAAATGTTAGCAACATTTCCATTGGCATTCCACATTCACTGAAAAGCAGCTCTTTCTAAAATTGTAATCTATTTATATTGAAAAGCATAGTATTTGGAAAACAAAACAGAAGCTGGCAAAATCCAGCTGAATTAAATAAAAAAAAGGTGTTAAGTAAACATCTTTTTCCAAACTAGAAATCCAAACACCGATTACCTGTCCAAAACCCAACAGATTGCTTCACTGCTTTGATCTGGATTGTCTAAATGTGCCATTTTTGTGTCACTGTCATGCTGTATATTTGATCATGTGAGCCAGTCTTCAAAGAAAGATTGAAATATTACCGTACTTTTTTAGAATGATCCTGGAACACAAGCTCAGAAACTTGGCTAGCTTCATCACAGTTAACCTTTCCAACATAGATTTATTTTCCAGATATCCGTTTACTATCCACCTGTTTAATACTATCCACCTGTTTAATAAACTAGCTTGGCCACTTCTCTTTTATACATGGCTGAATTCCAGGTAAAAAACATTCATACTTCATCAAACAAATGTATGTACAGAATACTGTGCTGTGAACCATTTGTTTTTAAAGTGAGCCTTTAGTGACACAGGTTCAGTTTGCCTGTTTTGTACTTAAAACAAGCAATATTTGCATTTTTCAATCACAATTCCAGTAATATTTTTAAATGACAAAAATGGCTTTAATTGATATATATACATATATAGTCACTTGTTAACCCTTTAGGGAAGGGGGCAATAGTCCAACTTCTAAACCAAAACAAAACCTAGAATGCAAGCTATATGTCTATTCAACGTTATTTTACCCCTTTTCTTATTAAGTGCACCCACACTTCTAAATCATTTTGTTCAGGAAAGATAGGGTTTTCATTTCATGTCAAATATGTATATATGATGCATAATTTAGTATGAATAAAATCTAATTTATTGTCAATTTCCAAAGTTCTGCATATCATTTTTACTGTGAATGTCATAAGACTGTTCACTTTTACTGGAATAAAACACACATTTGTATGCGGTGATGTCCCACAAGTACAACAATTTTTTTTGTTACTTTTCAATAAATGTTAATTATATCAGGCAATTCATTCATGAACTTGGAGCCAGTCTAGTACGCACTCCCTAGTAAGGTGAGCAGACAGCTTTGGTTTATTAATTTGCTCTGTATAACCAAGACATACTGCATTAATCCGGTCTTGCTTTACCTTTTCTCCATCTGTTACGTATACCTACTGTTGAGAGATATTTCTGAAGTCTACATAAAAACTAGTGCTGTTGACATAAGGGAACAGAGATTTACATGTCTACAGCCTGTTAGCAAAAAAGCTCTAAAAAACATGAGTGTAATACATATTACCTTAACCACTTTTTTCCAAGCCACATTATATCACACTATTTTTTTTCTCATATTGCTTGGGCACCCCAAATTATTGACGAGCAAGTCATTAAATTTTTGAGCACTTCACTTATTGCTTGTGTGATTTTGTGGTGGAGTATATCACCTAAACACTGTGTTTGTGTTTTTCCTTTTTTTTTTTTTGGTAGTACCCACAGAGCGTTTTAAGTTGCTGATCACATCCACACTGTAGTATAAAGTGCATGTTAAACAGCATAATAAATATATATATATATATATATATATATATATATATATATATATAGTTTATTTTATTTTACTTTTTTCATCTATATTTGTTTGTTTGTGTTTGGAGGATGTTTTTTGGAATCTCTTTTTTTAGGATCCAGTGCCTTAATTGATTGGTATTCAGAGGATTCCTCACTCCAGCTTCCTCAGATAATGAACACTTGCAAATTCAATGTATGAAGAAAATGTAATGCCTTTATTCTTTGTTTGACCATACCATTTTCAAAGTAGATTTTTGTTTTTAATGTATTACAGACAATAGTTCTGCCTTATCTACAATTTTGCATAAGCTTGCTACCATGGACACAACGGATATTTACAAAAATGCTGCCTCTGGGAAAACACAGCCCACATTTGGCAAACATAGATAATGTGTTAATGATTTCAAAAGGTCTAAAATCGTAATCATAAACCTTTGAATACTAACCAGCCGTCAGTATGAACAAGTTATTTGAGCACAAAAGATCACACATTTGCTTTCCTTTCTCTTTGTGATGTGAACAACAAAACATGGCGTAATTTAGATATTTACATACACTATTGCCAAGTTTAACCCCTTCCTTTAACACTTCTAGTCATGTCTCATTTTTACAGCTCCGGGGTGTATTTATCTTTGTACAGGGACCACTTCAATTTAAACAAAGGAAAATCAACACAAATATCCAAGTATTTTTTTGGCATTTCGTTGCAAATCACAGTGCAACGTTGAGGGCAGTCGTAACTGGTTCTTCAATGCAGCCCCAAATCCCATTGGCAATTTTTTTTAATCCCCGCCCTCCTTCCAACTCCTTACCTCCCTCTCCCTTTGCTAGCTCAGAGTGTGTGCATGTGCCCTGAGCCTGTAAAAAGGTCCAATACACGGCTTCTCTACATGGCTTCCAAAACATCAGACATAGGTGCTCCGAGCAGTGGTGGGGAGTTTTGTCCAGTGCTGGATTTAGGTAAGTAAAAGGGGGCATTATTCTTTTATACATGAAAAGGGGTTGGAGAAACTCTCTAATAACAGCTGCAGAGAGCTCTGCTTAAAGGACCACTATAGTGCCAGGAAACCATACTTGTTTTCCTGGCACTATAGTGCCCTGAGGGTGCCCCCACCCTCAGGGTCCCCCTCCCGCCCGGCTCTGGGGAGAGGAAAGGGTTAAAACTTCCCTTTTTTCCAGCGCCGGGCGCGGAGCTCTCCTCCTCCTCTCTGCCTCCGATCCTCCCTTTTGGCTGAATGCTCATGCGCGCGCATTCAGCCGGTCTCACAGGAAAGCATTTACAATGCTTTCCTATGGACGCTTGCGTGTTCTCACTGTGATTTTCACAGTGAGAATCACGCAAGCGCCTCTAGCGGCTGTCAGTGAGACAGCCACTAGAGGATTTGGAGGCTGGATTAACCCTCTGAAACTGCTATGTTTATAAAGAAAAAAAGGGTTAATCCTAGAGGGACCTGGCACCCAGACCACTTCATTAAGCTGAAGTGGTCTGGGTGCCTAGAGTGGTCCTTTAAGCAACTATTGGTCAGAGCTGCTCCGGGGCAACTCATGCTGCAGAATTCCCTGTGGCAGTAAGGGCACTACTGCAAACAAGCATATGAAGGGGGCCCCAAAATAAATATTGCTCTTTGGGTGACCCAGAAAAAAAAAAAAAAAGTTATTGATTTATTCTAAAGAACAGGTGCATTAAACTTTCAGATGTGATCAAAGAATTACCAAGGTGTGTGTTACATTCTACAAGCCACCACAATGTAATTTCTTGTGCACACAGAACAGTAAATGTGGAACTATTGACATTTCTTCGAAGCCTGACTGGAATAGGTAAGCTAAGAAAGACACACCTAATAATGTACACATGTCAAATAACATTACAACTTCACTTTTTATGGCTAAAGAACTAGCTTTAAAGCATTTTTTACAGCAAAGTGTGGTTAGATAAACAACAAGATATACTGCAAAAAAAAAAGTTGAAAATCAATTTTAACCCCTTAAGGACCAAACTTCTGGAATAAAAGGGAATCATGACATGTGTCCTTAAGTGTTAAAGGCCTAATGGATGCTGTGACTTTGTAACTGAGCGATCCAGAGGTAAAACTAATTGTTAACTGAGAACTGTACCAGTTCTCTTCCATCAGGTGTGGGCTGGCAGCCTTAGGCCTGGGGGAGAGGGAGGGGACATCCATTCAAGTGACCCATTGCACCAAGAGGAGAGTAAAAACACCTTTCACATGTGATTGAAAGGGGGAGGGAGGGCAGTCACCTAAACAAACAGACACACACACACACACCTGTTTATTTGACATACACTAAAACACACACTCACTGACAGGCACACGCACACACACTTACAGGCATACTGACTCACACAGACAGACATACTGACTGACACACACACAGTGGCGTACTAAGGGGGGGGCGGCGGGGGCGGTCCGCCCCGGGTACCACTCACTAAGGGGGTGTGCGTGGCGAACTTTCGCCTGGGGCGAAAAGGGACCGGTGTGCCGTATTCGAGTATCCATGCGATTTCCCATCCAGCAGCAGTAGGTCCTCTGTTCTCTGCCAACCCGCGGCAACGCTCTCGCGGATCGCGAGAACTGAGGACCCTGCTGCTGCTGGATGGGAAACGAGGATGGAGTGTACTGGGCCCCTCTTCACTGCCCATCTATGCGGTGCCACCGGACCACCAGTCGAGGAGGACGGGAAGGTAAGTGGCAGCACTTATTCCACACAACATACACACTGCATCTGCACACACACTACACACATTACAAGCTGCATTCACTATACACACACACTGCATACACTATACAAGCGCATACACTGCGCAAACAGACTGCATCCACTACGCAAACACACACTTATACATGTGTATCTGTATGTGTATCTTTTTGTGTGTCTGTGTTTGTTTGTGTTCAGTGCCAAATACATTTAAAAAATTGCATTTTTTTTACATTTCAAAGTTGGAGGGGGGGGGGTGCCAAATAAAGGATCCGCCCCGGGTGCCAAATACTTCAGGTACGCCCCTGCACCTGCACACACACACAGACATACTTGCACACAAAGACATACTGACACACACACACAAACTTTACACTTTTAAAGACAGTAGTCAGGGGCTGAGTAAGAAGAGAGGGCTGTAGTAGGGGGCTAGGGGCTGTAGTGGGGGATAGAGGCTAAAGTAGGTTTATGGGTTGCAATTGGGGGAGAGGAGCTGTAGTGGGCATGTTATGGGTGGACAGGAGCTGAGAAGGGGGAGGGGACAGGAGCTGAGGTGGGGAGGGGAACAGGAGCTGAGGGGGGGAACAGGAGCTGAGGGGAGGGAACAGGAGCTGAGGGGAGGGGAACAGGAGCTGAGTGGGACACAGGAGCTGAGGGGGACACAGGAGCTGAGGGGGACAGAGGCAGAGTAAGGGGGACAGTGGGAGAGTAGCTGAAAAAAAAAAAAATCTAAAGTGTATCCCCCCTCCCTGAGTCTTACCTTAGGCCAGGGAGGGGTGGGCAGGAGGCAGGAACCAGGAGCCAGCAGAGTTGACCGGCCTCTCCTGACATCATCAGGAGGGGGCGTGACTTCCTCTGCTCTTCTCCCAGACTCCCCAGCGGTCTTGGGAGAAGAGCAGTGAAAGTCATGCCCCCTCTTCCTGACATCATCAGGAGAGACCGGCCAACTCCACTGGCTGCAGGGAGACAGGTAAATTAAAAAAATCTGAGTTCCCAGCCAGAGGCCCGGGATTCAGATTTTTCCTTTTTTTGCTGGATGCGGACTATGGGTGACAAAACATGACAAAATGCAGAGTTCCATCATCAACTATGTGGTTAGTGTTTCAGAAGAACTCAATGCACGGTCTGTCCTGAGTAGAAACAGCTAAAAGATTGATGCACCATTTCTGTGGGTGGTCCTACCCCTTTACTAAGGGTGCCTGCCTAGTTTGGGCATCTTCAGTTCCTTCCCTAAGGCTGCCCAACCCTGTCCCAATTGCTAGTCTCCTAGTGATGGATAGTATGAGAATACAAAGATAATTAGATTCCTGTAGACGGAAGCCATCAAACCGAGGAAGCGTCAGGTAATATTTGCACTGGCACTAGGTCAAATAGTCTGTGGGGAGGTGTGAAGATCTTTGCAGAGTTACCAAAAATGACAGGCCAGCTTTAACAAGAGTGAAAGAACGTCATTTTTTGGTCATCATAGGCATGTGACAGTGATCAGCTGATACTCTAAATCAGTAGTTCCCCATTCAAAAAAGATACATACATTTTTGTATGAAAGGGGAGATACTGATTGTCTTAGCACTAAGTCAATAAATGGCACCCCTGCCTGATGCTGCTTGAGTCAATCATGGGGGCAGTTCGATCACCCGTAGAGAACAGACTGTGTGATTAGATTGTCTGTGAAGGTTTTAACCCTTAAAAGGGGAGGCAACATTAGGGACCTCAGGGCATCATAAAAACTTTGTCAAAATGAATTTGCTATGGTGCCGATTAAGTTTCTTTAAGGAAACGTGGACCTATGGCACGGAGATATAGTTGGCAAACATGGTTATCTCAATGACTAATTTATTTTATTTTCCATTTTAACAAGAAATTAAGAGAATTGCCAAAAAATAAATAAAAAAAATAAAATAATTTTACACATGTAGCAGCATTGTATGTGGTTTAAAAATATGATTACAAAAAAAGAAACATCTGGAATGCAAATGAATCCACGATTAAGTTATTTATGGTACCGATGTCAAGCCACTGCTGTTTATTCATTTAACAGTGTTGGCATTTTGAAAAGAACTTAATAGGCTAAAGCACATTACACATTGAAATAATACAGCGTGATAATTATAGCTTGATTTTATTTTTTTAAACCTTGATTTAAAAGTGCATGGAATCGAGCAAATCATGTAAAATACATTCCTAGATTGAATATATCTGCATCTGCAGAAGCGTAAAGCAGATTCTCAGAAAGCACACAATATATATTGTATGGTAAAATATAAAGCAGAAATGTGGAAAAGAACACAGTAGAATCAAAATATTGACACCAATAATATTGAATAGTAATTGGAGAAACAGTGAAACACACACACAAACAAAAATAATTTTACCAGTGCATTTTTTAACAGTCTAATATAAGGAAGCATTTCCACACAAGAAATACATTAACCCTTTACATTATATTGTGTTTTAATAATTTCTGTGAAGGGTTTATATTTCCAAAGTTTGATTATTAGAGGATCAATTTAGGTGTGAAACGGCAGCTATAAATAAAGCCAATATTGCTGTCAAGAAATAGGTATCCGCAAATACAATACAGAAGTAATGTTTGCAACATGGCTATTGACCTGCTAT
Source organism: Pelobates cultripes (assembly GCA_933207985.1). Lineage (NCBI taxonomy): Eukaryota > Metazoa > Chordata > Amphibia > Anura > Pelobatidae > Pelobates > Pelobates cultripes. Next base: position 114,448,110 of record OW240917.1, on the reverse strand, counting down.
TCTTACGAAGAAGGTGTTTGCCTTTGTCTAGAACATTTATCATCCATTTTAGTGAGCACAGTTCCAACCTGGAAATTGACTTCAGCTGGAACACAAAACTGCTATATGTGACAGATTCTAAATATATCCACTACTGCTGCTAGTGATCAGCGTTCCGAGGTAGCTTGTTCAATTCTATTTCCTCGGGGAATCTCTACATAGAAAATATTTTCAATTGGCCGCTTCACAAAGTAGGTCAAGAATTGAATGAGCGTGGAATTGTAGTTACCCCACAAAGGGAGTGAAATGGAAAACTAGTGGGTGCTTTGTGTGATATTCTCATTACAACCGATGTGAAAGTTACATGATAAGATACCAAAAAAATAAAAATAAAATAAAAGACAGCAAAAAAAACAAAAACCGTTTTTGGTGTTACATGGACACTCTAGCCACCATTTCTTCATCTTCTCATTAATTTGGTTATAGTGCTTGAAGACCCCTGCTGCTGTCCCTCCGTTCAATATTAAATTTTTTTTACCAATTCAACTCTGAATGAGGGTGTCAGGCGACCAAATGTCCAGCCCCCAAGGGAGGAATGGCTAAGGCAGAGATAACACCTCCTTATAGCCATATCAATTTATACCTGCAACAGCAGCTGTTATAGACTGAAAGCAGTCAGCAGACACTCTCAGCCAATCACTGGCAGCCACTGCTACTCAGGATCATTGGTAAAGCTAAATAGTCTTGCACCCAGGGCAAAGACTCAGTTGGGTACTTCTTATTTCTTTGATCAAGTGCAGGCAGCCAGTGCATGCTAGGATCGGTGAGGTGGAGGGTGTGAGTGCGGCAGGGTCGAGGGTGAGAGTGTGACAGGATGAAAGTGGGTGAGTGGGACAGATTTAGGGAGGGAGTGTGACCGGGTGAAGTGGATGAATGTGAATGTGATGGGGTGAGCGGTGGTGTTACAGGGTTAGTGTGGCAGGGGGGCGAGTATGGCAAAGTTGCAGGTGAATGAGTGCATGATAAGTATGTGAGGGGGAGTGATAGTATGTGTAGAGGATCTTTTCTCAGCAGGAAGTGGGGTAATAATACATCCCCTAGTGATTAAGTGGATTTCCTGGTTGTCCGGTGTAATTCCTGGTGGTGGCCTAATGGGTAACTCCATCTCCAGTGGAGCTCATCTTTATTCAGTGCCTGCGCACATGCACCCACTACCCTTTAGCTCCTGGTTTTGCTGTAGTTCAGGCTAATGCTTCCTGAGTAGTTCACCAGGACAGAGGAGATAGGCAGCAGGGAACTCTTGTTTAGCAATAATTGTATTTCTTTAAATGGTTTAGTGCTGAATGGAAGGACTATGCCAAGTTACTCCCGACACTATCACCACTTCAAATGAGAAGAAACAATTACAGTGGCTACATTGCCCTTTAAACAAGAATGAAGGGCATATGGCAACTATGAATTCTGCTTACTTTTAGCTAGATACTGTAGGTCTGTGCACATATTCACAACTAGCATCAACACAAGACTTTATATGCACAGATGATCAAATTTACTTGGATAATCTATAATTCTTTCCTCTGCATAAGAGAATAGGGGTGGGGTGAGTTGGTGGGGGGTTTCCCCAAATTGTGACAATTTTGGGCATGAAACCTAGCATATACAGTTAACGGGTCTACCCATAACATGCATCAGAGTTTCCCGGCTGTGCCCCTGTAACTCTCCAGGGATTGTATGTCAGTGCAAAACAGATAGGAGCTCTAGATAACCTGGAGATTTGAGTGAATGGCCATATTATCTGTGTCCTATATATTTATTTTTTCCAAGAGAGGCGCTTCAGAATGTTCAGATTAAACATTTCTAGAAATTCACTTGAGTCCATAAGAAGCAAAAAAAAAAAAAAAGAAAACACGCAAGCAAGCATGTGTGCAATCAGCAGAGAATCTAAATATAGCTACACAGGCCACCAATAGGAGATACAGGCAGACACAGCAGGAGTAAGGAGCTTATCAATCAGAGATAATCACTTAACCATGCAGAGGTGAACAACACACATGACAATATGCACCTTGCATGACTCCACTGAAGCAAATATATTGCAATCCATGACACATAGCAGTTAAGCAGTTATTCAATCAGCTTCAGGCTGATTGATAGACATAATACACACAGTATATCCAGTATTATAGCATCATTAGTTGAATGGGAAGAAGAAATACAAAAAAAGTCACATTTCATGAATCATTGTCAAAACATCTGACGATTTAGTAATGAATTAACAGTAGCATTCTAACGTTACTGAGAAGTTAAAATAAAGCATTATCATAAGCACCCAAAATCAGCTCAGGCACGTTAGGACATAAAGGGTTAACAGATTCACCAGCGCTGTGCACTGAGCAAACAATACACACAGACACGTAAATGAAGTTCAGCAGCTTCCTCTTGCAGAGGTTAAATGTGAAATGAGAGCTTGCACTGGGTAAATCCCATCAGATTTCAATCTGGGTATCATGAAGAGATTCCATCTGCTCCCGCAGTAACATGATGAATATGCAACATGGCACACATAGAAACACCTGCACTCACACTATAGAAAAATAAACTATTCATTTTAGAATTTAAAGATATACAGACTAAATAAGTGTCTCCTGTTCAATTACAGAAGGTTATTACGGACAGTGTTATCCACTAAAGTGAGAATGTAAAGTGAATTTCAAATTTAAAGTGAAAATAGCTGAACCGTTTTTCAGTTGTGCTTTCAGTTCAGCTACTCGGACCTTTAACTTTGAAATTCACTTTAAATTCTTGAGGTCCCTTGGTGCTGAATCGCTCTCCACCTCCCACATCAGCACGATCTGGGAAACTAATGCACATGCGGAGCGAGTGCCGCACGCACATTAGTTCTTCCCAATAGAAAAGTATTGAATCAATATTGAAGATGCTGGACGTCCAACGTCGTTTCACGAAGTTAAAGTCCGTGAGCATCGAGGAAACGCCTCTAAAAGAGGTCTGGCAGAGAACCACTAGGAGGCAGTCTTAACCCTGCAACAGTGGTGTATCCTGGTTTTGTGCTGCCCTAGGCAGGACAAAACCCAGGCGCCCCCTCCCCCCGTGCGAATCCCACCCAATCCTTCCCCCGCCCCATCTTCTAAATACACACACATTCACTGACAGATACGCATACACTAGCTAAAAGAAACACACACACACACACACACACTAACAGACACACATACACTAATAGACACACACACACATACACTAATAGACACACATACACTAATAGACACAGACACACACATGCATATACACACACACACACACACGCATATACACACACACACACACACGCACACACGCATATACACACACACACTCACATTAACATTTTTTTTATTTATTAAATCCCCCTCCCCAACCCTGATGGCAACCTTGTTCTCCACTAAGACTTCCAAAGGAATAGCACTCCCTTTCCTTTTACTGATCTATATTAAAGTCAACAATTCATCATATGATCTAGTATATATTACTATATTAACCCCTCATAATCAATATATAGACACAGCACTCTCTCTCCTCCCCAGCTCATACAATTCTTCAAAAGAGATGAAGAATTGTATGAGCTGGGGGCAGAAGAACGTAACAGGTACTTTAAGGGATAAAGAAGAGAAGAACAAGTGAGGGGAGGGGAACAAGTGAGGAATTGGCAGAAAGAAGATAGCAACAAGTGAGGAAAGGAAGGACAAGAAGAAGGGAACAATTGGAGAAAGGGAGGATTATACTCACACATTCACAATAAAACTTCATACAAATATGCGTGCACAAACTGGCACTCTATAAACACACAACACTAAATTCACACACAACAGCATTCTACACAAATACACCAAGGGGGTTCCCTCTCTTCCTGGTGGATCAGTGGCTGCTGGGCAGTCGGGCTGCTGGCGAGGGAGCTCTTCCTCTGAGCTGTCTGCTCAGCTCCCTCGCGTGCCGCAGAGTGAGGCTGGGAGCCGGAATATGACGTCATCAACCCGGCTCCCAGCCTCACTCTGAGGCGTGCGAGGGAGCTGAGCAGACCGCTCAGAGGAAGAGCTCCCTCGCCAGCAGCCCGTCCGCTCGGCATGTCTGTTAGCCGCGAGGCTAACAAGGCATTTGCCCTGGGCATTTGGGGCGCGGCTTTTTTTGCTGCCCCCTGGAAAATGCCGCCCAAGGCAAATGCATTGTTTGCCTCGCGGCTAAAACGCCCCTGCCCTGCAATGTAAACACTGCAGAGTTTAGAGGACAGGGACACTGCACCCAGACCACTTCAATGAGATGAAATGGTCTAGGTGCCTACATTGTCACTTTAATAGTTTTCTTTGCTTTGTTTTAATAGCATTTTGCAGACTTGCTTGCATCTTTCTATCCGATCTCATGTGGTTCTTATCTTTAGTGCAAATTGTTGCGAATTCAAATGAATAAGAATAATGTTTCTAGTTCAGTTATTTTAGCCTAAAATTAGACATTTACGGTTTCCTTACAATTCACACTTTAGTGATTAACCTGATGATTGACAAATAAAGCCCTGTACACACAATCCAGAACACAAGGTGTTGCATGTAACATAATAAAAATAGTAGTATAGCGTTATCAAAATGCAAAGTAATTTCAATATAAAGAGTTCTCAATATGAAAGCCTCAACCGCCTCCCATTAATGATATGTATGGAGATCCCCTAGGCACCTCCCTCATTTATCCATATTAGAGTCCCCACCCACAACTCATGAGTGGAGGTTGGGACACTTGGTTCTCTTCATTCTTAGGACTTCTGGATTATCCACTCCTGTCCACTGTCCTGTGGGGCCAAGGTGACACTAAGTCCAACTCATTCATTTTAATTATAATCCCCACTCACTGGCCAGGGAGGGATTTGAGGGAGCCATTATGTACTGCAGATTTATTTTTTATTTTGAACACCCCTCACCATGGGACAACTCCCGTTCTGTAGGTTGAAGTCTTCATCTAATTCCCACAGGTGCCCAGTCACCCAGTTGCTAGTCCTTTATTATAGGAAGCAGATACTGCTAACTGTGCGGCACTTTCAGCATGAAAAGTGGCTGATCTCTGTGCGTACCTTATTGCGAAGGATGTATTTTTCTGCAGTGAGGGTGTGTGGATAAAGAGGCAGGCTTATCGTGCAGAATTCTGCAAAACATTTATAGGTGCCCAGAGTGCTGCTTTGTTTTCTACACTTTTGTGGAGGTGACCATTTCATCCTATCAGCATTTATACACCTTGCTCAGAGGTAACCCTCTTCCTACCTTATTGAAAGAGAGGAACGTTCTGCATAGCAGCAGTAACATCAGTACATGTAATGATCAATCAGTGGTGAAGTTATAGTGGTTAATGGGACAGTAAGTACTACTGTCATGGATTTATTGTATAAAAGTTTCAAGAGATTGTATTGAGTTTAATTTTGGTGCGTTTGGAAAGATTTTGTTAACTGACAGAAGTCCCTCTATTACTGGTTTGTCAAACAATAAGTCCAGGAGAATGTAACAAAGTTCACCAGAACATGCCACAAGGTTTTACCTTTAGTACATTAGTAATAATTCTAAGTGAGTGTAGAGAACTAGTGTACTTAGGGGTAAGAGCCCAGGCACTGTGACACATTAATTTCAAGCAATTAAAATTAAAAACACATTATATATATACATACACACACACACATATATATACACACACACACACACACACACACACACACACACACACACACACACACACCTAAGACCAAGGAAAGGGACTAAAACAGTATCTGTGTCAGGTCCTCGCATTGCATTCCACAGGAAGAGGAATATTTGGAAACTGGTCATTTCTGGCACCCCATCCAATATAAAACATTAACAATTCACAGAAATCTTAGTTTTAATCTTTGCCATAATCCTAAAATTAACACTAACTTTCAATTCTCATGTAACCTAAAATATGGTCAGTGTATTAAACAGGAAAATTACTGTCATGGTTTACAAAGAAAATACTGACAAAGTACTTACAAATTTATGGCCTAAGATTACAAACTGGAAGCATTTTGAGATTTAGTTTTTTTTCAGTTCAGCTATTTTAACCTAATATTTGGACTTTGAATTCTCAACAATTCTCACTTTAGTGAATAACCCTATAATCATTGTTTGGGTCTTTGATTTCTTATTGTTATGATGTCTCCAGAACCCCATGAAACATCACCATGATACATACAGACTTTAAAACGGAGGACCAATCTGTCTTATTCCGATAAACTAATTTTCTTCCTTTCTGGTTGTATTGAAATAAAATTACAGCAATGCATATCCAATTTAGGTCTCAAAAATTCCAGTCTCATGGACTATGGTTTAGTGGCTCATGCTGTGGACTGGATTTCAAGAGGAGGACGACATGATTCTTTTGAATTTTTATAAACTGCTCAATTACTTCATCACCCTTAGATCATTCACGGCACATCAAAACCAATCCCCTCCATTATGCACCAATCAAAAAAATAGAAACTGGTCAGACTATGCATTGGACTCCAATGACAATTCTCACGATTTATGCCCTTCTTGAATAATTCTCTATTTCAAGAGGGACAAGCAGAATACTCATACATGCAGTGGTAAGGGGGGAGGATTCATTGTATTAACAACTGCCTAGACCTATTCACTGAAGCATTACTTACATTTCTGGATCTTCAACTCATAATACATTTTTACCCCTGTCTCCAATTCATAGTTTGCTTTTTTTACTCCACTGGATCACACCTCACTGATTCAGAATTAGGTAATTCTTAAAATGAGGGCACACCCTTTTCTTACAACAAACCATTCAATACTTGAGCGCGCTTTACTCACACATGAAGCCTCAAATCTCTGGTCCTATAAAATGGATTACCCATTGCCCTGAACTCTAAAAACTCAGGGTGTCTCTCTATTCATGAACTGCTACAGCCTCCACATACCAAGAGAATCCGATTTATTACGAGGATTAATTAGTTTTAGATTTATAACATTGTTTAAAAAGAAGATCTTTGTTCATTTGTGAGAAGTGTGAGATAGAGTTTGCAGATCTGTACCATTGTCTCCGACTCTCCGGTCAGGAACACTCAAAGGTTTTGGAGGGATATCCAAAACATATGTTACCCACACCTTACGCATCTCCTTGATTATATATCCTGAATGACCAATATTGGGTTTTTTGTCTACTTTAATATACCATCACGATTAGATTAATACTTATTATGGCAGCTATAGCTGGGAAATTAATTCTACAAAGCTGGATTCAGTCTAACCCTCCGACCCTTGCTTTCTGTTACTGGAAGTTTGTACCAATAATGATAAATTCACTAAACATATGTTTTTTTAAATTTGGCAACCATGTATTAATTATCACTCATATAGTGCCAGCATCTTCCACTGAGCTTATCAATTATAGAATGGGGATATTTGAAAGTCCTGCTCAAACAAACTTACAATCTATTCGGATTTGAGGTGGGAGGATATAGATCATTAGGTGTTTTGCCCAATGACACTTACTAGTAAGGTGGGATTTGAACCAATATTTTCCAGGTGTTCCATTACCATTGTTCTACCCACCCGATATACCCTTGATACCTCCAATAAACAACAGCTTTATAACACATTTCAATTAACGAATTGATATTCTCAACAAACTTGATCCAAAAAAATAAATAAAAAATCCCTATTGTATTAGAATACTTGATCAGATGGTGAGACATTTGTTGAATATTTACTCTTGTCTTAGCCCACTTAAAATACTAGCTTTGACCGCATAACTTTTAACTTGGTATTTCCAGCACCACATCTTGCATAAGGTGTTTACTTGATATTATCCCTGAGGCTGTAGACTGTTATTTCTTGTGTTTATTTGAGGTGTGTTCAATAAATCCTAAAACATGTTAAGCCTTACTGCTAACCGGTGTCTGTTATATCAACTATGAGGGAAAGTTGGCATACAAAAAAAAAAAAAAACTATGATGGCAAAGGAAAGAGTAGTTTCTGTAGAATGCTTTATAAAGGTACATTTCACAGATTAAAAAATAATGTGTGAGAAGAGTTTGTCATTGTTTTGCTTGCTTACTGCAACCTATTTTCAGCCAGGCAAGAAGCACATTTTTAGGACATCCAGCTCTACAAATGAACACTTCAGCTAAGGTACCACGTGATTACTTGGTGTATTTTTAAACATGTTTCTAGCAGGCAAACTAGTGCTATCCTTTGTTTGATTATTGTTTAAGGGGGCAAACAAGCAAAGCAATGTCACCACGTGATATTAAGCTGCCTAAAGAAAATGTCTCCTTGTTTTCTGCCCTGGACGTACTAAACATGCTGCCGGTTCTTCATTCAGTGCATTCTATGGAGCTGCACAGTTAAAAATACAACAGGCTCTGCTGAAGCAAGTTCATTGTAAATAATGAAGGGAAATATGATTCAATTAAGCTCTGACCTATTTTATTCACAACAAGCTGCAGGAACATTTTACTCCCATGTTGCAGGATAGCTCTCAGGCAGGCTACTGCTCATTAACGAGCCTTCAGCAATATCGCTCTACCATGAATCTTCTTGCTACAACACATCATGCTTAATGGTTACATAGCAAAAAACAGCCTCTTCTCACTGTGCAATTACTGAATTCCAGTCAAGGAATTTCAAAAATGTTACCGTGGATAACAAGATTACTTGATTTACGGAAATAAAATAAATAATACCCAAATATATAATCCAGAATCTGAGGAAATTATTACGACATATACACATCATTAAAAATAGAACAACTTTATAATAAAAAATAAATAAAAAAACAGTTACACCAATCAATATTAAGGTCTTTATAATGGACTTTTTAAGAATATAATTACAGAAAAGAATCCATAATTCCATGAAAAAGAAAAGAAAATTGTATGTATACATACACACATATATATATATATATATATATATATATATATATATATATATATATATATATATATATATATATATATATATATATATATATATATATACACACACACACACATACATACATACATACATACATACATAACACACCCCCCCCACCCATTTTCATAATAAATAGAAGAAAGAAAAAAAAACAGTACTACATATATAATGCATTTTAATGTTTACCTCTGGCAGAAAGCTTTTTGGTGTTAATAATTTTGGCAGCATACTCTTGTCCTGATGTAATCTTCATGCATCTTCTCACCACAGAGAAGGCTCCCCTGTAAACCAATTGACAAGAGTCAGTATGTAAATTGAATAGGCCTCTTGAGGGTTCTAAACAGAGAAATAATAATGTCAATGAAACGAGCTGTATTTTATAGCCTGCATGGAGCTATTTATGCCAAACTGTTTGTGCATCATGCAAGTTTATTTCTCTGGTTTTTTTTTTTAACATTTCTTTGCACTGTATCCACACATAACTGATCCACTATAGAATTACATTATTTGATTTTTGAATGTAACAGGAGACTCACGTGGATAAATAAATAAAAAAACAAAACAAAAAAAAGGAATTACTATACAAAAGTAAACATTATTTGACATAAATATAACATTTGACAGAAGTAAGTAACAATCAGGTGAGAGCTAGCAGCCACTAAACCAGCAGGATAGATGGTTGTGGGGTATAGACCCAGCTTCATTCTTCTGTTGAATAAATGCAGTGAAGTACTTTGGACATCTGTTGACAAAGTACTGCAGGAGTAAGGCAGCAAACAGGAAATTGTATGGGGCGTTTGCAATCCCAATACAGTGTGTGCGGCCTGCAAGCTCAATGTTCTCCACACATGAACTGAACCCGTGGGAGAGCTTCCAGGAGACTGCATTATCTGGGGATAACCAGACTGCTAGGCTAGGAGTATGCACGCTGTGGAAGTGTTTGTCATCATTCTCATCTCAACCTGCAGCAATGTACGCATATTACACATTCTGGGCATCACTAGCAACAACAGGAACTGTAGGCAAGCACAAATCTCTCTAAATGTTCCCTCACAATGAACAGGTTATACTGATGTAGGCTGCAGAGATATAGGATGTCAGTCCTTGCAATTATAACAGCATGAAAACAAAACCAAAAAGAAAAATACACAGAACTGCTGGGGTGTACAATTTTTACTTTTTTTTTTCCAAAGGACTAAAGCAACAGCATAATGTACTTAGCCCTCATGACAGGCTATTTGCCCTGACCCAAAAAATTAATTCAATCAGAAAAATTGAGGTCCCTACCTAGAATCCCGGGTCGGGGCCGCAACACATGGCGGCAGGCACCTGATCGCAGGGCTGCGACCCCTGCGACCGCGGTATGTACGCCAGTGCATGCAGATACACATACACTTAAAGGACCACTACAGACACCCAGATCACATCAGCTCAATGAAGCTGTCTGGGTGTCAGGTCCCTCTAGTTTTAAGCCTGCAGCTGAAAACATAGCAGTTTCAGAGAAACTGCTATGTTTCACTGAGGGTTAATCCAGCCTCTGGTGGCTGTCTCATTGACAGCTGCTAGAGGAGCTTCCGCGATTCTCACTGTAAAAATCACAGTGAGAAGACGCTGAACGTCCATAGGAAAGCATGGGGTATCTTGCCGTGCATGGCATTCGGAGCTGAGAGGCGGATCGGAGCGGAGGGATCCCCAGCGCCAAGGGCAGGGCCGCTATCAGAAATTGTGGGGCCCCTAACATAGCTCAAGGTCTGGGCCCCCGGATGCCTGCCTTTAAGCCCCACCTCCAAATCCCGCCCACAGGAATAAACACACACAGACACAAAAGGACACAGATACACACAGGAAGATACACACATACTAACAGACATAAATACTGAAACAAACATACACACATATAGACAGATACACACACATACTGACATACAGACACACACACTGACACACACACAAATACATACTGGCATATACATACACACACACACTGTCGTACAGACATATATACATGCTGACATACACACACACACTTGCAGACACATACACATACATACATACTGACATACACAAACACACATACAGATATACATACATAGAGACATACACACAGACATACATGCATACTGACCCACACACAGACATATATACATACTGACATACACACAGACATACATACATATATACATACTGACATACACACACACACACATATATAGACACACACATACATACATGCATACAGACATATACACATACATGCATACACACACACACAAATAGACACATACATACAGGCATACTGACATACACATACATACAGGCATACTGACATACACATACATACAGGCATACTGACATACACACATACATACAGACATGCATGCAGACACACATGCAGACACATACAGACACACATCATTTAACAGCCACCCTCCTCTTACCTTTAGAGTTGCAGGAGGGTGGCTGGGGATGATGGGAGTGGATGCCTCTGGTGTTCTCCGCTCTCCCACCGCGCGGAGTAAGCTGGGAGGAAGTGACTGGCCGTTACTTCCTCCCAGCAGCACTTGTGGTGTAGCCGCAATTTTTTAAAATTTTTTTTAAAAAGGGGCCCGGTCGCGCTATTACACAAATGAAATGCTTGGGCCACCTGATGGGCCTCGGTGCAGATGCACCTGCCGCAGTTTCGCCGCTTCATGTGGGGACCAGATGGCCAGGGCCCCCGGGCCCATGACAACCATTATGGTTGTCACCCCCTGATGGCCGCCCTCGCCAAGGGAGTCCGGTGGTGGAGAAAGGTAAGTGCTGAAGACACACACACACACTCTCACGAACAGATGCATACACACATATACTGACAGACACACACTCAGTGACAGACATACATACACACTCACTGACAGACACATACACACTCACAAAACACACACACACACTTTTTTTTTTTTTATTTATTTAAAATCGCCCAGCCTCCTTACCTGTGGGAGAGCTGAGGGATTCCCTGGGGTCCAGTGGTGTTAGGCGGCCGGTCTGTCTGGCGCGCGAGGGAGCTGGGCAGAGAGTGCGCCGCTTATTGATGCCAGAGACGGAATATGACGTCATCTTCCAGCTCCTGTATCATTGCGGTGCGCAAGGGAGCTGAAGAGGAAGCACTCAGGGGAGAATGCTCCCTCACACGGCCAGCCCGGTGACACCAGGGTCAGCCTCGGGGGGCCATGAAGTGGCCCCCCAGGAGAAGAGGCTGGCCACACTGGGTACATACCGGGTTGCAAGTGTATATATATTTTTTTAAATAAAATGTATTTTAAAATTTGATTTAAAAAAATAGTTATAGAAGAAAAAATCTATTTAAAGATAATTTCATCTTAAATATCCGTTATAGTCCAAATACTGCTCATCAGGGAACAGGGATTAGTAATGTAGCACCTGGTTGTATTTTTTAAGCAACAATATAGAAACATAGAATGAGACGGCAGATAAGAACCATTCTGCCAATCTAGTCTGCCCAATTTTCGAAATACTTTCATTAGTCCCTGGCCTTATAAATCTAGGATAGCCTCTACCACTTCAGCTGGAAGGCTATTCCATTCATCCACTACCCTCTCAGTAAAGTAATACTTCCTGATATTATTTTTAAACCTTTGCCCTCTAATTTAAGGCTGTGTCCTCTTGTTGTTGTAGTTTTTCTTCTTTTAAATATAGTCTCCTCCTTTACTGTGTTGATTCCCTTTATGTGTTTAAATGTTTCTATCATATCCCCCTGTCTCGTCTTTCCTCCAAGCTATACATGTTAAGATCCTTTAACCTTTCCTTGTAAGTTTTATCCTGCAATCCATGAACCAGTTTAGTATCCCTTCTCTCAACTCTTTCTAAAGTATCAATATCCTTCTGGAGATCCGGTTTCCAGTACTGCGTACAATATTCCAAGTGAGGTCTCACCAGTGTTCTGTACAATGGCATGAGCACTTCCCTCTTTCTACTGCTAATACCTCTCCCTATGCAACCAAGCATTCTGCTAGCATTTCCTGCTGCCCTATTACACTGCCTGCCTACCTTTAAGTCATCTGAAATAATCATCCCTAAATCCCTTTCCTCAGATGTTGAGATTAGGATGCTATCAAACATTCTATACTCCTTCTATACATTCTATACATTCTATACTCCTTGCGTATTGACGCTCAAGATGCATTAGCTTGCACTTATCCACATTAAATGTCAGCTGCCATAACTCTGACCATTTTTCTAGTTTACCAAAATAATTTGCCATTTGGCTTGTCCCTCCTGGAACATCAACCCTGTTACATATCTTAGTATTATCAACAAAAAGACATACCTTACCATCAAGACCTTATTCAATATCACTAATAAAAATATTAAAAAGAGAATGTGTCCAAGTACAGATCCCTGAGGTACCCCACTGGTGACAAGCCCATGCTTTGAATATACTCCATTGACTACAATGCTCTGTTGCCTGTCACTCAGCCACTGCCTTACCAATTCAACAATATTGGAATCCAAACTTTAAGATTGCAGTTTATTGATGGGCCATCTATGTGGAACAATGTCAAAAGACTTACTGAAATCTAGGTGAGCTATGTCTACTGCACCACCTTGATCTAGCAGTAGAAAGAGGGAAGTGCTCACGCCATTATACAGAACACTGGTGAGACCTCACTTGGAGTATTGTACACAGTACTGGAGACCGTATCTTCAGAAGGATATTGATACCTTAGAGAGGGTTCAGAGAAGGGCTACTAAACTGGTTCATGGATTGCGGGATAAAACTTACCAGGAAAGGTTAAAGGATCTTAACATGTATAGCTTGGAGGAAAGACGAGACAGGGGGGATATGATAGAAACATTTAAATACATAAAGGGAATCAACACAGTAAAGGAGGAGACTATATTTAAAAGAAGAAAAACTACCACAACAAGAGGACATAGTCTTAAATTAGAGGGACAAAGGTTTAAAAATAATATCAGGAAGTATTACTTTACTGAGAGGGTAGTGGATGCATGGAATAGCCTTCCAGCTGAAGTGGTAGAGGTTAACACAGTAAAGGAGTTTAAGCATGCATGGGATAGGCATAAGGCTATCCTAACTATAAGATAAGGCTAGGGACTAATGAAAGTTTTTAGAAAATTGGGCAGACTAGATGGGCCGAATGGTTCTTATCTGCCGTCACATTCTATGTTTCTATGTTTCTATTATTTTAGTTACCCAATCAAAAAAATCAATAAGATTAGTTTGACATGATCTCCCTGAAGTAAACCCCAGTTGTCTCTGATTTTGAAATCCATGTGTTTTTAGATGTTCAACAATCCTATTCTTTAACATGGTTTCCATTACTTTCCCCACTACTGAAATAAGGCTTACTGGCTTATAGTAGCTCGACTCCTCTCTACTACTTTCTTGTTAACGGGTACAACATAGACCAATTTCCAATCTTCTGCGACTACTCCTGTTAACAATAATTGGTTAAATAAATATGTCAATGTTTTTGCTTGTACACCACTAAGCTCTTTTAATAATTTTGGGTGTTTCCCCATCAGGCCCCATCGACTTATTTGTCTTTACTTTTGACAGTTGAAATATAAACTCTTCCTCTGTAAACTCACATGTAACAAATTACTCATTTATCCTTTTTCTCAACTGAGGTCCCTTTCCTTCATTTTCATCTGTAAATACTAAACAAAAATATTCATTGAGGCAGTCAGCTAGACCTTTATCCTTTTCTTCATACCTTCCTTCTTTTGTTTTTAATCTAACTAATCCTGGTTTTACTTTCCTTTTCTCATTTGTGGATCTAAAAAAAAGTTTTGTCCCCCTTTTTTAACTGACTGATATTTTCTCTCTTCTGTGTGATTTGGAGGCTTTTATAACTTGCTTAGCCTCTTTCGGATTAATCTTATTGATCCATCTATCCTCCTCACTCTGGGTTTTTTTTATAATTACTAAATGCTAACTTTTTGTTTTTAGAACTTGTATCTGCAACTTGTGCAACTTTTCATCAAACGTTTCAGAAAAAGACCCTAATCCCTTTGTTATTCTGCAAATCTAGGTACACACAATGAACACTCTTAGTTTAAGTTTTTTTCCAAAGCAGATTAATCTATAGTTCAAATTGCAATAATTTCATTATTATCTAGGTATTTCTAATGGTATAACAAAAGAGAATAAGAACCATTTGGCCCATCTAGTCTGCCCAATTTTCTAAATACTTTCATTAGTCCCTGGCCTTATCTTATAGTTAGGACAGCCTTATGCCTATCCCACGCATGCTTAAACTCCTTTACTGTGTTAACCTTTACCACTTCAGCTGGAAGGCTATTCCATGCATCCACTACCCTCTCAGTAAAGTAATACTTTCTGATATTATTTTTAAACCTTTGTCCCTCTAATTTAAGACTACGTCCTCTTGTTGTGGTAGTTTTTTCCTCTTTTAAATATATAGTCTCATCCCAGCTCAGGTCCGCAACACTACAGCCACCTTTAAGAAGGTCTGAGCCCTATGGGAACAATTTGAAGAGTGACTCACACCCAGAGATGGAGGGAGAATGGGAGAGGGGTAGGGGAGCAGACTCACACCTCTGGTGCCAAAAAGCTAATAAGCATGCCCACCCATCATGGAGCAGCCTACACACACATCTCGTGTGGGACGGGAAAACTGAGTACTAATGAAAAGAACAGCTCTCAATACCTGTAGACAACGGAGCTCTCACACACACTAGGCCTCACTTATGCATGTTCTTGAGTTCTTGTCTTTTTTTTTTATTTTTATTTTTTTATATACTTCCCTGTTTATGTTATCCTTATTTAAAAAAAAAAAAAAGAAAAAAAACACTCGGACAGACAGCGCCTATCTCCACTATGATTTATGGCTTTTGCACAAGCCACAAAATAAGTTGTTTAAGTATTACTGCATAAATCGGTCGTGGTATAAATAAAGAATATATAAATATAGTCTCCTCCTTTACTGTGTTGATTCCCTTTATATATTTAAATGTTTCTATCATATCCCCCCTGTCTCGTCTTTCCTCCAAGCTATACATGTTAAGATCCTTTAACCTTTCCTGGTAAGTTTTATCCCGCAAGCCATGAACCAGTTTAGTAGCCCTTCTCTGAACCCTCTCTAAGGTATCAATATCCTTCTGAAGATACGGTCTCCAGTACTGTGTACAATACTCCAAGTGAGGTCTCACAGTGTTCTGTACAATGGCATGAGCACTTCCCTCTTTCTATTGCCAATACCTCTCCCTATACAACCAAGCATTCTGCTAGCATTTCCTGCTGCGCTATTACATTGTCTGCCTACCTTTAAGTCATCAGAAATAATCACCCCTAAATCCCTTTCCTCAAATGTTGAGGTTAGTACTTTATCAAATATTCTGTCTTGCACTTATCCACATTAAATGTCAGTTGTCACAAGACTGACCATTTTTCTAATTTATCTAAATCATTTGCCATTTGGCTTATCCCTTCTGGAGCATAACACTGTGTGTTACATATCTTAGTATCATCAGCAAACAAAACATACCTTACCATCAAGACCTTATTCAATATCACTAATAAAAATATTAAAAAGAGAATGGGTCCAAGTACAGATCCCTGAGGTACCCCACTGGTGACAAGCCCATGCTTCGAATATACTCCATTGACTACAACTCTCTATTGCCTATCACTCAGCCACTGCCTTACCCATTCAACAATATTGGAATCCAAAGTTAAAGATTGCAGTTTATTGATAAGCCGTCTATCTGCAACAGTGTCAAAAGCCTTACTGAAATCTAGGTAAGCAATGTCTACTGCACTACCCTGATCTATAATTTTAGTTACCCAATCAAAAAAAATCAATAAGATTAGTTTGGCATGATCTCCCTGAAGTAAACCCATGTTGTCTCGGATCTTGAAATCCATGTGTATTTAGATGTTCAACAATCCTATTCTTTACTTTCCATTACTTTCCCCACTACTAAAGTAAGGCTTACTGGCCTATAGTTGCCCGACTCCTCCCTACTACTAATGGTTTTGCTAGTACACCACTAAGCTCTTTTAATAACTTTGGGTGTATTCCATCAGGTCCCAGTGACTCATTTGTCTTTACTTTTGACAGTTGAAATAGAACCTCTTCCTCTGTAAACATGTAACAAATGACTCGTTTGTCCTTTTTCCTAATGGAGGCTCCTTTCCTTAATTTTCATCTGTAAATACTGAACGAAAATATTGAGGCAGTCAGCTAGACCTTTATACTCTTCTACATACCTTCCTTTTGATTTTAATCTAATTAATCCTTGTTTTACTTTTCTTTTCTCATTTATGTATCTAAAAAGTCTTACTGACTGTGCTATTTTCTCTTCTGTGTGTGATTTGGAAGCTCTTATAACTTGTTTAGCCTCTTTCTGCCTAATCTTACAAATCATTCTGTCCTCCTCACACAGTTTTTTTTGATAATTACTAAATGCTAACCTTTAGTTTTTTACTATTTTGTCCACATCTGCGGAGTACCATAGTGGTTTCTTGAATTTTTTGTTTTTACTGACAAACCTAATGCAATTTTCTGTTGCCTTCAGCAGTGCAACTTTTAAATAATCCCATTTCTATCGGAATCCATGACACATTCTAATTTTAGAAAAGTATTTTTTTAAAGTCTAAAACTTTTGTTTTTTTTGTGTGGTGTGACTCAGTCACTTCTTATATTAAAATCACACTGACTGATGATCACTGGATCCTAAACCTTCACCTACAGTAATATCTGATACCAAATCTCCACACTAAATTTAGTATGGCCTCTTTAAGAGTTGGCGCCTCAACAACTTGTTTTAGAGACAATCCCAGTAGGGAGTTTAGATTATGTGTGCTCCTGGCACAAGCAGCTATTTTGGTTTTCCAATTCACATCAGGAAGATTAAAGTCACCCATGATGATAACTTCTTCCTTCATTGTCATTTTAGCTATTTCCTCAACTAGTAGATCATCTAACTCTTCTATTTGTCCTGGGGGCCTATAAATCACACCTATATGAGTTACTGTGTGATTATCAAATTCTAACTTAATCCAAACGGACTATGTTTGCCTCACTAACTTTTATTAGCCTAGATTTTATGTCATCCTTCACATACAGGGCCATCCCTCCCCCTTTTTTTGCCTTCCCTGTCTTTTCTATATAAAGAGTATCCTGGTATTGCTATGTCCCAGTCATTTTTCTCACTATACAATGCCTCAGTAACAGCGACTAAATCTACATTATCAGTTGCCATTATTGCCACAAGGTCATGGATCTTATTCCCTAAACTGCAAACATTTGTAGACATGACTCTAAGCGTATCACTTTTTAACACACTTGCTACAGGCACCTTCTGTCCTTGTCTTGGGGGGCAATTGGATTGATGTTTCATCGCCCTTTTGCACCCCCCCCTCCTAGTTTAAGTACATCCTAGAAAAACCTCTGAACTGCTCACTGGGAATATTTGTTCCCTTTTGAGAAAGATGCAAACCATCTTTTTTGTACAGCTCATTTCCATTCCAAACAGAGCTACCATGAGAAATAAAGCCAAATGCTTGCTCCCGACACCATTCACCAAGCCACAAGTTAAAGTCCTTAATACGCATTCTCCTGTCGTTCTGAGTGTTATGCACAGGCAGAACTTCAGAGAATGACAGTGTGGAAGCAACCTGACGTATATCATTGGCAAAAAAAACCAACACTAAAAACTTCCTTTACTTCTGAAACCTCATTGCAAGCCAAGTCATTTGTCCCTAGATCCAGTTCCCCTTCCTGCTTTGCTCGCTTAACAATATTACAAATACATCTCCTGTCTCTGTAGCAGTAGCTCCAGGAAGACATCTCACAAGACCACCATTCTATCTCTTATGATAGAATCCCAACAACTGCTTTCTATTAGGCCTCACCATAGTCTCCAAGCCTGTCTCCACAATACCAGTACCAATACCCTCAGTGCTGGTCTCCATAACACCACCACCCCGGTGTCTGAGCCTGTCTCCAGAACACCATTACACTCTGAAAGTGCATACAATGAATTATGTAGAGCAACAGACTGTGCATTATGCCTTTTATCCACAACTCTAAGTCTACCAGATCCTACAGTAATCCATCTGCCATTCCTAGTACATCTCTGCAGCAGAGGCTTTGCAGCAGTTCCAGCTTGAGTTTGTTTACCAAATAATTTACAAATCTCAGACTTCAAAAATACAATCTCCTGCCGCAATATAGAGAACTGTCTACAGATTAGACAGCATCCAAATCTGGCACTGGACAGCATCCAAAAGGCACTGGAGAGTCCCTTTAATATCCAAGGAAAGGTAAAAAGGAAAAGAGGGCTAACTAGAAAGAAATATCTCAAATGGAGCAGAAAAAAACCCCCAGAAATATGAAAATGTGCATCTCAAGCATTGCAGGTGTTATTTGTGCAATGAATGATGCTGTCGACACATAACATATGAGGTGATTTGTGTAGCAAGCAAATAAGAAATACAGTATGCTGATAGGGATAGGAGTACCGGTATTCAAATTACTGTTTGCATAATGTTATACATTATTTGATATTTATTATGCATTTAAAGTTATTAGACTAAAAAAAAAAAAATCTAAAATTTATAAAAGTTTATTGGAAAGTGTTATATGTATTTTATATTACCTGATTTTATTTATTTTTTTAGTTTGCAGATTCGAGTTCAGCAAGTTTCCATCAATATCAGGTCAGCTGCACATATATGTCCCAGTCTGCTTGAGGATATTGGGAGTTACACATTTACATACCAGAGCCGCAGCTGTTAATGGCCACCATTAATTTATCCTTTTTCCAATAATTTAAGTGGAGCTGAGAAGACAGGATTGCACTGTTTTTGTCTCCTCAGCTCTTCTACCACCATGTCATTATCAGAAGAAGGCTCAATTAAAATGATAGCAATGATAGCAGCTGCAAATAACAGCTGCTGCCTGAGAGTGTAACTCCTACTAATCTTTGGCAGGCCTGGACATGTATATCTCTGCTTTGCACTACCATGGAAGTTAGGGGCCCCAGCCTCAGGGAAGAGCAGTTTGCACAGCAGGACAGTCTCTAATGATGATGCAAGACACCAATGATCGAACCTGGGACAGCAGAACATCTTGAATGGTTCAGAGGCACTTGACATCACTGAAAAACTATGGAGGTTTTACGAAGGAAAATTAAAAGTAAAAATATGTTGTTTTTTTTTAAAAATATCACTCACTAACTCATGAGAGTGCCAGTCTTCCATTCTTTGCGGCTATAGATATTTGGCCTTAATTTTGTAAGAATAATGGAATTTGCTTGTAAAGGTCACATGGGGTGATTATCAAACCCATCTACACAGCTTCTGAACAGATGTAAATACACACTGGGTTGCACCCCTTGAAATCTGAAACCAAACAATTAAAATATGCAATTGAACAATGGTAATCTGATAGTTTGAAATTTATTTGTGGTCAATTATGCATGGGACTATCATTTACTAAAAATTATTGACACTTGCCTATATAAATATTTTGATATATAGAGAAGTGGCTATATTAATACTTACAGGCAGTCATCACTTAGCGACTTACCTGCAAAATAACTGCTTGGACTTAAGCCCAGCTTTCCAATGCAGGGATTTGAGGGATTCCCCACCTTAGAAAGCTGATCTATATTCGAACATAGATTCGAGGGATTCCCTGTGCTATGTTCCCCAAACATAGACCTGCTCTCTAGCACATCCTCATTTACCGACCAGTTTGTTTTACGACCGAGTTGCAGGAACGGAACCCGGTCGGTGAGTTTCATCTGTACACCCGTTGGCACAAGAAGTGCCACATTTCTTTCTCTGAATTCCTGTGAACACATACATATATTTGCATTTGACTGTGCCAACTACTTTACTTGAATTACCACTGGGGAATTGATTTATATAGGTACAAAAACAGGTGAATTTACTTTGCAAATGTGCCTCCTACTAAAGCATGCAAAATTAACAGAGAGAGTGAATCCTTACGATTGGATTGTAAAGAATGCCTATGCAATATAAATCAAACTTTTCATTGTTTTAATCACATTTTTCAAATCTGGAGTTCATTATGATTTTAGTAAATAATCATGCAAAAGTTTTCGATCTGGGGTTTGTGTGTAAAAATCTCCATTATGAATAAGAAATACAAGAAATATGTAAAGGTGAAGTCTGCATACAAGCACTTTCGGTACATTTATATTTCTTAGACATCTTTGACCTTAAGTGAGGGATTACCTCAGCCACCATTAGACATGAGCAAATTGCTTTGAAATATAACTACATTTCAATAACTTACTAATGAATTACAAAGCTTAATTACATGTCAAACTAAAACAAAAGGACCTTTCATTGTCTAGTCTCTCCCTTAAAGGATCACAACCACTATGGGCTGCTGTAGTGGTTATAGTACCAGCCCAGTGTAATTTAGAACAGTTCTTCTGCAGAAACAATCTCTCTATTTCGCTCATCACAGCTGATATAGGATCACACTCAGTGGCTAAGCGAGCTCAGTTGATGCTTTTAGCAAATGAGTGTGGCCTTTCTTTGCTCATTAGGAGAAATCTATCATTTCCGCAAATTACACGGATTGGGCCAGGGCACTTCTGGCACCATAACCACTGTGACAGGAGAGGCACTATTACTTCTGTGGTCTTTTGTATGATTTGAAAACATCCCTCAATGTGATGTCGACCTGTATTGTAGTGGCCAGTGGGAAAGTGGTAGTGGAAAATTTACTTTAAATTCTTCCTCCTTTTATTGAGACATTTTCACTTTTTAATCTGGCTGTGCAGACATGTTGGGTAAGACTCTACTGTTATCTGACCAACTGCTGCTTCACCTTAATTTCCTGCTGGTGCCATTGTTCTATGTGAATCTGTAGCAGCAGGCAAGTTAGGTTGAGCAAAAACAAACTGGAGGAGACTCGTTCAATTACCTTCAGTTACTTTGCAGTTAAAAAAGAATATAAGATAGTTGGGGGGAGGAGGGTGCACAATAATACAACAGTTATAAAAGATATACTTATACGTGAGGAACCTCTTGATCTGAAACAGATAACATAAAAGCAATCATAGCATAATACTGAGAATATATATATATATATATATATATATATATACACACACACACACACACACACATATATATATATATATATATACATATACATACATACATACACACACATATATACACACACACATACATACACACACACACACACACACATACATACACACACACACACTTTTAGATCTATTACAGAGGTAATAGGTCACTCACACTTTCCAGAGCCACAACAAGTAGGCTCTGGCTTAGATAGCAGTTGAATAATCAGCTCATTCAGGCTATGGAATTTCCCATGTGATGTCTCCTTTTCTATGCCAAAAGAAATATAGCGAGATCTAGGATGTAAAAAGTGAAATAAACTTTACTGGATACAATTTCATAAAAGAAGGCATACAGCATAAGCCACACTGCATACAAATAATAAAGAAAAAAGTCCACTAGCACTTACGCGTTTCGACCATAAAGGTCTTTCTCAAAGTGTGTAGTGGACGCCCTTTGCCGGCGTCCCGCGATCACTTCCGGGTTCATGACCTTCTGCGCACGTGATGCTGCTCTGCATCCGTGCCTCATAGCGGTGCTTCCGGGTTTCGCTGAATTCACAGTTTAATAGCAGCTTTGTCAGAAGGATATAGTTCACCATTTTGAAGTAGGGCAATAACGCCCACAATATAAATTGATCATATAAAAAATACATTGATAATGCATAGCATAATAATTCTCAGCACATCATAAATAATAAATATTGTATGCATATAAATACAAATGTTGCAGATTCCATTCTTTATGTAACATCTTAAAAGAAGGAAAAAAGTGAGAAAGTTAATAAAAATCCATTACACTACTCTTCTAAGTAGTATTTATGCATCTACAATACTGGGAGAGATAGTAATCTGAAATATATATGTTTAGAAGGAATTAAAAAGGAAAATATATAAATTTATTTACCATCCCCCTTTACAAAAGGAAAGAAAAATATGAGTTTTGATTTGTAAAAACCAGGGAATAAATGTATTAAAAAGGGAAAGAAAAATACATAGAAAAATACAGTAAAAAATAAAACTAAAATATACTGTAGTGTTCCTAGATTTCCATTAAAAAAAAAAAAAGGGGGAACTATGACGATAAAAATGGTTAAAACTAAATAAAAAGTAATAAGATGTTATACTGGGAGAGTATAAATTTGGGGATGCCTGCACAAACGGTTAGATGAGTGCAGACATCTCGAAGTCGACACTGAGACCACTGGGAGAGAGAGTATCTAAATTGAATATCCATCTAATCTCACAGCGGCTCAATGCCGACTCCAGACCACCACCTCTTCAATGATTTTGCATCATTTGGATACCAAAAAACTGAAGTCCAGTGGGGTCTCCCCCATGGCACTTTAAAAAAATGGAGTGAAACATGATGATTTAAAAAACCTTTCAATGTCTTCCCCACATACTGCAATCCACAAGGACACGTGAGCAAATAAATCACGTTTTTAGAGTGACAGGTTATGAGTGACTATTTTATGTGTATCCTCTCCCACTCGAGGTTTAAAAACTTTCCACTCTTATTATTATTATAATTCCAATTTTTACAGCCCATGCAGGTTCCACAATAGAAGAGCCCTTTATAAGTCTTTTTATACAACTCTAAAAAATTAGTATTAGGGACATCGATATAACTCGAGGTAAGCATTTGTTTTAAGTTTTTGGCTCCTCTAAAAACTATTCTAGGTTTTTCTTCCAGAAATGGTTTGATCGCCTGGTCTTGTTGGAGGATATGCCAGTTCCTATTTAAGATCTGTCTTAGTTGTTGATGGTCTTTACTATAATTAAAAATTAAGGGTATTTTATCACTGCCTTCTGTATCAGTTCTCTCTCTACATATGTAGCGGTACTTACCTTACCCGGGGGCCAGCCGAGGTCCTCACTTCCCGCCGCACGCAGCTCCCAAATGCAGGCGGGCACGGACCGCGAGATGCGGTCACGTGTTCCGCCTAGCTCTAAGAGCATGCCGCGCGTCTCGGGCACGCTCTTAAAGGGGTAGTGTGAGCCAAAAAATTAAATGTGCTCCCATTGGCCCCTGTCATCCCACGTTCCCCAGACACTCACATTTTGGGGGCGTGGATATGACAGGGGCCAATCAAAGTAAAGTAAAATTTAGGGTATTTATACTTACCTCTCCCTTAACTCCCAGCCCTATCGTGGTTTCTGTTTCAGTTCCCTTTAGCGCTTGTTGTGTTCAGTTGTGATTTTCGTGCTTGACCTTGGCTTTGTTCTGACTCCGTTTATCTCTCTATCCCTGTTTTGTCTTGTTTGCCGGCTTACTGACTACTGTGTACCAGACCTTGGCTAGTTTTTGTTCCCGCTGTCTCTTTGTTCCCTTGACCTCGGCTTGTTCTTGACTCTGTCTATTCTCTGCTTTACGGCGAGTCCGGCCATTCTAAGGTCCGGTAAGCCGTATCTGCTCTGTCGATTGTTGAACTAAATCCTGCGTGTACGAGTAGACTACCGTGACAATATATGAGTAGAGCTTCCCGTTCTATAACCCTAATTTCTTCAATTTCTTTGTTTAAACAGTCTATTTGATATTCTCATTCCAAAAATTGTTTCTTCAAGATATCTGCCTGGCTATAAAAAAAAAAAAAAAAAAAAAATTAATATCGGTGCAGTTTACCCTTAGTCTCAGGAACTGCCCTTTAGGGATATTATCCAGCCATGGACAAAAATGACAGCTCTCTTTGTTGATGTAACTATTGACATCAACTGTTTTAACCTTGTTCTTTTCTATATAAATTTCTAGGTCAAAAAAATAATTTTTTCTTTACTAATTTCCTGAGTTAAACGAATGTTCCACTGGTTACAATTTAAATAATTAAGAAAGTTTAAAACATCCCATTCCTCCCCCTTCCAGATCATCAATATATCTTTTATAGAGAACAAGGTTCGCTCTCCAGTTATGCTGAGAACAAACAAAAGTCCTTTCCCAATATGCCATAAACAGATTGGCATAACTGGGTGCGAACCTGGTCCCCATTGCGTTCCCCCTATGCTGTAAAAAAAATAGTCTCCCTCAAACCAGAAAAAAAAAAATTATATATTTTCCAGGATAAAAAGTATTCCCTCCAAAATAAAATCAACTTGGCTCGCAGGGTATAAGGTGAAGGTTTCTAGAAAAAAAAACATGTGGCTTCACAGCCTAAAAGATGGTCAATACAAGTATAAAGATTAGTGACATCACACGTGACAAGGATAAAATCTTTCTCCCAGTTGTATTTTATATATGATCAATTTATATTGTGGGCGTTATTGCCCTACATCCTTCTGACAAAGCTGCTATTAAACTGTGAATTCGGCGAAACCCGGAAGCACCGCTATGACGCACGGACGCGAAGAAGCATCACGTGCACAGAAGGTCATAAACCCAGAAGTGATCGCGGGACGCGGGCAAAAGGCACGAAATTCAATTTCAGATGAAACTGGATATAAAGCACCATGAAAAAAGATCCACTATACACTTTGAGAAAGACCTTATAGTCGAAACGTGTTAGTGCTAGTGGACTTTTTTCTTTATTATTTGTATGCAGTGTGGCTTATGCTGTATGCATTATTTTATGAAATTGTATCCTGTAAAGTTTATTTCACTTTTTACATCCTAGATCTCGCTATATTTCTTTTGGCACAGAAAAGGAGACATCACATGGGAAATTCCACAGCCTAAATAAGCTGATTATTAAACTGCTATCTAAGCCAGAGCCAACTTGTTGTGGCTCTGGAAAGTGTGAGTGACCCATTACCTCTGTAATAGATCTAACGTATATATATAAAAATATAAATAACAGTATTATGCTATGATTGCTTTTATGTTATCTGTTTCAGATCAAGAGGTTCCTCACGTATAAGTATATCTTTTATAACTGTTGTATTGTGTTTTAGGCACAGGGGGTAGTTGCATTTTATTCTTGTGCACTATAGCACCAATCCACCATTATTTTATCCTGTTTGCAGTTAAGTTGAGCAGCAGTATAACAGAGTATTACCAACAATGGATGCCCAGTCAGATAATGTGAAATGTTCTCAAAAACAATAAATATACCGGTACATCATTTAAAAACAACACCATTGATTATCTTTCAAGTAATAAATGATTAATAAAGGATAACTGAAAATGCAATGGCAATTGTCCTATAACTTTCACGTGTTTGACATTACCTTTAATAAGGTACTTATAGCCATTCTGTTAAAGGGACAGTAATATGCTTTTTTTGGGACATTGTAAAACACTGCCATTCTGAGAAACGGCAATGATTACATTAAAAACTATGCCTATAGTGGCATCTCTTTATTAGGGTCAAGCCGTCCAGTTCTAGTGTTGTCTGACACGATGTTTTTCATCTGTGTTCTCTTTTCCATGGTGGCTCTTATGGGTATACTGGGGGCTTGGTTTTGCCTCCCCCCCCCCCTCACCCCCACATTAGGTTAATTATTTTGTCTGATTCTTAATTATTAATTTTACAGGTATTGATTTTTTTTTTCCCTTTTTTTTTTTTTAATATATATTTTTTTTGTGGTAGGTGAGTCTATGTAACATTCAAACAGCAAGCAACGATTACGGCTGCCAACCTCTCTCTAAAATGTCTTCAGATTGATTCATTCATGCACACAGCCATTGCTCAGGGATTCAGTATCCACATGTGCTTACGGTTAGTAATGACCTGTGTCATTAACAAACCTAGGGACACCTTTCTGTTTAGCTCTGCATTGCACATGCTGTAACAGATAGAATATATATTTTTCTTGTCCCACACTTGGTGTTTTTGGACTCAACCTGCCCTGGATATTCCTCAGAATTCACTTGATGCTTTCATAATTTTGTAGTAGCACCATTTTGCACATTTTGAGTTGTTTCAGAGTGTAAAAGCACACCAATCCTAATTATTTGGAGAAGAGCCTGACAAATTCTGACATCAATTTGATACAAGAATCTCCTTTTCCAAAGACACAAAGCCTGGTTGTTCCAAGTTTGATCATTGTCTTATTCCTTCATGCTCTGTTCATATTAAATAACTTGAATACAGTCTTGCTCTGTTTTGTTGGGTTTAGTTTATTTTCCCCCGGGTGGACAAAACCACATAGATATTTAAAACAAAACAAAAAAACACAAACAAACAAACAAACAAGCACGCATGCTGAAATCTGTATGTTAATAGGCTACAGACTTGAGTTTCCAGTTAAACATGAACCTGGTGTTAAACCAAGTGGGTTGCACAACCATGGGAATTCCTGCATATTACCGTAAGTATTTTAACATCATAAGCTATAACCAAGATCATATGTTCTAAAAAGAAGGGAATAGAATCAGCATATTTGTGCTGAGCCACATTCCTGAAAGAGTGAATCATCGTCAACCATCATTAAATACGCTTTTCCAGAGATACCTGGAAGAATTCTGAATAGCGAACACATATCTACAATTTTAGATTACTTTAAAACCTGCCGCTGGCTACCCACATCCACATTATTTAGCTGTGTATTAGGTAGCATAATAGAATTTTTTTTTCCTCACAAACCTTCAATTTCTAACACTTGAGCTCTTTTCGGCCGTGACATTTATTTCAGCCTCTGTTCATAATGCAATAAGATCTGCAGGGTAGGGAATCCCTCGGCAGGAAATGTTTGCTTTTTTATGCTGGAAGCTCATATCCATGAAATGACTTTGCATCCATCTGTTAGCTATTCATACTGCATGCATACACTGTCAGTGCTGATAACAATGTGCACATTTGCTATTTCCTGGCACAAGGCTAGAATGATGTGCATGTCTATTCACACACACACACACACACACACACACACACACACACACACAAATCCATAATGTACATGAATGAGGCTACTTTTGATAATACATATTCCAGAACACCAACCAACACATCACACATGGATTACATACCGGCAATCAGATATGCCAGACGAAACAAAAATAAACAGAGTCACATTTCCATATTTAAAATTAAAGGGGTACTGTAGTTACCAGAACAACTGCAGCTTATTGTAGTTGTTCTGATGTGTATATCCTGCCCCTGCAGGCTTTTTAATGTAAAAAAAAAATTCACAGAAAAGGTAGTGTTTACATTGCTGCGTTGGGACACCTCCAGTGACAATCACTCAGACAGCCACTTGAGGTGCTCCCTGGGTCTGTGCAGCACTGACGTTCAGCTTCTCCATGATCTGCATATAGGTGCTGAACTTTCCCCATAGAGATGCAGTCCGCATCATGGAGCAGTTTTTCTAGCAAATGTATAGATTGGGAGAAAAACCTATTTAAAAACAAGTTTTTTTTTTCTCCCATCTTTCATTCAACTCTTTGGCATACATTCTATGCTGAAGAATTGATTGACTGGGAGAGTAGAAGGGACCTTTCACAGGTGGTCCTTCAGCTCTCCACCCAGAGCAACCACAGTGCATGTGCTTTGGTTGCTATGGTAACACTGACTAGGTAGTATAGGAATGGAGTAACTGCTCCCGGCATGCTGGCAATTAAGCCTGTGTGTCGGCATCATGGAGGAAATCCCCAAGCAAGCCAAATCAGTGAAGGCTGCAGGAGGAGCACAGGGTTTGACCTCTGTAAGGAGAATGCAACAGGGGCGTGGAGGGTCAAGTCAGGGCCTGACAGATTTAATTAAAAACAGACTTTTTTACCTCAAAAGAACTTCATCTTAAGGAAGCTGTTATGAGGGCCTGTCTCCCTTGATATAGTCCTACTTTCAAGGGTTACGCCATGCACCATGCACATACAGAGTTTAACCCCTCTGCTGCCGTATATGTAACGCCAGCCTCGGCTGCATAACTAGCCAGCCTGGAATATGTGTTCAGGATGGTTAATGTGAATCCTGTGCAAATTTGTATTTGGAAGGAGAGGGGAGGGAAAGGAATAAGCGCAGAACAGCACAGCAAGGGTTATTCTAACCAAAACCAGTTTTTTCTTATAAGAACTGGGTGCACTTATCCTATTGTCCTTTCTCTTCTTGCCCACGTACAGAGCAGAGGATGGACAGGAGAATGCAAGCAGAAACCCTGGGAGCATCTTAGGGGTTAAATCATTTGACAACATTGTAAGAAGACAATGCTTATAGGGAACCCAACTCACAAAACAGCTTTATTGAGATTGAGTTCCTTTAAACCAGAACTTATTTTGCCATAAACTGTCAATTACACAATACAACATTGTCTCTTTCTTATGTGTGAGAATATATATATGCACTCTACATGGATTTTTCAGAGAGTCAATATTTGATGTGACAGTACCACCTGCAAGGTCTTGCTATGTAATGATATTACCCATCATCAAGACAAAACATGATGAAATTCCTCAGCTCTCTCCTAAAAGACATAAAACTCACAGTTCTTGACTGATTCACAACCACCTCTCTAGAATGCTCCCTGAAAGGCCTACCTGGGCAGTAAACCAGCTGCCCACACCCACTATAGCTGCACTACACCACTACCAGCTTATTCACCATTTTCATGGCACAACCTTCCAAAACAAATTAAATCTTCCCCCAGTTTGACATCTCCACCCAGATAATTTGACAACACTTAATCAGCAATGACTAATGAGCCATTTGTTGTTTAAATAGTGTATATACATATAGCACTGTAAATGTAAGGCTTAATCATCCAAATACTCCACACTTGAAACCAAAAAAGAGATGTCAGTGCATTTATACAGGGCAAAGAGTTTCCAACCAAGTACAATATACTAACATCTCTATTTGCAAGAGCCCTGCAAAGCACACACTCCAGCTAGTAAGTCATTTGGGAAATGATTAACAGACAAACACACCTTATCATCAGCATATTCCCCAAAGTCACAGAGAAGCAAACATTACAAATAAAGGACAGCACACCTCAGTGATTGTATGTACATGGCTATATAAATATGATTAATGATTGTCCTATGCTGGTCTTCTTGCTTCTATAGTCCATTTGGATGTTGGGTTCATTAACCCATTCAAATGGTGTTCATCAACCCAGTGCATTTACCATCCAATCTATAAATTCACTCACAACAAACACTACTAATTAATAATAAGGCTTGCGCAGATCTAAAATCAGGCTGATGCCATCTTCACCTTCCTCTTAAAACAGTGATGACTAGTCTTGGCACCTCATCTGTCTGTGTACTTCATTTCCCATGATGCAAGGCAAGTTATATATATTTCTTTTTATTTTGACAAGACATCAATGCCAAAGATCAACCCACAAAATGTTGCCCTTAAAAAACAAAAAAACAAAACAAAACAAAAAAACACTAAAAATGTAGGAAATTGAAAAATCAAATTGCAAAATGTAGGCTACAACTGCCAAAACGACTAAAGCTGATTTTCCAAATCAGATATTTGAGTCTAAATGTGGCAATTTTGTTTTCAAATCGATGTTTAGTGAATAAACTACAATTGTTACTTGATGACAGAGGTAACTGTACACTATATGAAGAAATCACTATAAATGACAATCTACACTATCCTGCGTCAACATGAAAGGCACTAAGTAAACGTTAATGTTTAATTGCTTATTAAAAGTAGACTTCAATGTATTAACTACCAGGAACCAAATTGTGCCACAGGCTACAGTAGCAATCCGGGTCCTTTCATTAGGGAAGCTTTTAAAATATGCTCCCTGCAGGATTCCAGTCCCTCTAAAGCCTCAGTATGTATATTCCATATTCACGCCAGTAAAAGCCGATCAGGTAAACAGGGCTATTCACTAAACTCCGAACTGTGGCGAATACAATCCGAATTGCTGAATTCAGGCAAAAAAAACCTAAAATATTCTCCAACTCAATTCTAGTCGCAGCTTAGCTCTGTCTGCCTCCATTTTTACCATTGGGATATTAAATCGCCACGACTCGCCGTTTAGTGAATACACCCCTTCCAGTCTGCATGCAGTGTACAGAGACATGCCAGGAATTAATGTCAGGCTGCTTACTTTCCGAGCTCCTCGAACAGCTGGTACTCATCCGTGAAGCGAGTGCAGGTAGTGGTGGCCATCCCTCCGCCTCCCCTGGCTTTTCTCCCGTGGTGGTGCAGGGTCGGGGTGCTGGGTGCCGCGCAGCAGCGCAGGGACAGGCAGAAGCACAGGCGGCGGCGGCGGCGGTGGGAGCCCGGAGAGCAAGGGCGCGGGGCAGCTCCTAACCTGAGCCTGGGGAGGATGCTGTGCCTGCCCTCCTCCTTCACCCTCAGCCCCTCTCCTCCTCCTCCCCACCTCTCTACGCGCAGCAGGGTCACAGCCCAGCCCTCCTTACTGCCTTATTATCTGGAGAGATTTATTTTATCTTCCTCTTGCTTCACTTTCACTTTCCTCCCTCCACTCAGGCGCCAGTGAAAGCTTTGAAACCAATGCAAATCGAGATTCTGCTGCCTTGTCCGGTGTCATGAACGTTCTAAGAAACAAAGTAACCAGCAAAGCGTCAAACTTAATGAAAATAGAACGCGCAGCAAACGGGCAAACAGAGGGGGTGTGAGGCTAGGTGCTTGTCAGAGATCCCTCCGTGAGCATGCAGCAAACAATGCCTGTAGCCCAGCCAGGTATGCACTATCTGTAAGATAATCTGCCTGTGCAACCTGTACACTGCCTCCAGCTCCCAGTGACAGACAGCCCAGGGAAAGCACAGCAGGGTTATAGGATGTGGGTTAGAAGAAGTGCTCAGTGTGCAGGAGAGTGGGTAAGGATGAGCCTCTGTGCCTCCCTCCTCCTCTAACCGCTCGGTGGATAATATCTCCCTCTAGCGACCCTGCAGCAGCACACAGAGACTGCCTAGAATAATAAGGGTATGTCTTTTGCTACTAGAAAAAAAAACAACATAAAAAAAAAATATATATATATATATACACACCCCACCCCCTATTTATTTGCAAACTGGGAATGGTGAAGATTTGGCAAGAAAATTAAACTTTTAGATCCAAATAGCGCTGTGGAAATTTCTGAAAAGGTTTTTTGTTGCTGTTTTGGCCTAAAATTCAGTTATATTGTCAATTTTCCACAGTACCCAGCTGAGTCAATTAACCAAATTTTTGGCTTATTCACTTTAGTTTGACAGTGTTTCCTAATCAGCTAGTTTTGCCTACATTTTGCAGTTCGGTTTTCAATTCACAATATTTTATTGTATATTGAAAAAACCTCTAAACCGTGAATTGTGGTGATTCAAGACCTGAATTAGTAAATTAAGATGAGTGAGCAAATTCTCCAATTCAGTGATAGTCATAGCTCTGCTCAGTTAGGGGTTTATTTTTTTAAGGGCTGGATTCATTTAGCAGAGTAAGGTTCACTGTGCTTACTGAAATAGCAATTTTCCCATAGACTTCACAAGGAATTGGTATTCAGTAAGCTGAGTAAACCCTTACCATGCTAAGAGAAGCCAGCCAAACCCCTGAATTATGAAGAACTAAAAAAAATTAAAACAAATTCTAAAAGTTAGACTAAAGTAACCGAGCTGTGATTATAGATAAATTGGATTTTTATACCAGTTTTGGCTATTGGCTAACATTTAGCAATTCTGTATTCAATTCAAATCACATTTTAGTTTTTAGTAAACATGCTCTAAATCTAAAGGGCTGTACACTGAAATGCAATGTATTGAAAACCAATTGACAAAATGTTGAGAAAAATAGTCAAATTGTAACTATATTGGACAAGTCTTTTAATTCTGAACCTTTTGTTTTGCGTAAGGTTTAAAATTCTTTTACAATTCACTGTTTAGTGAATAACCCTGCGTATGACTTGTGGTCAGTTGATCCCTGTCTCACAAATAGGAAAATATAAATAGGCAAATATAGACACTGTAATATTTTCTATTTTAGTTATCCTAAATGTTGCCATTTAGCAATCTGTAATATTTTCTATTTTAGTTATCCTAAATGTTGCCATTTAGCGATCCACATAAACTGTTAACTTAACAGATAATAGTGTTTTATTTTCTGATGTGTACTTTACAGGTCAGGTATATAAATGAAGGTATATAAATTATGACACCCCAGCTGTTACAATACCCATAATGCACAAAGAGGTAAATGCTAGATAGTGTGATGCATTATTACCATATTATTATTATTATTATTATTATTTTATTATTTATATAGCGCCAACAAATTCCGTAGCGCTGTACAATGGGTGGACTAACAGACACATCATTGAGATCAGACCACTGATGTACAGGAACAGAGGGGGTTGAGGACCCTGCTCGATGAGCTTACATGCTAGAGGGAGTGGGGTATAGTGACACAAAGGGTTAAAGTAGGGGAACTAAATAGTTTGTTACAGAAGGGTTTATTGAGTGCTTGGTAGGTAATTTTTGACAGGTGCAGGAACGGAGTCATGGGATGGGGGATGAGAAACCTGCTGACAGTTTAATTGATACGCTTTAATGAAGAAGTGAGTTTTCAAAGATTTTTTGAAGGAATGGAGGCTGGGTGAAAGTCTTATTGAGGAGGGAAGGGAGTTCCACAGAATAGGTGCAGCCCTGGAGAAGTCTTGAAGGCGAGCATCAGAGGTGGGGATCCGGGCAGAGGATAGGCGTAGGTCTTGGGCTGAGCGCAGGGGTCTCGACGGGACATACTTGTGTATGAGGGAGGATAGGTATGTTGGAGCAGCATTATGTAGGGATTTGTAAGCAAGCGCCAGAATTTTGAATTGGGCCCTATATCTAACTGGAAGCCAATGCAGGGACTGACAGAGCGTGGAGGCGTGGGAGGTGCGACCGGACAGGAAAATAAGCCTCGCAGCCGTATTCATTATAGATTGCAGCGGTGCAAGCTGGGAACATGTAAGACCGGTGAGAAGGGGATTGCAATAGTCAAGGCGAGAGAGAACAACAGCATGAACCAGTACCTTAGCCGCGTCCGGCGTTAGATATGGGCGGATGCACGCTATGTTCTTGAGTTGGAAGCGACAGGATTTGGCTATCGATTGAACATGGGGAGTAAAAGAGAGATCAGAATCAAAAAGAACCCCTAGGCAGCGAGCCTGGGAGGTAGAGGTGATAGTAGCACCGTTGACTTGGATGGAGACAGACACAGGAGTAGCAGCACTTAAGGGAGGAAAAACTAGAAGTTCTGTTTTGGACAGGCTGAGTTTAAGGAAGTGAGCAGCCATCCAGTTGGAAATAGCAGAGAGGCAGTCAGAAACACGAGTCAAGGTGGACGGAGAGAGATCAGGGGAGGACAGGTAGATTTGCGTGACGCCAACATGGAGGGGTTGGGGAGAAGAGGCAGAGCTAGAGAAAGAAACACTGAAGGAGCGCTGGGAGAGGTAGGAGGAGCACCAGGAGAGAGCAGTATCCCGTAGACCAAAGTTACGGAGAATGTGAAGAAGCTGTTGATGATCAACAGTGTCAAAGGCGGCAGAAAGATCAAGGAGGATTAGGATAAAGTATTGGCTGCGAGATTTAGCAGCAATTAAATCATTGGATACTTTGGTCACAGCAGTTTCGACAGAGTGACCAGCGCGGAATCCAAACTGAAGGGGGTCAGGCAGAGAGTTGGATTCAAGAAAGTCTGTTAATCTGGCGTAGACAACTCTCTCGAGGATCTTGGAGGCAAATGGCAGTAGTGAGATAGGGCGGTAGTTGGATGGGGAGTATTCACTCTAAACAGGATATCCTCATGCATAGTGCAGAATGAGGTTAGGACCACCCTGAAGTCCCTCTTGTGGCTGTCTGGTAGACAGCCTCTAAAGTTGGAGTTATCTGTGCCAGGTAATTATTGCAGTTTATCTCAAAACTGCAATAATTACAATGGCAGAATTAAGGAACCTGGGACACTGCACCCAGACCTGTTCAATGAGCTGAAGTGGTCCAGGTGCCTATAGTGTCCTTTTAACAGACACTCTCTAAGGGCCACATGTTTCTTATAAAAAAAAGGCTCCTCCTCCCCCTGATTTTGTTTACTCTGAAATACAGATACATAATAACCACAGGTACACTCAGCCACATACATACATGCATACACAAAAACATAACAAGGTTTAAATACAGCTTAGTTTCATACACCCTCCTCTTTCTTGCCTTTTTGAAGTATCAGGGTGGCTTTGCCTGAGTCTAATGAGGATTGAGATGTGTGCAGAGTGAGAGCTCCCTTAGAGTGCTAGCCTTGGAGGAAGTGATATAACACCACATCTTCCCTATATTGCTATACAACACTATACAACAGGAGGTTCTGCCATTACTGCCCAGTAAGTGGGTACTGGCAGTACTGAATCTATCTGCAATGCACTCAGCTTTCTATTTCCATCCAAAGCTAGTTGTATAATACTAACGTGTACATTCACATTACACCACAGTGTAGCAGTAAGGCTTTAGGTATGAGGAGATTTTGTTAAATTCTTCATGGTTTGTCTCGAATCATGGGAAGGCACACAAAGATTCTTTACACTGTAACCACTACAAATACTCGCCATCACTATTTAATATCACGGGTGCTATAAGTGTCAGTTAAAGGTACACTCCAGGCACCCAGACCACTTCTGCCCATTGGAGTGGTCTGGGTGCCAACTCCCACTACCCTTAACCCTGCAACTGTAATTATTGTAGTTTTCATAAGCTGACGTAATGAAGGGGAGGAGCGGCGGTGGAGGAAGAAGCAGCAACGTGCAACATGTCGCTGCCTCTGGTAAGTGACTGAAGGGGTTTCCCCCCTTCAGCAACCAGGGATGGGAGGTGGGAGGGAGAGGGGACCTGCAGTGCCAGGAAAACAGATTGTTTTCCTGGCACTGGAGTTTCCCTTTAAGGAATATTCTTTGGTTTTAAGCTGGAAAGATAAGGAGTAATTAGACTGTGCCTCATGTTTGCTGGGGCCCAAGGAATACGAAGAGCACTGTCATAGGGCCCATAAAGCCTAAATAGGTTCTTGAAGATTTTTTATCTTTTACTAGTTAATCCACGTCTGCACTACACAAATTTCATATTCTTGACTAATTCTGTGCTATTGCCATGCTCCAGTGCACCTTTGCAAGAACAGGAAGATGCATGGAGAGGTCTAGTGGTTTTAAACTGTTTCAGTATTGCTTTGACTACAAAATGAGTCTAATGACAGAGCTACACAGTGTGCTGGCAATTTATTTTCATGATAGAACTGTGGTTTCTAGAACTCTGGGTATTTGTGAAAAGGAGACAATATTTAAAAATAGTATTTTGCTGCAGTAAATTGAAGTTCTGCTAACATGCAAAAAATAACCGCTAAAGGAAACTTGCAGGGTTATTCATCAAAGTGAGATCCAAAGTGCATTCAGAGTGAATTTGAAATATAATGTTAAAATAGCCAAACTGTGAATAATATGTCAGCTATGCTTCTAGTTTGACTACTTTGGCCTTAAACTTGAAATTCACTTTGAATTCTCACTTTAGTAAGTAACCCTGTTAATGTAACATTTGAATATGTAAACAAATTGTTTAATCAGATCAATGTTTATCTTAATGTTCTGTAACCAGTGCATAAATTGTACCATAATTACCCAAATTATCACACATATAATACACTGACAGATATGCCATTATTTATATCGATTTTTTTCTTTAAATGCCATGTAAAGATATGGTCCCCCCCTCACTTGTCAATCAATTCTCAACCTAGAGACCAAGACGTCTGGTCTGAGTAGTCAATGGCATTGTTTCTGTAGGACATCCTCAGCAATTGGACCTCTCACACTACCAACTTATGAATAGAAGAACCAGCACATATCAAGAGCACACCACAAATAATACAGTTTAAATTATCAAAAATTCATTCGGCGAGAGTAATGGAGGACCTTACAAACAGACAACTTCATCCGAAAGTTTAGTTGAGCAGGCCACTATTTGTAATAATCTAGAAACTTTGGGTGGCACTCCTTATTGCGACTTGATGGTTAAAGTGGCACTCTAAACAAAGTAACTTTGGCTTAATTAAAATATATTTTGGTCTATAGATCACACACCTGCATTCTTATTGCTCTATACTCCATAGCAGTTACACACATTTGTTTATTCAGCCCTAGACACACTTCCACTTGCTGAGACTCACACAGCCTGTTCACCTATTGTATTTTTTGCTTCCACTATTGTTTAATTTAGAATGTGTTTTCTCCTGCTCTGTCAATAACTGCTAGTGTCTGCACCAGCCTCATGTGTGTGAAAAAAGTTCAATTAAAAGAGCAGGAGACAAGCACTTCTAAAGTAAACACGCTGCACTGTAAGATCTGAGAATGTGAGGGTCACAACTGAGTAAGGTGTTGCTAGGACAGGATAAACAGAAATTAAAGTGATTTAACTTCTAAATGGCAGAGAATTAACAAATTAGACAGCAGTGACATGATCTTTTTTTTTCATCAAGGAAGGGGGCTATTTACCCTGGTAATCCAATGTAGGGGTCATACTCCTTTGTAGTCCATCAGGGGTTAACTCTGTGTGGACCACCGGTGAATGCAGAACTCTGCAGTTGCTCACCCGCGGTTCTGCACTCAGCAAGTCATCTGACGAGTTTATTTTATTCTTTTAGTCCTCCTGTGGCAGGGCTAAAACTATAAAACAAATATGCCCTATCCAGCAACTGCTCAGTGGATTCCCTTCAAGTGGTGCCCAGGGCAAGTGGCGTACCCATGTACACCACTGTCTATACACAAGAACTGCTTCATTAAGCTGAAATTGTTTTGGTGCTTTGATTATCCCTTTAACATTTGGATCATTTGTGTGCATATTTGTGTTTGTTCTTGTGAATTTATCATCAAAGAGGAGTCAAGTATCTGTGTGATTTTTGTTTTTTGTTTTTTTTTAATTTTACAGACATCCCACAGCACAAACCTGGTTATCATAATTCACTCAGGTGTCCAGTGCTCCAAAATTAACTATAATCAAAATCAGAAAAATATATAAACATAGCCCGAACAAGCAGCAAAGGAATGGTGTGAGTAGGAGAACAACAATGGAGAGCTGGCTGATTCACAGGGCAATTACAATGAAACCAAAACAAGCATGTTATATTTACATATTAATAAGCAACAGTCTAATGGCATCTATTTAGGTCATAGTTATTGTTGAGGTATTAATGTGTTAAAAATCAACTGTCCTAGCATATTTTGTGTAAATACCAACATTCAGTTCCAGGAGCAGATTGGAACAGAGCTGAGAAGGCAAATATTGCTATAAAACATTCATTCCATTATGCAAGCATGTGAACCAGCTAAAGGGACTGTGATAAGGTGAATGCAGTGGTCTGTGAGGGAGTTTATATTTCGACTGAATTGTTCAGAGAGGCATATGATTTTTAACCTCAGGGGAAGTGTGTGTGTCTGTGTGTATATAACTTAAATTAATATTTAGTTGTGTGAGGGGCAAATAAGGCTGTAAAGGAAATAAGTCGGTTGAGGTGTGCCGGAACCGACGTTGTGGTAGGCCTGTAATAAAAGAGGGCCC
The DNA here is from genome assembly GCA_933207985.1 of Pelobates cultripes. NCBI lineage: Eukaryota > Metazoa > Chordata > Amphibia > Anura > Pelobatidae > Pelobates > Pelobates cultripes. The sequence goes on along the minus strand of OW240917.1, from coordinate 114,409,638 downwards.
ACCCATGAGGTGTAATGAAAGTATAGATAGAGGGAGTGGAGGGTGGGGACATGCGAGTCGCTAAAAAACGTACGGGATGGGGGAAAGTGAGTAGGGGGGTTTAAATGGGTACCATGCCCCTCCCACAACTGCAGGCCAAGCCTTAACATTTATGGGCCCCTGGGGTGGAGCATTTGGAGAGCAGGGTGGGCCAGTGCTCCACTCCGCTGTTTATTGTTTTGTTCCTGGGAGACCAGGTCCAGACCAGGGTTTGGACTGTCTCCAACCCACTTCTCAGCTGCAGGTAATCAGCTGCAGCAGTGGGAATAAACCCCTCCCTGCTAGGCAGGTAGGGGAGAATGTTTATTTGTTTCTCTCTGGAAGGATGGCTAAACACTGGAGTGCAGAGAGCTGACAAAGACACTAGGTTGGTGAAACCAATATTGTTTTGTTAGTTTAACCCCTGAGAGATAGGGAATCTGATGTTAGTTACTGCTCAGACGAGCTAGGCTTTTGTTTATAGGGATTTGTGTTACATTATTGTTTTTGCTTTTTTCTCATTTTCTGCTCTCTCTGTGGTGAAGCTCAACAATAAAGTGCCTGGAATTAAGTTACTTTTAAAGACTGCATGTTTCTACCCAAAAGGACCGTGCTAACTCCAGACAAGGATCACAGGACATTCCTATCACTAAAACAAGTTGTGTGCATTTCATAGCTTTTTGTCCGTTTCTCTGCATACCTTTTCATATACATAATAACAAAATATATTTTGCAGTATTCTGCATCACCACCCCTCCTGTCTGTATCCTCAATTATAAAGCAGTGCATTCTTGCTGTTTACAATGCTTGTGTACAGCTCCCTATTTATCACTTCTTGCAGTGTCTGGTAACAATGGTGTACATCTCACCATGAAGCATAGTAAATATCTCTGATAGTTGTAGTTCCACTAACATCTTTCACAAGTAGAACAGTGATAACTGAACATCAAGTCCCAGAAATCCCAAGCCTACTCTAAACAGAGGCTGTGCACAGGCAGCCCTTTTAATGCTGGGTTTAACCTGTTCAACAGTTTTGAGTCCAGCCAAAAGCAGTTTTAGTGTAAACTGAATTTTCAAAGGCCTGTGGAGGAAGCAGTATAGGCCTCTAAGTTTCCCTTTAAATTGCGGCCAAACTGCAGCAGGAAACAGAGGAGATAACTGCATCCAAAAAGCAATGGCCCCTGTTAACTTAGCCGTGTCAAAGTTTGCCAAGGTCACATCCGATCACCTGCTGCCTAACTCAATGTTATTATGGGTGGAATTAAATACTGCCAGTAATTCGCAGTTTGTTTGGCCTGTTAAGCCTGTAGTTGACAAAGACCATGTGATTTGCTTGAAAGTTGCAGGCTCCTTCATTGTAAGTTTTGGTGTTGCGGTTCCATTATTAAGATTTTCGGAGTATGTGGACAGATGCCTCCAGCCTATAGTGCAAGGCATCCCTAGTTACCTTAAAGACACAGGGAGCATTCTGAGACATTTACAGACCATCAAATGGGAACATGACTATTACCTAGTAACTACTGATGTCAGCTCTCTATACACCATTATCACACACCAAAAGGGCTGTGCAGCAGTACAATTCTTTTTAGAACAATCTCAGAAATTTGAGTCAGATCAAATTGATTTTATCATTGAAGGGATACAATTAATTTTAACCAGTAATTATTTTTGGTACGATGACACTTTTTACTTACAGGCATGTGGGACGGCGATGGGCACCAGGTTCGCACCCAGCTACGCCAACCTGTTCATGGCAGACTGGGAGCGCCAACACTTACAACTTAATGAGGGCTGGGTAGGGGGCCTGGTGACCTATCGCCGTTACATAGATGACCTGTTTTTTATTTGGAAGGGCACAGAAGATACGCTACAAAGTTTTTTAAATCAATTAAATAATAATGAATGGGGCATTATTTTATCAACAAATTTTAGTAAACACACGGTTACATTTTTAGATTTGGATATTTTTATTGATGATGAAAAGATCAAGACCAAGACACATTTTAAAGATGTAGATGTGAACAGCTTTATCCACACCTCAAGCTGTCACTTTTCCCCTTGGCTAAATAGTGTACCTAAATCACAACTTATACGTATAAAAAGAAATTGCACGGACAATGACACCTTCAAGGAACAAGCAGACAAATTAATTACCGACTTGTTAGATAAGGGCTATAAAAAGGAGACCCTCAACGACACTTATACACAAGTTTTAAAAATTTCACAGAGCACTTTATTACAAGAAAAAAACAAAACGCAAAATGAATGTGAGGTCAATTTACCTATTGTATGTAATTACAGCCATAACAATAAGGCATTAAGGAAAATCCTAAATAAACATTGGCCTATTTTACTTCAGGACCATGCCCTATCCCAGATTCTACCACCAAAACCCAAGATAATATTTAGGGGTGCAGCTAATTTAAACCGACTTTCGGTAAAGAACCACATTAAAAAAACTAAAACTACTACCTTCCTAAATAAAGGAAAGGGTTTTTACGGATGTGGTACTTGTCTTGCGTGTAGGAACACCAACAATAAAAAGAGACATATTAAGACTTTTAAGAACTGCAATAACGATGAGGAATTCCCTATTAAAGAACTTATAACTTGTTACTCAAACAACGTAATATATTTATTGGAATGTCCTTGCGGTTTAAAATATGTGGGACGCACCAAACGGAATTTGCACACTAGGATTGAGGAACACACTAGAAATATAAAGAAAAAATTTGAAGGACACAGTGTATCACACCACTTCACCCTAGCCCACAATAGTGATCCCACTCAATTACTCTTTATGGGTATACAAAAGGTTAAGGGGAATTGGCGGGGAGGCGACCTTAATAAATTACTGGGACAGAGTGAGATGAGGTGGATATTCAACCTCGGGACCTTAAAGCCCCGGGGTTTGAATATAGACTTCGAACTCTGCCATTTCATTTAAATGGGTATCTCCCTTTTTTTGGGGTTCAATGGAATTTATCCATTGTAATCCACTCTACTCTTTTTGTACCCTTGTTTTTCTTTTATACATTTTTCTTATTCATTTTCAATCAGTGGCATATTATTTATGCCCAAACTTATAAACATTGTGAATACCACTTAAAGAATATTGATTTAACCACCTTTTGGGAAAATACCCAATAAGGATATCTATTCCAGCACATATGTATGTAATATCACCTTTTTAATGTATAAAAATATATGTACCATCGGCACTGTATGCACCTTTAACAATGTAAATATATTAGTCTATATGCACCACAAATTATATTTTATCACTGGGAATGTAATATCTGACATTATGCAATTTTACTGTCATTTCAATTCTGCAGCCCTTTTTGCCTTTTTTTTTTTTTCTTGGCTGGATGGCGATCACATGATTAGATGATGTCACTTCCGCCAACCACCTGGTTGAAAACAAGTACTTCCGCCAACCAATGCTGCCCACCAATGAAAAGAGAAGGAAAAAAAAAACAAAAAAAAACCCAGCACTATATGCACCTTTAACAATGTAAATATATTAGTCTATATGCACCAACATTTATATTATATCACTAGGAATTTAATATTTGACATCATGCAATTTTACTGTCATTCCAATTCTGCAGCCCTATTTGCTTTTTTTTTTTGTTTTTTTTTTAACTTGGCTGGATGGCGATCACATGATTAGATGACGTCACTTCCTCCAACCACCCAGTTGAAAACAAGCACTTCCGCCAACCAATGCTGCCTACCAATGAAAAAATAGACAAATAAAGGCGTCAACATCATTAACCTATTAAAGGTACACACATACACACACATTATGTGAAATTGAATCTGATTGGACAGAATGAACTTAACTCATTAAAGGGGAAGACCCAGATGACATTTAAAATGGAGGATTCAGAGGACCAACATTACAGCTGACTGAAGAAGCTCTATTTGAGAGTGAAACGCGTATTGGCCATTTTTAAAGGACTTTTATTTGAGGACTTTTATCATCTTTGTTTTTATGTTTATTTTAAACTAATAAATTCACCATTTTTATTCAATACCTCATCCAAGTTCCTTTTGGAGCCTCCAAGGAATCCTCACAGGGGTAGTGCCATCCCCATTCAAACTGGCACAAAATCCACATACCTAGAGCCGGGATTCGTAGGCTCAGGACCAGGTGAGCACCCCATTTATTGAACACATATCTGTGCCATCTATCACCATAAGTCTACACATTGGTTTGCTTTCTTCTCTTTTTTTCGTGTTCCTGAGAAATTCTTCAAGCCGAAGTAGGAGGGTGGTGCTACCATAACAGCACACAAGCCTTTATACGGAGCCAGTGTTTTCTATATACAGGCTCCTTGAAATGTGAGTGTAATATTCAACACAATATTATTATAATCACTGTGAAGCCATTTTTTAGTACCGTCTACACTATATTGTATTTTCTGTATTTTATGTTGACATGTACCCCATATTTTACCATTGAATGAGACTACGTTTTGGTAAGATTTATCTGTGTTTGAGCGCTCCACTTATAGGTGTAGGTCCTTGTCACTTACACCGCACCAATATCTACTAAATTTATTCAGTGGAATAGAGGATATTTCCACACTAGTGTATTGAGCTGCCTGTAAATCACTTTTTGACTCTTTTGAGCACTTTTGTTATACACACTCCTCTGTAAAAAGAGGCAACCTTTGATTGGTATCCATTATTAATCATTCTATGAACCTTTGGGGGGTTCAAGGAAGGGAACATCGGGAAACTGCAACCATTTATTTATCTGCCAGTAGTATCTCTGCGTTTTCAGCCTGTAGCTGAGGCACACAGTGATGTCAGTGTCCGAGCCACTTAACTGCAACACTCTTACTAGTGGAAGTTGGAACCACACTAACACGTGACACACAATTGGAAACATTATTGAAGGGAATATAACTACAGTCTGACATCTGCAAACATTGGAAGTGAGGATTACAAGGACTATTCACTAAAGTGAGGATTCAAAGTGAATTTTAAATTTAAGGCCAGAATAGCCGAACTGAAAGCAAGGCTGACATAGAGAACTTTTCTAGTTCAGTTCTTTTGACCCTATAATCACTTTAAATTCTTCTTGGATTCTCACGTTAGTAAATAAGCCTGTATAAATCCACTATATCTCTCATCATCCACAGCATCCTACTATCTCAACACTTTCAATTTTCCCTTTAAATTTGTATTATGATTCCCGGGGTTCATAGAAGCTTTGATCATATCGTACGTTTTAAATACCACTGTTTTCCTCACATAAACATCATGTACTTTTGTTGCAAAACACATGACTTGGCCTTATAATTTGTCCAGATACATCAGGTGATGTTCTCTATGCAAATTAATATAATGCCAACATATAGACTTTTACAAAGTAAAACAGCAAATAATGTTTAAATCATGTTGACAGAAACCAGAGGTGAAGAGGACCCTGCAGGAGCAATCTTACAAAGTAGGAAGAAGTGGCATGTCAGAGGAAAGAACAGGCTGACAGGTGTGATGCCTGTATCTAGTTAAACATATGAAACAAGTTGTGTGGGAGTGATGTAGGATGGAAGGTGAGAGAATAAAGCATAGTATGGAAGCACTAGTTATTTGAGGGAGGAGGACAGTTGTAAAGAGAGAAGTAATTAAGGAAGATGACAGTCTCATTCAAAGATGGGTTTTAGAGGACTTCTCTAATAACTGGAGAGAAGGGAAAAGTTTGGTAGGACAAAGCAGTACATTAAATAGAAATGTTAAGGCCATTTAGAGGTACCATGGATAAGATGATTACTATACTTATCCAGTAAAAAAAAAATGTAAATTCAATAAAAAGTCCAAAATACACGCAAACTCCTAAAAAGTGCAAAAATGAAAAAAAACAAAAAACTCCTTGTACTCCATACATAACACTTGAAGCGTTTTGGATACTATCTCCAAACTGCTGTTTCAAAAGCTTGCTGAGGAACAAATGAAAAACCTTAATGATATAAAATATCTATTTTTCAATGGATGCTCGGGAGCAAGAATGGAATGCAATTGTTATTCATGTTACCAAAATATGTTTAGAGGGCAAAGCTCTTTATTAAAGTTTACGTACATAAGTTTTAAAAAATATTACTAACTTTTCATCTGTTCATTTTTTTTTCTAAGTCACTATGGCTTATATTAGTCTGATGTTGGAAACCAATCCGTAAACGTTTTCTGATATTCAACCATTATTGCTCAGCAGTTATCAGGTAAGATTCATCTGTAGGAAAAGATTACTGATTGCACAAGGTTTGAATTCCTGTTGGTAATTATAAGGCATTTGATTTGATTAAGCTAGTTACTTGCTGTTGATTGCTGGTTAATTAGCTATTGTTTGCAAATAAGCAGAGGCCTACCTAGGTGTTAAACATTCCTAGTGGGCGGTGACTTTAGGAGTTATATAAGGCCTGGTGTCATTAGCTTGTCTAATCTAGCTTGGTGCTACTTCAAAGTGCTGTTTCTAAGTGTGTGGTTGGAGATATTCTGGAGAGTGCTGCTTCTAAGTGTGTGGTTGGAGATATTCTGGAGAGTGCTGCTTCTAAGTGTGTAGTTGGAGATATTCTGGAGAGTGCTGCTTCTAAGTGTGTGGTTGGAGATATTCTGGAGATAAACTGGAGGTAATCTGAGGTATTCAGGAGGATAAAGAAAAAAGTTAAGATTTGTTAGATTTAAATTATTCTCATAATTGGAATGGCAGGCTTAGTTCAGTGTAACAATTGCTATGCATTTGTTTCACGTTCCACTTTTTGGAGGTTTGGTTGTTGTCTAATCTGTAGACAGTTCTCTATCTTGCGGCAGGCGATTGTATTTTTGAAGTCTGAGATTTGTAAATTATAAATTATCAATGAAATCACAGCCCACAATTCATTATTTATATTATCTACAGTAAAGCCAGCCCTAAACTATGATTTCATTATTGACTTAAAGGGATACTTTAGTCACCAGAACAACTACAACTTATTGAATTTGTTCTGGTGAGTAGAATCATTACCTTCAGGCTTTTTGCTGTAAACACTGTCTTTTCAGAGAAAAATCAGTGTTTACATTACAGCCTAGTGATAACTTTACTGGCCACTCCTCAGATGGCTGTTAGAGATCCCTCCTGGGTCATGGCTGCCTAAAATGCATCCAAACATTCAGTATCTCCTCCCTCTGCATGCAGACACTGAACTTTCCTCATAGAGATTCATTGATTCAATTCATCTCTATGAGGAGATGCTGATTGGCCAGGGCTGTGTTTGAATCATGCTGGCCCTGCCTCTGATCTGCCGCTTTGTCAGTCTCAGCCAATCCTATGGGAAAGCATTGTGATTGGACCAGGCTACCACTTCTGATGATGTCATCACACTGCTTGTTTTGTTCTGAGTGAAACAGCATGCCAATCTACAGCTTCTGGCTTGAATACAGTAAGACTGTGCTATATTTATGGAAGCATTATGGAACCAGCGGGGCTAGATGGTGGTTTTAACACTATAGGGTCAGGAAGACATGTTTGTGTTCCTGACCCTATAGTGATCCTTTAATGATGTCAAGTTTTGATAAACAGATATTATGAGGTTAATTATAGAAAGCTAACTGTTGATGTTAATAGGTGACATGTGAGTAATTAACCCATTATATTGCACAGAGACATTGCAGAGTATGTGTGTTTCAATAATACAGCTCTTTCATCTTTTGATGTGCTAATCTAGATAGAGAAGGGAGATGGTTAGTTGGCAGGAAAATGTGCAAATCTAGTTTGGGAATATAGGGATCCATAAGCAGGTAAATATGTCAAAATCGAACTGGGGCTAGGTGAGAGTTAATTGTCAGGGGAATGTGGCAGTCTAAGCTGGGGAAGGAGGAAGAGAATGAATTAGAATGGGATGTAGGTTCTTGTGACTACAGTATACAGTTAGTTATTTGTTAGTGGCAAGTGGGGACATTTTTAGGGAATAATGTCTATAGTGGGTAAAAAACATCTTGCACCAGGGCCCTTTGTCATTCGTTCTGCTACTGTAACACATATAACTGATTTGGGTTATATGAAGTCATTTTATGTGTTGAAATTTTCAAGTTTTTGATGGTCCTGATAATGTGCCAATAACTCCTATTTGGCATGATTGCGATCAAATAAATTAGAGTGTTTAATGTAAGAAAAAAATCAGGAAAGCAGGTCAAGCCACCATATTAGATGCTGAATAAATTTAACTCCAGCTCAGCCAAACTGGGTGTTCATAGAGAAAGAGAGGGGACTCCTTCTCTACTAAAGCTATTCAAATAAATATCCATGACACACAAAAAGAGAGCACATTAAAAAGTTAAAATAAACAAAGAAACCTATGGGGGCAATATGGCCCAATATTACTATAAGGGAAGTTTAAAACCTCCCTAGACTACGATCTGCTATACATATCTGCTAAATGTTTAATACTAGCAAGTGGGCAGCCATTGTGCAATTACTGGCCTGACCAGCCAACAAGCCTGGCCATGCCAGTAATTGAGTGGGGGTTAACAATAGCATGCCAACCACACTACTAAGGGCTGGGGAGAGGACACTAGGACCTCTTCCATTTTATATGATAATTAGGACCACCACTTTCTGCCCACGGGTGGAGAAAGAGAGAACATTTAGAGAGAATATTTATGGCCCCCAATCACTGCCCAATGGGTTTGTCCAGTGGGTAACACTAGCTCTTTCCCTGGTATATTATAATATAACCCATATGGTGCCACAGGAGGGTACAGGGAAGTGGACTGTGATCTGTCCACCCCTGATTATTTATAATAATGTCCGCCACCCATTGGCTATGGGGAAGGAGCCCTTCTAGCAACTGGCAGCAGTGACTGTGAATCAGTAGATGTGCCCCCACCTTTTGTGTGGCATGGTCTTATTTACCCCCACAAGCCTTTTATTGATTTGTTTTTAACTATTTAAAAACAACTTGGCACTGCTGAGGGTTTATAACCTTTTACCTGCTGGCTGCTATCAGGTAAATAGTTCAAATTTTAAACCCAGGCCCAGATTTCAAGCATCTAGGCTTGGATTTGAAGAGCTCGTGCCCGGACTTCAGAAATCTGTTTCGGAGCCTGAACATTGCTGAATCGCATAAACAATGTCTGGATTTTGCAGTCACAATGGCCTGTATGCAGGTGAATGTTTTTCCCCCATTTAGCACAGGGCACTTCGGACATTAATTAATAAACCCATGTGTGTGATATCTGGTAAATTTTAACAGGGCATAACTGAAGGAGCTGATGCTTCTCATCCTCCCCTCAAGAATTTATCTTGAGGGGAGGATGAGAGGCACCAACTCCCCTTCCTACACATATGTTTGAAACAAATATCTGCTGTTTTAATCAATGCATATTTATAATTTTTAAAATATTTTGTAGTATATATAATTTGTAGCAGACATTTTCCAAGAAGTAACAATAAAAAATGTAACACAAGGGCAAAGCATTTGTATAATACTTGGAGGGCAGTTTGACATGAAAGCCAATTTGTCACAGAAGTGTGGTTTTAAAAAGGCTACAATCGATCAGATAGTCTAACCACAGCTTCAATCAGAGCTGCTAAAAAATTCAGGATTGCCTAAAGATAGTGCACAATCTAACATTTGACTCCTGCAAGTGTTTTGTAATTCATAGTATACATAAACATAGCCAAACTGGCTAAAGTTTCTAATTTATAGTATACATAAACATAGCCAAACTGGCTAAAGTTTTATGATTTTGTTGTTATTCTTATGTATCATTAAATGAGTTAAAGTGTATTTAATATCTTAGTAATATTGCCAGTATCCGTGAGAAGGTTTAATAACCTTGATTTCTGTCTCCTCATCAATATGATTTGTAAATTGATTTGACACACAGTGGAAGTTAAAAGTAAACCATTTGGTTTTGCTAAAACCGTAGATAAATGTAGAGGCATTCTCTGCACCAGCTTAAAGGTGAACTGTCAAATCTCAAGATGTTTCATATTGCTGTTAACTTTTCCTCTATATTTTAGCACATTTATTTTTGTTTGAAGTCTGAACACTAAAATAAATGTAGAAATTCACCAAACTGTTTACTTCGATTTTGGAACTGAATGCTTCCATTTTGTCTCCTTGTCAGTCATCGTAAGATCTGTATTATGCAAATCGCCTCCTGCCTCTCCCTCAAAAGCGTTCTCTTGTTTTAGGGGTCAGAGGGGTATTCACTATGCCCCAGTCACTGCGAGCTGTTGGCTTATGGTCTGATAAATGCAGCTGATTATTCAAGTCATTGTTTGGAGGAAGAAAACTGCTAGTAATGAAAATTGCCATGAGTTTTGGTATTCAAGGCCACCTGCAAAAGATCACAATAGAAAGAGATAAAATGCACAAAGGCTGTTAAAATTCACACCATAGAAACCCAGGGAACAGACAGAGCAATTGATTATTCAGACCATGATGCAGAGAGGTCTAGTATGAAATGACAGATCTAGATATCATGTTAAATTACTGGCTGCCCAGAGTACATCTAAAGCTGTTCTACAATACTACAATTCTTCACCCCCGCCCCCCCCCCAAAAAAAACCCCAAACATCTATCTAACTGACTTCAAAATTGCATGCCACGCAAAGCCATACATAACAGTGACAGTTAAACCTTGCCAATGCTGGATGCACTATGGTACCGAACTGTACTAACACTATCACTAATATGCACACAACGTGTATGCACACATGCAATACACATTAAAAAAAAATTTCAAACACACATACCACTTACATGTCTTCTGAAATAGCTAATTTATTTGAAAACACCAATTTTCTGTACTCACACACCTCATATCCATTTATTGCTCATAAGATCCAGAGTCATCTTTAATATAAATGTGCCCAACCGCAGCTTGATTCCTTATACACCAACCACAATGCACAGTCTCACTTTTACACATGGCAATAACCCCCGCAGAGATACGTTCTTCTTGAACAATAAAACCAGGAGTTAATGGAGCTGATTCACTTAACAGAGAATTGTGATGTTAAAAACAGAACTGCAAATTTGCAGGAAAAACATAGCAGACTAGAGAGTATAGATAAACTGGATATTTATTTTCAGCAAATTATGTTTTCAGTACAACACTGTTTATTGAATAACTCAAAAAAGCAGCAGGCTGGAATTTATGTGCTTGAATAGGACATTGCCATGTAACAATCAATATATGCTTGATTAATGAGTAACATTAGAGTATATTTGTCATTTACAAAATGTGTATATTACGAGGTCATCGTCAGAGAGATAGGTATCTATGTACTTGCTTTTTACATAAAATGTAATTCTCCATAAAGTGATATTTTTTGTAATGCAATGTTTGCGTGACTTACTCTAATTAAGTGTTCTTGCATAGCAAGACCACTTAATGTTATCTCACATATATATTATTATTAAGTGTTCTTGCATAGCAAGACCACTTAATGTTATCTCACATATATTATTATTATTATTATTATTAAGTGTTCTTGCATAGCAAGACCACTTAATGTTATCTCATATATATTATTATTATTATTATAGCAAAATTTGCCACCCTAACTCCTCCCACAGTTTTTACACTACATAGACAAAAATTTACCAAAACGTGCAGATTGTTCCCGATCGGATTGCTATTACTTTGTGGAACGTTTCGCCGAATGGTTCACGGAATATCGTCGTTCTTGTGGCGAAATTTTGTCCCATAGGAATGAATGGCAAAGCTAGAGGGGGAGCTGGCAAAAGCTGAAAATCAGAGAAGATTTAAACTGCCACCCACCCCTTTATTTCAAGCCCACCTACACAAATCTTATATCAAAACGTTCAGCTATCCCCGCTGCCACTAAACATGTCAACGGCTAAGCCGTAGTCCTGATAGTTTTCACAATATGACCATTTGTTTGCAACCAACGCCGTCCATTGACATTCATTGAAACTTCACTCTGCAAAACTCAAATTTGAAGTGCAATTTCTAAACTGCGACTGTGCCTTCAATTGTAATACTTCAGAGACATACTATGTATCAAAATGTAGGTCTGGGTCTTGTGATTCTCACAATATAAATCTCTTCACTGTAGGAGTTATAGTTTTTAAGATACGACCGTTTGAAGATGGCAACCGCCAAAATACTCTGACCTGTGTCAAGTTGCAGCAGCAAGTGATGTCATAGACAGGGCCTTTTGAACACCTGCTAATGTTTTTATAAATGTATGGTTTAATGTAACTGTGCAACAACATTGCAATTAAATGTGCTATGTAAATGATAACAGTTACTCCGCCCTCTCCAGTTGTAGACTCCTGGTGGAGGCAAGAACACTTCACACAATTTCCCCTGAAATTGTAACTTTTCTAGTTATTATTATTATTATAGCAAAATTTGCCACCCTAACTCCTCCCACAGTTTTTACACTACATAGACCAAAATTTACCAAAACGTGCAGATTGTTCCCCATCGGATTGCTATTACTTTGTGGAACGTTTCGCCGAATGGTTCACGGAATATCGTCGTTCTTGTGGCAAAATTTGTCCCATAGGAATGAATGGCAAAGCTAGGGTGGGAGCTGGCAAAAGCTGAAAAATCAGGACATGATTTCTAAACTGCCACCACTCCCTTATTTTCAGGCCCACCTACACAAATCTTATATCAAAACGTTCAGCTATACCTCCTGCCACTAAACATGTCCACAGCTAAGCCGTAGTCCTGATAGTTTTCACAATATGACCATTTGTTTGCAACTAACGCGTCCATTGACATTCATTGAAACTCCACTCTGCAAAGCTCACATTTGAAGGGCAATTTCTAAACTGCGACTGTGCCTTCATTTTTAATACTTCAGAGACATACATGCATCAAAATGTAGGTCTGGGTCTTGTGATTCTCACAATATAAAGCTCTTCGCTGTAGGATTTATAGTTTTTAAAATACGACCGTTTGAAGATGGCAACCGCCAAAATACTCTGACCTGTGCCAGGCTGCAGCAGCAAGTGATGTCATAGACAGGCAGGGCCTTTTGAACACCTGCTAATGTTTTTATAAATGTATGGTTTAATGTAACTGTGCAACAACGCTGCAATTAAATGTGCTATATAAATGATAACAGTTACTCCGCCCACTCCAGTTGTAGACTACTGGTGGAGGCAAGAACACTTCACACAATTTCCCCAGAAATTGTAGTTTTTCTAGTTATTATTATTATTATAGCAAAATTTGCCACCCTAACTCCTCCCACAGTTTTTACACTACATAGACCAAAATTTACCAAAACGTGCAGATTGTTCCCGATCGGATTGCTATTACTTTGTGGAATGTTCCGCCGAATGGTTCACGGAATATCGTCGTTTTTGTGCCGCAATTTGTCCCATAGGAATGAATGGCAAAGCTAGAGTGGGAGCTGCCAAAAGCTGAAAAATCAGGACATGATTTCCAAACTGCCACCACTCCCTCATTTTCAAGCCCACCTACACAAATCTTATATCAAAACGTTCAGCTATCCCTGCTGCCACTAAACATGTAAACGGCTAAGCCGTAGTCCTGATAGTTTTCACAATATGACCATTTGTTTGCAACCAACGCCGTCCATTGACATTTATTGAAACTTCACTCTGCAAAGCTCAAATTTGAAGTGCAATTTCTAAACTGCGGCTGTGCCTTCAATTTTAATACTTCAGAGACATACTATGCATCAAAATGTAGGTCTGGGTCTTGTGATTCTCACAATATAAAGCTCTTCACTGTAGGAGTTATAGTTTTTAAGATACGACCGTTTGAAGATGGCAACCACCAAAATACTCTGACCTGTGTCAAGCTGCAGCAGCAAGTGATGTCATAGACAGGGCCTTTTGAACACCTGCTAATGTTTTTATAAATGTATGGTTTAATGTAACTGTGCAACAACGTTGCAATTAAATGTGCTATATAAATGATAACAGTTACTCCGCCCACTCCAGTTGTAGACTACTGGTGGAGGCAAGAACACTTCACACAATTTCCCCAGAAATTGTAGCTTTTCTAGTGTTAATAATGCTGTTCTAGCAAATCTGTTGTAGCAAACGGATTGACATTACTTTTGCCATGTTTGTGTAATCCTGAGCAAGTGGGTTTTATGATGAGCAAAGACACTCTTGACAATGTGTGCTGCTCTTATGCTCTTGTTGTTGCTGGGAGTGACTAAATGGAAGAATTTCAGGATTCATTAAAAGTTACATAGTTACATAGCTGAAAAGAGAAATGCGTCCATCAAGTTCAGTCTTTCTCCCATTTGTTTTTGCTGTTGACCCAAAAGAAGGCAAAAAACCCAGTTTGAATATATTTGTATAATGCTATCATATTTGCTTTGAAGGTTTAGATTTAAATACTAGACATGTGCAATTTGTTACGAGCCGAATATGTATTTGGACGAATTTCGGGCAATTCGGACATTCGGGTACTTCCGAATGTCTGAATAGCCGAAGGGCCGAATTACCGAGGTCCCGAAATTGCCGGAAGTGCCTAAGTACTAATATACTTACCCAGTGGAAGAAGAAGAATGTTACACTGTATACAGTTTTAAATAAAAAGTATACAAACATAGCCAGGATTCAGCATTTGCAACACTTACAACAATCAAGTAACACACATTCATATAAAATGTAAGTTACTTGGCCAGTCAATGTAATGACAGGAATGAATAAGTAGATAACTCCCTAATTCCCACGGTATTAGAGAGCTATCTACTAAAAGGCTGAAAGACCTGAATTGGTCTTTCAGCCAAATTTACTAATACTAAATAAAGATTACTTAGTATTAGTAAATTATGCCCCTACTCGCTATACCGCCTGTGGCTGCTCACTGTAAAAGTTAAAAATAAATAAATAAAAACAAAAATCCCCTCCCCCTCCTAACCTGAAGGGGGGACCTATTGCCCCTTCCCCCGGCCCCCACCCCTGAACGGCGGATGGGGGCCCTAAAGTAAAATAAGGGGGAACCTATTGTCCTCCCCCCGGCCCCCACCCATGAGCAGTGGGTGGGGGCCCTAAAGTAATGGGCGGCCTATTATCCTCTCCCCAGCCTCCACCCCTGAGCGGCGGGTGGGGGCCCTAAATCACAATAAGGGGGGGGACCTAATGTCCTCCCCCTGGCCCCCACCCCTAAACGGTGGGTGGGGGACCTAATGTCCTCCCCCCCCTGGCCCCCACCCCCTAACCTGAAGGAGGGACCTATTGCCCCTTCCCCCGGCCCCCACCCCTGAACGGCGGATGGGGGCCCTAAAGTAAAATAAGGGGGGAACCTATTGTCCTCCCCCCGGCCCCCACCCATGAGCAGTGGGTGGGGGCCCTAAAGTAATGGGGGGCCTATTATCCTCTCCCCAGCCTCCACCCCTGAGCGGCGGGTGGGGGCCCTAAATCACAATAAGGGGGGGGACCTAATGTCCTCCCCCTGGCCCCCACCCCTAAACGGTGGGTGGGGGACCTAATGTCCTCCCCCCCCTGGCCCCCACCTCTGAGCGGTGGGTGGGGGCCCTAAATACTAATTGGGGGGGCTAATGTCCTCCCCCCCCTGGCCCCCACCCTGAGTTGTGGGTGGGGGCCCTAAAATACTAATTGGGTGGATGTAATGTCCTCCCCCCTGGCCCCCACCCCTGAGCGGTGGGTGGGGGCCCTAAATACTAATGGGGGGACCTAATGTCCTCTCCCATGGCCCCCACCCCTGAGCGGTGGGTGGTGGCCCTAAATTAGAATGAGGGGGGAGGACCTAATGTCTTCCCGCCTAGCCCCCACCCCTGAGCAGTGGGTGGGGGCCCTAAAATACTAATGGGGGGACCTAATGTCCCCCCCCCTGGTCCCCACCCTTGAGCGGTGGGTGGGGGCCCTAAATAAAAAAAATAAACCCCCCTCCCCGGGTGACTAGGGGTCCCCAAACCCCTGGTCACCTCCCTGCCCCAAAAAATTAACCCCTACCTACACCCCTCACCCTAAAAATAATGAGGGGGCACCATTTAACTAAGTACCTGAAAAAAATAAAACTTACCATTTGATGTTTTCTTTCTTCTAAAATCTTATTTTTTCAGCCCCAAAAAAGGCCAAATAAAAAGCCATAATAACCGACGCACTTAAAAAAATAAAAAATAAAAATAAAGAGTGCAAAAAAAAAATTCCATCTTCAGCCGGCGATGGCTACACGCAGACTGAGCTCTGCAGGGCGGGGGAAGGCTTATAAAGGCTCAATTAGGCTCAGAGCACTCTGATTGGTGGGTTTAAGCCATCCAATCAGAGTGCTCTGACAGGTAAATGAAGAGACTAACAGGTAATTGGTTACTTAATCCACCAATCAGAGAGTTATGAGTCAAATTACACAGAGTGGGAAAATTCCAAAGAACTTTCTCACGCTGTGTAAAATGACACAGAGCACTTTGACTGGTGGATTTCAAACCAACCAATCAGAGTGCTGTGACAGGTAAATGTAGAGACATACCTGTCAGTCTCTTCATTTAGCTGTCAGAGCACTCTAATTGGATGGCTTAAACCCACCAATCAGAGTGCTCTGTGCCTAATTGCAGGGCGGGGGAAGGCTTTATAAGCCTTCCCCCGCCCTGCAGAGCTCAGTCTGCGCGAAGCCCTCGCCGGGTGAAGATGGATTTTTTTTTTTAAGTGCGTCGGTTATTATGGCTTTTTATTTAGCCTTTTTGGGGGCTGAAAAAAGGAGATTTTAGAAGAAAGAAAACATCAAATGGTAAGTTTTTGTTTTTTTTCTAGGTACTTAATTAAATGGTCCCCCCTCATTATTTTTAGGGTGAGTGGGGTAGGTAGGGGTTAGATTTTGGGGGATGGGGGTGACTAGAGGTTTGGGGACCCCTAGTCACCCGGGGGAGGGTTAATTTTTTTATTTAGGGTCCCCATCCGCCACTCAGGGGTGGGGGCCAGGGGGGAGGACATTAGGTCCCCCCCAATTAGTATTTAGGGCCCCCAACCACCGCTCAGGGGTGGGGGCCAGGGGGGGACATTAGGTCCTCTCCCCTCATTCTAATTTAGGGCCCCCACCCACTGCTCAGGGGTGGGGGGAGAACATTAGGTCCTCTCCCCTCATTCTAATTTAGGGCCCCCACCCACTGCTCAGGGGTGGGGGACAGGGGGGAGGACATTAGGTCATCTCCCCTCATTCTAATTTAGGGCCCCCACCCACCGCTCAGGGGTGGGGGCCAGGGGGGAGGACATTAGGTCCTCTCCCCTTATTCTAATTTAGGGCCCCCACCCACCGCTCAGAGGTGGGGGCCAGGGGGGAGGACATTAGGTCCCCCCCTAATTAGTTTTTAGGGCCCCCACCCACCACTCAGGGGTGGGGGCCAGAGGGAGGACAATAGGTCTCCCCCCCTATTCTAATTTAGGGCCCCCACCCGCCGCTTAGGGGTGGGGGCTGGGGGGGCAATAGGCCCCTCCTTTAGTTTAAAACCCCCCTCTCGGGAGGGCTACTCACTGTGTAATAGACATGCCCCTACTCGCGGTATAGCGAGTAGGGGCACAATTTACTAATACTATGTAATTTGTACTCAGTATTAGTAAATTTGGCTGAAAGACCAATTTAGGTCTTTCAGCCTTTTGGTAGATAACTCCCTAATTCCCACGGTATTAGGGAGTTATCTACCAAGCGGCTGCAAGAGAAGTCCCGAATTGCCGATTTTCGGAATTCCGAACCGAACCGAAATTTTTTCCCATGCACATGCCTATTAAATACATTTGTTAACTTTTCTTCATAACTAAAGCGTTCCATTTCTTTTATTAATTTTGTAGCCCGTCTCTGCACTTTTTCCAATGCCATAATATCCTTCTTTAGAACAGGTGTCCAAAATTGCAGATCATATTCAAGTTGTGGTCATACCAGTGATTTATAAAGAGGCAACATTATATTCTCATCCAGAGAATGAATGCCCCTTTTATACATGACAATACCTTACTGGCCTTAAAAACATAGAAACATAGAATGTGACGGCAGATAAGAACCATTCGGCCCATCTAGTCTGCCCAATTTTCTAAATACTTTCATTAGTCCCTAGTCTTATCTTATAGTTAGGATAACCTTATGCCTATCCCACGCATGCTTAAACTCCTTTAAAGTGTTAACCTCTACCACTTCAGCTGGAAGGCCATTCCATGCATCCACTACCCTCTCAGTAAAGTAATACTTCCTGATATTATTTTTAAACCTTTGTCCCTCTAATTTAAGACTATGTCCTCTTGTTGTGGTAGTTTTTCTTCTTTTAAAAATGATCTCATCCTTTACTGTGTTGATTCCCTTTATGTATTTAAATGTTTCTATCATATCCCCCTTCTCTCGTCTTTCCTCCAAGCTATACATGTTAAGATCCTTTACCCTTTCCTGGTAAGTTTTATCCTGCAATCCATGAACCAGTTTAGTAGCCCTTCTCTGAAATCTCTCTAAAGTATCAATATCCTTCTGAAGATATGTTCTCCAGTACTGTGTACAATACTCCAAGTGAGGTCTCACCGGTGTTCTGTACAATGGCATGACCACTTCTCTCTTTCTACTGCTAATACTGCTAAAAATCAGGAGGTAGCAATCAAACAAGGTGGAGTGAAGCAGAGCTGGAGGAGAGAATAGAGGGACAGGTATGTGTGGTAGAGGTTACTCTGGGAGGCCATAAGCTTTCCTAAAGAGATAGGTTTTGAGGCACTTTTTAAAAGACTGAAGACTAGGCACCCGCGAGAAGTGCTGCAAGCGTGAGTTGGCCCTACGGGTACGAGCAGCGAACAGGCGAAGGTCATAAGCAGAGAGACCGAGAAGGGGCATATCTGAGGATCAGTGAAGAGAAATAGGAGGGGTTAGAATTGGTCAGTGCTTTATAGGTGTGGATTAGTACCTTGAATTGACTCCTATAGTATACAGGAAGCCAATGTAAGAACTGAGAGAGGTGGGAGAGGAGCGACAGGAGAGAAAAATCAGTCTAGCTGCAGCATTCATTACAGACTGCAGCGGGGCAATACGACTTGTGGGAAGACCTATTAGGAGAGAGTTACAATAATCCATGCAAGAGATTACTAGAGTATGGACAAGCTCCTTAGTAACATCTTGTGTAAGAAAGGGGCGGATGCGGGCTATGTTTTTAAGGTGGAATCTACAGGATTTGGTAACAGACTGGATGTGAGGTGTACCCCTGGCTGGGTACCTCCACCAAGGACTGCTTCCTAGCTGGAACAGGGGACAAACCGCAGCACTCCTGCCCACAGTCGCCGTGGCTAGACTGGGGTCCTGGAACCGCTCCCTCCTGGAGCCGAATGGGGAACTAGCTCTATCCACACCCAGGCACTGGACGACACTCAGTCCCTTGAGCTCTAGTCCTCACAAGGACTTTTCCCATTGAATCCTCCACACTAGAACCGTGATTAGCCCTTTCCCCTCCCAGTAACCAGACGACACATAGTACAAGCTGGAATGTTTTAATCTGGCCAGATGGCCTGCTTTTATATAATTTCAGATACAGTTAAGCACACCCCTGACACTCCCACACAAACCGGATAATCCCTCTCCTGGACCTGAGTTGGGACTAGTTACAAGTTACAAACTCCTCCTCTGTGCCTGAGAGATAATTGAGTCAGGAACTGAACTAACTCCATTATCTCAAGGCACAGAAAGACATACAATATTACAAAAATTACAAAATACCTTTAAAACACATAAAACCCCCACAAAACACATCCCCTGATAGCCCTGATCTGGGTGACCAACATATCCAAAAATCACCCAGGTCGGTTCAGGGGTTTGGAATTTTCCTGTAAGTCATAATTTTGAACAACCGTGCACATGGTCCTATGCCCAAAACAGTTCCATGAAATCAGTGGTAACGGTCGGTCAAGTTCAGTACCGAACGGAATCCATAGTTCTACCCTGGAGCTTTTTCATCTTGTTCGTGGGAACAATTCCACGTAACAATGCACTTCTAAGTCATATAAAACCGAATGCAGGCGATGATGGAGGTCCAGCGGTGTTCGGGAGTATTTGTGTCCCATATCAGTTCCATGAACTCGACGACCAAACACCGCTGCGTGCTTTCATGTGAACAAGATGGACAAACAATTTGAACACTTCGGTGGAACGTGTTACAAACTGTCAAATAGGTTTAACAAGCTCACCGGAACGAACCAAGCCAGTTAACTAGTCCTTTACAGGTTTCTCTGCAGGGCCCATAGTCTGTGGGCAGGAGGCTGGGAAGCAAACTCCTCTAGGAGAGCATGGCAAACTCACGTGGGAAGGGGAGTTTGTCACATGAGACTCAAATATGAGGCCAGAATCAAGTAGAACGCCAAGACAGCGTATTTGCAAGGATGGGTTGATGTGGGTACAACTAACTTGAAGGGAGAGCGAAAGAGGAGGATCAGTATTAGGAGGAAAGACAAGGAGTTAAGTTTTAGAGAGATTGAGTTTCAAAAAAAGTATGACTGTTTGGCAAGGGCAAGGGCTGTGCTGAACCTATTGTGAGGAACCATATTAAACACAAAAATCCAAGTACATCACATCCATTGCAACACGCTGATCTATATATATATATATAATGGAACACTGTAATAATGGGGCACTACCATCAAGCTTAAATGAGCTATAAGGAGCTATCAAGCAAAGTGCCAAATGGTATGCACCTAAATGCCATTAACAATTTAAGCTAGCTGAATATTGGAGACTCAGGGACTGCTTTGCTGGCTATGGTAGCACAACAGAGTAATCCCTAAATCCTGGACTTGTAGGGGGTACTTGAGGACTGGGTTGGGAACCCCTGCTCTAGATGATGGTCATAATTAGAACTAAATAGACTAAGCAATGTGACTAAATGCACTAGCACTTTTTTTGAATCTCTTTTTTTCTTAACCATTTACTGTACTTTTAATATTGGATTATCCCCCATTTAAAGGAAAGGTGTAACTATTTGGCTTCATTTCTTTTTCTTTTTCCTTTCTAGCCTGTTAGAGCATTTACTATATTGTTTTCTCAATGTTATATGCATGATAACCTACAATGAAAGTGTGGAATTGCACATTCAGCAACTTCTGCACCGAGTGACTGTTCTAACCTGTTATTTTTTTATTGATATGCTCTTTTGTCATGTAACTGCACAACAGGAAATAAAAAAAAATAATAATAATGAAAACAAAAAAACAGTAGAAATGGTTAAAGGTTTTCTAGTTTCAAAAGTTTGAAATATTAAGTGCTTTACAAACCCTAATCACAGCATGAGCTGGAAAACCCAAACTGAATCAAAAATAATTATTATAAATTCACAAGGAACAAGACCTATCACTATAGACATATCTGAAATGTATTGGCCTTAGACTACAATCCCCTTTCCTTCTGTAAAAGCCAGCGCTGTGCCATTTAGACTTACAAAAGGTCACATCTGCTACTCCAGGCTTTCATCAGAACGCATGTATTACCTTAAATGTCACATGGCAGGTAGTTGGCTCACATAAACTCAAGAACTATTTTTCATGGCACCACTGAAATACAAATATACTTCTGAATGAGACTGATGGAGATGTACAGTTAAGTTAGGACCTTGTTAAGGAGTATAATACATCTTCTACAGAACATTTCAGTGTAGCTAAAAATCTTGACCGATACACAATTTGAGTTTGTGATAGGCTCGAGAAGATGCTCTACAGGCAGACTGGACAGGGGAAAATAAAGTTTCTGTTACATGTGGGGAACAGTTGGGGAAACCAGAAAATATATCAGGTTTAGCTGTGATGGAGTAAAGAAAATAATCATGGTTGGAAGAGAGAAAAATAAGGAGTTATGGAGCATGAATCAGAAGAAAATAAGGGTGTTTTCAAAGAAAGAATAGACTTATTGGAAATGGGTAGGGAAGGAGGAAAATGTCTGTCTATCACATTATTCTTGGCTGTCCCATTCAAAATAAAATAACCATCAGCCACACACGTATTCCCTCATCCCTCCCCTTCCCTATTTTTAAAAATATTTTATTACTCTTATTATTTCAAAATTGAGTCAAGGAGTTCCTCCACCTTACAGGCCTGACTGTTGTCGTGGTCGTGACATTGACCCTAAATCAAAACACACATATTTGAACCTTGTGATTATAGAATGCTTGTTTTCTTAAGTTTGCATAATCTTTTATTAAAGGGACACTATAGTCACCAGAACAACTGCAGCTTATTGCATTTGTTCTGGTGAGTAGAAGCATACCCTTCAGGCTTTTTGCTGTAAACACTGTCTTTTCAGAGAAAATGCAGTGTTTACATTAAAGCCTAGTGATAACTTCACTGGCCACTCCTCAGATGGCTGCTAGAGCTGCTTCCTATCTCAGTCTTGACTAGTGTGCATCACAACAAATCAGTATCTCCTCCCTCTGCATGAACTTTCAGTCTTGACTAGTGTGCATCACAACATATCAGTATCCCCTCCCTCTGCATTGAACTTTCCTCATGGAGATTCATTGATTCAATTCATCTCTAAGAGGAGATGCTGATTGACCAGGGCTGTGTTTGACTTGTGCTGGCTCTGCCCCTGATCTGCCTCCTTCACAGTCTCAGCCAATCCTATGGGGAAGCATTGTGATTGGCTCAGACCACCACTTCTGATGTCAGCATGCAGGTCAAAGGCAGACAGGGGCAGTGCCTGCACAAGTCAAACAAGTCAGCAGCTTCAGTCTTGAATAAAAGTAAGATTTTACTATATTTAGGGAGTCAAGAGAGGGCCAAGGGGCTAAATGGTGGTTTTAACACTATAGGGTCAGAAATATATGTTTGTGTTCCTGACCCTATAGTGTTCCTTTAAGCATGATACTTAGCCATTTACAACTTTGTACTTTTGTGAGACCTGCATGTCTTGCACACAGTATGATTGCAATGCCAGGTTCTATGAGTATTGTTTTCAATTGAACTCTTTGATTTTTCTGATTTCAGAATGTTGATAAATCTCAATAAAAAAAATATTCACCTAAAATAGCCACCAAAAGGACTGTACCAGAGAGTGCAATGCCATTACAGACATAGCCATTTTGAAAAATAATCCTGAAGTGGTAACAACAACCTAAAGTGCCAAAATAAAGTACTTGTCACTTTTTGTCATTGGTCAATGAAAGGCATAGTAACAGTTTTTTGTTATATATTTCCAACGGGAGATGGTTGGGTTGAATTTCAACGGTAAAGAGAACAAAATCTATTTATGGAGGGAAATCAAATTAATATTTTATTTTTATTTTTTAGCACTGAAATTGTTAAACAGATCATGATTAAACAAAGAAGACATACATGGAGATTCAATGGGGTTTGTTAAGGAACTGTCTTCCTTTTAATAAATACCAAGATATGTCAACAAGAAGGCTTTACACCATTAAACCTATAAATGTATGAAATGCTAGGCACATCTAACTGGTCAATATGGCTACTAATCGTAACCCCTGTAGATAGAGGGTGGTCATATTTATTGAATGACATCTGGAACTACCCAGTATCAACAGGAAACATCCTCTTTTGCTGCAATTTTCTCACGAAGGAATCATTTTGTCATGGAATGTTAAAATCTAAGCAGAGACGATAAAATCACATGGTTGTTACATGGATGGAAACAGTCAATCCACAGAGGAAACCACGTCTTTAAGGACAGTCTCAGTAGGTATAAAAAGAACGAAGGTCCTATGTAAGTAAGACATGTGATATGGATTAATCTTCTGTTATAGGAATTACAAGTAAGGGTAGGACCAGTTAGAAATGGGGTATATTGGATTTGTGGTAGGGTGGCACAGGCCTTTATGTAACTACATACCCATATTTTTCATCTAAAATAGGAGTTATCAGTATCTTTGTCAGCTCTTTTTTTTCTGGCTTATAAAAACTCTGGTTTCTCCATATAACACCTTCAAATGACTTTAGTGAAATGTCACCCTGAATAGAAATGTCTTTTCTTTTGCACGTGTTTCAAGAGATAAAATATAAGGAAGTGACAGGAATCTGATTAGGGTCATAAACTGAACAACTACAATACAGCCCATGTAATAAAGGCCAATGGACAGAAGAATGAATTAGAACATCTTAATTTACAAGGGGAGGAAATCACATACAAAGCAATCTGCATTTTCTAAGTCTCCAATACATGCAGCATGATTGTTGAGGACCAGATAATATTTCTCAAAATGTCTTTTTATATTTTATGATATGTCTGAGCTAATATTCCATTCAGTCAGTGATTTGAAGCAGAGTTTAAATGTTCAGCACTGCACAGGCTGGATTGCACCCAACGAGCTATAAATCTGCCAGTTTAAAAAATGTTCACCATTGCTCACTACCATGGGAGACAAAAACAATCTCAACTGACTCTCTTTTAAGAACAGCACACACTTTATTTCCGGAATCCGTTCTATTAGTGATTGTCCCATCACTGTAAAATACATGAACGACCCTTCACAAATATATCATGGTAAACTGTGAGTAGTTGTTTGCTTTTATTTCAATAGCCAAAGGAGAAAATCATTAAATTCCAAAGAAATAACAAACATGTTTTTTTATTTTTTTATTAATGTACTGGGTACCAGAGGAGCAAGCTTGATGTGTTCAGCAACATGAAGTGAGGGGACTTTATTATAACCATTTGGTTGTATTAATACAGCCCACAGCCTCCTTTTAATGACTGACTACAGTAAAAAAAAAAAAAAAAGATAAAATAAGGTAAAGACTTTATTACACAATTGATGTGGATAAGGTTTCACAGAGACTACCATTGAAACGCTGTTTGATGGTGGAATAAAGTAATGTTGGAGATACCATTTTTGTTGTTGTTGCAGTTATTTCCCTGTCAGGAAATAAGGCTGTGATGGTGATTCCATTTACATTTTCAATGTAACAAAGAAGATTTCCCATTTCCTTATGTAGTCAATAGAACTAGAAACCGCACAGGATCTATGATATAAGGCTGTACATGTGTAATTCTAACACAAAAATTACATATATACACTGTACCCAAAACCCCTAGTTTGAACATTCTTAAAGAAACACATAGATATAAATGTGCCATTTGGGAAAAAAACAGGTTAAAGCCACTATGTCAACATAACTGCTGCTGTCAACAATCTTCAACCATTTAGAACATTGAAAACCTGGCAATAGACCCATTTTGTTTGTCCTTAATCTTACAATTTCTCTGTATAGATCACGAGATCACATGATTAAACTACCTGATTGATGGTTTTGCCAGCATTACTAGCAGAAAATAGATCTATAATTTTTATATTGTCATCACGGTCCAAAGTTCAAAAAAACGTTATCAGTCAAATACCAGAGCTAGATTGTGACCTAAGTTAAATACATATTTGTATCCTGCTACTGAAATATTTTGTTCAAGCAGCCGTTATTTATTTAATTGATTGGGCTCACATTTTGTTATTGACCTTTAGAATGATGCTTACAAAGAAACCACAGCAAAGCAAGCCATTTTTCAATGTCATCATAAAAACCACACTGGCATTTCCATTTTCAATGCACTTTTCTCAAGGAATGCAAGCACAGGGGTAATGCCTGGAGTTTCCCAGAACATAAGATAATGCTAGTTGGGAGAGGATTATAACATTATTTTCCTTTAGCTGACTCATGAATAGTGAATTATTTTCTGTTTAAAGGGACAGTCTAATCATAATGAAGTGATTTGTGGCATAGAAGAAAAATAATATTATTAACATTTTGCATTTTTCACTACCACTATTTTCAAACAACTACTGTGAGCTTTCCATAAAAATACATTCAATTATATTCATTTAAAAGAAAAACAGGGTTGGCCCAGTAATGTAAACAGGTTTACAATGGTTTACAAGGGTGGGGATATGGCACATCCCCAGCTGGCAAGCCTTGGTGGGTATTTTACAGTCATTGAGGATACTTGGCTACTCCAGCCCTATGAGGGGACCCAAAAACTTATTGTACCAAGGCCCACTCATCATTAGTTCTACCACTGAATAGAAATACCTTTAGAAATGTTGCAGTTAAGATCCATCCCTGTCTCCTGTAATCCATACAGAAATAAGAGTGCGACTTGTGGAGATATGTACTAAAGGAGGAATATGGCTGTAGGGAAGGTTGTTATGGAGGAAGAAATGTTGGAAGGACTGATAACTCTGTTGTGTTGCTGAACAAATGGCGTATATTTAAAGGACCACTTTGGCACCCAGACCACTTCAGCTTAATGAAGTGGTCTGGGTGCCAGGTCCTTCTAGGGTTAACCCATTTTTTTATAAACATAGCAGTTTCAGAGAAACTGCTATGTTTATGAATGGGTTAAACCTTCCCCCATTCCCTCTAGTGGCACAGTGAGAGCACGCAAGCGTCCATAGAAAAGCATTGTAAATGCTTTCCTATGCGACGGGCTGAATGCGCGCGCAGCTCTTGCCGCGCGTGCGCATTCAGCCCAGGAGGAGGAACGCAGGAGGAGAGAAGGAGGAGAGCTCTCCGCCCAGCGCTGGAAAAAGGTAAGTTTTAACCCCTTTCCCCCTTCCAGAGCCGGGCGGGAGGGGGTCCCTGAGGGTGGGGGCAACGAGTATGTTTTCCTGGCACTATAGTGGTCCTTTAAAGATGATGGTGAAAAACCTTACGGATTTAAGAAATAGTGGCAAAGTTTCACAGAAAATTAGATATAAAAGTGCCAGCGACACTTCGATAAATCTCCCTCAAAGTGCAATGAATTTTTTTCAGATGTTGGCAACTACATGATGGCCCATCTAGTAGTGGTGTATCCTGGTTTTGTGCTGCCGTAGGCAGGACAAAACTCAGGCTCCTCCCCCCCCCGTCGTGTGCCACCCCCACCCAATCCTTCCTCCCTGCCCAGCCTTCTAAATACACACACAGATTCACTGACAGATACGCATACACTCGCTAACAGAAACATACACACACTAACAGACACACACACACACACACACACACACTAACAGACACACACACACACACTCACTCACAGACACACACACACACACACACACTAACAGACACACACAGTAAGACACACACACAGACACTCACATTAACACACTCACTTTTTTTTTAATTTAACCCCCCAACCTCCTTACTTTTGGGAATGGGGGGGTGGAGGGGGGGTTCTCCTTCTCCCTCTCCCTCTCCCTCTCCCTGGAGTCTAGAAGGGCTGCTGGTCGGTTGGTCGGGCGTCGCTGGCAAGGGAGCACTTTCCCCTGAGCGCTCTGCTCAGCTCCCTTGCGCGCCGCAGAGTACTGCCGGGAGCCGGAATATGACATCATATTCCGGCTCCCAGCATCACTCTGTGGCACACGAGGGAGCTGAGCAGAGCACTCAGAGGAAAGTGCTCCCTTGCCCGCCAGACCGACCGCCTACCCACCCGCCTGGCTTATCAGTTAGCCGCAAGGATAACAAGACATTTGCCCTGGGCATTTGGGGAAGGCTTTTTTGCCCCCCCTCTGGAAAATGCCGTCCAAGGCAAATGCCTTGTTTGCCTCGTGGCTAAAACGTCCCTGCATCTAGTCTGCCGAATTTTCTAAATACGTTGATTAGTCCCTGGCCTTATCTGATACCTAGGATAGCCTTATCCCATGCATGCTTTGCGTAAACTCCTTCACTGTATTAACCTCTACCACTTCAGCTGGAAAGCTATTCCATGCATCCACTACCCTCTCAGTAAAGTAATACTTCCTGATATTATTTTTAAACATTTGCCACTCTAAGTTATGGTAGTTTTTCTTCTTTTAAATATAGCCTTCTTTACTGTGTTGATTCCCTTTATGTATTTAAATGTTTCTATCATATTTTCCCTGTCTCTTCTTTCCTCCAAGCTATACATGTTATTTAAACCTTTCCTGGTAAGTTTTATCCTGCAATCCATGAACCAGTTTAGTAGCCCTTCTCTGAACTCTCTCTAAAGTATCAATATCCTTCTGAAGATATGGTTTCCAGTACGGCGTACAATACTTCACATGATTTCTGTGCAATGGTATGAGCACGTATTTCTTTCTACTGCTAATACCTCTACCTATACAGCCAAGCATTCTGCTAGCATTTCCTGCTGCCCTATTACACTGTTAATTAGATTAACTAAGCTTACAGACAGTTGGAGTTCATGGCACGTTTGCTCAAAGTGAAATTTCAATTGCAAATTGCTAGTGAATGAGTGAAAATTTTGAGTCTTGCCAAAGGGATTGAGGAACCTTTAACATCATACATAAAAGGGTGGAACATCAGAGATGGATGGCCTAATGACATTAATGAAGAAATTATGATTACAAGAAGCAGCAGGCACTTGTCTTACATGACATATTGGGGTGGAGGTGTAATATAACTCCTTGTTCCAGTGGGACTGAGCATTTCATTTGCATAAAGGTAATGAATGGGCTGGTGGGTTAGGGACAAGTGGATCATATTTTAAATTGCCCGTCATCTTTTCATCTTTGCCTGCCTACCTTTAAGTCATCAGAAATAATCACCCCTAAATCCCTTTACTCAGATGTTGAAGGTACCCACTAATGAGTAAGATAATTATGAAAACTCTGGTCATTGCTTTAATAAGTAGTGCTATGAAACAGGTCTTTCCTCCAGTTAACAGGAGGACTCCTGCACTTAATATAATATAATTTACAGGGTTATTCATTAAAGTCTGAATAGAATGGAGTTAAACCATCCTGCAGGATACTGATGGATTTCATTAATGTCCAGATTTTGTAAATTGGGCCCCGAACAGGTCTGAATTTAGTCTGGATTTCAGCCAGACTGAACACTCCCGGACAGTTGAAATCAGGACCGAATGCTGCAAATCTGGGCCTGAAAAATTCAGGTTCAAATTTGAACTAGATTTAAAAAAAAAAAAGCCTGTTTGTCCACTTTCAATGCTAGCAGCCAGTGGTCAAATAGTGAAAAACCGTTGGCGGCACAAGGATTAATTATATGGTGGCATAAGTATGAGGGGCCCCTCTTATTATAACTATTAGGGCTCCCACCCGCTGGAATAAGTGGGGCCAGGGGAAGGGACAATAGGTACCCCCACTCACTAGCATGAGTGTAGTTGTGGGAGGAGACAATAGGTCCCCCCTTTATTATAACTATATGGGCTCTCACCTAGCAACATGGTGGGAGTCAGGGAGGGGGGGACAACATGTCCACCACCTTAAAATTTAAAGTAGCCCATACCCAATGTCATGTCTTGGGGCATGGAGAGGACTATCCGCCCCCATTATTTCACAGACCTTTCCTATCGACCCTTCCAGGCCTTTTCTAGCGACCTTTTCTAGACACTTTCTAGCTTTAGATTTTAATGTTTATCAGACATGCCCCCACTGCCAGATGGGCATACCGAGGTACATTAACTCCTTTATAGCAATAAGGGGGTCTTATTGATTTGGGTGACATGCAGACTGCTTGTTGAAGCATTAGAAGAACTATTTGGTTCCCAAGGGCTTTTAATGCTCTATAGTTGAATTATATTCTTTATAGCTGTAGATGTTAGTTGTGCAGCCACTGTTAATAAGATTACAGACAGTTGGAGTTCATGGCACATTTGCTCAAAGTGAAATTTCAATTGCAAATTGCTTGTGAATGAGTGAAAATTTTGAGTCTTGCCAAAGGGATTGAGGAACCTGTAACATCATACATAAAAGGGTGGAACATCAGAGATGGATGGCCTAATGACATTAATGAAGAAATTATGATTACAAGAAGCAGCAGGCACTTGTCTTACATGGCATATTGGGGTGGAGGGAGAATTATCCGTAGCTCTTTAGATATATGAAAATCTGATTCATTTTATTGCTCTCCACTGGTAACAACCATTTAATTTGCTGACTAATTCAACCACTATGTCTTAAGCGGTGGGTGGGGGCCCTAAATTAGAATAAGGAGGGGGACCTAATGTACTCCCCCAATACTTATCTTTTTGACAAACGAGTCCAGGTTATTCTAACCTTTTTATAAACACATTTTAATGGTACAAGATACACTTGTACCTATAGTGAAGTGCTAAAGGGCAAGAATATAGGGGATTAAATTACCTCTGTGTTGAACAGGTATATACAGTATCAAATTCAATACATAAAACACAAAAGAATACAAATATAGTGCAGATGGTAAAAATATTTCAATAGTGCAATAGTTTAAAGTCAGACCACTCACATGTAACGGAGCCTATATATATTGGCTTCGTATATCAGGCAGTTATGCTCTTAGGGCAGCATGACACCACTCCTTCATAGGCATATATCCTCCAATTAAAAGAGAAAGAGACTGATATGATATAGTATGTCAATCAAATCGATAATCAATATGAGGTAAAATATTGAATTCACCTTATCTAGAGCCAAAGGTTCTGGCTCTAAGATATAAAGGTTTAGTGCCACTATAGAGGGGATGGCACTTCCCCAAAAAATGAAGATTCCTTAAGACTGGATGGGATATCTTTAAAATGCTAAAACAATTTATTAACAAAAAAGGTTAAAATCAGTAAAATAAATAAAATAAATACTGTCCTCACTGTATCTGGATATCCAAAGTCATCCAATACGCATTTCACTTTCCTATGAACTTCTTCATTCAGCTGTTAGTCAGTCTCAGGAATCTGCCATCATTTTAATAGCATAAAGACCCTCCCCTAGGGTTAAATGTGATGCTTCAGGCTAACTGCCCCTTTAATTGTCTGGATGCACGTGTGGTAGATTGAATATTATTGGCCATATCACCTTCTCCTCCAGTCCTATAGGTTGACTAAAAAGTCCATCATCTTTTTTCCTATTTTCATTGGTGGTTCCAATGGGACTTGATGGGGGTGTGTCACCATATCTCTGTGGAGGGCGGAAGTGATACCACGGTCCATTCCGCTCATCACTTTCACCAAACACTCCAAGGATAACCCCTCCCCATCCTCCTCCCACTGTATGGCCACCCCTTCTACTCTACAGAGGCCAGGAGGGGGTCACGTGGGTGAGTCCTTTGAGACCGTGATAACCCCTCTACTATTAAAAACATTTCTAGATATAACAACTTCCAAAAGCTTTTCCTCTGAAATGTTAAAAGCTACAATTTCCCCAATCCCAAAACCTGGGAAAGATCTACACTATATATCCAATTACCGTCCAATTTCTCTCATTAATTTAGCCATAAAAATATTCTTAAAAATCCTAGCAGATAGACTTACCAAGATAATTTCAGATCTAATTCATTTAGATCAATCTGGATTTATAAGAGGAAGATCAGCTAGTGATAATATTCGTAAGATTCTGAACATGATGATGGAAGTTGAAAAAAAATCTATCTCTACAGTTTTTATAGCTTTCAATGCCGAAAAGGCATTCAACAGAGTAAATTGGAAATTTATGTCTGCTACACTCTCCTCGTTTGTGATAGAGGGACTTTTTAAAGATCTGACAATGTCCCTATACTCTTCTCCTGTGGCAAAAATATATGGCAACGTTCTAGATGCCGACTGGTCCATTATTAAAAATGGAACCCGCCAGGGATGTCCTTTGGCACCTCTTTTTTATATCCTCTCTATAAAACCACTGGCAGCGTATAAAAGACAAAACCATAACATAACCGGGGTGGACTTAGGTCATCAAGAACAAAAAATAACTATGTTCGCTGATGACATAATTATGACATTAACAAATCCTGAGTCCTCTATACCATCTACATTACAATGTATAGAAGAATATAGTAGATTTTCTAATTATAAAATTAATATGCATAAAACAGTTAACAGTTCTACATTGTAATCTTACAAGTGTACAAATAGGAAATTTGAATATTAATCATAAACCTAACTGGTCTAACTCCGTGCGTTATCTGGGAATAAATATCAATTTCAATATTGAAGAGTGGATTTATGATAATTATAACCCACTCCTTAAAGAATTTAGAAACACTATCTTAAAATGGTCCAAACTACAAATATCATGGCTTAGAAGGATAAACATTATTAGAGCATATCTACTCCCAAAATTGGAATACCTTTTCCGTACAATCCCTCTTAGAGTCCCAAAGAAAATACTTAAACTATTTCACTGTCTATTTATATCCTATGTTTGGGGTGACAAGAAACCTAGGATTGCACTTAGAGTTACGTCAGCCAGATTAGCAGAAGGAGGTTTATCATTTCTGAATTTAGTTTATACCCATGATACGGTAATGTTTTCTCACTATTTAGAATGGGGAAATAATAAATCAAAGTTAAAAGCATGGTATATACATAAAAGGACATTATGCAGAACTTTTGACCCTTTTGATCTTTTTTGGGTGGACAAGAAACTAGGCATGTGCATGGGGAAAATTTTCAGTTCGGTTCGGCATTCCAAAATTCGGGACTTCGGCAATTCGAGACTTCGGCAACTTCAGCACTTCGGCATTTCGGGACTTCGGCACTTCTCTTGCAGCCGCTTAGTAGATAACTCCCTAATTCCCACGGTATTAGGGAGTTATCTACAAAAAGGCTGAAAGGCCTAAATTGGTCTTTCAGCCAAATTTACTAATACTAAGTAAAAATTACTTAGTATTAGTACATTTTGCCCCTACTTTGCGAGTAGGGGCATGTAGGGGCATGTCTATTAAACAGTGAGAAGCACCTGATCAAGTAAGGAAATGCAAAATGCTATCCGGGGTAAATCATTAAAGGACCACTATAGTGCCAGGAAAACATACTCGTTTTCCTGGCACTATAGTGCCCTGAGGGTGCCCCCACCCTCAGGGTCCCCCTCCCGCCCAGCTCTGGAAGGGGTAAAAACTTACCTTTTTCCAGCGCTGGGCGGGGAGCTCTCTGCCTCCGATCCTCCTCCGTTCCTCCTCCTGGGCTGAATGCGCACGCGCGGCAAGAGCTGCGCGCGCATTCAGCCCGTCGCATAGGAAAGCATTCACAATGCTTTCCTATGGACGCTTGCGTGCTCTCACTGTGAAAATCACAGTGAGAAGCACGCAAGCTCCTCTAGTGGCTGTCAATGAGACAGCCACTAGAGGAAATAGGGGAAGGCATAACCCATTAATAAACATAGCAGTTTCTGAAACTGCTATGTTTATAAAAAAATGGGTTAACCCTAGAAGGACCTGGCACCCAGACCACTTCATTAAGCTGAAGTGGTCTGGGTGCCTAGAGTGGTCCTTTAATAAATTATTATTATTAATAATATTATCATTACTAATAAAAATAAAGTGCGCTCAAATGGAAAATTAATTGGGGTGATATATAAGAAAGTGTCATCTACCGAAAGTGGTACACTGTTCTAAAAGTGGGATAAATATCTTGGAACTCATGGAATCAGCAGGAATATCCCATTAGTAATTACTACACTTTTACTATTTTTACATACATTTTCAGAACCAGAACATTGACAAATCTCACCCAAAGGTTGTATGTCAGCTTGGCTGGCTGAGAGAGGTGAGTGCTTTTGCTTTTATGTGATGGAGAGGAGGCATCAGATGGAAAACATGTATGCTAACGAATTAAGTGTGATAGCTGCTTACCTGCAAAATGCTACTCAGTGCTCTGTGTAACAATAGATACCACCAACTACATGTAATATCACAAGTTACTTCAAGAGGGCTCACCTGAAAAAATAAATCACAGGGACACTATGGAGCAGTAGACTCTTAATGAATTCAAAATATTTCCTTAGAACATCAATAATTTTGTAATTAATTATTCACTTTGCATTTGTAAATCAGTTTTAAATGATTAAGCAAATAAACTGCTAATGTGCCTACGAGTTACATAGGTATTGATAGTCACCATCATCTTGGGTTTCATACAGACATTTTATTTAGGGCCCTGGACTTTTTTCATGGGATAAATCTAAAGAGCTAGGCCTGAGAGCCGCAGTTGCCTTTGTAAAGGCAATAACTATATTATTGTAAGCAGAGCTTCTGCAGAATAGGCAGAGGGGACGATACCTGCCTGAAAGAAGGGCTGCAGCGGAATAGGCAGAGGGGATGATACCTGCCTGGAAGTAGACCTGCTGCCTGGTCGGGTGCAAAAGCTCCAGAAGGACCCCAGTCAAACTGCGGTGACTGGGGCTGAAGCGTTCCAGGGTCCCGTAAAGTGGCTAGGAATCGGACTTGGCGGAGATACCCAGCCTGGATACAAGGAGCTCTGTCACAGGTATGTATCAGATAGAACTAGTTACTGGTCCCTCAGGCTTCTCTCTTTCCTGTTTGTCACATGTGCACCACTGATCGCCCCTCCTTCTCATCACCATCTGTGTCACAATATCGTAGAACCCAGTATGAGGACTAAAAAACCATTCACTGTCTGAATATTCTAGAGACTTTTACTAAAATATTGTATAGATGGTACTTGGTACTGACTAGACTTGCTAAAATATCTATCACTAATCCATCTAATTGTTGGCGGTGTCTACACCCAGATGGTTCTATGTTTCATATATGGTGGACCAGCCCTAGAATTAAGTCTCTCTGGAATATTACATTTCAATTTATATTTAGGATTGGAGGTATACATCTGGAACATAAACCGGAAATTGCCCTACTCCATTTTATGGGTTTTGAAATAAAAGATAATCTCGACATTGTGATTATACGTTGCTTAATGGCTACCAAAATATTAATTGCTAGATCCTGGAAAAGCAATGACATTCCTACTAGAGATCAAGTTAAAGCCCAACTTTTATATCAAGTTGAGATGGAAAAGGGGCTGATTCATATGAGAGAATATTCCAATCTTAATATTTTGATGTTCTATTCCAGTCTTGTTGAGAAAATTAAAGGGCTTTAATGAGTTTAA
Source organism: Pelobates cultripes (assembly GCA_933207985.1). Taxonomy (NCBI): domain Eukaryota; kingdom Metazoa; phylum Chordata; class Amphibia; order Anura; family Pelobatidae; genus Pelobates; species Pelobates cultripes. The sequence continues at coordinate 114,374,892 of OW240917.1, read as the reverse complement.
AGCATTTGGGTTACTTTTTATGACCACCTTATGCTTAACCGATAATACCATAGCGGGCACTATCATACGGGTTCCTTGGCCACATATCTGATATTAGATAATGTAATATTGGAATTTTTTGACCTTCTATATCTCTGCAATATATTTGACCAGTTTGTTTTTGTTATTGCCTGTCTTATTCATATAGGTTTCAAGGCCGCTCTTGGACTTTGATATTCCTTTTTTGGGATATTATTGTTAGTATACCAATTTGTACCAGAAGGCTTATCTCTGTTGTAATTTGAAGTAGGTCAATATACCTATGTATGTTTATTGGGGACAGGATTCCTTATTTTTCTGTATGGTTCCTACCCCCCGATGTTGTTTTGTCTATTAATATTGCTATAAAAATTTAATAAAAAAAAAAAAAAGAACCCAGTATGCAGTCTCTATATGGGACTACTTTCCTTTTGGACAGGGACCAAGATTAAGTACATGATATTAGTTTGTTGAACCCATCTCTAATTTTAAAATTAACTTTACAGAAAAACTTAACTGGAAAAAAAAGAGCAATGTGCTAAATTCTGGTAAAATGTTGCAGGAAATATAAGAAATACACAAGAGAAGTACATATCAAACTATACATTAAGGACATATAGCTCAACAAGACTTTGATAAGAAACAGGAAATCCAGGATCCAGTAAATATCAAGAGTCAGTTGAGATAAAGTCGGTGAGGGAAAATGAGAAAAAAGTATTCTAATGCAAAAACATTTACCATATTTTTCCATGTAGAAGACTATGTTTTTTTTCTAAATTTATGGAGCAGCCATATTAAGGTTATCTTCACCTCCGGCATGTCTTGCTTTCTGATTTATATTTATTGGGGAGGAAATGGGGATCAAGGAGCAGAAGGAATACCATTGTGATGTGCCAGCATGCCCTCACACCACCCTCTCCCAGCATGCATTGTAGAGCCATTAACTGCACAGAGTAGCATAGCACAGGGGAGACATGAGAATTTAGAAGTGTGTTGTTCTCCTCAGAAGTCACCTCTAGAATATAAAAGTAGTTCTATTTGATGTTTAAAATTTTGATTTCTTAATTTTGTGCTTTTAAAAAAACAGGGGTCGTCTTATACATGGAAAAATATGGTAAGTGTTAGAGAATGCAGGAGGGGAGCTGACATCTGGGGAGATTCCACTATACGGCCCTTTAGTGACCAGACAATTTTTAAATGTTCTTACCGTTAAGGACCAGGGTTGTTTTTACATTTCTGCGGTGTTTGTGTTTAGCTGTAATTTTCCTCTTACTCATTTACTGTACCCACACATATTATATACAGTTTTTTGCAATTAAATGGTCTTTCTAAAGATACCATTATTTTCATCATATCATATAATTTACAATAAAATAAATTATAAAATATGATGAAAATTGTTTTAAAAATACACCATTTTGTCCCGAGTTTAGACATACCCAATGTTAACATGTTCTTAGCTTTGTTTTCCAAGTTATAGGGCTATAAGTACAAGTAGAACATTGCTGTTTCAAAATATATATATATATTTTAAATTTATCAATAGTGACATTGTAACACTGTTATCTATCATAAATCTCTGCATCACACCTCACATGTACATATTTTGTTTAAAGTAGACAAACCAGGGCATTCAATATGGGGTATGTCCAGTATTTTTTAGTAGCCACTTTGTCACAAACACTGGCCACAGTTAGCATTTATATTTGTGTGTGTGTTAAAAATGCAAAAAAAACTATTACGAACGCTAACTTTGGCCAGTGTTTGTGACAAAGTAGCTACTAAAAAAGACTGAACATACCCCATTTGCAGTACCTTGGGTTGTGTTCTTTTGCAAATGGTACGACATCATTTCAATGTGAAACAAACTGAAAATCAAGCCATATATTTGACCATATAACTTTCAAAAACACTATAAAACCTGTGACAGAAAAGATTACAGGAAAAGGGCTGTGCCAACTTGGAGCAACACTTTTCCCTGTAATCTTTTGTGTCATATGTTTCCTCTTCAGAGGGTTTGAGGGTTACCTTCTGTTGGGCCGCTGCCTACTACACTATTTTTTATTATCGCTGCCCCTTTTCCATTTTTACTATAAAACCTGTACGTACTGTTATACTCTGGAGACTTCGCTGAACACAAATATTAGTATTTCAAAACAGTAAAACGTATTACAACAATTATATTGTCCGTGTAAGTGCCATTTGTACGTAAAAAAATAAAAAAACATCACTTTCACTGACGATATCATTGCTGTGATATGTTTTACTGTTTTGAAATACTAATATTTGTGTTCAGCGAAGTCTTCCGAGTAAAAATGTACAGGTTTTAGGGTGTCATGGAAAGTTACAGGGTTACATACAGTGCTAGCAAATAAAATTCTATGGACTTTCGGCCTGGGTTGTCAGGCAGGTCCCTCAAATTGCAATCAAAAAAATATTACATAAATATGCACAATTTAAATATAATTCTGCCCATGAGAAGAATTATTATGGTGCCCAAAATGTTCCTTTAAAGGAACGCTGAAGGCACTCTCACAATTGTATCTTATTAAATTGGTTGTATTGTCTGCAGTCTCTTGTCACCATCTCTCCATTCAGTGTTAAATCATTTTCAAGCAGTTTAGTAAATAATGGTCCCTGGCTACCACAACACAGCTCCTACTGGAGGTATGGCTAAGGCAGAGATTACACACTTCTACCTTACCAATTCATACTATCAATGGGTGTGGGCAGTGGTGTATCTTGGTTTTGTGCTGCCCTAGGCAAGACAAAACTCAGGCACCCCCACCCAACCCTTCCCCCCGCCCCGCCCCGCCTTCTAAATACACACACACACATTCACTGACATTCATTAACAGATACGCATACACTAGCTAACAGAAACACACACGCTAACAGACACACTCACTAACAGACACACTCACTAACAGACACACACGCTCACAGGCAAACACACTCACACTAAGACACACAGTCAGACACACACACAGTCAGACACACACTAACAGACACACTCACTCACACTCACTAACAGACAGACACACACTAACAGACACTCACACACACTAACAGACACACTCACACTCACTAAACAGACACACACACTAACAGAATACAAAACAGTGAAGAAGTGTACTTATAAAGTAGGGAGAGGACTAGAGTGAGCCTGGTCCTTCTTTATCAAAGATACGGAATACAGGTTCGTCTAAAAGGACCACGGGGTCCAGAAAATAAAAAACAAATTTATTGGAGGTCGATTACATATTAATGAAAACAAAAAGAGGTAAGGTGTACAAGATAAGCAAAACATCAAAAGTAAGTTTAAAAACACAATATCAGTGTGTATGAAATAAGATGAACTCTGATTTCTAAGCACATTAACATAGACACAATAGTAGCGCACGTCTGCGCACAGAGAGAGGGGGAAGGATATAAAGGTGCCAGCAATGATGTGCAATAGAATAGAAAGCAATAGTAAGTACTCCAAAAAGAATCGTTTAGCCTATGAGCCCAATCAAACTAAAAGGTATATTTATGTATATATAGAGATAAAGATGTATGACAATTTTGAATATGTAAGTAGGCAGATAGAGGTTCTGAACAGCGCACTATGAGTGCTAAAAGAGTGTGTGTATATAGACATAATGAGGGTGCGCCCCTAAACCTGTACCATTACGTCAAACGTAACCCACTGCACTGAAAATACAATTTTGTGCTATGATATCAAATGATATGTCAAGTATAATTACTAATATCTCAAAGAGAGCTTAGCTAAAAGGTAATAGGAATAGTAGAGAAGAATGACAAAAAAATAAAAAATAAAATAAAAAATGAAGTGAGGTGAGAACTGACTGTGCTAACAGCACTCTAATAAACTGCACCCTGGGAGTATACATATATGCATGTCGGCAGATCGAGGTTCTGAATAGCGTACTGATGGCGCGCTGGGAATATGTACCTTTGAATAGTGAGGGTGCAGCCCTAAACATATATGGTTAGCTCAAAAATAACCAACAGCACTAAAGGTTAAATGTTGTGCTGTGATATCTAATTGAAGCAATATATAATAACCAATACCTAGCTAAAAAAATTAGCTAGGGGATGGCAGGAACAAATACTAAATAATGAATAAAGGAAAAATAATAGAGTGAGAGATAACAGTGCTAGTAGCACGATGATAAATAGCACCCTAACGGTAATAAAAATACTATACACACTCAGCTGTCTGGCACTAAACTGATTTATAGGAGAAACTGACACGACGGCTAATTCTCCACCCCCGTGCCTTCAAGGTGGGCTATTGCTGCAGATTAATTTTCTATTGTAGAAGGTGCATATTACATTTAAAGTAGAATTGCAACTATTTCATAGTACATTATACAAAAACTATTTGGAGGTCTTAGCTACAGAACTCTGTAAAAATGTTGTGTTTAAAAGAAGACTGATTAATTTATATTTAATGGCCTGCTATTGTGTGGTTAATAACATTACTCAGCGCCATTATGGATGTCATTCACAGTTGCTCTGAGACAGCTCCTTCTGAAAGTAGAATGTCATTTTCTACATTACTCCCCTAACTCCTATAAATTGATAAGATGTAAATTCTCTCTTGGTATAAGCACTATGAATAATTTAATGTATTATATGCTATTATCATGGAATATGATTATATTTATATATATATATATATATATATATATATACTGATCAGCCACAACATTAAAACCACCTTCCTTATGTCATGTAGGTCCCCCTCATGCTGCCAAAGCTACACTGATGTGTCGAGGCGTGGACTTCACAAGACCTCTGAATATGCCCTGTGGTATTTGGCTCCAGTATATGAGCAACAGATCCTTTATACCCAGCAAGTTGTGAGGTGGGGCCTCCATAGATCTGATTTTTTTTGTTTCAGCATATCCCACAGTTGCTCAATCGGATTGCGATCTGAGTAATTGGAGGCCAAACCTTGAACTCTTTGTCAGTGGCGGACTAAGGGGGGGGGCAGGGGGCGGTCCGCCCTGGGTGCCACCAGGTGGGGGGGTGCCATGACCCTGGTCTGAGGGCTAATGGGGAATGTGTGAGCTGCGCCCCATGGCAGCTGGGGTGTCGCACAGCTCACACAGAGAGACTAATTGCTGAACTAGCCACATGGAAAGAAGAAGGGGCGGAGCTATTGCCGTTTGGGGGCAGAGCCAATCTGAGAGCTGGGGCGGGGCTTAACACAGCCCTTACCCGCTGCTGTTAATGCTGCACATGGAGGTGCAGCAAGAAGAAATCCATGCTCCTCCACCTACCAGGCTCCAGGGAAGGACCTCAGGCCAGGGAATCCACTCCTCCAGCCCACACTGTCTGTAAGTGTGTGTGTGTGTGTGTGTGTGTAACTGTCTGCCTGTAACTGTGTGTGTGTAACTATCTGCCTGTAACTGTAACTGTGTGTGTGTATGTAACTATCTGCCTGTAACTGTGTGTGTGTGTGTGTGTGTCTGTAACTATCTGCCTGTAACTGTGTGTGTGTGTGTGTTTGTTACTGTCTGTGTGTGTGTGGGTGTGTTACTGTCTGTGTGTGTGTGTGTAACGGCCTGTAACTGCGCGTGTGTATGTGTGTGTAACTGTCTGCCTGTAACTGTGTGTGTGTGTAACTATCTGCCTGTAACTGTGTGTGTGTCTATCTGCCTGTAACTGTGTGTGTGTTACTGTCTGTGTATCTGTGTGTAACTGCCTTTAACTGTGTGTGTGTGTGAATGTGTGTAACTGTCTGCCTGTAACTGTGTGTTTTACTGTCTGCCTGTAACTGTGTGTATGTGTGTGTAACTGTCTGCCTGTAACTGTGTGTGAAATGGTCAGCCTGTAACTGTGTGTGTGTGTGTGTGTAACTGTCTGCCTGTAACTGTGTGTGTAATGGTCAGCCTGTAACTGTGTGTGTGTGTAACTGTCTGCCTGTAACTGTGTGTATGTCTGTGTAACTGTCTGCCTGTAACTGTGTGTGTGTAACGGTCAGCCTGTAACTGTGTGTGTGTGTGTGTGTATAACGGTCTGCCCGTAACTGTGTGTGTGTGTGTAACTGTCTGCCTGTAAATGTGTGTGTGTGTGTTTGTGTGTGTGACTGTTTGTAACTGTGTGTGTGTGTAACGGTCTGCCTGTAACTGTGTGCATATGTGTGTGTGTGTAATGGTCTGCTTGTAACTGTGTGTGTGTGTTTGTGTGTATAACTGTCTGCCTGTAGATGTGTGTATGTGACTGTCTGTAACAGTGTGTGTGTGTGTGTGTGTGTGTAACGGTCTGCCTGGAACTGTGTGTGTGTGTGTGTAACTGTCTGCCTGTAACTGTGTGTGTGTAACACAGCCCTTACCCGCTGCTGTTAATGCTGCACATGGAGGTGCAGCAAGAAGAAATCCATGCTCCTCCACCTACCAGGCTCCAGGGAAGGACCTCAGGCCAGGGAATCCACTCCTCCAGCCCACACTGTCTGTAAGTGTGTGTGTGTAACTATCTGCCTGTAACTGTAACTGTGTGTGTGTATGTAACTATCTGCCTGTAACTGTGTGTGTGTGTGTGTGTCTGTAACTATCTGCCTGTAACTGTGTGTGTGTGTGTGTGTGTTTGTTACTGTCTGTGTGTGTGTGGGTGTGTTACTGTCTGTGTGTGTGTGTGTAACGGCCTGTAACTGCGCGTGTGTATGTGTGTGTAACTGTCTGCCTGTAACTGTGTGTGTGTGTGTGTGTAACTATCTGCCTGTAACTGTGTGTGTGTCTATCTGCCTGTAACTGTGTGTGTGTGTTACTGTCTGTGTATCTGTGTGTAACTGCCTTTAACTGTGTGTGTGTGTGAATGTGTGTAACTGTCTGCCTGTAACTGTGTGTTTTACTGTCTGCCTGTAACTGTGTGTATGTGTGTGTAACTGTCTGCCTGTAACTGTGTGTGAAATGGTCAGCCTGTAACTGTGTGTGTGTGTGTGTGTAACTGTCTGCCTGTAACTGTGTGTGTAATGGTCAGCCTGTAACTGTGTGTGTGTGTAACTGTCTGCCTGTAACTGTGTGTATGTCTGTGTAACTGTCTGCCTGTAACTGTGTGTGTGTAACGGTCAGCCTGTAACTGTGTGTGTGTGTGTGTGTATAACGGTCTGCCCGTAACTGTGTGTGTGTAACTGTCTGCCTGTATATGTGTGTGTGTGTGTTTGTGTGTGTGACTGTTTGTAACTGTGTGTGTGTGTGTAACGGTCTGCTTAACTGTGTGCATATGTGTGTGTGTGTAATGGTCTGCTTGTAACGTGTGTGTGTGTGTTTGTGTGTATAACTGTCTGCCTGTAGATGTGTGTATGTGACTGTCTGTAACAGTGTGTGTGTGTGTGTGTGTGTGTAACGGTCTGCCTGGAACTGTGTGTGTGTGTGTGTAACTGTCTCCTGTAACTGTGTGTATTAGGTCAGCCTGTAACTGTGTGTGTGTGTGTGTGTGTGTATAATGTCTGCCCGTAACTGTGTGTGTGTGTGTAACTGTCTGCCTGTAAATGTGTGTGTGTGTGTGTTTGTGTGTGTGACTGTTTGTAACTGTGTGTGTGTGTAACGGTCTGCCTGTAACTGTGTGTATATGTGTGTGTGTAATGGTCTGCTTGTAACTGTGTGTGTGTGTGTGTGTATAACTGCCTGCCTGTAGATGTGTGTATGTGACTGTCTGTAACTGTGTGTGTGTGTGTGTGTGTGTAACGGTCTGCCTGGAACTGTGTGTGTGTGTGTGTGTGTGTAACTCTCTGCCTGTAACTGTGTGTGTCTGTTTGTGTGTGTAATGGTCTGCCTGTAACTGTGTTTGTGTGTGTAACTGTCTGCCTGTAACTGTGTGTATGTGTGTAACTGCCTGTAACTGTGTGTGTGTGACTGCCTGTGACTGTGTGCACCTGTCTGACTGTGACTGTGTGTGACAGTCTGCCTGTGACTGTGTGATGCTGCCTGTAACTGTGTGTGTGTGGCTGTAACTATGTGTATGACTGTCTGTCTTTGATATGTATATGTGACTGTCTGTCTGTATCAGTGTGCATGACTGTGTGTTACTGCTTGTAACTGACTGTATGTGTGTGTAACTCTCTACCTGTAACTGTGTGTATGACTGCCTGTGACCATATGTGTGACTGTCTGCATGTGACTGTGTGCGTGTGTGTGTAACTGTCTGCCTGTAACTGTGTGTGTGTAACGGTCAGCCTGTAACTGTGTGTGTGTGTGTAACTGTCTGCCTGTAACTGTGTGTATGAGTGTGTAACTGTCTGCCTGTAACTGTGTGTGTGTAACGGTCAGCCTGTAACTGTGTGTGTGTGTGTGTGTGTGTATAACGGTCTGCCCGTAACTGTGTGTGTGTGTGTAACTGTCTGCCTGTAAATGTGTGTGTGTGTATTTGTGTGTGTGACTGTTTGTAAATGTGTGTGTGTGTGTAACGGTCTGCCTGTAACTGTGTGTATATGTGTGTGTGTGTGTGTGTGTAACGGTCTGCTTGTAACTGTGTGTGTGTGTATAACTGTCTGCCTGTAGATGTGTGTGTGTATGTGACTGTCTGTAACTGTGTGTGTGTGTGTGTGTAACGGTCTGCCTGGAACTGTGTGTGTGTGTGTGTGTAACTCTCTGCCTGTAACTGTGTGTGTCTGTTTGTGTGTGTAATGATCTGCCTGTAACTGTGTTTGTGTGTGTAATGGTCTGCCTGTAACTGTGTTTGTGTGTGTACCTGTCTGACTGTGACTGTGTGTGACAGTCTGCCTGTGACGGTGTGATGCTGCCTGTAACTGTGTAACTGTAACTATGTGTATGACTGTCTATCTTTGACTGTGTGTGTGACATGTATATGTGACTGTCTGTCTGTATCGGTGTGCATGACTGTGTGTTACTGCTTGTAACTGACTGTATGTGTGTGTAACTCTCTACCTGTAACTGTGTGTATGACTGCCTGTGACCATATGTGTGACTGTCTGCATGTGACTGTGTGCGTGTGACTGTCTGCTTGTAACTGTGTGTGACTGTCTGCTTGTAACGGTGTGTGAGGGGGTGCAGGGATTTTGTAGAAGGGTGCAGAGGTTTTAAAAAGTTTACAAATTTGTGTAATACATCTTTAAAAATTTAAAAAATAACACATTTTAAAAATTTAGTAGGTGTTTTTTTGGAGGAGGAGGGAAGGGGGGTGCCAAACTCAGGACCCGCCCCGGGTGCCTCATGCTCTAGGTACGCCCCTGCTCTTTGTCATGTTCCTCCAACCATTTTTGAACAATTTGTGCGGTTTGGCTAGGTTCAGGGCAGGGTGCGTTATGCTGCTCAAAGAGGCCACTGCCTTCAGGGAACACCATTGCCATGAAGGGGTGTATGTGGTCTGCAACACTCCCTACGCAGTTGGTACATGTCAATTTAACATTCACATGAATGCCAGGACCCAAGGTTTCACAGCAGAACATTGCCAAAGTATAACACTGCTTCCACTGACCTGCCTTCTTCCTATAGTGCATCCTGTTGCCATCTATTCCCCAAGTAAATGACACACCTTCATCCAGCCATCCACCTGATCTAAATTAAAGCTTGATTCATCAGATCAGGCAACCTTTCTCTATTGTTCCATGGTCCAGTTCAGATGCTCACGTTGCCATTAAAGGTTTATTGATGGTGGGCAGGGGACATCATGAGCATTCTGACTGATCTGCAGCTATGCAAGCTCATACAGGGAACATCCCACAAGACTTGTTGTTTTGGAGATGCTTTGACCCACTCATTTACCTTTCACCATTTGGCTCAATCTTATTGCTTGCCCATTTTTCTTGCTTCCAACATATTAAATTCTAGAACTTGACTGTTCACTTACTGCCTAATATATCCCACCCCTTGACAGGTGCCCTTGTAATTATATGATCAATAGACAGAATACTCAGAACGATTGTTTCAGGAGTGATGCTAGGAGCTTGTAATAAGTGGTATCCAAAAGTTAAAAGAAAACACAAAATAAGACAGCAAGTAAAACATGAATAAAATAATAAAATGTAAATGTAAACTAGCCTATCAGTGGTATTTAACCCCTACTCGACTATATCAAATTTACCCTTCAGTGCCCTCAATATGCAGGAGATGCGGGGTGGAGTAGGAAACCATGCTACATATATGGTGGACATGCGTAAAGATTAGATCACTGGAAGCAGAAAAGCTTATCAAGTCAATGGAAATCCCGCCTGTACCCCTTACTCCCAGTAACTGTCTTCACTTTATGTCCACATTCGTTCTCCCGAAAGGCCTCACTGGCTGCCCGTCATCTTATAGCCCTAGATTGGAAGAGTAGGAAGAGTACTCGCTCACCCTCCATGCAAAAATTGAAAGACAGGGTGGACTAATACCATAATATTGATCTTATGGGGACACTAAATGTTAGACATAGGCATTTGCTAGACAAGATATGGTTGCCATGGGTGGAAAACAAAAGAAAACTCAACAGACCTCCTTGCTATCACACCATGTAAATGCAACTATGTCTTAGAATTTGCCTCAATGACTTTGGTGCCTGGCACACTGTGCTGTACTGTTGTATATAAGTTGCTTTTCCCTTTTTTTTTCTTCTCTTCTTCTTTTCTATATTTTCCTTCATTTCTCAAACCTTGGCATCAATTGAAACTGTGTCAACCAGTTGTTTATAATTGTATAACATGATTGTATAACATGACGGTATATTACTGGATTTATCTCTGTCCAAAGGAAAAAAAATGGCAATAAACTATTAATAGAAAAAAATAGAAATTTTGATTTTCTCTCATTTTCATAATTTTGAGTCTGTCATTATGTGTAGAGAAGTCCAGTGCTGGAGGAAGAGCAGAAAAGCAATCATGCAAGATAATGTATAATTAAATCTGCGTGAAAGGATTATTGTAAATTTGCTATGAAAGGGAAAAAAATGTAATCATCTGAATCTTTAATGAAATCTATACATATTTAATCAGCAGGATTGAGTCTAATCTTCAGTTATCAGGCTAAGAACAAATAAAAGCAACATGTCAGTTCCAAACCACTGGGTGTTTATTTGCATTGTTCCTAATTGTTACCACAGATGGCGTGATGTGGAAACATTTAGCATACAATGTGTTCAAACTCTGCTATAGTCTGCTGTATTGGTTATGGTGCCAGGAGTTCTTTAGTGTCATTCTCTGTTAAGGGGTAAAACCATTTGTGAACAATTTAAAACTTAACTGGGTCCGTCCAATTGCTCGCCTTCCTTCCAATATTCACATGATTCCTTTTCAATTTTGCGCAACTTTTCACATTATTCATTGGCAGAGAAAGTTAGTGGGATGTAGTGGTTATGGTGCTTACAGTATCCATTTACGCTATTTCTACCTCCCCACTCCCAAAGAGGTCATGGTGCCAGGAGTCTGTATGTGCTGCATTTGGCAAACACTGCACATACAGCATATAATACCTCTGCTGCCCGAGGTGTAGCTCCACCTCTGGAAGAGACATTTAGCCAGCCCAAACAAGAGTTCCTGGTGGCTGATGTTATTTCACTACATGTCTGGTGTCTGTCGTCAACAGCCCATCCGTGCTTCCAATGTCCTCTGCTTAGCTCTAATTCCCATATATCTTTGAGGGGAAGTGATGTCAGGATATGAGAATTGGGCTGCAGGCCTTGGTGCTGGATTGACTATTAGCTGTTTCATTTTTTGGGGTTGGAGTGGGGGTTTCCAGGACAGAAAAGAAATACTATTTTTGTTTTTATTGCAACGTTTAATAGTGAGTCAGAATATTGACAAATTGAGAATAAAGTAGTACACCCTGTTCCAAATTATTATGCAAATGATATTTATCTCATTTACCTAAATAATTGATGTAAATAACAGTCAGCATAATTCTCATGTTATCAACTATTAAGAGTACAATTCAAATTTTATTGAACAAACCTCCTAATGATAACAGTATTTTTTTAGCATAAAAAAACGTACAATGCACTGTTCCAAATTATTACGCAAGTTTCAAAACACTTTATAGGTTGTAAAGAACTGAAAATTGTCATTTGTTGTATTTGCAGCATATCTACTGAAATCAAAAGCTATTTCAATCAAACTTATAACAACATATTAAAGCGGCACTGTCATGCCGAATCCCGTTTTTTTTTAACCCCCCTCCCGCCTCCACTACATCCAATTGACCCACTAGTCACCCCCAAATGCCCCTAAGCCCCCCACATTACCTATTTTTTAATCCTTATTTTCTGCCCCAATCTTGATTCAGGGCGCCGCCATCTTTGTGTGGGTAGGTGAAGTCCCTGTGGGACACGTCATCAGCCCACACTAGATAGCCTGTGAGATTCCCGCACATGCCCAGTGAAACACCTGGACATGCGAACGGGAATTTCATCTATTCATTTATTCATCAGACAGACGAATGAGTGAATAGAAATATCAGCCGAACAAACTAACACTATGTATCAGTGTATCTGAGTATCTGTGTTAGTTTGTTCGTTCAGTTTATTACAAGGAGGGAGCTACCAGCGTGCAGCTCCCTCCTTGTAATATGTAACTATAGAAGCGGTGCTCCCCACCACTTCATAAGCCCCCCCAGGTCCCCCTCTCACTCTATGGGGGTCAATATGACCCCCATAATAGCACAAGAGAGATTAAAATCTCCCAAATGCCCCTACTCACTATACCGCGAGTAGGGGCATGTCTACTAAACAGTGAGCAGCCTGATGTGGGTGGGGGCCCAGTGAACAAAAAGGGACCTACTGTCCTCCCTCCTGGGCCCCCACCCCCTGAGCCGTGTGGGTGGGGCCCTAAATAAAAGATACATGGGGGGGGAACTTGTCCCCCGACCCCTACCCCCCGCGCTGTGGGTGGGGGCCCAATAAAACACAAGGGGACCTACTGCCTTCTTCCTGGCCCCCCACCCCTGAGCCGTTGGTGGGGCCCCATTGTAACACACAAGGGGGGGGACCTACTGTCCTCCCCCCCTGGCCCCCACCCCTGAGCGGTGGGTGGGGGCCCCAGTAAAACAATAAGGGGGGGGACCTACTGTCCTCCCCCCTTGGCTCCCACCCCTGCGCGGTGGGTGGGGGCCCCAATAAAACAATAAGGGGGGTGACCTACTGTCCTCCCCCCCTTGCCGCCACCCCTGAGTGGTGGGTGGGGGCCCCAATAAAACAATAAGGGGGGGGACCTACTGTCCTCCCCTCCTGGCCCCCTCCCCTGCGCGGTGGGTGGGGGCCCTAATAAAACAATAAGGGGGGGGACCTACTGTCCTCCCCCCCTGGCCCCCACCCCTGAGTGGTGGGTGGGGGCCCTAATAAAACAATAAGGGGGGGGACCTACTGTCCTCCCCCCCCCCTGGCCCCCACCCCTGAGCGGTGGGTGGGGGCCCTAAATGAAACACCCCCCCCAATCAAGGTGACTAGGGGTCCCAAGCCCCTAGTCACCCCCCACCCAAAAAAAACCTATCCCCTACCTACCCCCCTCACCCTAAAAATAGTATAACTAACCTGTAAAAAAAAAACGAAACTTACCATTTGACGTCTTCTTTTTTCTAAAATCTTCTTTCTTCAGCCCCCAAAAAGGCCAAATAAAAATCCATTATACCCTTCGCACTTTAAAAAAAAAAAAAAAAACGAGCGCAAAAAAAAATTAATCCATGTTCGCCCTTCGAGGGCACGCCGCATACTGAGCTCCGCAGGGTGGATATGACTATAAAATTAGAATGAAATTCCGATCCGAATAAAGTGCCGAATTGCGTTCTAAAACATACTGTTGTCATTCAGTTAGAACGCAATTCGGCAGTTTTGTGTAAAGTGACAGGAAGCATTGTGGGAACACAGAGGAAAGGTAAGGATCATGGGAAAATTGCTCTGACCAGCAGAAATGAAGCACACTTTGCTCCTCCGCTGGTCAGAGCTGGTCAAGCGGAGGAATCCTCCATAAGGCAAAGAGTCCTTTCTTTGTCTTATGATTTTAAAGAAAACTAAAGAAGACAGGAAGAAAAGAATAACAGATCCTGAGAGAGGGGGAGAAGAGGAAGAGATTGAGGAAAGGTAAGTTCGGCATGACAGTGCCGCTTTAACTTTGTAAACATTTTAACAGGTTACGTTACATTTTAACATAGGACCCCTTATTTGATAGCAGCTTCACAAGTCTTGCATCCATTGAACTTGTGAGTTTTTGGACAGTTTCTGCTTGAATTTGTTTGCAAGATGTCAGAATAGCCTCCCAGAGCTGCTGTTTGGGTGTAAACTGCCTCCCACCCTCATAGATCTTTTGCTTGAGGATGCTCCAAAGGTTCTCAATAGGATTGAGGTCAGGGGAGGATGGAGGCCACACCATGACTTTCTCTCCTTTTATCCCCATAGCAGCCATTGATGCAGAGGTATTCTTTGCAGCATGAGATGGTGCATTGTCATGCATGAAGATGATTTTATTACGGAAAGCATAGTTCTTCCTTCTGTACCAGGGAAGAAAGTGGTCAGTCAGAAACTCCACATACTTTGCAGAGGTCATCTTTACACCTTTGGGGACCCTAAAGGGGCTGACCAGCTCTCTTCCCATGATTCCGGCCCAAAACATGACTCCACCACCGCCTTGCTGACGTCACAGCCTTGGTGGAATAGGGTGGCTGTCCACCAGCCATCCACTACTCCATCCATCTGGACCATCCAGGGTTGCACGGCACTCATCAGTGAACAGGAATGTTTGAAAATTAGTCTTCATGTATTTTTCTGCCCAATGCAGCCATTTCTGCTTGTGAGCATTGGTTAGTGGTGGCCAAATAGAAGGTTTATGCACAGTTGTAAGACTCTGGAGGACTCTACACCTTGATGTCCGTGGGACTCGAGAGGCACCAGCAGCTTCAAATATCTGTTTGCTGCTATGTAATGGTATTATAGCAGCTGCTCTCTTGATCCGATGCATGGATCTGGTAGAAATCTTCCTCAATGTGTCTTTATCTGCACAAACCCATCTGTGCTCTGAATCAGCCACAAATCTCTTAATAGTGCGATGATCACGCTTACGTTTTCATTAAATATCTAATATTTTCATACCTCATCCAAGGCATTGAACTATTTCACTCTTTTCGGCAGTAGAGAGATCCTTTTTCTTCCCCATATTGCATGAAAATGGTGCTTTGCTTAATAATGTGGAACCCTCCTTTAGTAGTTTTTCCTTAAATTGGGCTCACCTGGCAATCTAATTATCACAGGTGTCCCAGATTGTTTTCAGTGATCAAAAGGGCCCTGAGACACAATGCCATCCATGAGTTAAACTGAAAACAAAATATTTAATCTTTGTGACACTTAAATAAAATTTGTATAATAATTTGAAACAGGGTGTATATATTTAAAAGTTGTTTACATTTTATTATATTTTTCCATTGAAAATAATAATTTGAATATAGCAATTTGGCTGATGAGATAGGACTTTACAATGTATGTGGGTAGCATAGTACTATTAAAGGTATATGTGTAATCCCAGGTCTGCAGTCAAAAATGCCTCCCTGCTCACCTCCTCTCTATGTCAGTAGCCTCCCTGCTCACCCCTCCCCCTTCCAGCAGCCTCTCTGCTCACCCCTCTCCATGCCAACAGCCTCTCTGCTCACCCCTCTCCCTGCAAGCATCCTTCCTGCTCACCCTATCCCTGCCAACAGCCTCTCTGCTCACCCCTCTCCATGCCAGCAGCCTCCTTGCTCACCCCTCTCCATGCTAGCAGGTTCCTGCTCACCCCTCTCCCTGCCAGCAGCCTCCTTGCTCACCCCTCTCCATGCTAGCAGGTTCCTGCTCACCCCTCTCCCTGCCAGCAGCCTCCTTGCTCACCCTCTCCATGCTAGAAGGTTCCTGCTCACCCCTCTCCCTGCCAGCAGCCTCCTTGCTCACCCCTCTCCATGCTAGCAGGTTCCTGCTCACCCCTCTCCCTGCCAGCAGCTCTGTCACTGGCTCTCTGCTCACCCTTCTCCCTTCCAGACAGCCTTTCACAAACAGGAAGCACAACTTTGAAAGCCCCGCATGGGCTGCCCACGGGGCCGGACTTGGAAAAAAAATTTGGTCGGGGCATTTTTGAATCACAAGGCCCACTGTGTTTTGTCATCACCATTGACAAGCACGCCCCCTCTCAAAGTGAGCATGTTGGTTCAATGCGCAGAGCTCTCACATGAAAAAAAGGCCCTGTATTTGTTCTATGCAGCGCAAGCAAATGTATTAACATGCTTGCACTGTGTTTGCTTGTGACATGTCTCCGGTGTCTCCATAAGTGGGATACCAAAGGACAAAAGTGTAAGGAAAGCGTATTGTACAAGAGCCTGCTTGTGGGATTGCATGCGTGTAGAGTTTGTTGATTGTGGTGTGGTGTTTTGTGTAAATGTTGGTTTCAGTTGTGTTGTGTTTGTGGTGTAATATGTATGGCTAGGGGCTGTAGAGAGTGTGAGTATAGGGCATGTAGCGAGTATGTACATATGGGCTGTAGTGTATGTGTGTATAGATGATGTAGTGTGTGTAGGGGTTGCAAAGTGTGTGTGTTTAGGAAAAATAGTGTGTATTTGCTTACAGGGAATCTAGTGTGTTCATAGGGGATCCAGAGTGTTTATGTCATTAATGTAGTGTGTGTAGGTAATGCAGTGTGTGCCCATAGGCGATCTACTGTATGTGTAGGAGATCTAGTGTGGAGAACCCAGAGTGTGCAGAAGAGATTTAGTATGTGTGTGTGTAGAGGATCCATAGTTATGCACGGGATCTAGGCTGTGTGTATAGGGCATGTAGTGTGTGTGTCTGGAATTTAATGTGTGTAGGGTTGCAGTGTTTGTAAGGGATGCACTGGGTTTGAAGGGTGCACTGTGTGTGAGGGTTGTAGGGTGTGTGAGGGGTGCAGTGTGTGTGATGGGTACAGTGTGTGTGAACAGTGCACTGTGTGCTTGTGGTGCTGTGTGGTGTTTGGGGTGCAGTGTGTGTGCTTGGGGTGCAGTGTGTGTGTGTGTGTAAGGGGTGCAGTATGTGTTTGTGAAGGGTGCACTGTGTGCTTGTGGTGCTGTGTGGTGTTTGGGGTGCAGTGTGTGTGTGTTTGGGGTGCAGTGTGTGTGTGAGGGGTGCTGTGTGGTGTTTGGGGTGCAGTGTGTTTGTGAGGGGTGCACTGTATGTGAAGGGTGCAATGTGTGTGAAGGGTGCTGTGTGTTGTTTGTGTGCAGTGTGTTTGGGGTGCTGTGTGGTGTTTGGGGTGCAGTGTGTGTGTGAGGGGTGCACTGTGTGTTTGGGGTGTGGTGTTTGGGGTGTAGTGTGGTGTTTGATGTGCAGTTGGGTAAAAATAAAACACCTCCCTGAACCTCTTGGACAGTGCACCAAATGCTCATAAAAGCCAAGTAGATTGCTTAACTGGAGGCTGACCCTTGACCCCACCTCTGCTGGAGCTACTGAGGCTGTCACGTTTCTTGGGGAATTAGACGTGTGATATTTCTAGAATTGTTAGTTTCATGTCCCTTTTTGTCATTTTTTGGGATTTGCTGTAATGGCCATCTCCCTATTTTTAATGGTGAACTATCTGCATGTGTCATTAAAAAAATTAAATTTTATTCTTGAATAGTTTTGTGGGGGGAAATAAAGCTTATTTGGCTTTTAGTAGAGAACACTTAGGGCTTATGTGATACATTGACGATATCATTGTAAAACATACTCGCTGTGTATTTTTTTTTTTTTTTTATACACAGATCTATGCCCCTTTAAATGTACAATGGTCTGCTGATGGTATTGCAAGAGCCCAGAGAAAGATCCTTTCTGACAAAATCTTGATCCTTTTACTTACCAAAAAGCAGGTACAAAAAGTGTAGTTTAGCAGCATGTCCTTTATGTTCTGATTCAATATCCAGGAGGCAATCTAATTCTTTTCATGCTGCAACAACTTGTGCTGCAGTTTCCACTTCTACCACAGCTAGTTCAAGCATTATACCCAGAAGTGTAATTAGAAACCATTGGGCCCCAGTGCGAAAAAATGCCCTGGGACCCCCATGTGTCTCTCGCACCATCACCAGCCACTCCATGTGTCTACCCACACACCCCAGGCTCCTCCATGTGACTCTTTCCCCGAGCCCCGCTATATGTCTCTCCCCATCCTACTTTCCTTCTGTACTTGTTCACCTTCATGGCTGAATGGTCCAAGGTACGCGCTGTGACAGGAAGTGCTCTCTCAGTTCAGTGACTGGCAGGAGGGGAGCGCTATGTTGTGTACTCCCCTCCTGATGGTCCCCTAGCCCCTGAATGCCTCTGGCCTGTCTGGCCGTGCACTGACTATGAAGTTATGTCAGCCCACAATCGTAGAGTTGACAGGGAGGACGGGCCTCCTGGAGTGACGGGCCTGGTCGCAGCTGTAACGCCCGCGACCAAGATAGTTAAGCCACTGATTACACCCCCAATAAGCAACAATGGGAGACAGCAGAAAAGTCTACTTTGTGTCATTAGAGTCCCTCTTTAGTGAGGATTTAGTGCAGAGTAATGGTTTTGGGTGAATAAGCTCAGTATGTCAGAGCGAGCAAGGCACTGTCACTTTAGGACATAGTCTCTGAAACCCAGAATGTGTCAAAATTGGTAGGACAATCCAGAAGCAAGGTCAGGTAAGCCAAGGTCAGAGTCAGGCAGCAAAGGTCCAGGATTAGGAAGCAGGCTTGAAGTCCTTAGCAGGATAATCCAAAGGAAGGGTTAGCCTGGCAAGGGTCAAAGCAAGGACATAAAGGTTAA
The DNA here is from genome assembly GCA_933207985.1 of Pelobates cultripes. Lineage (NCBI taxonomy): Eukaryota > Metazoa > Chordata > Amphibia > Anura > Pelobatidae > Pelobates > Pelobates cultripes. The sequence continues at coordinate 114,356,184 of OW240917.1, read as the reverse complement.
AAGTCAGGAAACAGGTTTAACCTTTGGTGGGATGCTATGCTGGATTTCATTCTCATCCTGTTGCTTCACACACTGCTCCCCTACGGTTTGAGCTGGGTTTACTAGGGTTCTGACACCCTGAGCGGAACCTAGAGCAGAGTGGGGAACACCAGGTAGGGCATAACACTGAGTGCCAGACGGAGGATGCACATGGCACTTCTCCCTCTCCTGGCATGCCAAAACCCACTTTTGTATGGACCAGCAGTAAGCGTTGCATGCCTTTCATGCCCAGTGTACAGCAATCCAAGTGTATTCCCTCTGGCGCTTGCCGCTGGGGATCAAGCAAGCTGTTGCCCTCACTTCCGGTACACTGCGACCCATGTGGAGTCTCTGCTGAAGTCGACATCTGGTGAGTGAGTGTGGTGCACCTGTCTCTTTGGGCGCCCCATGACAGTACCAAAGTAGTATCCCCAATATCTGTTGTTGGTGGTGCTGGTGGAGATGAATCTGATGATGAGAATTCTGTTTCCCGTATCAACTGCAGACATAGCAATTTTATGTCTGGCCCTGGATATACAGAACTATGAGTATGATGTGAGTGATGATGAGCCAGAGGTAGAGAATAGTGTGAAGAGCGCAAGCATCAGCCCAATATTTTCTTCAGCTCTCGCTTCCTACATCTTCTCCTCGGTATTCAAGCCATCTGTAACTGCTATAGAAGTGCCTCATCCAGCGGAGACAGTAAAGGTGACATAATTTGCACTACTACCACTGGCACAAGTAGGTCACTCACTGTTAATGTTACCATCACCACCAATACTACGACCATCAACATCACCTATACAGTTACCTTCAATATGTCCATAAGCATTAATGAACCAAGTGCTACTGTACAGACATGTGTTGCAGTAGCTTCCACTGCAAAAGATGCAAATCCACCTCAATCTTCATCAGACAAAAGGCAAAGGATTGAGGTTAATATATTGGGCCAACAAAGTAAAGTTTGGTTTCACTGTGAGTGCTTCCAAGAAGGCTAACTTGCAAAGTGAAAATTGCGTGGCAAGAAGGTGAGAAGGGGGCGAATGAAGGCTCATTTGTGCTAGTATGAAGCAACATCAGTAGAGATCCCACATGTCTGTATTGCTGAGGAAAGAAGCAGAACATGAAAGTACTAGGGAAGGCAGCAGGTCCACTAGAGCTGTAACTGATTCTCTGCTGCTGTCACAACCTACCACCAGTGCTACCTACAAACAGGAGAACAAGAGTTCTTGCATAGATGCTACTGCCAGTTCCACTTACAACCACTTTGATTTACTGATTTATAATTGTTTTACTGATTTCTGATTATTTATTTTATTCTAGTAAGTGATAGATTATTTGATTTGCAATGTGCTTCTGTGCCATTGCTTGTGCTTTGAAAATTGTAGGCTTCTTCCCTCAGTAATATTCACAGTGTGTGGCTGCAGTTTACTGCAGAAGTTAACCATGCCGACACTGAGTGTGCAAAAACACAAAAGTTGAGTAATAGAGCAATATACATTTTGATAGTCCTAATAAGTCAACTCCTCCCATTCAGAGACACATTTCCCTGAGCATTAAGTGCCATAATAGTGATTTTTGTTTAAAAGACTCCCATGCAATTTATATTGAACCATACTCATGGGCCATTGCATGCACAAGCAGCATCTAGCTACATCAAAGAACAAAAAGAAAAAGTTTTAAGCAAGGATACCCAAAACCCAATTTGTTAAAATGAAATGAGGCAAGAATCAGTTCAAGAGACTTCCAAATTCTAGTGATTTATAGAGGTGAAAATTTACAAAATTGTTACTTCTGGAGGACAAACATGGTGCTGTGGAACACTTTATAGATGGCATTATCATAATCTGGCATGACATTGAAGATGCTCTGGGTGATTTTTTTAAATATATTAATACCAATCATTTTTTCAGATGGGATATCCACTGGAATTGCGAGATAAGAGCAAAAAGGAATTGGCCATCACTAAGAGAAATTATTTATTAATGGATAAAAGGATAACTAGAATAGGGCAAGATGATGAAATGTATGACCTTACCTTTATTACTAAATTTAATATATGAGCTAATCTAATCAATAGAGCTGCAAACAAACATTGGAGTATTTAAAACAAAATAAAACAGGATAAAACTTTAGGTAAAATTTTACCAGCTAAACCCAAACATTATTTTTTAGAAAAATGAAAGCTATAAAAAAAAAATAGGTTAGCCCCAAGCATACTTCACAAGTTAATAATAACCCTTTATAATAATAGTTTTTTAAAAAGAGGAATGATTTGGTTTCCATAAATGCGGCAAGTATCATGTGTCTATTTTTTAACAAGAAAAATTATTAACTTTCCAGTGCAATAAATGACACAAAATGTGCAATAAAGCACTTGTAAATTGTAATTCAGCTAATGTAATTTACTTGTTAGAATGTAAATGTGAATTACAATACATTGTACATGTATTTAGGACATGAATGTATTTTAGGCCATTTTAGCTATTGTTGTGCTGCTATGGCCTATGACCAGGAAAGCACAGTTGAACACTGCCAACTCCCATTTTTCAACTTAAAATTACTTCTGCTCCACATTTTTCATAATACAAAATAGCAAAAGGAAAATATATTACAATCAAGCAATATAAAAGTAAATTCTCTCACATCCTATTCTATTAATTTTAATCCAGAGAAATAATAATCTTATTTTGTCAACTCAGAACTGGCACTGCAAAAATGCCCAATATTGTGTAGCCATTAGGCCAGGCAATATTCTTGCCATTTTTGCATTTTAGTACAGTCATAGTCACCATTTTTTCTGCTATTTTGGCTACCCAAATAGCTTTCCCAATTATTTTTCAGCACTGAAATTGTTAGTAAGCATATCTACCAAACCATGTGTGCGAGCATGAGATTCTAGTTGTTATACATTTTTTCTTTTTTATTTCTCAGCACTGTGAAGGAATTGCTGTGTGCTCATATTAAATATCAATGGGGCTCCAAGGACTTAGACACGACCGAAGATTGTTTATGCTATCCATTGTTGACGACCCTGACTCCTTTAAGGCAAGACAAGCCTACATCCTACTGTGTAATGTATCTGCACCTCATCTTTATAGAGGAAATATTGTGTTCTATAGAGATTTCTTATTTTTTATTATTTTTTTTTTTTGCAATGACAGAAGTTGTTATTTATCAGCAATTTCAAGGCTTGTGCACAAGCCATATTAGATTTTGGTTGTCAATCGGTTAGGTACAGAAACAAAAATTGATGTTGTTACGTCAAATAACATATCATATATTGATGTGTGGGCTGACTGCCATCTGTCAAAGTTTTTTATTATTTTGGAAAAATAAACACAATAAATGGAGAAAAGAAAGAGCAAACAGGTAACAAAAATCATGAGAAATTAGTACATAACATTATAGCTGTGCTGCCGATGCACTACTCAATGAAGTTGGTGGCCACCCCGTCTACCCCGCCTCACAGCTCCTATCGGGATTGGGAATGGCAATCCTTGCAGTTTGGCACTGGCCAGGGCTCAAAAAATAGTCTGTAGAGATTTCTTAAACACTTGACTTCTGGTTTGCTTAGAGTGTATGTTACTCACATTGGACAGCCAGCAATAGGCTCAGAGCATCAGCAGACACTCTTAGCCATATCATGGCATACATCATGCCCTATACACAGGACATGTAGTTCCAGGCAGTTAGCAGGACTTGCTGCATTGAGGGAGTCAAACCCCCACTAGTCATATTAGATTATAAACCCCCTTGCTGCAGAATCTATGAAGGAGGGAGAGAAAACACAGAGCATATACACGCAAACACAATAAACACACATTACACAGAGTCAGCACACGTCACTCACTACTCACTACTCAAACACACTACACACAGCCTGCACATCATACATGCATACACACACACTACACAGAGCCAGCACAGAACACACATCACACACAGACACTACACACAATAAACAAACACTACACAAAGCCAAAATGCAGCACACATATCACAGACATATTCAACACAGCCAGCACACACATTACACCCAGCCTGCATAAATTACATACAGCCAACACACACTCACAAAAGTGGGTTTGAACTAATGCAAACAAGTGAAGAAAATAGGTGAAATGTAGAACTATGATAGTGCTATAATGTAATGGTATTGCCTAATGCAGTGGTTCCCCAGATTTTTAGGTTCAAGGCACCCTTAATATTTCAGTATTTTTCCAAGGCACCCTGAGTCAAAATTTCTAGGTTGTATATCTGTACAACGCTGCGGCATTTACTGGCACTATAGTGTAATGTACAGTGTTGGTGTTTGAAGGGATGCTTGTATACATTTATTGTGTTTAAATACAGGGGTGTGTTTGTATGTAATGTTTGCGTTTGATTGCAGGGGTTTGTCTGAATGTAATGTTCACTTTAAATGTGGATGTACATTTGTGTGAAGTATTTGTGTTTGAGTGAAGGGGTATGTTTCTATATATATTTTTTTAATTTGAATGCAGGGGTGTGTTTGTATGTAATATTTGTGTTAGTTTGCTGGAGTGTGCTTGTATGTTGTGCTGGTGTTTGACTAATTGGATGTATACACAAACGCTACCACATACATACAGACATACTTACACAGATATTCATGCACATTAACACACAGAAGCATATAAATACACTGACACATACACACAAATTCATATAGACACAGACACATACACACATACCGACACATACACACACATAGATACACACTGACATATACACATGCGCCCTGACAAACACAAACATTGATACATACCCACACCATGACACAGATACACACACTGACATAAAAACACACACCTTGACAGACAGAGGCACATACACAGATGTGTGCACACACACAGACACGGAAGCACACTGACATATATATACACACACAGATGTACACCCTGACACACACACTCACAAACACCCTGACGCTATACACATACCATACACACATACACTCATGCACATACACACACATACAAACACTCATAAACAAACTCAAACTAATATACACACTTACACTTACACACACACACAAGTTATTTTTTTTCTATCTCCAGCCACCCTTCTGTTAGCATACATTGTGTGTCCAGGAGGGTGGCTTAGAGTCCTGGTCCTGCTTGAGGGAGTAAAGGGGTCTGGAACTCTTAGTGCTCCTCTCCCCTCGCGCTGCATTGCCTCCTCTCCCATCCGCGCCATCTCTGCATGACGATGGGAGGAAGTGAAAGGCTGTCACTTCCTCCCAGCCTACCGACATTACAGGGGCCCGGTCACGGTTTTAAAGGACCCCGGCACTCGTCTGGGTCCCTGTTGAGCAGTAATGTTTCCCCGGTGATATAATCATAACATCGGGAAAACATTCCGCGGCACCCCTGTGTACACGTCGCAGCGTTGCTGGGCGACGTGGCACACAGTTTGGGAAGCACTGGCCTTATGTAATAGTAGATAGTATACTTACAAAGTTACAAACTTTATACTATGCTTAAGGTCATAGGTCATAGGTTGTTGGTGGTATTATACCCATCACTGAATATCAGGCATCTTCCACTCTGGAATGACAGAGTGTCGTTCTTGCTCTAAAAGTAATGTATTTTATTGCATACAAAAACGTTAAACTGACATATAAAGATTAATTCAAATAAACTTAAATACAAATATAAATACATACAACAAATAAGGTTTGCCATTTCTGGCTTTGTCAAAGTAATACTGAATTCAATAGTACATGTCGTATTAGATGTAATTGGAATGCCGCAGACCTTAACTGGACTAAGAACCACTCGTTCCTCATTGATGTGGACAAAAGCCAATGGATTTCAAGCACCTTTTCCCATTCAATTCCTCCTTGGACCTTCTGTCTTAAATCATTTTGAAATCCTTTCTTGCCATGTTACTCCACTCCCCCATGATAACTTCAAAGTACCACTTCAATTTTCAAATGAGAATAGAGTTAAAACAAACTAAATCTGTTATGAGGAACAATTTTGTAATAGGGAAGTTGTGCAATTGAATCTGGCAGACATCCAAAAGAACAAACCTAATTAGAGAGACACCCTAAACTTTTAAGGAACAGTGCTTGAGTTATTTTCCAGCCTTCTACTTTTACAACATTTACTTCTTACTACTTTGAAAGACATGTATGTTTATAATAGTACAGTCATTTCCAATAATGTGTGCTACTGTATATTACATTAACAAGGTCATGAAACAGTAATTTACTGGATTTGTAGGTAACAACATGTTTTTCATTTATTTTGTTATTTCCAAAGTTTAGTACTTCGTGTTTGTGAAAAACTGTTGACGTACAGTGTCTTGCATAAATACTCCCTTAAATATTTCCACAATTTGCAGTATTATAACAAATGTATTGTGTTAGGATTTTATATCATCAAAAATATATTAAAAAATACATATAAACCACTTGCAAAACCAGATAAAACCCCCAAATAAACCCTAATAATATAAAGAGATCTAATAATATAAGATCAAGATAACCCCTTTAATTTGACGTATTGCACTATTGGTTCCTTTTCCTCTGCTTTCTTTCATGGTGACATTCAGATCTCAACTACACAAGAAAGAAGACCTATCTTAATAGTTTATTATATGTGTCATGGGGTAACACTTTTGGGTTCGGCACTCCGCTGGGCGGAGCCAGACCCCTCCCCCCTCTGACACAGCTCTGACGGTATTTAGGGAGACTGGGCCAGAGAGAGGGTGCTTGGTGATTGTGTGTGGGCTAATGTGTGAGCTGCCTGCGCGAGACCGCGGGCTCCATAGGCTCAGCTACTGGGAGCTACTTCCGCCAGACTTACCTCTCCACAGGCTCTGGCAATGTGGGTCCTACTTCTGAATATGCACGCCCGCTCCTGGGACACGCCGGCTCTACAAACTCTGAAGTCGTCCTAGCCTTCTGGACTAAGACAAGTCTGCTTCATGTCATAGAGGATTACTGGAGAACGGAAACTCACTTACTTTACAAGTGGACCATATCCCTGAATTATTGGAGGACTACTCATATTAACCTTAAGTATATCTTTCAGCTATTTGTCTTCAATATCATTTAATAATGAACTAATGCTTGCTTACTCAAATCTTCACTGCTTCAAGCTACTAATTATATGGAGGACAACTCCCATCATGCTTATTTACTATGAACTGTTTCTTGCTTTGCAAATACACTCAGTGCTTCAAGCTACTAATTATATGGAGGACAACTCCCATCATGCTTATTAACTATGAACTTTTCTTGCTTTGCAAATATTCTCAGCTACTTGCTTAATGTTTCTATTGAAGATTATTCTCATGAATTTAAAGAATGTTACTTAATGCATCTCTGAGGAAATACTTATTAATGAACTTTGTTGATTACTTGCACTTCTTCTTATTGGATTATTGCCTAAATGCAATTCATTTAAGTTTAACACTTATTAAAACTTTGTTTGAATCAAGTTACCAGCGGTTCCCTCTTTTCTTAAAGCTACAGTATTGATACTTTAAAGATTCTCAGTTTCTTCACTATTGTAATTAGGGAGTTTTACAAGCTGCAGTTGAGTTCCAATCCAAATCACCCCAAGTAGCGTAACAATATGTAAAGGACTCTTTATCTGGGACGGTCTTATTATTTTGTTGGTATACATTTTTATTGTTTTATTTTATGGTTCAATATGTATATGTGTGTGTGTGTTTACACCATATTAACTTGGTATATTATTAGGGTTTATCTTTTGGTTTTGGAAGTGGTTTACAAATTTTTTTTATATATATACTTTTGGTGCAACCTTCTTTATTTTGTTTTCTATGAAGAATTATAATATGTAGCTTGGCTTGTTATCGAAGAATAATGCAAGGAATGTGATTAATAAACAAAACATAAAACACCCTGTTTGGAATTTACCCAAAGACATATTGGAGACACAACATATATGTGGACAATGGTTCCAAAAATGTAACATTAAAGCTTTGCAATACACCATATTTGGTGCAAAGCTAATGCTGCTCATAACCCCTAGAACACCATTCTCGAAGAAAACCTGTCTCAGTCTCCAATACACCCAAGGATGATGCAGATTTTAATGATCCAGGAGGAAAATTATACCAGACATATATCCAAAGCTACAATGGATTGGTTCAAAATGGATCTGTCACTGATGTTTTTGACTTTTGGTGGTCTTTGCATATTTTACACTCAACTTAAATTCCAGAGACCACATGGTGAGTGGAAGCTGAAGATATCCCTTGTGGACACCACCATCTTCTTCTTGAGGTCTATTTTCTTCTCCTGGTGCTTCATCTGCCAGGAGCCAGGTCAGTGCTGTACTGTCACACATGTATTAGTATACTACACTGAAATCTGCAGAGGAATCCACAAAACTGATTGTCTTTTCCCTACAGCTGTCACTTAGGACAGTTGCTAGGTGTGACAATAATGCCATGGCTTTTCTGGCACTGAAGATGTACCAGTTCAGGCACACTATCATCTATGGATTTACTTTACCTAACTTGCACCACTAACTACTCCAATAAATGCTAGGACTCAGTTGTGGCAATGCAGGATACACAGCGTTGGAATCTGGTTACTATATTAGCTATCTAGTTCTCTGGCAATACTCTTATTAGTAACTACTCTATAGAGGACAATGAATAGCAATATACCTGTGAGACCTCAAGGAAGAGACAAACTGTCTGAGTTTTGTGGCAACAGTTTATTGTAGAAACAGCCAGCATATATAGATCACAGCATACAATAAAAAAGAATTGCACAAACATTTATACCAATGGGAATACAGAACTAAGCTGGGCAAACAGAATACAAAGGAATTAATCACTCTGGTTGCAGAGTGATTAATTACACTAGCTCTCCCCCTATGCAAACAAAAAGTTATCTTGATTTACCAGGTAGATTTCTGGACCCACTGTCCCTTCAGAACAATTGCTATAATAGATAACAAGTGTAGACTTACTGGCTCCGACAGGAGGTGGTCACTTACAGTATAGAATTTAGCTTAAAGGGACACTACAGTCACCAGAACAACTACAGATTAATGTAGTTGTTTTTGTGAGTCTAGTCAGTCCCTGTAGGCTTTTTGCAGCAAACACTATCTTTTTAGAGAAAAGGCAATGTTTACATTACAGCCTAGGGATACCTCTACTGGCATTCCTCAGATGGCTACTAGAGGTGCTTCCTGAGGCAGTACTGCACAGTGTGCCACACTGCCATTTAGTGTCTTGGAGATACTGAACTTTCCTCATAAAGATCCATTGATTCAATGCATCTCTATGAAGAGATGCTGATTGGCTCAGACCCCTGCCCCACCTCCTTTGTATTCTCAGCTAATCCAATGCTTTCCTATGGGGAAGCATTGTGGTTGGCTCAAATCATCACTCCTGATGATGTCAGCCAAGAAGATAGATCAGGGTAGAGCCAGCTCCAGCAGACTGAAATAAATGTAAAATTTTACTATATTTAGAAAGGCAACAGGGGAGTCAGGGGGGGCTAGATAACAATTTCAACACCATAGGGTCAGGAATACATGTTCTCTTGACCCTGTAATGTTCCTTTAATTAACCCACAAAATACATTGCAAACAGTATCTCATAGCATCCATTCTCTTGACAAAACACCACGAGGTAGCACCAAAATGGTGCTGTGAACTTGTTGTAACGGACATAGGGTAACCAACTGGTTACCTCCGCTAATTCTCTTCCTTTAGCCGGCCAGGACCAGTTAAGGCATAAGGAGACCAATTTTCATCCCCCCCCCAGTAACTGGACGACACACAGTCCTGGAGGTACAACACAATTTTATTAACCACACATGGCTTTTATGCATAACCCAGGGCAAGGGGTTAACCACACAAACATGCAAGGACACATCCCAAGATCCTCCCCCTCCCTGGGGCCCCAGCGTGGGAAAGGACTCTGCTGCATTTGTCCCCAGAGCCCTCCTCTAAACCCACAGGGCTTCCCACACCATGGGTCTTATTCCCAAGAGCCTCTGTGCCTGTCCCTTTGTCTCCCAGGCACCAAAAAGCCTGTCTGCGGAAAAAGAGCCGGTCTCTTTGTCTCTTCGACTCCTAAGAGCCCGCCAAACTCGCCAGTGCCCCAAAAGTGCACACACCAATCTCAGGGACCCTCGCTTTGGTTTCTCGATCGATTAGTCTCCATTCACAAGGTCCTAATGTGAAATCCAGACAAGGGAAGTGTCTCCTTTCATGGGATGAATGTTCCCCCTGGCCGGCATTCGTCTATATGAATGGCAACCACCCAGGAAAGCACTCATAAATTACTTCCCTTGCAGTTTCAGATTAATTGGTGTGAACGTTCTAATGGGGCACCAGGGAGGTCCTTATTTGAGAGACGAACGAGTCAGGAAACAATAAACGAATGTTCCCCCTGGTGGCGTTCGTTTATACAAATGGCGGCCACCCAGGGAAGCAGTCTTTAATTGTTTCCCTTGTGGTTTGCGTTTCTGACACTTAGGTTGCGAGGTGGGAATATTCTAACCTAACATTCTAAATGAGGGATTGGGGTGGTCTCTTTTCAGGAGGTGAATATATTTCCCTTTGCAGAAACACTCCCGAACTGGGAGCGGCACAATAAGCGAACAAATAGGGGGAACACATGTAAAAAAGAGGAAAAACCCACGAACAGGCAGCGGTCCTGCCACACTTGTGGTTTGCACAAAACAGGGGGATCACGTCATCCATCACACTAGGATTTGACGAAAGTTGATTATGAAGCTCTGCCTTTTGTCAACTTTTGTCAACCTCAGGTTTGCCTATAAGACAAAGTAGTCTCTACATTGTCTTATGAAAACTAGATTGTGTTGAAATTTTAACGAACCGTGGAACAACCGTGGGGTGGGGTATTTTTTTCATTTTGCCCCCACCCATAGCCCATTGAAATCTTCTGAATGCCCCTACTCACTAGGCCCTAAATGACAATAAGGGGAGGACCTATTGTCCCCCAGCCCGCACCCATGAGCGGCGGGAGGGGGTCCTAAAAGACAATGGGGTGGACCTGTTATCCTCCCCTCATGGCCCCCACCCATGAGAGGTGGGTGGGGGCGCTAAAAGACAATGGCGGGTAAGGGGACATATTGTTTCCCCCCCCCCCGGTCTCCAACCATGGGTCCCACACCATAATCTGATTGGTTACCTGTAAGGCTCACTATTTGAATATCTGAGCACTTTTTTTTTGTTTGGCATAAACCAACCAATCAGAGCGCTCTAAGTCAAATTGCAGGGCGTCGGAAGGCTTTATAAGCCTTTTTCCAGCTCTGCGGAGCTCAGTCTGTGCGGTGCCCTCACTGGGTGAAGATGGATTTTTTTAGTGTCTGAGGTTTTTTTCGCCATGTTTTTTGGGCGCTCAGGTCTTTTTTTTTTTTTATTTATAAATTTGACGGGCTTAATGGATTTTATTTTGGCCTTTTTTGGGGCTGAAAAAATAAGGTTTCCGAAAAAAGAAGACCTCAAATGGTAAGTTGTTTTTTTTTTTATTTTTTATTTACAGGTATTTAGATTTATTGTTCCACCTCTCTATTTTAGGGTAAGGGTGGTAGGTAGGGCTTTAGTTTATTTATTTTTTGGGTGGGAGGGTGACTGGGGCGGTATTTTTTCATTTTGCCCCCACCCATAGCCCATTGAAATCTCCCAAATGCCCCTGCTTGCTACGCCCTAAAAGACAATAAGGGGGAACCTTTTTTCCCCCGGGCCCCACCCATGAGCTGTGATAGGGGAGGAGGCCCTAAAAGACAATGAGGGGACCTATTTTCCCCCCTGGCTCCCACCCTTGAGCAGCGGGTTTGGGCCCTGAATGACAAAAGGGGGACCAATTGTTCCCCCTGGTCCCCACCTATGATCGGCAGGCTGGGGCCCTCAATGACAATTGGGGAGGACCTATTGTTCTCCTTCCCAGCCCCCACCCATGAGCAGGTGTGGGGGCCCTAAATGGCAATGGGGAGGACCTATTGTTCTCCTTCCCAGCCCCCACCCATGAGCAGGTGTGGGGGCCCTAAATGGCAATGGGGAGGAGCTACTGTCCCCCCGGCCCCACCCATGAGCGACGGGGGAGCACTAAAAGACAATGGTGGGGGACCTATTGTTTTCCCCCCCATGCCCCCACCCATAAGCGGTGGGTGGGGGCCCTAACCCTAAAAGACAATGGGGGAACTTGCTGCCTTCCCCCCCCCCAGCCCTCACCCATGAGTGGCAGGTGGGGGCAGTAAAAGACAATGGGGGGAAGAGGGCCTATTGTTTCCTTGTTTCAAACCAACCAATCAGAGCGCTCTGAGTCAAATTGCAGGGTGTGGGTAGGCTTTAAAGGCCTTTCCCAGCTCTGTGGAGCTAAGTCTGCGCGGTACCCTCACTGGGTGAAGATGGATTATTTTTTTAGCGTCTGGATTTTTTTTTCAGCTTGTTTTTTTGGTGCTCGGGTCTTTTTTCATTTTATATTTTAGAGCTCCAACCCCTGCATAATCTTGCCATGGTGAAAGAGGGTCTGCTGTCCTAGAGAATGGGATTACCAGAAGGTTCGAGGGGGCTTTAACCCCTTAAGGACACATGACATGTGTGACATGTCATGATTCCCTTTTATTCCAGAAGTTTGGTCCTTAAGGGGTTAAACTAGCAGTTGGGGGAGGGACAGTGAAGGATAATTGTAGTAAATATTGTAGTAAGGAGGTGGATTCAGCTGAAATTTATGATGTGGAGACAAGCAGTGGTAGGATTAGTAGACAGAGTAAGAAGGCATTAAATACATGTTTTTCAACTAAAACAAAGAAAGGAAAAAAGTCACTTTAAATTATTGCTTGCTAAACAGGAAGCTTGGTAACAAAATGAGGGTGCTTGAGATATAAGCATACAAGGAACAGTATGACATAATTGGGATTACTGAGACTTGGTGAGATGAAACACTTGATTGGACTCTTAAACTTTAATGGATATACATTATTTAGGAAAGATAGAAAAAAAAAGAAAAGGAGGAAAGTTATGTTTGCATATTAATGCGGAAATTAAGCTAAGTGTTAAGGAAATGGTATGTGATGATACAGATGAGGATGTGTAAGTAAGGCTTATGGGTAGAAATTTGTACAGGATATGCATAACAAGTTATGCCCATAAAAATGTTACAATCCACCAAACATTAATACTGATAGGGAGGGGCAACTGTTATCTCAAATGAATAGGGCAGCATATCAAAATAATTTGTTAATCACTAGAAATGTAAATTGTCCAGACATTGGCTAGGCTAGAGGGACTAGTAGTACAGTTAAGGAAAACAGGTTTTTGAATATTCATGTCTCAGTTAGTAGAAGCAGCAACTTGAATATATGCTTGTCTGGGTCTTGTAATAACTAATAATGTTGATCCTTTTTCAAATATTCAGTTAGGGAGCATTTGGGAAATAGTGACCATAATATTGTATCATTTGGGATCAACTAAAAAAAAACACGTTTATATAGGCTTGACAAAAACTCTTAATTAAAAAAAAAAAAATACAAATTTCAGTAGGACAAAAGGCATCTTTACAACTAATTGACTGACATTAAGTATTCACTGGTAAAACCACAGGGGATACATGAAAGGTCTTTCAACAAATTCCACAGAAGTACATTTCTCAATGCATACTGCTGTTAAGCAAATATAAAAGAAGCAAATTAGGAGAAATGTGGCTTAGTAAAAGGGCCAGTTACTGTATATACTCGAGTATAAGTCGAGACCCCTAATTTTATTGACTCGAGTATAAGACTAGGGTAGGAAATGCAGCAGCAAATAAAATTAGATCCCCCCCAAAAATATATTAATTGAATATTTATTTACAGTGTGTGTGTGTGTGTGTGTGTGTGTGTGTATGTGTGTGTGTGTGTGTATGAGTGCAGTGTGTGTATGTGTATGTGATGTAGAGCCTTGGTGGGAGGTGGGCATTTTTATTATTTTTTTTTATATTATTATTATTATTATTTAAAAAAAAATTATATTATTATTTTTATCTTATTTTATTTAAATTTTTATGTTATTTTTCTTCGTCCCCCCTCGTTAGCTGGCCAGGGAGGGGGGCTCTCATTCCCTGGTGGTTCAGTGGTGTACACTGTGTAGGAGAGGGCTGGCGGGAAGTGTTTACTTACCTTTCCTGCAGCTCCTGTCAGCTCCCTTCTCTCTCCTCCGGTCCGGTCAGCTCCCCTGTCAGCTCCCCTGTAAGTCTCGCAGTCTGAGTGCCGCGCGGAGCGTTGCCACGGTAATCCGTGGCAATGCTCTGACCCCACGGCTCTCGCGAATCTTGCAGGGGAGCTGACCGGACCGGAGGAGAGAGAAGGCAGCTGACAGGAGCTGCAGGAAAGGTAAGTAAACGCTTCCTCCCAGCCCCCAACAGGACCGCCAGGCTTGTAATGAGCCCGGCGGTCCTTGTCTGTATTATGGCAATGTAAGTTGCCATAATACAGACACTCACTCGAAGACGCCTGGGGGGTTTTCAGCACAAAAAATGTGCCGAAAAACTCGTCTTATACTCGAGTATATACGGTAAGTAATAAGAAAAGTTATTTAAAACATTTAAAACAGAGGGGTCAAAAGTAACAAATGTAAGCATGCCTATATGACTTTTAAAAAAGGGCAATTAAATTGGCTAAATTAGAAAATTAACAGTTCATAGCCAAAGAGTGCACGGTCAACCAAAAATGTTTGTTTAAGTACAATAAAGTCAAAAAGGTTAAAAGTAATAATGTTGGACCATTGGAGTCTGACATGGGTATGTTAAGCAAGGAGGATCCAGACAGGACAAAAATTCAAAACTTTTTCTTCTTCAGTATATAGGGAAGAAGAATCTATGGCTCTAGATTTGTACATCGCTTTAACAAAAGCCTTAGAGGAGACAGGATTTGTTTAACACAGGATATATTGCTATAGCAATTAAATAAGGTAACCGTAAACAAAGCTGCCAGACAGCTGGTGCAGGTGAAATGCTAAAAACCATACGGTTATACCTGAATAGCCCACGATGGGTATTAATCGTAAGTAGTGGTCGAGAATCTCAATGTACAGATAACTGTAGGTATGCATTTTTCAAGTCAATTTTGGTGAATTGCTGGTCACCTGCCAATGATGCAAAAATATAATCTACCCTAGGAAGGGGATACTTATTTATTTTAAAGCTGTGTGTTAAGAGCCATGCGGAAATCCCCACAAATCCGTATCTCCCCATTTTGTTTTCTCACAGGAACAATGGACGAAGCCCACTCACTATTGTGAACCCGGGAGATGGTATTCCCCCAAGAGTGTATAGGAACTTGGTGCAGAAATATCCATACCACTGTTTTCAGTCTGTCAGGAAACATACCAGAGGATTGGAGAAAAGCAGATGTGGCGCCTGTATTTAAAAAAGTTGGTGAAAATATAGATGACGGTGTTCAAGTGGATGCGATCTTATTAGATTTCACTAAGTCTTTTAATATAGTGCTACACAAAATGTTAAAATTAAAGCTAAACTCAGATGACAATATCGATTAGATGACAAATCCTGACCTGGATCCACTTCTCTTTAATTTGTTTATAAGTGATCTTGAATATGGCATGGAAAATAATGCCCCTGTATTAGTTTGCCTAGTTGTATAATCTACAAACACAGTCTGAATATGATATAACTTCTCTACAGAGGGATTTGAATAAATTAGGAGACCTAATACTCAAAAACTCATACAAACACTCACACACAAGTAATTTTTTTATATCTCCAGCCGCCCTCCTGTTAGCATACCTTGTGTGTCCAGGAGGGTGGCTTGGAATACTGGTCCTGCTGGGGGGAGTGAAGGGGTCTGGAGCCTCACGCTGCAGCTGCCTCCTCTTCCTCCCACGCCATCTCTCTGCATGACACTGGGAGGAAGTGACAGGCTGTAACATTACAGGGGCCAGGTCGCGGTCTTAAATGACCCCACAACTCGACCGGATCCCTGTTGAGCAGTAATGTTTTCCCTGGTGCTATAATCATAGCATCGGGGAAGCATTCCGCGGCACCCCTTTGTGCACATTGCGGCGTAGCACACAGTTTGGGAACCTCTGGTCTATCCCTTTGGTATCCAAAATGCCAGGTCAGAAGAATCCTATTAAATTAAACAGAATCAGCTTGCCTCTAAGCATATTTTGAACCATTGCATTAATACATATCTTTGAGTGAAAGAACTAACATTAGAAAGCATCCCGAAACACCCATATTATGTCATACTTGGCTTAAATGCTTAATGGTAAATATATTTTACAAATCATCCCCTGCTGTGGAAATCACTACGTATCCACCTATTTGTGTCTCTATTACAGGTTTACAATAACAATAGTGAATCTTTAATGAACCCTTGAGAACCAATTACATTATTTGCTGCTATTACAATCTAGTCCCTCAAGATATAATGCTGGAATGAAAATAATGAAGACTTTCCAAGCTGGAATAAAAACATTAAATATCAAATTGGTATAATGTAATAAGCATCATTCTTCCTTAGGTTTAAGAAAAAACTTAACAATAGCATTTTTACAAATATAGATATATGAGAAATACATTTTGAGTGGGAATTATTTTTTTAGCTTTCAACTGAAATGTATTTTTTTAGGTGATGTGATTAAAACATAGTCATTTTATTTGGAAATAAATATAATGAGAACAAATCTCATTCTGCCTTTTAAAATCATGTGCTTTTGTGCGGTGGCCAGTGATCACTTCGTAGACTACGCTCAGACAGACCTATAAATGCACTTTGTGTGGGAAGCTCAAAATCATTATCTGATTATTGTGGCACCAAGCAAGTAAGATGATATTTTACCATTAGTAAGATTTCATTTTTTTTCTGGTGAACTTTTTCCCACAAAGAAAACTATCATCACAATCACAAATATTTATTTATTTATAGAAAGTCAATGCATAGCTGCTGAACATGAATAAAAAGAGGTATTGCATTAGGTTGTTAAACAAAGTTGTAGCAATGATGTGAAACAATTCAGGTACCTATAAGAATTCTATAAAGCAAACAGTTAATTTATAGCATTGTAATGCATGGACACCCATTCCACATACAATAAATAACATCACCTCTATTATAGAGAAGTCTTTTCTACCTCCTCACTAGTGAGAAGGGCCGGACTGGGGATACAAAGCAGCCCTGGAAAAAAATATATGCAAGCCCCATAAGTCATTGCCGATGGAAAGGATCTGGTAACCTAAACACACACACAGACAAACACATACACCATGACAGACACACACACCACACACCATGACACACATATATACCATGACAGACAAACACACACACACCATGACGGACACACACTCCATGACACACACACCTCGACAGACACACACACACACACCTTGACAGACACACCCACACCATGACACACACACATACCACACACCTTGACAGACACACACACACCTTGACAGACACACACTCCGCGGCACACACACACCTCGACAGACACACACACACACACCTTGACAGACACACCCACACCATGACACACACACATACCACACACCTTGACAGACACACACACACCTTGACAGACACACACACACACCATGACACACAAATACACACACCATGACACACACATACACACACCATGACTGACACGCACACCATGACACAGACAGGCACACACACACACCATGATACAGACAGATAGATAGATACAAAGAGTCAGCAAGGGGCAGCAAGGGGCAGGAAGGGGCAGGAAGGGGGAGAAGGAGCACAAAGGTAAAGAAGGAGAAGGAGCAGAAAGGGGCAGCAAGGAGAAGGAAGGGTCTGCAAAGAGCAGAAAGAGTCAGGAAGGGGGAGAAGGAGCACAAAGTTAAAGGAGCAGGAAGAATCAGAAGGGGCAAAAAGATGAAGGGGCAGAAAGGGTGCAGCAAGGAGCTGGAAAGGGCACCAAAGAGCAGAAAGGGTCAGCAAGGAGCTGGAAGGGGCAAAAGGAGCACAAAGGTAAATTAGAAGAAGGAGCAGAAAGGAACAGAAATGAGCAGGAAGGGTCAGCAAGGAGCATGAAGGATCAACAAAGAGCAGGAAGGGGCAGGAAGGGGCAGCAAGTAGCAGGAAGGGTCTGCAAGAAGCAGGAAGGGGCAGCAAGGAAGAGGAAGGGTCTGCAAGGAGAAAAAAGGGTGTGCAAGGAGCAGAAAGAGTCAGCAAGGAGCCGGAAGGGGCTCCAAGAAGCAGGAAGGGACAGCAAGGAGCAGTAAGGGTCTGCAAGAAGAAGGAAGGGTCTGCAGGGGACAGGAAGGGACAAAAGGAGCACAAAGGTAAAAGAGCAGAAAGAATCAGAAGGAGCACAAAGGTAAAGTAAAAGAAGGAGCAAAAAAGGCCAGAAAAGAGCTGGAAAGGGCAACATGGAGTTGAAAGGGGCAGGAAGGAGCGCAAAGGTAAAGTAGGAGCAGAAAGGAATTGAAATAAACAGTAAGAGGCAGCAAGGATCAGAAAGGGGTAGCAAGGATCAGAAAGGGGCAGCAAGAAGCAGGATGGGTCTGGAAGGAGCTGGAAGAGTCTGCAAGGAGCTGGAAGAGTCTGCAAGGAGCAAGAAGGGGCAGCAAAAAGCAGAGAGGGGTGGCAAGGAGCAGGAAGGGTCAGCAAGCAGCAGGAAGGGTCTGCAAGGAGAAGAAAGGGGAAGGAAGGGACATAAAGAGCACAAAGGTAAAGGATCAGGAAGAATCAGAAGGAGCACAAAGGTAAAGTAGAAGAAGGAGCAGAAATGGCCAGCAAGGAGCTGGAAAGGGCAGCAAGGAGTAGAAAGAAGTTGGAAGGGGCAGAAGGAGCGCAAAGCAGTGGTGTATCCTGGTTTTGTGCTGCCCTAGGCAGGACAAAACTCAGGCGCCCCCCCCCGCCAGCCTACCCCCTCCCCGCAACCCCACCCCACCCTTCCCCCCTTCCCCGCCTTCTAAATACACACACACACATTCACTGACAGATATGCATACACTAGCTAACAGACACACACACACTCACTAACAGACACACACACACTCACTCACTAACAGTCACACACTCACTCACTAACAGACACACACTCAGACACACTCACTAACAGACACACACACACACACTAAATTACAAACACACACTCACTAACAGACAGACACACTTTCACTCACAGACACACACTCACACACACAGACACACACTCACACTAACAGACACACACACACTAACAGACACACACACTCACAGACACACACAAACACACACTCACACTAACAGACACACAGACACACACTCACACTAACATACACACACAATAACAGACACACACACTAACAGACACACACAGACACACACACACTAACAGACACACACTAACATACACACACACACACACACACTTTTTCTTTTAAAAATTCAACCCACCCCAGCCTCCTTACCTTAGGGAATGCTGGGGGGTTTCTCCTTTTCCCTGGGGGTCCAGTGGCTGCTGGTCGGACAGGCGGTCAGGCGGTCGGTCAGGCGGTCGGTCGGGCGGCACTGGTGAGGAAGCACTTCACCTGAGCTGTCTGCTCAGCTCCCTCGTGCGCTGCAGAGTGATGCTGGGAGCCAGAATATGATGTCATATTCTGTGCCCCCCGACCGACCGCCTGCCCGGATTGTCAGTTAGCGCAAGGCTAACAGGACATTTGCCCTGGGCATTTGTGGGTGGCTTTTTTTGCCGCCCCCTGGAAAATGCCGCCCAAGGCAAATGCCTTGCTTGCCTCGCGGCTAATACGTCTGTGGCGCAAAGGTAAAGTAGGAAAAGGAGCAGAAAGGAATAGAAATGAGCAGAAAGGGACAGAAGGAGCAGGAAGGTAAAGGAGCAGAAAGAATCAGAAGGAGCAAAAAGGTAAAGTAGAAGAAGGAGCAGAAAGGGCCAGCAAGGAGCTGGAAAGGGCAGCAAGGAGTAGAAAGGAGCTGGAAAATGTGATGTATTGTACAAATAAGCCAATAATTCCTGTATAACGAAGTAGTCACTTTATTACAACATATATAACAGGATCTTCATATTGCAGCATTGTTACACAGGGTTTCTGCAGCCGCCATTTCAAATCCCTCGAACATTCCACCAACTGCCAACAGGAACAGGAAATAAAGAACCAAAAGAAAGGAAGTGCATCATAGCCAACAACAGCCCAACTGTCCAATGCCCATACATCACAATACATACACTCATACACTCAGACACTCATACACAGCCCAACTGCCCATACATCACAATACATACACTCATACACTCACACACTCATACACAGCCCAACCGCCCATACATCACATCTCCTTCCTTTCTCAGTAAAGAAAGAAAACAAAACAAAACAAAATAGTAAAAAGTCAACAATAATAAAATAACTATTTAAAAATGTGTCCTTAATCTGCATCATTCTGTCCATCATCTTCAAGATCTACAATCTTTTTTTCAGGACAGTTTATTCTACTCCTACTAGGATACCATTTCCGCCTTCTCACTGTGGAGCTTCTCCGGCCATAGTCCCTTAATGGATCTTCTGGTTGCCAGCGGTTTGTGGCCCTTCTCTCTCTTGCTGAATGGCCAATATTTTTATGACCACAGCCTTCATGGTTACTTGAACTGTAGCTTGGCAGTTCTTGTTCCTGAGTTTCATGATGTATTTCCTCCAAATCATCCCCTATTACATCATGAGCCTCTGTACCAGGTGTATTGCAGACTTCAGAAATGTCATCATGCCAAACTCCATGCCAGATATCAGTGTCTGGTTGCATGAGTGGCCCTACCCACTTTGATAGGTTGTCTGTTATACATGGTCGAAGTTGATTTGTATGTCTCCGTGTGTAACACCCATCAGAGGTTAAAGTTTTATAGTGAGTCGGCCCCAGAACTTCCTTTATCATTGCTTCTTTCCAATAATTCTCCTGATGTTATACACACATCCAAACAGAATCCCCTCTCTGGTAACAACAGCCTGCTTTTCCGACTTGCATCTTCGATTGTTGCTGGATGATCCTTTGTTGAATCTCTGGTTTTAGTAGATCCAACTTTGTCCTGAATTCACGGCCTAACATAAGGCATGCTGGGGGTTGTCCAGTGGTTGGATACTGTAGAAGGAATTCAGACAAATGATGTTCAGGTCTCTTTTCTTCTGCTTTCAGACTTTTCAGAAATCCCCTTAACGTTTGAACAAAATGTTCTGCTTGACCATTAGTAGCAGGATAATACGGTGCTGTACGATGATACCGAATACCGTTTTCCTTGAGAAAAGCCTGAAATTGTCCAGAAACAAACTGTGGTCCATTATCTGAAACAAGCACTCTGGGCAAGCCAAATGTTGCAAATAGTTTCTGTAATGCTTTAACAGTAGCTTTTGCAGTGGTCTGCGACATGAATAGAACTTCTGGCCATTTAGAATGTGCATCTACCACAATCAGATACATTTTATTTTCCACTGGTTCAACAAAGTCTATGTGAATTCTCTGCCATGGTGATAGAGGCCAGGTCCAAGGTTGTACGGCACCATGTGGCAAGTCACGCTGTGCTTGTGCACAACCAGTGCAACCTGAAACATAACGGGCAATATCCGCATCAATGGTTGTCCACCATACATGACCTCTTGCCTTCTGCTTCATGCGGACTATGCCAGGATGACCGGCATGTAAAATTTCAAGAATCTGTTGTTGTAACACAAAAGGAATAACCACCATTTCTCCCCAGACTAAGCAGCCATCTCAAATTGATAACTCCTGAGCTCTTGTTTGGAATGACTTGAGATGTATTGGAGTCTTTAGTGGCCAACCCTTGTGTACAAAAATAAGTATTTCCCTCAGCAAAGAGTCCTTGGTTGTCTCCTGTGCAATTTCTCTGGCTGTTATCACCTCACTAAAATATATTGTAGATCTTTCTGTGGTAGTTAATTGTGAATCCATTTTCAATGGAAGTCTAGAGAATGCATCCACATTAGAATGCAGAGTGTTTGGACGATATTGTATCTGATACTGATAAGCCCCCAGAGTTAAGGCATACCTCCGAAGTCTTGCTGCTGTCGTGATTGAAATACTTTTCTGTGGGTTAAAAATTGTCAATAAAGGTTTATGGTCCGTAAGCAGTGTGAAGGGTCGACCATATATATAAAGATGGAATTTCCTTACTGCCCATACTATTGCCAGAGCCTCTTTATCTATTTGAGAATAGTTTTTTTCTGCAGCTGTGAGCGATCTAGAGGCAAAAGCCACTGGCCTGTCTGTCCCATCAGCCATGGAATGAGACAGAACTGCTCCCAGTCCATAAGGTGATGCACCACAAGCAATGGAAACAGGCTTTTCCAAGTCGTAGTGTACTAAAAGACGTGAACTACGCGCTAGTTCTTTTGACTTATGGAAAGCTGAAGCACATTCTACTGTCCAGCGCCATTGTCGTTTACTCTCTAGAAGACGATGTAAAGGGTACAGGACATGAGCTAAATTTGGCAATAAAACGGATGTAATAATTTAACAGACTAAGCTAGGACCTTAGTTGTGTCACATTTTGTGTAATTGGAGCATCCTGTAATGCCTTGATCTTCTCATCTGTTGTATGCAGCCCATGTTTGTCAATTACATGAGCACAAAATTCAAGATGATCCTGCATGAATTGGCATTTATCCAAATTCACTTTCAATCCATATTTCATAAGTCTTTGCAAAACTGCCTCTACATTCTGTTTATGTTCCTCCTCTGATTTACCCGTCACCAGCATGTCATCTAACAGGCACTGTGTCCCAGGAATTCCAGCTAACAGCTTGTCCATTGTTTGCTGCCAGACAGCTGGTGCAGGTGAAATGCCAAAAACCATACGGTTATACCTGAACAGCCCCCGATGGGAATTAATCGTAAGTAGTGGTTGAGAATCTGGATGTACAGATAACTGTAGGTATGCATTTTTCAAGTCAATTTTGGTGAATTGCTGGCCACCTGCCAATGATGCAAAAATATCATCTACCCTAGGAAGGGGATACTTATCTATTTTAAAGCTGTGTGTTAAGAGCCATGCGGAAATCCCCACAAATCCGTATCTCCCCATTTTGTTTTCTCACAGGAACAATGGGCAAAGCCCACTCACTATTGTGAATCCGGGAGATGATATTCAGCTCCTCTAATCTCCTCAATTCTGCCTCCACTCCAGTGTGCAAAAGGCACACTTCTTGCTTTAAAAAAATTCTGTGTTGCTCCTTCCTTTAATTCTAAGGAAACGTGTTGTCCCTTTACACTCCCTAATTGGCCATCAAACACTGGTGCATACTTTTCCTGTAATTCCCTAATCCAGTCAAGTCTGGTCTGATTTTTATTCAACACATGACATAGATACTTATGCACTTGAGGCATCCCGAGAGCCCTTATCCACTCCCTACCAAAAAGTGGAGGTCCTCCATTCTCTAAGATATAGAGAGGTAGTTTCTTCTTACACTTGTTGAATGTAACTGTGACTGTCACACAACCCACTGGTATTAACAGCTCTTTAAAATATGTCTGCAGTCTCGCTGTTGTCTGAATTATTGGCCTATGTATTTTAAGGCGTTTCCAGTCTGTCAAAGAAATCACTGATACAGCTGCAAATGTGTCCAAATCCATAGTCAGTTCCTTTCCATTTACAACAACCTGAACTGTGAATGCAGCCAGATTAGAACCTATTTTATATTTTTTACATTTCGGACAGGAAATTGTTCATCCGAATCCTCAGAAGACTCCTGCATTTGTACTCTATAGGCATTCTTTGCTCTGTCTCTCAAGCGATTACTGCCTCTCTCTGCTGTGGATTTACACACTCTTTGTAGGTGGTCCATTTTACCACAAGCATGACACTTGGCATCCTTGAATCTGCATGTAGTTGCAACATGTGTAGCAGCTCCGCAGCGATAACATTTGTAATGTGAATGTTCCTGTTTTGAAAGTTTCTTTCCCTGTGGTATACTCCGCGCTCTAGCGTCTAATTTTAAAACTTCTAGCTCTGCCTCCTGTGTATTGTCCAGTCTGCTGTGTAATAGATTAGCATCCTTAGAGGCTTGTTCTATAATGCTTGCCATGTTCATTGCCTTTGTAAATGTTAAATCTTCTTCTGTAAGCAGTCCCCTTAGCACTGTATCACTTGCAATGCCCATTACAAACTGGTCTCGCAGAGCAGTGTGCAGGTAGTCCCCAAAACAGCAGGTGCTGGCGAGTTTCCGTAACGCAATGGCATATGCGGAAACTGATTCACCAGGTTCTTGTCTTCTTTTATAGAATTTAAATCTCTCTGCTATCTCTAGTGGTTTTGGTTGGAAATGGCTAGTTAACAGAGTAATCAGGCTTGCCAATGGCTTGCTGGCAGGTTTCTCTGGGTGTAAGAGGTTTCTTAGCGTATCATACATTCTGGCTCCTATAACTGTTAGGAAAACAGCGACCTGTTTATTGTCAGGAATATCATTAGCTGTGAAATATTGTTCAAGCCTTTCAACCCAAGAGGCCCATAAATCCGAGTCAGGATCAAAGTCCTTTATAGTGCCAATGGCTGCCATGTCAGTTTAGGTTCTACAGCCTCGCCGCCGCTGTGATGTATTGTACAAATAAGCCAATAATTCCTGTATAACAAAGTAGTCACTTTATTAATACATATATAACAGGATCTTCTTATTGCAGCCTTGTTACACAGGGTTTCAAATCCCTCGAACATTCCACCAACTGCCAACAGGAACAGGAAGTAAAGAACCAAAAGAAAGGAAGTGCATCATTCACAGCCAACAACAGCCCAACTATCCAA
>OW240917.1:114231538-114323690 GCA_933207985.1 Pelobates cultripes | reverse complement strand
CCAAACTATACATATGAGGTGACCAGAAAATTCATCCGCAGACCTTCCCCAACAAGGTACTGACGGGGGAGGGGCCGCGAGCAGGCGCACCCCTCCCATCGGACACACGCGGTCTGTAAACGGGGGCGGCCGCGGGCAGCGGCCACGTGGGGGAAGGATCCGGCCGGCGGGTACACACCGGCACACTCGCGAGTACCCGCGCGACTGGAGGAAAAAACAAAACAAACACACACACAGAACAGCTGGAGAGGAGCTCCGCGTTCCCAGAGCTCGGGGAGACGGAGGAGGCAAGGGGGTGCCGACAAACACCAACGGAGGGTATCTGTAATATAGGGGAACTGGACGGGGGGGGGAAACAATGGAATAGATGTGACAGAAGGGGCCCAAGGACCCTCACAAATCCCAAGCCAAAGATAGGGAAGTGAATAGTGGGAGCCCAAGGTGACAGACAAAGAAAATCCCACCAAGATCATAGAAAAAAAACGGTCTATAGTCATAAGATCCCCCAAGGACAATAAGCACTGAAAATGAGCAACAACATTTCCCAATCCAATAATTAATTACTGTATAAGCACAATAACATCCCACAAGGACAATGAAAAATACTGAACATAAGCAATAATATCCCACAAGGGGAATAAATGACTGTATATAAGCAATAAACATCCCACAAGGACAATATATAAAATACTGAATGATCAATAACATCTCAAAGGACAATTTAAAATACTGTATATAAGCAATAAAATCCCAAAGCCACCCACTAGAAGCTGGAGGCAGTGGTACTCTGACCTGTACTGATGCGGAGCAGCAAAGAAAGAGGAAATGGAATGTTGAGGAGGGAGTTTGCTGTTTTCTGATTGGTTGTTTACTCTCTGTGTTTTTTTGCAAGACGCTGGAATGCACGTTGCATTCCAACATGCCGAAACCGGACACCTGAAGAACAAGACAAGCGGGTCTTTTAAAAAAGAAGACAGACAACAAGACAGAACATAGCCAACTGAGGAAGTCCGTTTTTCGGGTGAAATGCATTTTGGACATTATATTGAACTAAAGAGTTACCCAGAGATATCATATCTGGTACTTTTATTTTATTATTACTACCTTATTTGTGAATTTTACTAAATAAAACACCATCTTGGAAGATCTACTCTTGGTATCCTGCGTGCATACTTCTGAGACAACAGAGTTTGGGTAGTATCAACCAGCCTGAAGGTGTACCCCAGGGAGACAACTTGAAGAAGGAGTTGGACATCCTATAAGTGTCCACAGGCGCTTATCATTTGAGTCATATGACACTATGACTCTCGACTTGTGAGTGATGTAAACTTTTTAAAACCCCTGCCCCCCTCACACACAGTTACAGGCAGACAGTCATACACAGTTACAGGCAGACAGTCACACACAGTTACAGGCAGACAGTCACATGCAGACAGTCACATATAGTCACAGGCAGTTATACACACAGTTACAGGTATAGAGTTACACACACACACAGTCAGTTACAAGCAGTTACACACAGTCACGCACACTGTTACAGGCAGACAGTCACATATACAGTCACACACGGTAACAGGCAGACAGTCATACACATAGTTACAGCCACACACACACACGCAGTTACACACACAGTCAGTTACAGGCAGTCACACACAAAGTTAAATGCAGACAGTCACAGGCAGACAGTAACACACAGTTACAGGCAGCATCACACAGTCACAGGCAGACTGTCACACACACACAGTTACAGGCATGCAGTCACACACACACACAGTTACAGGTAAACAGTTACGCACACACAGTTACAGGTAGACAGTTATAAAATTATCTAGGCTTCCTTGATAAACCTGCATTGAGAGGTTTTCATATGTAAATGATCCTTAGCAGATATTTATATTTAAAATTTGTCATCATAAAAGGTTTGTTTTATGGCGTTTAGGGCTTTAGGAATTCAAGGATGGGTGGTTTGGGGTAAATGCTTCAAGCTACGGACTGTAAGTTCCACAATACTTAGCCAAACACATCCACTTGACTATTAGCCACCCAAAGCTAACCCTATAGCTTGTGGCACATTGTTAGGGTGACAGACTGCTCTCCCACACAGTTAAAGAAAAAAAAAAAATATATATATATATATATATATATATATATATATATATTTCCTGGCCATATCCATGGCAGCACAACATTGGGTAGCTCCTCCCTATCCCCATTGGACAGGAATAATTATTAAGCCGTATAAGTACCACCTCCTACCCTTCCTTCCCCAGTCTTTTTTTCCTGTCCTATCCCTACGACATGTCGGTCTTTTCAGACTATTAGATTTTCTTTATGGCTTACCTGAGGATTAGTTCCTCTAGCCCCTGGGGAGTTCACCCTCTCTCCCCTGGGAAGTCTCCAGTATACGGCCCTGCGCAAAGGTGTCCCCCTGGAGAAAACCCCTTTAGTGACCGGGGGTTTTTCCTTCCTATAATTCTTGCAATAATGTAGCAAGTGGAATAACATGGAATTGTGGCTGGTTTCCAGACTTGGATTTTCTCCCCCCAGAATCAAGGTAATGTCCCCATGGATTGGTTCCTACCTGTAAGATTATTCTTCTGAAGATACAGTAGGTAGTTGGTCTCCTTCTCTAAGAAACCTGTAATCTCTCTGTGCTGGGGTTCCTCTGCGCCTACACGGCGTTCGGGAGTTCCGGTGCGCCTGCGCGGCGTTCGGGAGTCTCATGGGTGCCTGCACGGCATTCGTGGGCTCCGGGACGCATGCGCGACGTTCGGTTGTTTCTAAGCGTTCGCGCGGCTTCGTTTGAATAAGCGCGCGAACGCGATTAACGAATTAGCACGTTCGCGCGCAAAATCTATTCATTTGGGGCGTTCGCGCGTTTTCTCGCTCATTTGCGCATGCGCGATGACGTCAGATGCCCTTCTTAAAGCGCCAGACCTCTTTTTTCAGGGTAGGTTGAGTTTCTTCCTCCAGGAAAGTTTTTTCTGCACCATTCTGTTGGTTCTTCGTCTTTCCAGGTTCCTTTTTCTTCTCAAGCATCAAAGTAAGTTTTTCTCCCCTCCTATTTTTATTTCTTTTTTTTTTTTTTTATATATATATTTCTTCTTGGTATTAGTTTCGCTGTTCCATCTATTCTTTATAGATGGATTCTCGCTCAGGATCCAGGGAATCGGATTCTTCTCATCACAATAGGTCACAATCTAAGCAATATAGGTAAGCCATCCTTTTATTTATTTTATTTTTTTTTAAAGAGAGGTAATGTACTAATGAGCACGTTGGTTGTATTTCAGTGCTAAAAGTACAAAGACTTCAGGATCGTCCAAGGGGAAGTCGCCCAAAAGGACGCTGTGTATATCCTGTGATAACAGAGCCATAGAAGGAAAACGTCTCTGTTCAGATTGTCTCTCAGCTGCTGCTGGCCCTTCTCATTCAACACCGGACTTTATGCAACTTATTAAGCATGCAGTTGCCCAGGGTATAAGAGAGGTTGGTAAGACCCACAAGCGACCTAGATATTCTGAGCCCTCAGATTTATCTCCAGGAAACTCTGAAGAAGAGTTAATGGATTCAGCTTCTCTGAGAGACCTAGCTTTTTCCTCGGAGGAGGAGGCTATCCCTGATCCTGACTTCCTGGTACCTGCAGAGGTGGATCATTTAATTGCCCGGGTCAGAGAAACCCTTACCTTGAAGGAACCCTCAGAGGAGGAACCGTCTACATCTAACCGCTATTTCTCTGATCTTAGAAGAAAAAGAGCGGCTTTCCCTGTGCATACCACAATTAGTGACCTTATTAAAGAAGAATGGTCCAGGTCTGACCGGAGATCATCTGCAAAAGGGAAGTTCTCAAGATTATATCCGTTTCATTCCAAAGATGCTGAAACATGGGATTTCCCACCTAAAGTTGATGCTGCAGTGGTCAGACTAGCCAAGCACACTACCCTTCCTGTAGACGATGCAGGTTCCTTCAGGGATCCTATGGATCGTAAGATGGAATACTACCTTTCCAAATCCTATGTAGCCTCAGGCACAAGTCTCCACCCTGCCGTTGCTCTCACGTCAGTTACGAGAGCTATGAAGGTTTGGATACAGGAGCTGGAAGGGGACATCAGGAGTGGCAGAAGCCGTTCTTCCATTGTGGAGGACCTAAGAGATATGCGTCTAGCAATTGATTTTTCATCAGAAGCTGCAGTGGATCTGGTAAGGAGCCTTGCTAGAAATATGTCCTTCTCGATTTCCTCTAGACGAGCACTTTGGCTCAGATCTTGGGCAGCCGATGCTTCCTCCAAGAATAGTTTGGGTTCTTTGCCATTTCACGGGAGTATGTTATTTGGCAAGAATTTGGACGAATGCATTAAGAGGGCGGCTGAAAGGAATAAAGCTTTTCTACCTCAGGAGAGAAAGTATAAAGGATCCTTTCGTGCCCGGAAAGAGTACCATTCCTTTCGTGACAGTAGGTCCTACAAGCCGGGCAGAGAATATTCCAGATTTCAACCTGGGAGAGGAGCCCCATCTGGAAACAGAGGAGGCAAGTCACGCGGTTCATCTTCCTATAAAAATCAGAGGAATCTATGACTATATAATTCCCAAATCCGAAGGTGTCGGGGCTTGTCTTCTCCAATATCTACCGATATGGGAAGTATCCACAAGCGACGGTTGGGTACTGGATATTATTCGGAGAGGTTACTTGATAGAATTTCTCGAGCATCCTCCAAGCAGGTCCTTTCACCTCACAAAGTGGCCAGGGGACAAGGAAAAGTGCATGGCCCTACAAGACTTCATCCTTTCCTTGCAGAAGGAGAAGGTTATCACCAAAGTGCCAGCCGGCGAGAGAACTCAAGGGTTTTACTCCCACATCTTCTTAACGAAGAAATCCTCAGGGGGATGGAGACCCATTCTGGATCTACACAGGCTAAACAAGCATCTGCACATTCGCAGGTTCAAAATGGAATCCCTACAATCTATAATAAAAGTAGTGTCACCCAACCAATGGATGCTGTCCATAGATCTGTTAGATGCGTATTTTCACATACCCATCGCCCAAAATCATCAAAAGTTTCTGAGGTTTGCTGTGGAAGAAGGTCACTTCCAGTTCAGGGCCCTCCCCTTTGGACTGAGCACAGCTCCGAGGACATTTACAAAGGTCCTGATTGTTCTCATTGCAGAACTCAGAAAACAGAACATTGCGATTTACCATTATTTGGACGACATCTTGATCTTAGGAAACAACGTAGATTCTCTGACATCCCATGCTATTAACAGCATTCAGTTTCTGCAAGCTCACGGCTGGAAGATCAACACCAAGAAGAGCCACCTCCACCCAACGCAATCTATGGTTTACTTAGGTGCTCACTTCGACACTCTAAAGGGCACTGTCCAACTTTCATCAGCAAGAATACGGAAACTCAAGATGTTATTGAGAAGAATGCTGATATCCAGGGTGGCCCCGGCAAAGGCCATAATGAGCCTCCTTGGTTCCATGTCCTCCACAATAGGACTGACCAGATGGGCACAGTGGAGAATGAGACCATTCCAAGCCAATTTCCTGAGACAGTTCTCCTCCGGGAACCTGCACCAACCCATCAAACTTTCCCTGAATGTACGCCATTCTCTAATCTGGTGGTTAAACAGGGAGCACCTATCAAAGGGTTTTCCACTAGGAGATATCGCGTGGATAACTGTGACAACGGATGCCAGCCAATGGGGATGGGGCGCTCATTGTCTCCACAACTTTGCGCAGGAGGAATGGAGTTTCAGGGCAAACAATGTTCATTCCAATTGCCTAGAGCTTTTGGCTGTCCTCAAAGCAGTGAAACACTTCTCGAATCATCTCAAGGGGCAATGGGTGAAGATAAGGACGGACAACTCCACCGTGGTATCCTATGTCAATCACCAAGGGGGTACCAGGAGCTGCAAGATGATGGAAATCATGAATCACCTGATGTGGTGGGCTCAGAGAAACCTGGCGGGCCTTACTGCCATCCATCTACCAGGGAAACGGAATCATCTGGCGGATTTTCTCAGCAGATCCAGAATAGATCCGGGGGAATGGTGCCTCTCAGACAGTGTATTCCGCATGATTGTGGACAAATGGGGTCTCCCTCAAATAGACCTTCTAGCCACTCGGGCCAATAGAAAAGTAAAGCTTTTCTTCACGAAAGAAGACGACCACCTAGCACTGGGGAGGGATGCTTTATCAAGCCCCTGGAGGTTCAGGATGGGCTATGCTTTTCCCCCATTTCCACTAATTCTCCCGCTCCTGAGGAAGATGAGAACAGAGCAGGTGTCTCTCATCCTGATTGCACCTTATTGGCCTCGAAGACCCTGGTTTCCTCTGCTTCAAAGTCTTTTGGTGGAACCTCCTCTCCCACTCCCCAGAACTCCGGATCTTCTGTTCCAAGGTCCTGTGTTTCATCCAAATCCGGTCTCTCTCAATCTCATGGCTTGGAGACTGAAAGGAACCGGCTTTTGAGTAGAGGATTCTCCCAGGACGTTATAGGCACTATGCTGAAGGCGCGTAAGCATTCCACTTCGGCCACTTATTATAGAGTGTGGGAAGTTTTCTCTGACTGGGCCCTTCACAGTAACATTAATATTCAAGATCCTTCCTCCTCTAATATTTTGGAGTTCCTGCAGTCTGGGCTTGCTAAAGGGCTGAGCTATAACACTCTCAAGGTGCACGTCTCAGCCTTGTCCGCTCTAACCAATCATCGATGGGCACTGGACGCGGATGTCATCAGATTCATCAAAGGAGTCCTTCAGATAAAACCTCCTATTAAACCATTTGTTCCATCTTGGAATCTCCCTTTGGTCTTGAATGCTTTAAAGTTGGAACCTTTTGAACCGTTTGAGACAGTTCCACTTCATGCTCTCTCTATTAAGACTGCTTTGCTGATTGCCCTAGCTTCCGGCAGGAGGGTTTCTGAGCTCCACGCTCTATCCATTAAGGAGCCTTTTACGGTCTTTCACAAAGACAGAGTTGTCCTCCGTACGGTTCCCGAATTTCGACCTAAAGTCACCTCCTCCTTTCACATCAACGAGGATATTGTTCTTCCATCTCTGAGGTCTGACTCCCAAGAAATGGAGAATTCTACTAACCTATCTTCTCTGGATCTAGTAAGATGCCTCCAGATATATATTGATAGAACTTCTGCTTGGCGTACTTCTCACAGTCTTTTCGTCCTTCATTGCGGCTGTAAAAAGGGCTCTCAAGCTCCCAAATCTACCATTAGCAGGTGGATAGTAGCAGCTATTATTCTGGCTTATCAATCGGCTGGATATCCGGTCCCTGTGGGTCTTAAAGCCCATTCCACAAGGGCTCTCTCATCTTCCTGGGCAGCTGCTGCTAATGTTTCTCCTGAACTCATTTGTAAAGCAGCTACATGGTCTTCCTCTAACACTTTCATTAAGAGCTACCAAATTGATGTTAGAGCAGGTATATCTGATCAATTTGCTAAATCAGTTCTGTCTGTATCCGATACCTGATTTCTATTTTTTCACCTGTTGTGGTGTTAATACACTTTGCATTCAAAATTTTTGGAGTCTGTGTCTCTTTCCCTCCCTGGTTTATTGCTTGGGTATTACCCAATGTTGTGCTGCCATGGATATGGCCAGGAAAATTGAAAATTTATTCATACTTACCGTAATTTTCTTTTCCTGGTCATATGCCATGGCAGCACAAGGGTCCCACCCGGGGCTATTGCTGGAAAACATGACTGGGGAAGGAGGGGTAGGAGGTGGTACTTATACGGCTTAATTATTCCTGTCCAATGGGGATAGGGAGGAGCTACCCAATGTTGTGCTGCCATGGCATATGACCAGGAAAAGAAAATTACGGTAAGTATGAATAAATTTTCCATTATCTCTCTCTCTATATCTCTATATCTCTAGAGGGCTTGCACTCCTGGTGTAATCCTGTGGTGCCCGGTGCTGGTCTGGCAAGGATTATGTAGACATAGCAGAAATGACCGCACTCCAAGGACTTTATAGAGATTTTCAAATAAAATTTAGCTTTTATTCAATCCATTTAAAAAGTCAACGTTTCAGCTCCCACATGGAGCTTTCATCAGGACAAAACAAGGGGGTGCCGACATTTCTGCTATGTATATACACACACACACACACACACACACACACAGAAATCTACCTATAGTCTAACTCCAGTAAAACCTAATGAGGGATAATGATGGCCAGGATGTATAGTGTAACCCTGAAGCAGGGTGAGGGGCTCTAGCAGCCCATCAGATGGCGTAGGATGCGGTCTGGGTAGATCCCCTCATGGAGGGGGAAACTGTCACCACGTGGCAGTAGAAATCACAGACTGTCTTAGAAAAAAGGTGCACTAGCTTGCCCTCTGCTAAGCAGTGAAGGGCTCTATAACCCTTATCCAGTTATAACCCAAACTATACATATGAGGTGACCAGAAAATTCATCCGCAGACCTTCCCCAACAAGGTACTGACGGGGGAGGGGCCGCGAGCAGGCGCACCCCTCCCATCGGACACACGCGGTCTGTAAACGGGGGCGGCCGCGGGCAGCGGCCACGTGGGGGAAGGATCCGGCCGGCGGGTACACACCGGCACACTCGCGAGTACCCGCGCGACTGGAGGAAAAAACAAAACAAACACACACACAGAACAGCTGGAGAGGAGCTCCGCGTTCCCAGAGCTCGGGGAGACGGAGGAGGCAAGGGGGTGCCGACAAACACCAACGGAGGGTATCTGTAATATAGGGGAACTGGACGGGGGGGGGAAACAATGGAATAGATGTGACAGAAGGGGCCCAAGGACCCTCACAAATCCCAAGCCAAAGATAGGGAAGTGAATAGTGGGAGCCCAAGGTGACAGACAAAGAAAATCCCACCAAGATCATAGAAAAAAAACGGTCTATAGTCATAAGATCCCCCAAGGACAATAAGCACTGAAAATGAGCAACAACATTTCCCAATCCAATAATTAATTACTGTATAAGCACAATAACATCCCACAAGGACAATGAAAAATACTGAACATAAGCAATAATATCCCACAAGGGGAATAAATGACTGTATATAAGCAATAAACATCCCACAAGGACAATATATAAAATACTGAATGATCAATAACATCTCAAAGGACAATTTAAAATACTGTATATAAGCAATAAAATCCCAAAGCCACCCACTAGAAGCTGGAGGCAGTGGTACTCTGACCTGTACTGATGCGGAGCAGCAAAGAAAGAGGAAATGGAATGTTGAGGAGGGAGTTTGCTGTTTTCTGATTGGTTGTTTACTCTCTGTGTTTTTTTGCAAGACGCTGGAATGCACGTTGCATTCCAACATGCCGAAACCGGACACCTGAAGAACAAGACAAGCGGGTCTTTTAAAAAAGAAGACAGACAACAAGACAGAACATAGCCAACTGAGGAAGTCCGTTTTTCGGGTGAAATGCATTTTGGACATTATATTGAACTAAAGAGTTACCCAGAGATATCATATCTGGTACTTTTATTTTATTATTACTACCTTATTTGTGAATTTTACTAAATAAAACACCATCTTGGAAGATCTACTCTTGGTATCCTGCGTGCATACTTCTGAGACAACAGAGTTTGGGTAGTATCAACCAGCCTGAAGGTGTACCCCAGGGAGACAACTTGAAGAAGGAGTTGGACATCCTATAAGTGTCCACAGGCGCTTATCATTTGAGTCATATGACACTATGACTCTCGACTTGTGAGTGATGTAAACTTTTTAAAACCCCTGCCCCCCTCACACACAGTTACAGGCAGACAGTCATACACAGTTACAGGCAGACAGTCACACACAGTTACAGGCAGACAGTCACATGCAGACAGTCACATATAGTCACAGGCAGTTATACACACAGTTACAGGTATAGAGTTACACACACACACAGTCAGTTACAAGCAGTTACACACAGTCACGCACACTGTTACAGGCAGACAGTCACATATACAGTCACACACGGTAACAGGCAGACAGTCATACACATAGTTACAGCCACACACACACACGCAGTTACACACACAGTCAGTTACAGGCAGTCACACACAAAGTTAAATGCAGACAGTCACAGGCAGACAGTAACACACAGTTACAGGCAGCATCACACAGTCACAGGCAGACTGTCACACACACACAGTTACAGGCATGCAGTCACACACACACACAGTTACAGGTAAACAGTTACGCACACACAGTTACAGGTAGACAGTTATAAAATTATCTAGGCTTCCTTGATAAACCTGCATTGAGAGGTTTTCATATGTAAATGATCCTTAGCAGATATTTATATTTAAAATTTGTCATCATAAAAGGTTTGTTTTATGGCGTTTAGGGCTTTAGGAATTCAAGGATG
Organism: Pelobates cultripes; assembly: GCA_933207985.1. Lineage (NCBI taxonomy): Eukaryota > Metazoa > Chordata > Amphibia > Anura > Pelobatidae > Pelobates > Pelobates cultripes. Next base: position 114,313,336 of record OW240917.1, on the reverse strand, counting down.
GGTGGTTTGGGGTAAATGCTTCAAGCTACGGACTGTAAGTTCCACAATACTTAGCCAAACACATCCACTTGACTATTAGCCACCCAAAGCTAACCCTATAGCTTGTGGCACATTGTTAGGTACAGCAGTGTATCTGGTGCTTTAAAGTGTAAACAGTGCAGAGATTTTTTTAAATAATCCCTAGTGAAAGTATATGGTTATCCCCTAGTCTACTGACAAAATGCCTAATTGAATGTCTCTTAAAGGAGCACTCCAACATTAGAAACAAATACTTACATTATTAATACTAAAACGTTCCTGTTTTTAAATTAGATTTAGGGTCCCACCCACAGTGTCCTCAAACAGCAGTTACTCTAATCCAGCGGAGAGATGGTCTTCTCAACACAGCTCTGCTCCATGCTACTAGTTATTATCTCCTGGGCCAATCCAAAAGGTTCTAAGAGAGAATAATTGGAGTCTCCCACTCTCCACCAGTAAAATGCTTCTGTATGAGAGAGCCTCACTTTCACTTTGAGTGAGCACTCAAAGTGAGTGAGAAAGAAAACCTTTTGGGAATAACAAGACGTGTAACTAGAGAAATGTATAAAAGTATAAAATGTATAAAAGTTTTATAAAATAAGAAAGAGGGGACAAACAGTTAAGCTTTTACAGGAGCCATTTAAAAGGAGCATTCTGAATATTGTTACAAAGAAACAGGTACATTATGTAAGATTTTATTTGCTCTGCCCCAGCTTCATCTCAGACATCGTCCATTACTATTATAAGGATGATGACTCTGTGTCGGAGGATCCGGAGCTCCAAGCCTGGGTGGGAGAAATCTTTAAAGAAGGATTCCTGGACAATCAGTCGTCAGGTAGGAATTATTATCTAATTGATTGTCTTAATTGTCTTAACTAATTGATCAGCACTGAATAAAGAATTTAGTGAGGGTTGTTGGTGCATTTTCTACTTGACCACATGGGGAGATGTGAGAGGTAAAGTACTATTTGGGGTTTAGACAGAATTCCAAATATCACTGGACATGTTCTGTGGTCCTACTTTTACTGTTGATGTTTCCATTTTTTTTTGCGGGGAATGATTGGATTATAATATACATCCCCCACAATACCCATGAAATACTGTATTTACCAGCCTGTCCTCTCTCTGCTTACAGGAATCCCCTCCTCCCTAAAAACCCAAGCAGAACTAATCAAATACCTGACCATGGTGATCTTCACGTGTTCTGCGAGACATGCTGCCTTTAGTATTGGCCAGGTGAGCGAGATATTGTAAAATATTCATATAGGGCACACAGAATATTTTGTGTCTATGTTCTAACTCATTCGTACACAGCAAGAAATTAGACATTTCTCTATAAACCGTATCAAACAGTATCCGTCTGTCAGGGCGGCGGTCCGGTGACCGGGACCCAGACACTGTCTGGGCAGCGGTCGGACGACCGGGACTCAGTATGCCTGATGTTGAAGTAGGAGTCACAGAGTGGAAGTGGATTAGTAGGGTCTGGTGCAGGGTAACCGCACACCCCCTGGTGTTAAGCACCAGCGTTTGTGCGGCCACATACCAGGACCCTGATGCAGCTTCAACGGATCCCAGGAATTAGGAGCTTGGAATTAAGCAGACCTCCCAGGAACTGAATAGGAAGGCTCTGCAGCAGGAATGTATCCAGTACAGAAACAAGGCAAGACTAGAATAGACACCAGACAAGACAAAACTAGGAGAACCCAGAACCAGAGAAGGATAGGAAGCTAAACTTAGAACATGTACACAATACACAGTGGCGTACTAAGGAGGGGGCGGTCCGCCCCGGGTGCCACCAGGGTGGGGGGTGCCTTGGGAGGGGGCGCCGCCAGGAGCGCCTGCCCCCCTCATGCTGCAGCCGACCGAGCGCTCTGTAGAAAGCCTCAGGCGGCTGCAGCTTTGCCCGCCCGGGCACAGCCTGAGGAGAGGGGCTGACAGGAGGGAAACACTCAGCGCTCCCTCCTGTCACTGTCAGATGGGTCGTGAAGCCGCAACTGTATGGGTACAGAGTTCACCCTTCTGTACCGTCGACTAACAGGAAGTACACACTCAGTGTTCACTTCCTTTTAGTCCGGCCGGGTACAGGAAACAAAAGCTCCCTGTATCCGCGGACCATACAGAGCTCGGCCACGCTACAATAGAGGTGGGGGGGGAGAAATTGGGAAGGGGGGGATAAAGAAAGATTGGGAGGGGGATATGAAATTGGAGGTGTGGGGATAAATGTACTGAGAGGGGATAAAAGAAAGATTTTGGGAGGGGGGGATAAAATAAAGACGGGAGGGGGAACAAAGAAAGAAATTGGGAGGAGAAGGAAATTGGAGAGGGGGATAAAGAAAGATTGGGAGGGGGGATAAAGAAAGAAATTGGGAGGGGGGAGAAGGAAATTGGAGAGGGGGGATAAAGAAAGATTGGGAGGCGGGGATAAAGAAAGAAGTTGGGAGGGGGGAGAAGGAAATTGGAGAGGGGGATAAAGAAAGAAATTGGGAGGGGGGATAAAGAAAGAAATTGGGAGGTGGAGAAGGAAATTGAGAGTGGGGATAAAGAAAGATTGGGAGGGGGGTTGGGAGTGGGGAGAAGGAAATTGAGGGGGATAAGGAAATTGGAGGGGGGGATAAAGAAAGAAATTGGGAGGGGGGGAGAAAGAGAAAAGGAGAATGGGATAAGGAGAGATTGGGAGGGGGGATAAGGAGAGATTGGGGGGATAAGGAGAATTGGGAGGGGGGAAGGAAATTGGAGAGGGGGATAAAGAAAGAAATTGGGAGGGGGGATAAAGAAAGAAATTGGGAGGGGGAGAAGGAAATTGGAGAGGGGGATAAAGAAAGACATTGGGAGGTGGAGACGGAAATTGGAGGGGGTGAGAGAAGGAAATTGAAGGGGGAGAGAGATTGACATTCATCATACACAATGCACCCCTTGCACACAGAAAAAAACACAATGCATTATACACACAGACACACATACACAAGCAATGCAATCATTACACACAATGCATCCCTTACACACACAGAAACACACAATGCATTCATTACACACACTCAATGCACCCCTTACACACACTCAATGCATCCCGTACATACACAGAAACACACCTTGCAGCCCTTACACATACAAACACAGATTCACACAATGCATTACTTACACACAAATCAGGACATCCCCTACACACTCCACCCCCTGTGAACAAACTCATTGGTGGAACATGAAGGTGGACCCTGGGACCCAGACCTTGAGCTGTGTAAAGGGCCCCCAAAAAATGGAGCTGCTTCCCGTTCTCCCAGAACATTAATTTTTGTGACCACAGTTACAAACCGCCTCCAGAGAGCCTGTTCTACACCAGACCAGTGTGAAGGAATTCCAATGCTCAGAGCGATATGGAGGAGGGAAGGAAAAAGACACGGATATAGTGTAGTATATTGAGATCTTAGATGATGGTAAATGAAGGGAAAGGAATTGCACTTACAATTTTCTGGAGCCTTTACTCAGCTCCAGATATGTGCGCCTGGACAGTACAATCCCCGCCTATGGATATGTAGATGGTCCTTGGATGTCCTCAAAAAGGGGGTCTCCAGTGGTGGTAGGGTATATTTCCTTTCCAATGGCAGTAGGCCAGTATTCGAATAATTGGTGATATATAAAAAGCATAAAAACACAAAATAGTGCAGAGCAAATAGGATATTGCTCAATAAATGTAGGCGTAGGTGGTATGATCCCCACCAAGGATATCATTCCTTGAGTCCTCCAGTGGGGGTGTTGGAGAGAGTAAAAGGAATTATATTATAAAATAAAATAGAATAAAAAGGATAGGCTTGGAGACTTCAATAGCATAAATGAGCTATCTTTATTGGAGATAAAAAAAATAGTAACATAAAACAGCTTTAAAAAACACTAACACGTTTCTCCTGCACGCGTTAGTGTTTTTTAAAGCTGTTTTATGTTACTATTTATTTAATTAATTAATTTAAATATTTTATAATTATATATATTTTGCTAGCTGGAGTCGGTGGGAGTTATGGGAGAGGGGGGCATTTACTGTTAGTGTTGCTTACTGCTAGTTAGGGGTTAACGGTAAAAGAAAATTTTAGAAAAAAATTTAAACGTGTAAAAAAGTTAAGAAAGTGTAAAACATTTAATAAGTAAAAAGTGTCTCAAATGTGCCCCTTCAATGTCCACATATACCTGTCAAAGGTACATATGGGGGTATTGCTGTACTCAGCCGACATAGCTGAGCAACATATGAAGTAGTGGCACATATGAAATGTACAAAATGCCCAGCAAAAATGTAATCCATATGTAAAAAATGCCCAAAATTATTTTTTACAACACACTTTGGCATATATTATTGAAAAAATAGGGGCATGTTAAGGCATAATATGCAATATGTATATGAGATACCCTGTAGTGTCTACTTTTACAAATGGTAGGCCTTTGTGGGGGTTTTGAACAGTCAAACTGCTATAATACCCCAAATTGAAGAATAGGCCCATTAAATCCGCCTCTCAAAATTCTACTGTAAATGTTGAAACGGACAGGTCTCCTATATGGCACTGTAGCTTCACGAAATAGTGCCAAAGACATACAATGGGGGTATCGTTGTACTCAGCAGAAGTAACTGAACACAAAATAAAACTTTGTAGAATGGCCGGATTAATACGTTGAAAGACAGAGAATGGTTAAGGGAAAGCTGAAGTAAAGGAAGCCAGAAACACACAAGATCGATAAGAAAGCCAAGACAGGGAAACCAGGGATAACAATAGTCAGGAATAGCCAAAGTCAGAATACCGGGAATATCAATAACAAGGACAAGAAAACAAACTCTCGGGAACCAGGAACAGAAACCACGACAGGGCAATGAGCTAGGGAAATTCAGGGGTTTAAATACCCCCTCCTTGAGCTGTGATTGGTCAGAGCCTGGCCTCTGACCCCAGAACGTGCGTGTGCGTGGACATTGTGACGTCACACGCATGTTCATGTGACCTTTGGAGGCAGAGCTACAAATGGTCGAGACCTTGTGGTCGGCGCCATTTTAACTCCTGCGTGTAGAGGGGACAGATGCCCCAGCGGGTCGGCTCCTGGTTCGTTGCTGAACAGGTAAGTCCTCCAAAAGCTGCGAGCTGGGGCCGTGACACACCCTTCATCCCCAGTTCACCCACATAGAGACACTACCATTGCAGAAGCATATATGTTTTTGTTTTGTTTTTTGGTGGGTGGGGCAGCATTTCGTACTTGGATCCAGGCACCACAATGTCTTGGGCTGGCCTTGTGGCTTGGTGAATGGTGTCGGGAGCAAGGATTTGGCTTTATTTCTCATGGTAGCTCTGTTTGGAATGGAGATAAGCTGTACAAAAAAGATGGTTTGCATCTTTCTCAAAAGGGAACAAATGTTCTCAGTGAGCAGTTCAGAGGTTTTGCTAGGATGTATTTAAACTAGGAGGGGGGGCAAAAGGGTGATAAAACATCAATCCAATTGTCCCCCAAAACAAGGACAGAAGGTGCCTGTAGCAAGTGTGTTAAAAAATGATAAGCTTAGAGTCATGTCTACAAATGCTCGCAGTTTAGGGAATAAGATCCATGAACTTGTGGCAATAATGGCAACTGATAGTGTAGATTTAGTCGCTGTTACTGAGACATGGTACAATGAGAAAAATGACTGGGACATAGCAATACCAGGGTACTCTTTATATAGGAAAGATAGGGAAGGCAAGAAAGGGGGAGGGGTGGCCTTGTATGTGAAGGATAGCATAAAATCTAGCCTAATAAAAGTTAGTGAGGCAAACATAGAGTCCGTTTGGGCTACGTTAGAATTTGGTAATCACACAGTAACTCGTGTAGGTGTGATTTATAGGCCCCCAGGACAAATTGAAGAGTTAGATAATCTACTAGTTGAGGAAATAGCTAAAATGACAATGAAGGGGGAAGTTATCATCATGGGTGACTTTAATCTTCCTGATGTAAATTGGAAAACAAAATTAGCTACTTGTGCCAGGAGCACACATATTCTAAACTCCCTACTGGGATTGTCTCTAAAACAAGTTGTTGAGGAGCCAACTCGTAAAGAGGCCATACTAGATTTAGTGTTAACAAATGGAGATTTGGTATCAGATATTACTGTAGGTGAAAGTTTAGGATCCAGTGATCATCAGTCAGTGTGGTTTAATATAAGAACAGTGACTGAGTCACACCACACAAAAACAAAAGTTTTAGACTTTAGAAAAACAGACTTTTCTAAAATTAGAATATGGGTAGAGGAGTCATTATCAGACTGGAGCAATTTAAATGGAGTCCAAGAAAAATGGGATTATTTAAAAGTTGCTCTATTGAAGGCAACAGAAAATTGCATTAGGCTGGTCAGTAAAAGCAAAAAATTCAAGAAACCACTGTGGTACTCCGCAGATGTGGCCAAAATAGTTAAAAACAAAAAGTTAGCATTTAGGAATTATAAAAAAACCCAGAGTGAGGGAGACAAAATGATCTATAAGATTAGGCAGAAAGAGGCTAAGCAAGTTATAAGAGCTTCCAAATCACACACAGAAGAGAAAATAGCACAGTCAGTAAAAAAGGGGGATAAAACATTTTTAGATACATAAATGAGAAAAGAAAAGTAAAACAAGGATTAGTTAGATTAAAAACAAAAGAAGGAAGGTATGTAGAAGAGGATAAAGGTCTAGCTGACTGCCTCAATGAATATTTTTGTTCTGTATTTACAGATGAAAATGAAGGAAAGGGACCTCAGTTGAGAAAAAGGATAAATGAGTCATTTATTACACGTGAGTTTACAGAGGAAGAGGTTCTATTTCAACTGTCAAAAGTAAGGGGGACCTGATGGAATACACCCAAAGCTATTAAAAGAGCTTAGTGGTGTACTAGCAAAACCATTAACAGATTTATTTAACCAATCATTGTTAACAGGAGTAGTCCCAGAAGATTGGAAGTTAGCGAATGTTGTGCCCATTTACAAGAAAGGTAATAGGGAGGAGTCGGGCAACTATAGGCCAGTAAGCCTTACTTCAGTAGTGGGGAAAGTGATGGAAACCATGTTAAAGGATAGGATTGATGAACATGAACATGGGTTTTACTTCAGGGAGATCATGCCAAACTAATCTTATTGATTTTTTTGATTGGGTAACTAAAATTATAGATCAGGGTGGTGCAGTAGACATTGCTTACCTAGATTTCAGTAAGGCTTTTGACACTGTTGCACATAGAAGGCTTATCAATAAACTGCAATCTTTAAGTTTGGATTCCAATATTGTTGAATGGGTAAGGCAGTGGCTGAGTGACAGGCAACAGAGGGTTGTAGTTAATGGAATATATTCGAAGCTTGGACTTGTCACCAGTGGGGTACCTCAGGGATCTGTACTTGGACCCATTCTCTTTAATATTTTTATTAGTGATATTGCAGAAGGTCTTGATGGTAAGGTATGTCTTTTTGCTGATGATACTAAGATATGTAACAGGGTTGATGTTCCAGGAGGGATAAGCCAAATGGCAAATGATTTAGGTAAACTAGAAAAATGGTCAAATTGTGGCAACTGACATTTAATGTGGATAAGTGCAAGATAATGCATCTTGGACGTAAAAACCCAAGGGCAGAGTACAGAATATTTGATAGAGTCCTAACCTCAACATATGAGGAAAGGGATTTAGGGGTGATTATTTCTGATGACTTAAAGGTAGGCAGACAATGTAATAGAGCAGCAGGAAATGCTAGCAGAATGCTTGGTTGTATAGGGAGAGGTATTAGCAGTAGAAAGAGGGAAGTGCTCATGCCATTGTACAGAACACTGGTGAGACCTCACTTGGAGTATTGTACACAGTACTGGAGACCGTATCTTCAGAAGGATATTGATACCTTAGAGAGGGTTCAGAGAAGGGCTACTAAACTGGTTCATGGATTGCGGGATAAAACTTACCAGGAAAGGTTAAAGGATCTTAACATGTATAGCTTGGAGGAAAGACGAGACAGGGGGGATATGATAGAAACATTTAAATATATAAAGGGAATCAACACAGTAAAGGAGGAGACTATATTTAAAAAGAAGAAAAACTACCACAACAAGAGGACATAGTCTTAAATTAGAGGGACAAAGGTTTAAAAATAATATCAGGAAGTATTACTTTACTGAGAGGGTAGCGGATGCATGGAATAGCCTTCCAGCTGAAGTGGTAGAGGTTAACACAGTAAAGGAGTTTAAGCATGCATGGGATAGGCATAAGGCTATCCTAACTATAAGATAAGGCTAGGGACTAATGAAAGTTTTTAGAAAATTGGGCAGACTAGATGGGCCGAATGGTTCTTATCTGCCGTCACATTCTATGTTTCTATGTTTCTATGCAAAATAATTTTAAAGATAAGATTTGATTAAAGACTAAAGATTCCATTAGATACAAGCTATGTTACAGATTAAAAAGACAGACCAAGTCCTGCTGCATATTTCAACAGCCACAGGTCATTTTGGGGTAAAGTCATAATTTGAAGGAAATCCTTTGGATTAAAAACTAGAACCAATTTGGAAAAATGTATGTCATTTTTTTGTGTTCAGCACCACCAAAATATCCTAAATTCTTTCAAAAATCCTTGCAACTAAACAAAAGTTTGTTTTTGTTGACCTGTGTTATGTGCTCATCGAAGCAGATCTGTGAAAATCTGATAAAAGTGAAACTACAGCACACAAAATAAATATGAAAATGGCACAGCCACTGCATTGAAATTACAACATTTCTTTCCCTTGTTTAGTCATTTTATTCTTAAAATAACCAGTGACAAGATTAAAAGTTGACATGCACTGAGCTAAATTCGACATTTGTGCAATGTATGTATATGTTAAACTAGGCCGTGGACCAGGAGACGTTTAAACAATTACCGTAGCCCTTTGTTCAACTAAGTTTAAATAAGCTGATAGTGTCCTACTGGGCACTATAACAATTGTCCACCTCCCTTTTTGTCCTCTAAAATAGGTTTTTACTTACCTGTTTTTCACTCCTCTTTGTGACGACAGGGCAGCAGTGCAAGATCCAACCACAGAGTTCTCATAGAGAAGTCTGTGAGTAGACCCTTTCTCTGGCTCGGAGCCTATGCGTGCAATCTGAGCTGGCAAGGGAAAAGGAGGGAGGGAAGATTTCAACATTAAAAAAAATGCTATCACACATCATTAAAGTGGTCATGGTGGTTGGAGTAACTCTTTAAGCTGACTACATACAATTTTTCTTCTGTCAATACCTCTCACAGCAGTGATGTACAGTAAGCATCAAATGAATTTGTATTAAAGTAATGAGCTCTTTATAAACTCTAACAGACATTTTGTATGTGGATACATAAATATTCAATAGATTCTAAAGTTTAAAATGTTGTTTTGTTGAACTTTATAAAATAAAACTAACATATTTTTTGGTAATACCGATGATATCTTATGAACACATCAAATTAACCACCTTTCTGCCTTAGGATCCTGTACAAGCTCTATAATAAGCAAAAAAAACCTTTTAAAATAGACAAAATGACTGGCTAAACATGGCTTGAAGGTTATGTCCAGTGCATTCTTTGAATTATTATGAGATGGGAATAGTACCTCGTTAGTACAACAGCCAGTTAGCATGATTAGAAATGTTTTAACCTGTTAACAGCCTGTAATAGGTCATACTGACCTGATCATGAAAACAGTATTTTTCAACATGATGGCACATCTCTCTCATTTAGTAGAACTCTGTAGAGCTGTATTATGGGTCATATTACAATAATGACAGTGAATATGATTGTCCTATAAGGGGTTAATACGATATATTAAAACTGAAGTACACATTGGGGTGTATAATGAGGAACAAAATCCTTACTGATGCTGTACATGTTATGTAGATGGATTCTAAAGTCGTTGGAACAAATGCCTTCAAAGAAAGCTGACTATTCTGTGGTTATAAAAATGCAGTCTAAGACTTTCCTATTCTTTGGCAATATCCAGTAATCATAATCAGTACTTCCCAGCATGTATGCCAAGTGTGAATAGAATGGAATCATATATGCATTACTAATAAAATAAATAGAACTGATAAAAAAAAAAAAAATGGTCTGACTGTGATCAAAGGCTCTGAAAGGCAATTTTAAGCCCAAATTATTTAATTTAAATAATCACAAAAAACACTTTAAGACAAAGTGCAGCTGTAACATGGCCACAGTTAATACATATAAATCTATTTCATCTGTCAATATCACAGTCTCTTACTTTATCTGTATAATGAAACACATCCAAACATAGTTTCTAACTGGAGCGCTATATTCAATTCAAAATCTTGTTTAGTTTTCTGATAAGAAAATGATTTGTGAATTGTATGTTAATACTGGTCATGGAATATGTTATATAGTAGTGTAAGAGGGACAAAAACAGGACCAATCATGGGCAGATCCGGATATGAATGTATCAGGCTTCACCTATATTGATGGGACTGTAACCCGCATTATAAATCTAACTATATGTGAAATGATTGCTCAGTCACTTTGGTCAAGGTCACGAAGGCCAGAAGATTTCAAGGGAGCTCAGAGTCTAAGTGTACACTCGCCTATATTGCTATGGTCCCTGACTCTAAGCCTAATAAATACACAAAACACACAAACAGTATAGAAGATACATAAATAATGCAATTTCTTTGTTCTAGAGATATTCATAAATCATTTCGCTTTCAGTCTCATTGAATAATGTGATGTCTCCAAAACCCTTCAATTGAATTATTAATATAACTGTGAACCATAAATGAATTTAAGTAAACTGAATACTCTGCAATTCATTATACCTGTTCTCCAGCAACTGATCATTGCAATACTGTATGTATCACTGCAAAACTAAATTGTTTTTCTTGAATCCTGCCATGTCCTTTGCCTTTCTTACCTGGTACATACTACTGCTCCCACAGATACTAAATGGTGAATTAAGAACAGTAGCAACAAATAACAGCGCTTGCCTGTGAGTGTAACTCTAACCCTGGCCATAACCCAGGTGTAAGATAGGGTACTGACAACTGATGTCCATTTTTGGTGCATTCTGTTGATATGATTAAACATTAGTGGGGTGATAGATGAATACAGGTGTGTGAGGGATAGTGACGTGAAATGTGACAGGTGGGTGACTGTACTGACTTTGTGAATAGCTGTATGTGTATTAGTGAGTTGCTAGGTAGTTCACTGTATCTGGGAATAGTGACCTGGAATCTGAAATAGTATGTGACTGAGTGGTTTAGGTGCATTGTTGGCAGAGAAGGGGGAGTGCTTTAATACTTTAGGAAGGATCCATCAAGGCCCTGCTTGTGCTGTCTGCCCATGGTCATGGTCCATGGACCATGGTCTGCACGACTGCACCGGCAAGCAACTAGTGGAGCAGACCCAGCCAGCCAAACAGCAAGTAGGAGAGAATCTGCTCTTGTAGATTTTTGTGAACTATAATAAAAGTTAATTGCAATTCACAAACAACTGCATACAACAGACATTGCAAGAGTTTGTGAACATACGTTTCTGGTGACAATCAGTCAGTGCTTAAAACTTAGGGCTGGCTGAGTGCCATGGGGATTCTAATTCACAAACATCTGCAGTGTAGAATGTTGGCAGATGATTTTGAAATATATTTTTCCCATGATTCTCAGGTAGGTCTTAAAGCTTCTTGAGCATCATGGGAATTGCAGTTCACAGTCATTTACATTGTTGAGACTTTGCAGATGTTTTTGAACTACATTGCTCATAATCAGCCTTATGGCTAGTTGGTGCATCATGGGAAACATTGCTCACTAACCTTTGCAAAGCCTGGTGCTATCACAGTAAATCCTGCATTACAGATATTTGTAAACCTATAATTCTCACTAATGCTTGGTCAGCCTTAAAACTGTCAGAGCATCATGGGAAGAGTGAGTAGTTCATAAACACCTATAGTACCCAATGTGCATATATAAAGTGACATAAATATGCTGTGCAGTGGACTAATAAATAAGTAATTGCAAAAAGAAAAGTTAGACTCACAGAAAAGGAAGGTGGGATATGTATGTTGCCCTCCCTTCCCTGTATTTTAAACATTTGTGTGTCACTCTGCAACCACCTCATCCCTTTGTGTGTATCTCGTAATCCCCTCTTAACCACCTTTCCTTCATGCGTGTTGTTAACTATTGTGTATTTCTTAACCACCCCTTGCCTCTTGTATCCCTAAAACGTGTTAAAGTTTTTTGTTAATCCTCATACAAACACAGTCATATGCATACATAGACATGCGATAATACATGCTGTCACTACATAGTCACATAAACAGACACACAAATGCATATTCACACACTGCTACAAGTCTATAACATACATAATTACACATTACTCACACATTTCAATAAACGCACACAGTCAGATGTATACAGTCATATGCATACACTCTATCCGATGCAGTAAACCCACACAGTTACATGCAATCACACACAGTCACATAACACAGTCACACACACACAGTAACAAGCACTGTCATTAAATGTCACTTTCCTGCTGCTTACGGTTATGGGCACAGGTGGGAGGAGAGGAGGCTGGAGTGTAGTGGTGGGGAAGTAGAGACGCCTCCATGCTTCATTTTCAGCCTGCTGGGAGGCTGAGAATATGCAGCCTCCCAGCAAGATCTGGGCAGAGGATAAATCTTGTACCAGGGTCCTACGCGGCCATGCTACAAAGAGTAACTATCAGGATCCTCTGTTTAAGCGTTGCACCTGACCGTCCCTTGCGTACACTAATATGCTGAGGGCAGAGCCGTCTTGACGCATGGGCATGCTGGGCAGTTGCTCGGGGTCCCACGAGTATAGGGGCCTCATAGGCTTGCCAACTTTTAAGTGCATTATTCAGGGAGATTTATTCAGAACCTTCAATCCCTCTTTATTAAAACATTTAGTTATCAGAAGTTATCTGTACATGCAATCTTGCTGTTGCAAATGCATATCTTGACCTTGACAAAAACACTGTACACAAACTAATTGTACAAAGGCAAGACAAAATCAAGACACGTAGTTTTTTGAAGCCATAAAGCTATAACAGATTTCTTCTAAAAGTTTTAACAGTCCATGTCAATTGCACATTGTATATTGTCCAAACATTTGTGTGAATTAATCTCTTCTGTACATCATGTTTTATAATGTTTAAACACTGATTTTGTTGGAGATACCAATAAATATAAGCGTAATTGTATCGGTAATTAACATTTTTATTTCTGAGGGGTTGTGTAGGCAGGGCCGCAATGCACTGCTTCGCCCAGGGGCCTATAATGCTATTAAGTGTTCCTGATTAACCCAGCTTTTATTCTAAGTAAAGTGGGGTACAATGACACAAGAGGTAAGGCTGTGAACTATATTTCCCATTACATTCAGTCATGGAGGAGAATATAATGGTTTTTCGAAAGTACATAATATACTAGATATAAATAGATGTTTATTGTGCATTTTATGAGGAAATATACTGTTTCCAATTTTATTCTGTTAATTAAACTTTTTTCAGAATTGTGATTACCATATAATGAGGTGTATTTTTCTGCAGTATGCCTGATTCTGCACTGTTTAAGAATCATTGTTATCTGTGGAATGTGTATGTTTATAGCCACATTTAGGAGACATCCCAGCTGCTTCAGAGCCCTTGGTCAGGGAGTATGTGTCTTATCTGCCTGTATGGAAGAAAACATATGCCATGAAAAGCTGTGGAAATTGTGGTGTGTATAATATTCGTATTTTTTTTAATGGGATGGAAATATTACAAAAGTGTTAACGAATATAGAAACACGGAATAACAATCAACTAGCAAAAAACCCCACAAAACTACTAATTATTTGACTAATTGGCAGATTTATTACATACACACACACACACACTTTGCAAAAACTCTTCTCCAAGGCAATATATACCAGAACTAATACACCAGTTCCACACAACTCAGGATTCCATTTCGAACACTGGCTCACCTCTATGTGCTACACATTGGAGCAGTGATGGGTACCCTTGGTAACTGTAAGCCAGGTGGTTCTGAACTACATTATCAATAAAGCCACCTCAACCAAGGATCATAATTAATTTATTTCAGAAGCATCTTGGATGCAAAAGTTACCTATAATACTCACCCAACCCAACTATTAAAGGAAATGTAGTTCTGAAACGTGTTGTAAAATGGATTCCCTGAATGCTCAACCATGATGGCTGAGCATTGTGGGAAGTGTAGTTCATATATACATATGGGTTACCTAGCTAGCTATCACTATTATAGGGAATCAGCTTTCCTCATTGTTTCATTATGCAGCACACTCGAACAGAGATTGGGCTGACACATTCAAATACGGCAGAATTAACTCCTTAACTTGCAGTTAAAGGAGTCTCAAAAGTTTATAGGTCTGAGTCATATTTGCAGGCAGCACAACACACTCAGGCTGTCACCAATATTTTCATTATTTCCTTTTCCTTGGCATGTAAGCTGTAAATTTGCTCAGTTTTCAGGCTGCCTTACTAGATGGAGAACAGACGGTCCCCTTTTGCCTGTATTTACACTAATCTTCAGAAGAAGGGGGAGTTTGCTGAGGCTTTGCCCGGGGGTACTTTGGGACTGGAATTTAGAGGAACCTCAGAATTGCTCCCACCCCCATTACACAGGTTATAAAGTGCTAGACAGGCTCAGAGATGGACAGGCAGAAGGGGCAGACCGCCTGTTTGAATGACTGCACTGAGGGACAATGCCAAAAATCCACACATGCAGATGCTCTGAGTTCATTTGTTTCTAGAGGCTGCATCTGCAAAGCGGTGTGTAGCTGTTGGGGCTAAGGCTGTCTGGTCCTGAGTTTTCACTCTTCTAACCCAGGAAATGGCATAGTGTAACTGCAATAGGAAACTGGCGAGCAGAGCAGTAAGCCTGGCTAAGTGACTCACCAAAACTTGTTAAACTGTGGGAAGGGGGTGGGGAGTTCAACCAGATGGACGATGCAATGACCACAAATCTGCACATGGCTTCATGTGCGTGCTGGACTGACCCCTGATGTGGCTGTGCGCGGGTGAGAAGGGCTGATGGGCTTTCTGTAGCTCGTTAAGAAGATGCTGCATTTGGTAGTCCTTACTGCATTCTCCGCGTTGAACATTCTAAGCCATGGGACCATGTCCTGGGACACTGCACACCCCACTTTTGAAGAGCAGCAAACGCTAGAGCAAGGCTTGGATAAGCAGGTCCTGCAGGGGGAAAATGGTCGCCAGCCTCATATCATTTTCATACTGGCTGATGACCAGGGTTACAGAGACATCGGGTACCATGGATCAGAAATTAAAACTCCTACATTGGATAAGTTGGCGTCGGAAGGAGTCAAACTGGAAAACTACTATGTACAACCAATATGTTCTCCATCCAGGAGCCAGTTTATTACTGGGAAGTAAGTATGATCTATATATTTAAATATGTACCTATTTCACAATTGCGCCCTGAAACTGAACAAACTGTGGCTTATGTATGCTAAGAGTAATTTGCAGCAATGTTCTAAGTGAAGCTATCACCATGGAAACCAATGGAATGTTCATGCTTATTGCTCCACTTTTAGAACTTTGCTCCAAAATAAGTCTTTATACATATATATCCCAATGGACTCAGGTAAAAAGCTGTACATATTTGCCTATACTATAATATAATCCTATTTATTCCATGGCATTAATGTACTATTTTACCCATGTTCACATGGTTTTCCTGCGTTATTTGTGGCTTTTACTATGATTTTATTTTCCAGCCTGCGGTTGTCATAATTAGTCTTAACTATCAATCTACAGTACAGAAAAATACTGAACATTTACAATTGTTTTAAAAACAACGTTGTTTGCAGATCTTTCTTTTCCCAGCATTTGAATTCCCTGTTAAAAAAAAAAAAAAAAAATCTGGAAAGCTAAGCAGAACATCATGATTCACCACTGGATCCCTGCACTTCTAAAAGGGAAATAATCAGTGGCTATATTATACATGATGATCTCATTAGCTTTAGGTAACCGAGTGTGCAGTAAATTGCACTCAATGTCTAACAATCTGCAGAAATGTCTAGAGTACTTATAACTGAACTTTATATTAACTTCATTTTAACAGATTTCAGAGACATCATTCCATATACTGAAGGCAATAATAATTGGAAGGATCTAAAAATATAATTTCTCTCTCTGCCAGAAAAATCCAAAAACAGAAAAAACTTTCAAATAGTTAAAAAGCAACTGGGAGCAGGGGGCATTTTTGGAAAGGAATAAGTTGGGGAATGTGAATATAACTTATACAGTACTAGAATGACTTTATACATCAGATTAATTTGCATACATTTATTATAGTGTGTTTAACAAAATATATTTAAAATATATTCAACAAGACATACCTCTATTATAAATTTGGTGAAGAAATTGTTCTTAAACTCTATTCTGTTATGATACAATAAATATCTTTCCATCAAGATGTCTCATTATTTATGATGGAAATATTTTTTTTGAAGGGTTTATTGAGTAAGCAGTGATTTATGCTTTCGCAACAAATGCATACACTTTTGTTTAAAATACTTAAGTTGATGCTTTTCCCAAATCACCTATTTTAGTATAATCACTTGTCAACTAACCATATGTAACTGTTTATTGAATAAACTCCATCATTTTGTCTAAGTTCCCAGATAAAAATTGCAGGGCACCTGTGAGTACACTTTAAATAGTATTTTCACTTAAATAAACATTCCTTTATCATTTAAAGAAACATTATTTTTACTTTAAGAAACAATACTTTATAGCTGCATAGCAAGACAGCCTTTATAGAATGAGAAAGTTACAGAAATTTGATACTGTACCCCTTAGTTTTTTTTTTTTCTTCTTTTATACCTTCTGAAACAGGTCTATAGTTTATTAGAGAAAAATATTATCCATGTCATTCATTTTTTGTAGGTTCATAGTGATGATTTTTTCTACAATAGTTATATGATTACTTATTGTCTAAATATTATATATTTCGTTTTCGCTGTAGACTGATTTTTAAAAAGCCGCGCTTGTCAACTAATATTTGGAGGAAAATCTGTTGACACAATTACTCACTTTACTCATTTGAAGTCAGCCACTTCAAGCTTGCAATATACTATTCACTAATAACATGAGACAACTTGAAAATTAAACATCTGAAAACAGATTAGTTGCCTTTGAGAGCCCTCTTTATGCCAAACTCATACAGCCATACAGATCCAATGTTAACATGTGTTAATGTGGAGAATCAGCACAAAAAGAGCTGATGGCAAAAAAAGTTCTGCTTCTAGGGGTTCTGCTAACAGAAAATGTTGACCACATCATGTGAGACTGCATTAAACTCTATATATCATAGCAACGTATGCTCATTGTATTATTTACATTGCATGAATTTCCCCTGTCATTTTTTCCCCCTCAGCAGCGAATAGCAAAAATTACTGTGGATTTAAAAATTGCCCCTTCCCACTTTGAGATAAATTCATGCTGCAGTGGTATGTTTGTTATCAGCATATTTAGCAGTTCTACTCATGATGAGTGGAACTTTGACTGGCAACTGAAATGTATATCCATTAAAGGGACACTCCAGGCACCCAAACCACTTCTGCCCATTGGAGTGGTCTGGGTGCCAACTCCCATCACCCTTAACCCTATAAGCTTAATTATTGTAGTTTTTATAAACTGCAATAATTACCTTGCAGGGTTAAGTCCTTGAATAATGCTTTCCCATGGGGAGGTCTAATGCGTGCGTGTGTGGCCAAATGCGCACTAGGTCTCCCCCGCCGGCTGACGTCGGTGGGGGAGGAGCCTGACCCAGCACCGAGGGGCATCGGCGCTGCATTCAGGTAAGTCACTGAAGGGGTTCTAACCCCTTCAGCAACATGGTATGAGGGTGGGAGGGAGGGGGGCACTGCAGGATCCTGCAGTGCCAGGAAAATCGGTTTGTTTTCCTGGCACTGGAGAGTCCCTTTAAATGCTTGCTTGGCAGGCGTTTATGGAGAAGATATATGCAACCAAAAAAATGGGGCACAAATTGCACTCACAAGATGTTTAGATATCTCAGCGTATCAACAGTTCCTCCCCTGAAGTATGGGGGGCTAGCATCCACTGCCCCTACAAATTCATTTCACCAATGATGGTCATGGACTCCAGTAGTGTATGGTAAAAAGTATATTTAATTAAATATAAATATACAATAGAATGGTTCTACACATATCCCCCTGAATCCTACTTCCTCAGAACCTTAATAAAATCACATTTAACCAGCACTAATTAGAAAAGCACCATAATCCCACAGCTCCCCGAGTCCCTCTTAAATTTCATCATATCTTCTCTTTTTAGTGTAACTGGAGGTGTGTGCTTCTTAGCACACACCTTATTAGCTGTGCTTAATCTGCGTCTTAGTTCTTCCAGTCGCCGGTCATCAAGATCGCCATGCGAAACAAATATACACATATGTATATAGCTATTGTGTTATAATAACTATTAGCACAATATGTAAAATATTGTAAATGTATATAAAAAAATGTGTATATATAAAAAAAAAATATTCAGTGCCTTTGCTATCTTTTTGTATCCTGTTCCTTGTTTGTTAAGATATTCTCTTAACTTTGTGAACTTTTGACTTAGTCATATTTCTAACATTCAGTCAAATGTGACATTCAGCAATCCCTTAGCCAGTTCAGGTATTTCAAGTGTTTCAGCTCAAGCACACCTGGTGCAACTAATGAAGCCCTTGATTAGTTGCATCAGGTGTGCTTGAGACAACACCTGTTTTGCATAATTGTGCTGTTGTGATGAATTCTATTCAGGAGAAATTTTGAGGCTAGAGAAGTAATTATAAGTTGCATTTTCAGTTGAATTTGGGGAAACAAGTTAAGGAATTTGTTGTGTACAGCTATTTGAATTAATTTTGTTTGATATGTTCCTTGCAAACAGCTGAAAGTCTGTAACTTCTGACAATAAACCCGATATTTAATGGGGGTTTAATAATTTTGATTACAACTGTACGTACAGTGCTATGTGTTTAACTGGGAGTATGTAGCTGTGTATGTAATGTATATCTAGTTGAAAAGATCTACTCAATGTGTAAATAAATAAATGTAATAGGTGGGTATAGGCTACATGGGGATGAAAGAGTGTCTGTGTTTAGAAGGGGCAAGAGAAAAAAAAATAGTATATGTGTTTCCACATCAATGATCAACATATTCAATCATAATTTAATGTTAGTATATCATATATGGGACCCATAAACTTAAAAATCCCTCTGCTCTAATCAATTGAACAAGCCAAATCTAGATCCACATTTAATACTCTCGGTTCAAGTGTGCCATATTTGTATATTCCATTGGTTTATTTTTGGGCTTTATTTTTTTAATCTGTCTCCTCCTCTCCAGTGTGGTTTGACATGGTCCTACCTAATACCTAATACATATAAATCTTGCCAATTAAAGGCAGGACAGCTGTTACAATGGATTGGAACCAGCTGTTTTTGAAATTTATTTCTGATATTATTACAATGTTCCAAAATTCTCTTGTTACATTTTTAAGAACAGACCCCATAAACAAGAATGAGAGTCTCCTGATTGGTTGAGACTCTTCCTTGTCTTGGAGGGGACGGTCCATTGCAGCAGCTTGCCACTACAAGAGCAGCTAATTAACTTATCTGTATATTGCATTACAAAAAGTGGCATAATTGTCAGTCTAAATATAATAACGTATCATTTTGCTTTTGGGGTATGGATTAAGTAATTTATCACAGTCCACCCAGACCTCTATTAACCAAGGGAAAGTGTGTTTGCCTGTGAGTGTATGTGTGTGTGTCTGTTAGTGTGTGTCAGTTAGCTAGTGTATGCGTATCTGTCAGTGAATGTGTGTGTGTGTATTTAGAAGGCGGGGCGGGGGGAAGGGTTGGGTGGGAGTGGCCTGGTGAGGTGGCGCCTGAGTTTTGTCCTGCCTAGGGCAGCACAAAACCAGGATACACCACTGATTGTACTATTAACTTATTTTCTGCGCCCTGTGCTAGGGCATCCCTGAGGGCCATTGGCCAACACAGTTGCTGTTGAATATGGCATGCTTGCACAACCCCTTCGAGGCCATACAAAATCAACATTGACACACATATTTGGTATGTCCCTTACTGTGTCGTTGCCGCCGTGTCCAACTCCAAGGTATGTATTATAAATAACAAAGTGCAAATTGTTTGAAACTCTGACTATTTGGGAATGGAGCCCCATATAATTGCAATACACAAAGTACATATAGTTCTTAAATAAAAAACAGCTGTGCAATGTCCCACTTTTCCAAAAAAAGGTTCTCAACATGTCATTAAATGTTGCATGATTTGTCACTAAACTCAGGTTATTCAGCCTATAGAAGAACACTTCAGCAACCATATGTGAAAATGTCCCATGATGATTAATGGAAACACTAATTAAATGTGTCCAGCCATGCTTTTTTTTTTTTTCATCTGCTTATTAGACAGTTAACTGTTTTCACTAATCCACTTCATATTCAAGCAGGGATGGGCTAATTAACGATATCCTACTGAATTGAGTCTACTTATTTTTTTATATTATTATGGCAAGAACCATTTACTTGGATTGTAAATAATACAATGTAGTTTTCTGTCATTACTTACAAACAACCATATCTCCAATGAATAAAAAAATTTAAGGCTCAAGTACAATTTGTTTTAGGCAAACACTGGGATGTTTTCGGAGCCATTTGTAACTGACTAAAATAGATCTTCAAGCCTGTGTGGAAGCACACCAAAAATGTTTCATAATACACTGTGTGAGGACTGGAAAGATACAACTTGTGTGGCCTGGACATTTTGGCACCTGTTATGCTGTTTGTCAAAATTCTGATTACACAGATCACAGTGATGTCATTTACATGAACAATGTACGCTCAATGTTTTGTGTGTGCATTTTTTTTTAATAACATTTATAAATGCTTTTTTTTTTTCCTGATCATTCATAAAGTTAATCAACTGTATGCTTTTCCCTGATAACATTTAATTTCACACATGTGAGATTCATGTTTAACAAAATAGATTTGGCTTCAATTGGAGAGGTTGCTCTATTTAGTTAACTAATCATTACAGAATTGATGACAATAGAATTTAGGAATATTCGTAATTTGTGCATTTACTATAAACTGCTCAGTAAAATTTTGCTGGACATTCAGGGGTCTATTTGCTAAATGCCAACCAAATGTTTTAAAATTGTCACACGTTTGTGAAAACCTCCATATAATCTGGTTTATTCAAATTTCACAAACAGCCAAATTGCAACTACTTTTCTTATACAGGGAGTGCAGAATTATTAGGCAAGTTGTATTTTTGAGGATTAATTTTATTATTGAACAACAACCATGTTCTCAATGAACCCAAAAAACTCATTAATATCAAAGCTGAATATTTTTGGAAGTAGTTTTTAGTTTGTTTTTAGTTTTAGCTATGTTAGGGGGATATCTGTGTGTGCAGGTGACTATTACTGTGCATAATTATTAGGCAACTTAACAAAAAACAAATATATACCCATTTCAATTATTTATTATTACCAGTGAAACCAATATAACATCTCAACATTCACAAATATACATTTCTGACATTCAAAAACAAAACAAAAACAAATCAGTGACCAATATAGCCACCTTTCTTTGCAAGGACACTCAAAAGCCTGCCATCCATGGATTCTGTCAGTGTTTTGATCTGTTCACCATCAACATTGCGTGCAGCAGCAACCACAGCCTCCCAGACACTGTTCAGAGAGGTGTACTGTTTTCCCTCCTTGTAAATCTCACATTTGATGATGGACCACAGGTTCTCAATGGGGTTCAGATCAGGTGAACAAGGAGGCCATGTCATTAGATTTCCTTCTTTTATACCCTTTCTTGCCAGCCACGCTGTGGAGTACTTGGACGCGTGTGATGGAGCATTGTCCTGCATGAAAATCATGTTTTTCTTGAAGGATGCAGACTTCTTCCTGTACCACTGCTTGAAGAAGGTGTCTTCCAGGAACTGGCAGTAGGACTGGGAGTTGAGCTTGACTCCATCCTCAACCCGAAAAGGCCCCACAAGCTCATCTTTGATGATACCAGCCCAAACCAGTACTCCACCTCCACCTTGCTGGCGTCTGAGTCGGACTGGAGCTCTCTGCCCTTTACCAATCCAGCCACGGGCCCATCCATCTGGCCCATCAAGACTCACTCTCATTTCATCAGTCCATAAAACCTTAGAAAAATCAGTCTTGAGATATTTCTTGGCCCAGTCTTGACGTTTCAGCTTGTGTGTCTTGTTCAGTGGTGGTCGTCTTTCAGCCTTTCTTACCTTGGCCATGTCTCTGAGTATTGCACACCTTGTGCTTTTGGGCACTCCAGTGATGTTGCAGCTCTGAAATATGGCCAAACTGGTGGCAAGTGGCATCGTGGCAGCTGCACGCTTGACTTTTCTCAGTTCATGGGCAGTTATTTTGCGCCTTGGTTTTTCCACACGCTTCTTGCGACCCTGTTGACTATTTTGAATGAAACGCTTGATTGTTCGATGATCACGCTTCAGAAGCTTTGCAATTTTAAGAGTGCTGCATCCCTCTGCAAGATATCTCACTATTTTTGACTTTTCTGAGCCTGTCAAGTCCTTCTTTTGACCCATTTTGCCAAAGGAAAGGAAGTTGCCTAATAATTATGCACACCTGATATAGGGTGTTGATGTCATTAGACCACACCTCTTCTCATTACAGAGATGCACATCACCTAATATGCTTAATTGGTAGTAGGCTTTCGAGCCTATACAGCTTGGAGTAAGACAACATGCATAAAGAGGATGATGTGGTCAAAATACTCATTTGCCTAATAATTCTGCACTCCCTGTAATTAAAGGTATCTACTCAACTTAATTCAACCAATCCGCCCCCCGTTAAAACACTGTAACAATGCCCAAAATCTAAATTCCCCTGAGACCCTACTCTTCTCTTAATGGCATTTTTTATAACATGGACATATGGCTGCAGACTGTTTGCAATTCAGTTGAACTATTCTAAAATAAATATCCATGTAGCAATGAGATCCATGTGAAACTAGCAGAGATCCATTCGGCTTAGTTCAGCTAGCATTCGTTTGTTAGTAATAGTAAATATGGTGAACCACGGGGGATTTTTAACATCTGAGTGCAGGAAAATTGAGCCAAATGAAATCAGCCAAATTCGCTGTTTATTTAATAGACCCTCATCAGTGTTACCGTATTACATACCAGTCATCCGCTACTCTATAACACAGTGTTCCTTCTTCAAACACTTGAGGATGATGAAAAGTTTAAAAACCATATTTATTTATTTATTTATTTAATGGAAGCCCCAAATAAAGTCTGATTTAACTCCAATAATTGTTTAGTGTGAATACAAAGCATAACACATATTAATGCATGTACCATTGCACCCAACATTTTCAATGGACAGTGACAATGACACTTTAAGTTTTAGGGGTGTAAGTGGGAATGTGGCCATGGGTTGAATATTTTTTTTTTCAACTGATACTGAAAGAAAATACATTGCAACTTTATGAGGTTGATTCAAAACATGCACTTGAATCCATCTGGAAGCTATACTCTCCATTATTAGCTGACAACTCCGAAACAAAACTGTCCTAGAATGTATGGTTATCTGACCAAACAAATTCTTTGTCAATTCTGCTAGTTAATGCTGGTTGTTACATGCAGTAACGGACACATCTATTGAAGCTCATAGAATATAAACTGTTACCACAACATTGCCATACAGAGCACTAAACAAACCTTATTGAACTTTACTAAGGTTTAACTTGACATGATTTATATTAAATTCATATATTTGCAGGCCCCATAACCTATCCATAACATATTATTGATTTCCTAAACATAGCATGGTAGCTATTAACAGACAACAAACTTGGGCATGGCTATTAAAACCCAAATGGGTATCGGTTGGAAAAAAACACACGTTAAAGAAACCATCTTGAAGCGTTAATATGAACGTTAATATGAACTTGACCAGGGTGTATTCTTATTGTCTCCAGTATAAATCTCCAATATACCATGCAAACTGAAATGAGGGAGAGATGGTACAATTGAATATTTATTGTAGGAAATGCACTTGCGAACAATCATTTAACATCACTTATCACATATGAAGTGCCAAGGCAGGTATACCGAAATACACAAATCTAAGGCATTGAATGTCCTATAGTCAGGAAAGAGAACATACTATATATATATATTCATGGGGAAAACAATGTACACCCTCTTTGAATTTGACTTTGGTATACAAAGGGTTCATCGTCGACTCAAAGACAGCAAGATTCCCAGGTCCTGCAAAGCCATGTGGCTGCAAAACAAGTTCAAATCATCACCCCTCCACCATTGTCCTTGGCAGTTGGTATGAGGTGTTTCTGCTGATATGCTGTGTTTGTTTCACCAAATGTGGCGCTGTGCATTGTGGCCAAACATCTCCACTTTGGTCTCGTCTGTCTGACATTATTCTAGAAGTCTTGTGGTTTGTTTAAATGCTACTTTGCAAACCTAAGCCGTGCTGCCATGTTCGTTTTCAGAGAGAAGAGAGCTTCTCCTCACAGCCCTTCCAAACAAACCATGCTTGTTCAGTCTTTTTCTAATTATACTGTCATGAACTTTAATATTTAACATGCTAACTGAAGCCTGTAGATTCTGAGATTGTAGAGGTTAACACAGTGAGGGAGTTTAAGCATGCATGGGATAGGCATAAGTCTATCCTAGACTTAAAGGACCACTATAGTGCCTGGAAAACATACTCATTTTCCTGGCACTATAGTGCCCTGAGGGTGCCCCCACCCGCCCGGCTCTGGGGAGAGAAAAGGGGTTAAACTTACCTTTTTCCAGCGCCGGGCGGGGTGATCTCCTCCTCCGATCCTCCTCCTCTCCTTCCATTCGGCTGAATGCGCACGCACGGCAAGAGCTGCGCGCGCATTCAGCTGGTCTCATAGGAAAGCATTCATAATGCTTTCCTATGGACGCTTGCGTGTTCTCACTGTGATTTTCACAGTGAGAATCACGCAAGCGCCTCTAGCGGCTGTCAATGAGACAGCCACTAGAGGATTTGGAGGATGGATTAACCCATTTATAAACATAGCAGTTTCTGTGAAACTGCTATGTTTATAAATGGGTTAATCCATCCTCCAAATCCTCTAGTGGCTGTCTCATTGACAGCCGCTAGAGGCGCTTGCGTGATTCTCACTATGAAAATCACAGTTTATAAAAAAAATGGGTTAATCCTAGAGGGACCTGGCACCCAGACCACTTCATTAAGTGGTCTGGGTGCCTAGAGTGGTCCTTTAAGTTAAGGCCAGGGACTAATTAAAGTATTTTGAAAATTGGGCAGACTAGATGGGCCGAATGGTTCTTATCTGCCATTCTATGTAACTCTTGGTTTTTTTTTTGCAATTCCTCTGAGCATTGCATTGTCTGACCTTGCAGTAAATATGCTTTAACAACCACCACTGGAATGATTGGCAACTGGTTTGACTGTTTTCCACTTTTGAATAACCTTTCTCACTGTAGAATGACTTTAAATTGTTTGGAAATGGCCTTAGAACCTTCCCAGATTGATGGGTACCAACAATTTCTAAGATCACACTGGCTGTTTTTCCTCCTTGGCATCGTGTTTACACACATCTGAATGCTCCAAACTGCTAAAACTTTATCTTTTATAGAGGTGGTCACAGTTGCTGAGGAGCAATTAATCAAGAGCATTTGATTAGCAACACGTGTCTGCTACTTAGCCTCTTAATTCTTATGGAAGCAGTAAGGGTGTGCTTCATTTTTTACACAGGCGTTCTCCATTTTGGCTTTATTATTCTTAAATCAATCATGACACAGTGTAATATGTCATGTGCTGTTGTTCATCTGAGGTTGTATTTAGTTATTTTAAGACGTGCTAAGGAACAGAAGATTGTTATGTCCTGATATTTAAAACCATAGACTTCAAAGAGGGTTCACCTTTTTTTCCCTGACAGTATATATAAAACAGGCACAAAATGAAAACCATGTGCATAATATCGTGAAGGTCCACTCATACTGCCAAACCAGCTCTTTTACGTTGAGTCATTGACTCCACAAGACCTCTGAATGTGTCCTGCAGTATCTGGCACCCATACATTAGCAACAGATCCTTTAAGTCCTACAAGTTGCGAAGTCGAACCTCCATAGGTTAGATTTATTTTTCCAGCACATCCCACAGATTTTCAACCAGATTGAGATCTAGGAATTTGGAATCCAAGGCAACACCTTGAAGTCTTTGTCATGTTCCTGAAACCATTGCTCAAAATTTTTGTAGTATGACAGGGTGCATTATATTGATGAAAGAGGCCACTACCATTGCCATGAAGGGATATACATGGTCTTCAACAATCTCTAAATAAATGGTACGTATCAAAGTAACACCTACATGAATACCAGGACCAAGGTCTCCCAGGAGAACATTGCCCAGAGCAGTGGTCCCCAACACAGTCCTTATGGACCACCAAGAGTCCAGATTTTGTTAGTATCTCCATTTAAATAAAAAAGGGAAATACATACATCCTAGACTATTGTTGGGCCTTGAGGACTGGATTGGGGACCACTGGCCCAGAGCAAAACACTGCCTCCGCGGGCCTGCTTTCTTCCCATTGTGCATCTTGCTGCCATCTCTTTCCCAGGTAATAGACACATGTGCACCCGGCCATCCACCTAATCTAAAATAAAACTTTATTCATCAGACCAGGCAACCTTCTTCCATTGCTCTATTGTCCAGTTCTGATGCTCACGTCCTCATTGTAGGCATTTACGGCAGTTGACAGTTGTCATCATGGGCACTCTGAACGGTATGAAGCTATGCATCTACAACACATAAAATTCAAGAACTGACTGTTCACTTGATGCCTAATATATCCCACCCTTGACAGGTGCCATTATTATTCACTTCACCACCTCAGTAGTTTTAATGTTGTGGGCTGATCAGTGTTTATGTTTCTTTTTTTAATGTATTTTTCCAGTGCTATGGATTGATTTTACTATGCCATCAATAAAGGAGGAGTTTTGTTTTTTAAATTTTGGTAGAATTGTATTTTTGAATGCTTCGTTAAGCACCTATCGCAGGGCTATTTGTTTGTTGGCCCTGTCCACATATGTTCCATGAAAGTTCTTTTTGAAGGTGGCACTTGGCAATTGGGTCAGCTGCACGTGTATGTGGCAATATGCCAAATTCCCACAATCTGCATATTTGTACATATTTATTTTATAAATGAATTACTGCCTGATAAATAGGTTTATTCACTAAACACAGGATTTTGTTTATCTGGACAAATGACTGAATTTCAACTGTAATAGCAATTATCATATATACTAAAGCCAAATACTGTCGGAATTTAATCACAACCGAGCACCTCAACAGCAATCGCCTGGATAAAATCAGTGCTTCCTCATCTGAACCATGTACAAAGTATAGGATGCAGAAGATTCACAAACACAAAGGATATGAGATTTCTGAGAACGGACAAAAGCTTTCGGAATCTCAGTAGCTTGCCCTTCGGTAAATCCACGCTCAGGTCTCAAAATGTTTGTTTTTTATCATAAGATTCACAAAGCATCAATATAAAAAAAAAATCAAAACTGAATGCATCCAGGAGGCTGCAGATTTGCTAATTATTATTCATTAGCTTCTTTATAAGTAAATTAATTATTTTAAGTACTATTTGCTCGCTGGCAGTGCTAGTAGCCTCTGGGCAAATAGTTAAAAACCCTCAGTGATGCAAAGGTTAATTATGTGGCAACTGGCCAGTGCTTGCTAGTCATCCACTACATAAAATTTTTTAAAATACATAAATACTATAAGTGAGGTATAAAATCTCCATATACACCCACCTACCATGTGGTGGGGGTGTATCTGTTAAATGTTTTAAACTACTGACTGGGCAGCCATTCCTGCTAACTCATTAGAAAGTTGTGGAGAGGCCTGTTAAATGGTACAGGAGGACCCCTATATCCCGACTTGTGGGCATTGGGTGGGGACTTCAAAATAAATAATGGAGAGCAGATGGGGGCTATTTAATAAAATAAAAGGGGGGAAATCCTAATGTTCCCCCTGCACTCATCTGTTATCAGCAGGTGGGGCTATTATATTATATAGGGGAGAGCCAAGTGTCCCCCAAAACCCAAGGGCGATATGTGGGGCCTTAATTAGAACAGTCAAGGTCATGTCTATATCAAAGATGTTTAACTTCCATTTATATGAATACTTTGAAAGTGTAAATCAGTCAGTGAGTCATAGTTACAATATAGTTACATAGTTACATAGCTGAAAAGAGACTTACGTCCATCAAGTTCAGCCTTCCTCACATATGTTGTTGCTGTTGATCCAAAAGAAGGCAAAAAACCCAGTCTGAAGCGCTTCCAATTTTGCCACAAACTAGGAAAAAAATTCCTTCTTGACCCCAAAATACCAGTCAGATGTCTCCTTGGATCAAGCAGCTATTACCCCACTAATTAGAAATTATATCCCTGTATGTTATGTTTTTGTAAGTATTTATCCAATTGCAGTTAAAACATCTGTAGTGACTCTGACAAAACCACATCTTCAGGCAGAGAATTCCATATCCTTATTGCTCTTACTGTAAAAAAAACATTTTCTTTGCCTTAGATGAAATCTCCTTTCATCCAGCCTAAATGTGTGACCTCGTGTGTTATGTATAGCCCTGTTTATGAATAGATTTCCAGATAAAGGTTTGTACTGGCCCCGAATATATTTTTATAAAGTTATCATATCCCCTCTCAGGTGCCGTTTTTCCAAACTAAACAGATTAAATTTTTTTAACCTTTCTTCATAACTAAAATCCTCCATTCCTTTTATCAATTTTGTAGCTCGTCTCTGGACTTTTTCTAGTGCCATGATATCTTTCTTTAGAACAGGCGCCTAAAATTGCACAGCATAGTTCTTCAACTATTACAGACACATGATAAGACAGTCAATTTTGGTGCTTCCTTTGGTGCTTTGTGATCTGAGCCTCTACAATCTCAAAAACATTGAAAATACAATTTTAAATGTATTTTGAAAAATAAATGCATTCTGTCATGAACAAAGTTTGATTTTTCAGTGGACATAGTCAGTAGTTTCACAGGACTTACAAAAATGTGTGTGTACCGTGTTGGTTTCTACAGAGCATGGACAGAGCCTTTGTTAAATTCCATGACGGTCTGTAAAAAATAAGGTAAATTTGCTGTAGGGTAATGGATGTCCTACACTAAAATTACATTTAAACAGGTAAGGAAAACGTATTATTAGTCGCACAAAGCAATGGGTGCAAATTAAAACAAGAATTTGAAATACATTTTTTGCGTATTAAACAAAATATGTCATTGACAGGTAGTCACTTAAATGACCCTATCAGCCATTTGGGTAAACCTTTTCATGACCTTCTACATGGATGATCGAGTTAAAACAAGTCCTTTCCTTGAGTACTTTTGTTACATGCATCTTCCAGTCAGTGGTGTCTGTTACATTCTATTTGAAGATATAACTATTGAAAATGAGGTGTAAGAATCGTAAAAATCTGATTAGAGTCTGAAAATGGAAATGCCATTTTGTATATTGAATGGATTTGTTGAACACCAGTTAATAAAATAGGTAGTAACAGTATCAATCAGGTGCTTTGTTTTATGTTCCATCAACAAGACATTGATATTTGTTCAGCATTAAGGATGTGTGTAGGTGCCATAATACAAAGCACTCCTTAAAAAAGTTATATTCACAGTATGACCAGTATTGTATCATATATTCTTTGCTGGCATAACCAAGACATTTTTACCTGTGTCAATCAGTGATCATACTTCATTAAATCAGAAATGTAATATTGATTACGGGAAATTCAAAAATTAGAGCCAAGATAGCCAAGCAGAATCCATAGCTGACTTATAGAATTGTTCCATTTTGGCTATTTTAGTCTTACATTTATGGGGATGTGGCCAGCAGTCAAGGAGAGCAGACATGCCCTTTATTCTTTTATTTTTAAGCCATTCTATTGTCAATTTGCTGATGTGCTTGAGATCATAGTTCTGTTACATGATCATTGTCCTGTCAGCCAAGATCAGACAGATGACCTCACATTTGACTCTAGAATACTTTTGTGGTCATGGTCAACCCAATGATTTCAAGGTTCCAAGGTCCTGTGCCTCCAAAATAAGCCCAAATAATCATCACCCCTCCACCACCGTGCTTGACAGTTTGTATGAGGTGTTTGTGCTGAAATACTGTTTTATCTTTTCACCAAACTTGGAGCTGTGCATGATGGCTAAACATCCCCTCACTGGGGATGGAAAACTGACTCTTTTGCTTTTGTAGATTGCTTTTGTATTTTGGTCACCCTGTGCCCAGCATAGGTACAGGGTGTGTATAATGTATTGATTTCCCAGGTTGTATGTGCCTTTTCCCCTCCCCCTTCTCCTGTCTTGTTGTTCTCCCCTTCACTAAGTGTCATCATATGCTTGGGGAGGTGGGCTAAAATCCTTACAGCAGCAGTTCTTCACCTGAGAGGACTTCAGCGGAGATACTAACTTGGAGTATTGAAGCTCCGCTACATATTTTAATATATAAAAATATTAGCCCTCCTTTTTTACCTTTATGGTTTACTTCTCACTTGATCTGTTCCATTGCCATCAATTATAATCTTTTTTGTGGCACCACAGGTGAAATTCAGAATCATGGCCCTAAATGAACATGTTCAGCCAATTCGCGTTATGTTTCATCTCTCGATTTAAGTAAATTGTGGCTCAGAGCTCAGGAATTCAACCAATATTTTGATCGGTCTAAATTTGGACAAACTGCAGTTCAAACCAAAACGAATCTCCAAGTCTATAGCATGGACATTATTTGAGGTATTCTGAAGACTGTTGCTCATGTTATTCTTTCCTTATCTCATTTCCAGCACAGATGAGCACAAGAACTTAAAAGGGGATTGATTGAGTCTCCTTTATGTTTTACTGGCACCTTAAAATCCCCTAAACCATCTTGTTCCCTTGCAATTAGGTCACCAACAGTTGCATGTCAATGGTCTATTTTTTTATTGCTTATTACTGCCATGTGGTACTGGATTAAGCTTCAGTAATGTGAAACAAAGTTTTGAATATCTGCCAAACATTCACTCGGTCATTCGCAAATTAATGTGGCCAACTTCCATGTGCTTTGAAAAATGTGACAAAGCATTCACTTATCCCTTTCCATAACCTTTTATTCCTGGAGCTCTTGCTTAGTGTTGGAAAAACGGATAGTTAATTGAGGACTTGCAGCATTATAACTGGTGATTTCTTCCAACCAGTCTGAATCGACCACCTCATAAAACCCAAGCTGTAAGAAGTCAATGACTATATGTGAGTTTGGCAATAGTGAGAGTAGTTTTGGAGAAGCAGCCTTTTATTAAAACCCTTGCTCTTTCCCCTCACTATAAAAAAGCACAAAAATAAAATGAAAAGTATTAACTCACATTAGCTCCCATGCTGAGGCCAAATTCTTCCTGCAGCCCGAGTCTCCTCAATTGATGCCATGCTTCCTCACTGGACTGATCTTGGGTAGGCGTGTCCAGAGTCCCTTGCAGTAGTGAGAGCACTGTTAAAGTGAGATTTCTTTGGGAAAAGCAAGTCTTATGGCTCGACTGGTGTGTGTTTAGCAATGTATTAACTATCCACTTACTTCAGGTGGAAGGGGTTTTCATTCACACTTTTTCCCCACCACAACTCTGTTGGTATGTGTGTGTGTATGTATATATATACAGGGAGTGCAGAATTATTAGGCAAGTTGTATTTTTGAGGATTAATTTTATTATTGAACAACAACCATGTTCTCAATGAACCCAAAAAACTCATTAATATCAAAGCTGAATATTTTTGGAAGTAGTTTTTAGTTTGTTTTTAGTTTTAGCTATGTTAGGGGGATATCTGTGTGTGCAGGTGACTATTACTGTGCATAATTATTAGGCAACTTAACAAAAAACAAATATATACCCATTTCAATTATTTATTATTACCAGTGAAACCAATATAACATCTCAACATTCACAAATATACATTTCTGACATTCAAAAACAAAACAAAAACAAATCAGTGACCAATATAGCCACCTTTCTTTGCAAGGACACTCAAAAGCCTGCCATCCATGGATTCTGTCAGTGTTTTGATCTGTTCACCATCAACATTGCGTGCAGCAGCAACCACAGCCTCCCAGACACTGTTCAGAGAGGTGTACTGTTTTCCCTCCTTGTAAATCTCACATTTGATGATGGACCACAGGTTCTCAATGGGGTTCAGATCAGGTGAACAAGGAGGCCATGTCATTAGATTTTCTTCTTTTATACCCTTTCTTGCCAGCCACGCTGTGGAGTACTTGGACGCGTGTGATGGAGCATTGTCCTGCATGAAAATCATGTTTTTCTTGAAGGATGCAGACTTCTTCCTGTACCACTGCTTGAAGAAGGTGTCTTCCAGGAACTGGCAGTAGGACTGGGAGTTGAGCTTGACTCCATCCTCAACCCAAAAAGGCCCCACAAGCTCATCTTTGATGATACCAGCCCAAACCAGTACTCCACCTCCACCTTGCTGGCGTCTGAGTCGGACTGGAGCTCTCTGCCCTTTACCAATCCAGCCACGGGCCCATCCATCTGGCCCATCAAGACTCACTCTCATTTCATCAGTCCATAAAACCTTAGAAAAATCAGTCTTGAGATATTTCTTGGCCCAGTCTTGACGTTTCAGCTTGTGTGTCTTGTTCAGTGGTGGTCGTCTTTCAGCCTTTCTTACCTTGGCCATGTCTCTGAGTATTGCACACCTTGTGCTTTTGGGCACTCCAGTGATGTTGCAGCTCTGAAATATGGCCAAACTGGTGGCAAGTGGCATCGTGGCAGCTGCACGCTTGACTTTTCTCAGTTCATGGGCAGTTATTTTGCGCCTTGGTTTTTCCACACGCTTCTTGCGACCCTGTTGACTATTTTGAATGAAACGCTTGATTGTTCGATGATCACGCTTCAGAAGCTTTGCAATTTTAAGAGTGCTGCATCCCTCTGCAAGATATCTCACTATTTTTGACTTTTCTGAGCCTGTCAAGTCCTTCTTTTGACCCATTTTGCCAAAGGAAAGGAAGTTGCCTAATAATTATGCACACCTGATATAGGGTGTTGATGTCATTAGACCACACCCCTTCTCATTACAGAGATGCACATCACCTAATATGCTTAATTGGTAGTAGGCTTTCGAGCCTATACAGCTTGGAGTAAGACAACATGCATAAAGAGGATGATGTGGTCAAAATACTCATTTGCCTAATAATTCTGCACTCCCATATATATATATATATATATATTTTTTTTTTTTTTATTATTATTATTATTTTTATTTTTATTTTATTTATTTTTTTACCACTTGGCACACACATATAAGTGCTGTATATCACACAGTGTGACACATTTTGTTTGAGGTGTATACACATTTTTAAATACTGCTGTGTGGTGATACAGTTCACTACCTGTTATTTATTGTCAAAGTAATTACTAGCTGCACTTGATTTTAGCACTGGATATTAAACACTATATGCACTTTTTTAATGTATACACTGCCTTTTCAGAGAAAAGGCTTAGTAACACCTCTAGTGGCATTCACTCAGATGGCCTCTGGAGGTGCTTCCTGGGTCTATGCTGCACAATGTGCAGCATTGATGTTTAGCATCTCAATGCTGTGGGAAAGCATTAGATTGGCTGAGATTGTCAATTTTGATGATTTAAGCCAAGGAGGCAATGCGAGGCAGAGCCAGCTGCGAGGAGACTTGCGCGGCCCTGAAAAAACTGTTATACCTTTTTTGTAGAGAGCAAATGGGGGGGAAGGTGAGGGGGGAGCTGGAGACTTAAAATATGTTTTTAACACTATATTGCCAGGAATACATGTTTGTATTCTGGGCTCTATAGTGTTCCTTTAAGAGTATTACACTACTTTAATTTTACCAGTTTAGAATGTTTATTCTGGGAGTAATTAATTCTGGGAAGCATCTAGTACTGTGAGGAATTGAGATCAATTAAATACACATAAAAAATAATCTCATGCATTAAAATAAGAATGGCAGCTTTGCATGACTAAATGGAAATATTGATGGACCTTTTGCATGGTGTATATAAAGTCAAGAAGTGTTTAACAGCTGGGCATTATAAAATAGATAGTTTATTAACAAATGTAGCCTTCGCTTTTCAAATATTCTAAAGCAGTAATTAGCAAGCTGCATTGACAATATAAATAAATAAGCATTGCTAAAAGACAAGGGCACACGAAACAATGCTAAATAAATAAATAATGATATGCCTTTATCATAAAGCAGCT
The DNA here is from genome assembly GCA_933207985.1 of Pelobates cultripes. Taxonomy (NCBI): domain Eukaryota; kingdom Metazoa; phylum Chordata; class Amphibia; order Anura; family Pelobatidae; genus Pelobates; species Pelobates cultripes. Next base: position 114,278,946 of record OW240917.1, on the reverse strand, counting down.
CAGTTTCAAAAGTAATGAAACCTGTCTGCGCTTTCGTAGTACAATATAAAAAAGGTATCTCTGCTGTAGCCTTTTGCTTCACTATGTATAGAGCTAAAAATATCTATACAATTGCTAGCTCGTAGGCGGACAGATTCCACAAGAATATGCTCAAAATAGCTGCAATGTAATGCACACTTTCACATTTTTTTCAGCCATTAGAAAAGAGTCATTACTGGCTACTGGCAGTTTTATAAAAAATATATTGCGGGAAATCATATCGTAAAAGTAACATGAATCCAACATTTTGGCAATGCCTACAGTATTTTCTTTATTATAGCAAGACCTTATGTGACATCTTTACACCATGTGGAGCTAGTATGATGTCCAAAGAGAAGAATGAAGCTTTCCTATTCCGACTGTACCAACCGTGTTCTAGTTTATATTTAATTAAAATTCTAAGTTAAAAATAAATTATATTTATTTTTATATTTATATGAACAAAGTAACATAATACAATTGTGAATAAGCAGCTTTTTATTATTTTAAATTGATTTTATTATTAAAATTCCCCTGTCCCTCAGGGGTTGATTGGACATGTTACCCAACCCCCAGCTGCTATTTTTTTTATCAGATCTGATTAGTGAAACTGTTTATGAAGCAGATAGAATCTGATGTGGAATCAATCAATTAATTGATTATCTTGTGTATCTGCCCCCGGCCAAATTAAAGAAGTAGTGCATGCACGCTCCTAAAGTAGACACAAGTTTCGGGTTAATGAACAACTTGAGGAATGTTTATTCTGAGGGGATGGCATGCCCCTTATAAAGCAAAATTACATAATATGCTTTGTCAGAGATAACATGAAATAATACATCAATAATTGGTTAGGTGTTAAGTGGTTCATTTATTGCTCTTCCTACCGGGTGTGATGTTACTGGTATCTTGGAGGTCTCCCCTAGATTCCAGCGCCATCTTGTTAGTGAGGGTGTTAGTCGATGTAGAAGGGGAAACTCCCTAGCGGCCATTTTAGGTAAATCACATATAAAGTTGAATAATGCTAATTGTAGATATACTGAGTAAATAGGCATTTTACTAACATAAATTGAGTTAATATTTTTGTCCACAACAGAATCCATAGTGCATTTTTTGTGTGAAAGGGTTGCATCCTGTGATCTCCCATGCCACTGACCACACAAACATACAATCACTGCTTGGTGAGGTAGTGTACATCAAAAAGGACTTTACCTGCATTGGGGCCTAATGTAATGTAAGCCAGAGAAAGAAAAGGATTACTTCATCCACCATGGCTACATCTTAGAAGTGGTCATGGTAGTAGGAGTCTGTATGTGCAGCGTTTCTGCATGAATCACTGCACATATAAAGAAATCTGCACTTTTTTGTTTCTCCCTCAATTTTCAACATTTACAATTTTGTTTTAATAATTAAAGAGCTTGCTCATGCGTTCTGACCTGTTGAAATGGTCCACTCAAACGCTCCTCTATGAGCAGAACTTCATTGAACCACAGATGACGTGGCGTGACGACAGACATGGGGTCAAAGCGGCACTGGATTCAAGGTGAGTTTTAATCTAGTCAATTGTTTTATAAATAAAATAAGGGAGGGTGGACAAGATCAAAAGTGCACAATAGTACATAATAAAGATTTTAAAAAATATTGTCTAGAATAGGGTTATAGTAACCCATGAGGAGAAGTGACAGGATATATCCTTACTATTTGTATAATAAAATAAACGAAACAATACAAATCTACAATTTTAGAAGATCCTGGTTTTCTCAAATTTTGCAATACTATAAATAGCAATTCTAGGGAAAGTTCTAAATTAGAGCTAAACCAAAATCACTCCAACCTTTTATTTATGTATTTGCTCCATGTATGTCAAAAGGCAGCGTGGCATAGAAGAAGAAAAAGTTTATATTAGCAAAGTGTAGAACTCTCATTTCTAATACTGTAGATCTATGAAAACAGATAGGGAGTAATTTCTAAGCAGAAATTCTTAGTCCCAGATCTACATTTAGAGCAAATCATGAGGAACAGTCTATTTGTTTCCATGGTTATAGTTCTAATTTTAGAACATTCCCCAGAATTGCTATTTATATTATTGCAAAATTTGAGAAAATTATTACTTCTAAACATGTATTGCTTTTGTTTTTTTGTTTGTTTTATTATCCAAATAGTAAGGATATATCCTGCCACTTCATGGATGGGACAAAGCAGAGATTGAAAGTGTTTTTCTGGCTGGCTGAGCATCCTGAGAAATTTAGTTCACAAATAATTAAAAGCATAAACTACTCTGTGTACCCCAGGCACTGTTTTGAAACTGCATTTCCCATGATGCACAACCAACCAAGGCTGATTGAGCATCATTAGAAATATTGTTCACAAACATCTGGAAACATCAGGATCTCTACATACATTATGCACTGGAGATAATTTGAAACCACTTTTTCACCATAAAAGGCTTGCTGAGCATCCAGGCAAATGTCATTCACCTACATATACAAACATAATTTTATTATCCCAGTTAGTCTCAGGTTCTGTGGAATGTTTGCATTTTTGTCCTTGTCAGTTCAACTTTGTTTACTTGCTCTGAAATAGTGGAATAGGTCACTAAACAGTGCTGTCAGTAAGGAGGCAATGCATGATTTTTACAGCTGTTCATTTTTTCAGCCATAAATACAAAAGGTTCAGCCTGACACAACACGTGTGAAGCTGTTTGCTGCTGTTCTCTACCTAAAGCAGTAGAGGCTGGTATAGGCAGTGGTGTATCCTGGTTTTGTGCTGCCCTAGGCAGGACAAAACTCAGGCGCTCTCCTTCCCCCCCCGCCACTCCCACCCAACCCTTCCCCCCGCCCCTCCTTCTAAATACACACACACACATTCACTGACAGATACGCATACACTAGCTAACACTAACAGACACACACTCACTAACAGACACACTCACACTAACAGACACACACACACACACACACACTAACAGACACACACTAACAAACACACACACACACTAACAGACACACACTAACAGACATACACACTCACTAACAGACACACTCACTAACAGACACACACACACACTAACAAACACACACTGACAGACACACACTAACAGACATACACACACACTCACATTAACACATTTTTAAAAAAATTTTATTTAACCCCCCCAGCCTCCTTACCTTTGGGAATGCTGGGAGGGGGGGTTCCCTCTCTTCCTGAGGGTGCAGTGGCTGCTGGGCGGGCGGCGCTAGCTGGTGGCTGGTGAGGGAGCACTTCCTCTGAGCTGTCTGCTCAGCTCCCTCGCGCGCCGCAGAGTGATGCCGGGAATATGACATCATATTCCGGCTCCCAGCTTCACTCTGCGGAGTGCGAGGGAGCTGAGCAGACAGCTCAGAGGAAATGCTCCCTCGCCAGCGCCACCCGCCCGACCGGCATGTCAGTTAACAAGACATTTGCCCTGGGCATTTTGGGTGGCTTTTTTTGCCACCCCCTGGAAAATGCCGCCCAAGGCAAATGCCTTGTTTGTCTCACAGCTAAAACGTCCCTGGGTATAGGCCCATAGGTCCATGTTGCAAAAAAAAAAAAGTAGCTGTGAGAACTAACGATAAATGTATTAAAAAAGCTGAAATTTCCAGATGCTGTGTTTGTTTTTTTTATGGTTTTGAGCATGGCGTAACATCTCATTGTGTCAGGGTTTGAGTGGGCAGAACTTGGATTGTTTAAAGGAACACTTTAGGCACCCAGTTCACTTCAACACAATGAATTGGACTGGGTGCCATCTGCCCCTGTTTTAACCCTGCTGCTGAAAACATTGCCATTCCTCGGGATTAGCAATTATTTCTCTGCAAGTTACCCTGCCTCTAGAGGCTGTCATGCTAGCAGCCATCATAACTGTTAAGTGATATAGCATTGGGAAACCTATGGGAATGCATTGGGTTGGCTCAGATCCTCAACATTGATGATCTCAACCAAAGAGGCGGCGCTTCACGGAGGAGACCACTGAAGGGTAGGCTGAAAGATAAGTAATATTGCCTTTAATACCTTTACCTACAACCATGGCAGCACTGGCCGGTCATCTAAATGGTGACCAGGGCACTATAGCATTAGGAATTCCTTTTTTTATTTTCAAAAACCATAGTGTTCCTTTAAAAAAACCAAAAACTTTTATTTTAATTCTGCAATGTAAAACAGTTACTACCTTCTCCAGAGTGAAACCTGGACCTGGAATGACTTAGTATATGCCACAGTATATTTGTATGTATACATATATAATTTTGTTAAGAATATTTGCTTAGAGATTTAATTGCATGTTCTCCTAAATGATTGTCATTTACTATCCTTTATTATTTATTTATAGTTTTTACAGAGAGTAAAGCTGTAGAACACTTCTCATAAACAAGAGAAAATCAGTTTATTTCTACAATATATTTCCACTCTTGTTAGTCAAGTAACAATTTCTACTCTTTTTAATGTTGCCAAGCAACAAAGTGACCTCTTCCAGTGTGTTTCTAAAATGATAACTCATAAAATATTCAAAACTCATGTTCTTAAGATTTTAAACATGGTTAAAATGGAGTTTGAAACTCTGAAATTACATTAAATGTAAAATGAAATTAACTTAAAATATATTCTTCTAAGTAACTTCCTTGGCCTTAAATAACAATAGAACTCACAAAAAAAAAAAAAGATGCTATGTTACGTAACCACTTCCTTCCATACAATGTACCTATTCTGGCTCATTTATTTACTTACACCATTTGCTTTACATACACCACTGTCTTTCACCCTGCCAATAAAACATATTTCTTGGCTGCATTTACACTATACTCTATCTGAATCAGGGTGAGTATAATCATTGTGTTTACATTGCCCCTAGGGACATCTCCCAAAGGCCACTTCACAGATGGCCACTGGAGGTGCTTCCTGGGTCAGTGCTGCACAGTAGGCAGCTCTGCCGTTCACGCTCTGCATGGGGATGCTGAATTTTCCTCATAGATATGCATTGATTCAATGCATCTCTATGAGGAGGTGCTGATTGGCCAAAACGGCATTTGGCCCCACCCCTTGCCAATTTTAGCCAATCCAATGCTTTTCCCATGGGAAAGCATTGGATTGGCTAAAAGTCGTCAATTCTGATGATGTCACAAATGGAGCGACCCTTGTAGAGCTGAAAATAAGGTGAGTTTTAACCCATTCTGAGGGGGCTAAGGGAGAAGGCAAGCCACCTAAATGGTGGGTTTAACACTATAGGGACAGGAATACATGACCGGTGTATAGTCGTCATATGGGCAGTCGGACTCCAGGACAACCCTCCCACATACCTAACCCAATAACGCACTGACACTCGGGTATATGGGAAAATTTGTCCACAGCTTTATTAAACAATCTTAAATAATAATAACAATATATTCATTATAACATAAATAACTTAACAAATAAACATGGGTCATTGCCCCCCATACTCCACCCTCGCATCCGAATCCTTCTGTTAATATAAAAGGCAATGACCCCCATATAAATAACACATATATATAACATATACCAACATTATTCCAACATACCAACTTAAAGTGCCAAACATAAATTAACCATGGCAGGGGTATACCCAGAATGCCGAAGTTCCGAGGTGTCAAAGTGCCGAAGTTCCGAAGCACAGTATTGCCTAAGTACTAATATACTTACCCAGTGAAAGAAGAAGAATGTTACACTGTATACAATTTCAAATAAAAAGTATACAAACATAGCCAGGATCCAGCTGTAAGCTTTTGAAACACTTACAACAATCAAGTAACATACATTCATATAAAATGTAAGTTACTTAGCCAGTCATGTAATGACAAGAATGAATAAGTAGATAACTCCCTAATTCCCACGGTATTAGGGAGCTATCTACTAAAAGGCTGAAAGACCTAAATTGGTCTTTCAGCCAAATTTACTAATACTAAGTAAAGATTACTTAGTATTAGTAAATTATGCCCCTACTCGCTATAACCTGTGGCTGTGGCTGCTCACTGTAAAAAAAAAAAGGGGGCCCCCCTCCCTGAGCGCCGGGTGGGGGCCCTAAAGTAAAAAATATATGAATTGTGACCTATTGTCCTCCCCACCGGCCCCCACCCTTGAGCGGTGGGTGGGGGCCCTAAATACAAATTGGGAGTGGACCTAATGTCCTCCCCCCTGGCCCCCACCCCTGAGTGGTGGGTGGGGGCCCTAAACAAGAATAAGGGGGGGCATAATGTCCTCCCCCTGGCCCCCACCCCTGAGCGGTGGGTGGGGGCCCTAAATACAAATTGGGGGAGGACCTAATGTCCTCCCTCCCTGGCCCACACCCCTGAGCGGTGGGTGGGGGCCCTAAATACAAATTGGGGGAGGACCTAATGTCCTCCCCCTGGCCCCCACCCCTGAGCGGCGGGTGGGGGCCTTAAATACAAATTTAACCCCCCTCCCCTCCAGGTGACTAGGGGTCCCCAAACCCCTAGTCACCCCCTCCCCAAAAAAATAAACTCCTACCTACCCCCTCGCCCTAAAAATAATGAGGGGGGACCTTTAACTAAATACCTGTAAAAATAAACTTACCATTCAATGTTTTCTTTCTTGTAAAATCTTCTTTTTTCAGCCCCAAAAAAGGCCAAATAAAAATCCATAATAACCGACGCAATTAAAAAAACAAACCCCAAAAAAATGAGCGCAAAAAAAAAAAATCCACCTTCACCCGGCGAGGGTGTTGACCTACAATTAAGTCATCTGTAATAATTACTCTTAAATCCAGTTCCTCAGATGTTGAGGTTAGGACTCTATCAAATATTCTGTACTTTGCCCTTGGGTTTTTATCCACTTTAAATGTCAGTTGCCACAACTATGACCATTTTTCTAGTTTACCTAAATCATTTACCACTTGGCTTATCACTCCTGGAACATCAATCTTGTTACACATCTTAGTATCATCAGCAAAAAGACATACCTTACCATCAAGACCTTCTGCAAATCACTAATAAAAATATTAAAGAGTGACAAGCCCATGCTTCGAATATACTCCTTTGACTACAACCCTCTGTTGCCTGTCACTCAGCCACTGCCTTACCCATTCAACAATATTGGAATCCAAACTTAAAGATTGCAGTTTATTGATAAGCCTTCTATGTGCAACAGTGTCAAAAGTTTTACTGAAATCTAGGTAAGCAATGTAGGTGCAGTAAGGCATATTTGGTGGGACTGCCCTGGAATAATACACTTTTGGAATAATGTAAAAGATACGGTAACTGAGACTACGGGGTAAACCCCCTCATTTTGGTATTGGGAATGTGCTGTTGCATTTGACACCTATTCCACTTTCTAAATACACTGCTTGGCCAAAAAAAAAGTCGCCACCTGGATTTAACTAAGCAAACAGGTAAAAGCCTCCTATTGGATAGTTATTGCAAGGGCGATTATCTTTCAGCTGGCAAAAAGTTATTTAACCCCAACTGATGCAATGAGCAGCTTCTCTTTTCTTTAACAACTTTGTCGAATGACACATCCCATGGTTGTGGAAAAGATGTTAAGTCTGTTTGAGAAGGTTCAAATCATTGGCATGCATCAAGCAGAGAAAACATCTAAGGAGATTGCAGAAACTACTAAAATTTGGTTAAGAAATGTCCAGCGCATTATTAAAAACTGGAAGAATAGTGTGGAACCATCGTCTTCGAGGAAGAAATGTGGTCGGAAAAAAATCCTGATTGATTGTGATCTGTGATCACTTAAACACTTGGTGAAATAAAAACGTAGAAAAACAACAGTAGAACTCAGGGCTATGTTTAATAGTTAAAGTAAGAGCAAAGGAAGCACAGAATGCAAAGGAAACTCAAGGGATTGGGACTGAACAGCTGTGTAGCCTTAAGAAAACCACTTATCAGTGAAGCTAATCGGAAAAAAAGGCTTCAGTTTGCTAGGGAGCATAAAGATTGGCTCTGGAGCAATGGAAGAAGGTCATGTGGTCTGATGAGTCCAGATTCACCCTGTTCCAGAGTGATGGGTGCATCAGGGTAAGAAGAGAGGCAGATGAAGTAATGCACCCATCATGTCTAGTGCCTACTTTACAAGCCTGTAGGGCCAGTGCTATGATCTGGGGTTGCTGCAGTTGGTCAGGTCTAGGTTCAGCAACATTATGTGCCCAAAGAATGAGGTCAGCTGACTACCTGAATATACTGAATAACTAGGTTATTGCATCAATGGATATTTTCTTCCCTGATGGCATGGGCATATTCCAAGATGACTAAGCCAGGATTTATCAGGCTCAAATTGTGAAAGAGTGGTTCAGGGAGCATGAGACATAATTTTCACACATGGATTGGCCCCACAGAGTCGAGTTCTTAACCCCATTGAGAATCTTTGGAATGTGCTGGAGAAGGCTTTGAGCAGTGGTCCAACTCTCCCATCATCAATACATGATCTTGGTGAAAAATTAATGTAACACTGGACGGAAATAAGTCTTGTGACATTGCAGAAGCTTATCTAAACAATGCCACAGCGAATGTGTGCCGTAATCAAAGCTAAAGGCAGTCTTACCAAATATTAGAGGGTGTGACCTTTTGTTTTGGTGGCGACTTTTCTTTTGGCCAGGCAGTGTATTTTGAGGCATTTGTTTAATGCAGCTAAATCTTTTGTCCTTACCCTCTGGAAACAAACGCATGCCCCTAGCATAGAAAAAATTCTGACACGGGTTAAGGAAATTCAATTAGCAGAAGCTGTGCAGGCAACAAATATTGGACAAAGTACTAAACATACAGAGATGTGGTACCCATGGTGTGAATACTTAGCAAAGACCGAGTTACCAGAAAGGGCGAATTCTGTTACTTGAAGAAATATAAGGGGGTGGCATGCGCCTCTCTTTATTTTGACATGTTGTCACACACCGCCAATTGAGTTCACGAGACATTGTTAGTGACTGATGACTAGACTGTGACAAGATGACCCAGAGCATGGAAATTTTGACGGGACCCAAATTAGAGTGATATTGTTGTGCGTTTCAATCTACTCTGCCTTGCATTACTATGCTTTCTTCAGTAACGTTGGTCAAATTTACTGAGGCAAACTGTACTTTAACACATAGCATGCGTAATAGTCACATAGCTCTAAGCACAGCTTCTGAAATCATTATACAGCTCAGTTTTGTTTGCTGCATGCTGCATTTTGCGAACATTCAGCAGACATTGTCATCTGCAGGATGCTCTGATAACACTCCATCCATAGCAAAATAAATTGAATTCCTTATTTGGAACTGACGAGCTTAGAAATACAATGAGAAACTGAAAAAAGACTGTGCAAATAAAAAATTTTATCGGCTGGCTTATACTTGGAAATCATTTTGTAGTAATGAATGGAATATTAAAAGATTAAAAAACGATATTCCAATCAGTAGCTTCTTTTTGGGAGGAACACACATATGAACCAGAATATGTGCATATAGTATCAGTAACCCTAATTCTATTTGATCTTAATTTCATTTTAACTTGAGATTCTATTAAAATGTGTTTTGTTTCTCTAAAATTATTATATATTTTGTCTATAATAAGAAGGTGCGTGTGACGAAGCGCCCTTCGCCACTTGTGCCTCTTGCCGTATGACTATGGCCCCTGGAAGATTTTGCCCTTTAAATACGTTATTTGGGCATAGTGGATTTTATTAGACTGGTTCTGGCCCTTTAAATGCTCTGACAAAGGGGTCCAAAGTAGGGGTCCTCATAGACTGGTCCTGTGAGGAACCCCAACAGGCAGGTGGAGATGGGACCGAGGTCTCTCCACCGGGCCCACCGGGATGCTAGGCAGCCGGCCCAGATCCCCAGCAGTGGTCGGAGTTACCGGGTGCGGAGGCAGGTGGTCCTTATTCTCAAATGTTGAGGGACCTCATAGACTTGTCCTGGGAAGACCCACAGATGGCAGGTGGAGATGGGACCGAGGTCTCTTCACCGGCCCTACAAGGATGCTGGGCAGCCGACCCAGATCCCCAACTGCAGTTGGAGCCCCAGGGAGAGGAGGCAACCGGTCTCTCTCCCCAGCGGCAGCAGGAGTACCAGGAGGAGGAGGTAGGCGACCCCTCCCCTCCACAGCCAACCCCTAACCCGGTACTGGGTTTAGTGAAGAAGATGTTAGCCTCCACTGACCCCCTTCCAGCAGAAGAGCTGGCATCCGGTCAGAGCGTGTTCGGCTTCTGCCCCCCCTTGCCCTCTTGTTCAGAACCTGAATACCCACTGGCCAACCCAGCAGAAGCGCTGGCATCCGGGCAGAGCGCCGCTGGTCTCTGTCCACTGGTTCCCCTCAGCAACCTGGGACATACAGGCCAGAGCCGGACACCAGGAATCACCAGGTGCAGTAATGGTGTATTGTGGGTGGGCTACTCTGTTAAATGTTTATTGTGGGTGGGCTACTCGACTAACTCAGGTACTGACCGACAGAAGGTCAGGTACCTGGTTAGTCTCCCCCCCAGAGGGAAGATGTGTGACGAAGTGCCCTTTGTCACTTGTGCCTGGAGAGGACTAATTGCCAGCCTCCTGCCCTGCGACTATGTCCCCTGGAAGATTTTGCCCTTTAAATACGTTATTTGGGCATAGTGGATTTTATTAGACTGGTTCTGGCCCTTTAAATGCTCTGACAAAGGATCTGCAGTTTTGCTATGCACTTCGGATGCAGAGTGTGAAGAAAACCCCTGTTTTATGGACTTAGTTTGACTGTTTTATCCCCCCCCCCCCCTTAGAACACCAGTTTAAACCCTTAATAACTGTCATATTTTCAAACTCTGTCTGACCCTTTTAACCCGTTAACGCCGTTACGGCGTTCTATGCCGTCCTGCATTAAGTGGGCTTTAAAGCCGTTGCGGTGGCATAGAACGCCGTAACGGCTTCGAGCCCCTGGAGGTCCGCGGTACTCACCTCTGCCGCGTTCCTCTTCTGGAGGGCTGCCTGACAGCCCAGGCAGCCCTCCTCCGGCAAGTGAGGCCCCCGGGGCCCCCTATAGCTGGCTGTGGATCTGCCAGCAGGGGGACTGTCTGACAGTCCCCCTGCTGGTGGGAAAGTACAATTTTTTTCATTAAACATGTTATAAAATAAAATAGAAATGTATTTATATATATATATAATATATGTATATATATTATATATATAATATATATATTATTATATATATGTAACGTCATACAAAGTGTATTTTAATATTAATATAAGTACATATATTAGTATTAAAATACACTTAGAATGACATTACATATATATACAATATATATATATTAAATATATAATAGATATATACACATATATTATATATATATACGTATAATTACAATAATAAATAAATAAAATAATAAAATAAATAAATAAAATATTGAAACAAAATTTAATATAAAATATAGATTCATATGTAATTTCATTCTAACTGTATTTTGTTATTAATATATATTGGTAACAAAATACACTTAGAATGACATTCTATATATATCTATCTATATACAAAATACAAATAACCGCAAATATATATATATATATATATATATATATAAATAGCGAAGGCTTGCACTCCTGGTGTAATCCTGTGGTGCCCGGTGCTGGTCTGGCAAGGATCATGTAGACATAGCAATATAGATATGCCCACCCTATTTGCTACAAGTTTAAGAATAGACTTATAGTTCAGCTCTTTCCTCAGTTACACAGGAACAGATACACCCTTTCAGTGCTGCATTGGATGAATTGCTCCAGCACTCAAAGAGTGAATTTCCAGTATGATAACAGATTTTGGATTCCTGATGGCCCTTCCAGCCTGTTATACTGTTTAAAATATATGAAGACAGTCAGATTCATTTTTGAAACATTCTAGACTCTGTATCCACTCCTACTTTACCCTGAGCTCAATCATGATTGTAGCTACTAGGACACAAAGTGGAAAGCAACCAGTCCAGTTGGATTGTTACTTAGTAACCTGTAGCCCCGCCCCTTTTCTGGGCCTTGCACACATGGCCACCACACTCCGAGATACATTACTCTCTAATGCAGGGCAAGCTGTCTCATGGCTAGGTGAGTACACAATTAAGGTAAATTATTTTGAGGGATTGGGGGTATATATTTCTTTGTGTCTGCACTTGTAAGTTATGTTTTGTCCTGATGAAAGCTCCATGTGGGAGCTGAAACGTTGACTTTTTAAATGGATTGAATAAAAGCTAAATTTTATTTGAAAATCTCTATAAAGTCCTTGGAGTGCGGTCATTTCTGCTATGTCTATATATATATATATATAGATAAATACATATAATTACATAAACGATTACATTAGTATACACGTAGAATTTAAATACCTATAAATGCATATATATTAAAATTCTACATGTATATTTAAGTAATCTTTTAACATAATTATGTGATTTGATTAACTAAAATGTGATTGACATGCCACGAGATTGGCTTGCACAGGGTACCTGAACACCTAAGGCCAACCCTACGTATTTAGATTCTCATTTAAAAGGACACTACAGGGAGTGCAGAATTATTAGGCAAATGAGTATTTTGACCACATCATCCTCTTTATGCATGTTGTCTTACTCCAAGCTGTATAGGCTCGAAAGCCTACTACCAATTAAGCATATTAGGTGATGTGCATCTCTGTAATGAGAAGGGGTGTGGTCTAATGACATCAACACCCTATATCAGGTGTGCATAATTATTAGGCAACTTCCTTTCCTTTGGCAAAATGGGTCAAAAGAAGGACTTGACAGGCTCAGAAAAGTCAAAAATAGTGAGATATCTTGCAGAGGGATGCAGCACTCTTAAAATTGCAAAGCTTCTGAAGCGTGATCATCGAACAATCAAGCGTTTCATTCAAAATAGTCAACAGGGTCGCAAGAAGCGTGTGGAAAAACCAAGGCGCAAAATAACTGCCCATTAACTGAGAAAAGTCAAGCGTGCAGCTGCCACGATGCCACTTGCCACCAGTTTGGCCATATTTCAGAGCTGCAACATCACTGGAGTGCCCAAAAGCACAAGGTGTGCAATACTCAGAGACATGGCCAAGGTAAGAAAGGCTGAAAGACGACCACCACTGAACAAGACACACAAGCTGAAACGTCAAGACTGGGCCAAGAAATATCTCAAGACTGATTTTTCTAAGGTTTTATGGACTGATGAAATGAGAGTGAGTCTTGATGGGCCAGACGGATGGGCCCGTGGCTGGATTGGTAAAGGGCAGAGAGCTCCAGTCCGACTCAGACGCCAGCAAGGTGGAGGTGGAGTACTGGTTTGGGCTGGTATCATCAAAGATGAGCTTGTGGGGCCTTTTCGGGTTGAGGATGGAGTCAAGCTCAACTCCCAGTCCTACTGCCAGTTCCTGGAAGACACCTTCTTCAAGCAGTGGTACAGGAAGAAGTCTGCATCCTTCAAGAAAAACATGATTTTCATGCAGGACAATGCTCCATCACACGCGTCCAAGTACTCCACAGCGTGGCTGGCAAGAAAGGGTATAAAAGAAGAAAATCTAATGACATGGCCTCCTTGTTCACCTGATCTGAACCCCATTGAGAACCTGTGGTCCATCATCAAATGTGAGATTTACAAGGAGGGAAAACAGTACACCTCTCTGAACAGTGTCTGGGAGGCTGTGGTTGCTGCTGCACGCAATGTTGATGGTGAACAGATCAAAACACTGACAGAATCCATGGATGGCAGGCTTTTGAGTGTCCTTGCAAAGAAAGGTGGCTATATTGGTCACTGATTTGTTTTTGTTTTGTTTTTGAATGTCAGAAATGTATATTTGTGAATGTTGAGATGTTATATTGGTTTCACTGGTAATAATAAATAATTGAAATGGGTATATATTTGTTTTTTGTTAAGTTGCCTAATAATTATGCACAGTAATAGTCACCTGCACACACAGATATCCCCCTAACATAGCTATAACTAAAAACAAACTAAAACTACTTCCAAAAATATTCAGCTTTGATATTAATGAGTTTTTTGGGTTCATTGAGAACATGGTTGTTGTTCAATAATAAAATTAATCCTCAAAAATACAACTTGCCTAATAATTCTGCACTCCCTGTATAGTCACCAGAAAAACTATGGCTTAATATACCTGTTCTTGTGTCTACAATATGTCCCTGCACACATTTTAATGTAAAGACTGCCTTTTCTGAGAAATGGTAGTTTTTACATTACTACCTAGTAACACCTCTAGGAAGCACCTCTAGACAACCACTAGAGGTGCTTCCCTAATTATATGGGCTACAAGGCACAGTGTGCAGCACTGACGTTCAGCTTCTCTACGCTCTGCATGGAGACGCTAAACGATCCTCATTGATTCAGTGCATCTCTATGAGAAGATGCTGACTGTCCAGGGCTGCATTTTTCGGCCCATGCACAACAGCCTCCTATAGAAAAGCATTGAATTGGCTGAGATTGTCAAGTTTGATGATCTCAGCCAAAAAGGCGGAGCAGGGGCAGAGTCAGCCACAACAGACCTGTGTGGCGCTGGAAAAAAAGGTGAGCCTAATGGGGGCAAGAAGGGGCCAGGGACTTAAACTGGATTTAAGAGCTATAATGTCAGGAATACGTGTTTATATTCCTGTTAATTTAGTTTTTCTTTAAGTTATTTTTAGCGATGCTTTTCCTCTTTTTCCTTTGCATTTGATTTTTTTTTCTGAGAGGTGGTTAATTAGTAATTAGTTTTGAGCTTCTTCCATTTCATGCTAGAAATGTTGACTTTTTTGCTTCAATAGTACTACTGTAAGTGATGTCATGACGAAAGCTGACAAGTGATTTATGCAAACAGATTCATAAGGACCCCCAATTCATAAATTAATCATTTAGAAGCTATACCAATTTTGTAGATTTTATGTAATATCAGTATGTTTTTTTTTTTTTTTACATTTTACATTTTTAAAGGGATATGGAGTCTGTCTCTATGAAGTATCACAGTGAATTACCTTTTATAAAACATTAATAAAATCATGGTGCACAAAAAACAAGTTTATTAATGTTTAGTTTTATTATTCTTTGATTAACATATTGATGCTATACTTCCAAATGGTTGCTGCACTTTTTTTAAATAATCAGGTCTTTATTGGGTTACCATCAGGTGTTAATTGTACTTTTTAATATTGTTATTTATTTTCCACATTTTGTTCTTACACTTGTGTACGATACTGTATATCGTCACTATTTCAGTGCTTGTATTTACTAGGATTTGTTAAAGTTTTAAAATCCTCAATATACTCTGCTGTCTGACTAATAAAATTAAGGAAGTTGCAGTGAACCTCACCTGGTGGGACAGGGAAACACAATGTCAAAGGTATCAGTGTAAATACATGTCAGCATAAATATAAAAAACAATGGATATAATTAAACATTAAATAAATAAATACACAATGCAGAAGTGAGGAAAAAGTGAAGAACATATTTTTCACAAATCTAATTTATGAGAAACACAGACTTGCATTTGCCAACTATTACATACTATGAGGGGAGTTAAAAGATACACTGGAGCATAGAATGCAGCGCACCCTCATGTCCTTGGCATCCAAAAGCCGTCATAACATCTGATTCAATAATTTGTTTAGTTTGTACAACCGTGCTCAAATGCTAATCTCTTTTTATGTGTCTGGTGACTTCTAGAGTGTCATAATTTAAAGGGACATTATATTCACTAGAACCACAACAGCGTAATGTAGTTGTTCTGTTTTTTTTAGCCTGTCCCTGCAGGCTGAGTACTTGAAAGTGCAGTGTTTACATTGCAGCCTAGGAACACCTCTAGTGACCTTCACTCAGACGGACACTGGAGGTGCTTCAACAAGAAAAGGACATTTTTTTAAAGGGACATTATATTCACTAGAACCACAACAGCTTAATGTAGTTGTTCTGGTGTTTATAGCCTGTCCCTGCAGGCTGAGTATTTGAAACGCTGCCTTTTCAGAGAAAATGCAGTGTTTACATTGCATCCTAGGAACACCTCTAGTGACCTTCACTCAGACGGACACTGGAGGTGCTTCCCTAATGATATGGGCTACAAGGCAGAATAGTGTTAACTTATATGGAAGCCTAAATATCAGAAATAATCTGGTCTGTTTTCACGCTAGAGTCATTCTCCAACAAAATGTTCCCTGATTCTGTTCCAAACATCTGGTCTGCTTAATATATTGTATATTTATGCACTTCCTTTTAACATTGAGGCATTGTAATGACATATAAACTTCTGCATACTTTAAGAAGGCATTTAGAGCTTTAACGATCTCATGCTGTCACTTACAGCATCACAGGGTGCTCGGTTTTACTTAGTGTTTCTATCAATACATTGTAAATAGGCTTCGAGAGGCTTATCAGAATTTGGACCACATGGGTGATCGTCTTGAATTCCTGAACTTCAAAACGAAATGTAGCCAAATCCTGAACCAAACAAAATATGCAATGGACGAGCATGTTCGTTTAGATTTGTGATTTCAAATTCCACCCATGGCACCAAAAAAAAAGGATGACTGATGAGAAGATAGATGATTGATGGCTAGAGGACAGTTACTAAATGTTGATTGTATTCACAGATCAAGTGAGAAGAAACTAATAGAGGTAAGAAAAAAGGTAGATTGCTATATTATATATTTAATAAACATATAATATGTACATATACAAAAATAGATTTTATACATATCAGGTAGTATTACTTTACAAATTACTTGCCCCCATGGCAACTCCAAGTGAATGACCGATCCATACACCAACAGGGTGTTATAGAAGCTTGTCAAGTAAGTGTGGCTTTGGTCTGGAACCCTATTTAAACTTAGAACAGCTAAACTTTCATTGCTCAGTTGTTCTGTGCTACTTACCTCTTATTACCGGTGTCTCCTCTTTTCTAGAATTCCTGATTTACCTGACCTTGGCTTGCCTCACCATTGTTGAACCTTTGCTGCCTGCATATTTGGCCATTGGATTGCCTGACATTGATTCTGCCTTTCCCATATTGGATTTGTTTGCCTCAGACTTTTTGGTTTATTTTTTCTGTGCCAGTACAAGTACTGCATTTTGAGTTTCATACGATCACACCTGACACAAACATACTAAATTCTAAAATCATTCCACATTGAAATTGTATTTTACTTATTGTAATTTGTAACCTTTGAAACCTGGAACTGAAATCCAAGACATATGATGTGACTTGTAGCTCAGGACAAATAAGTGAATTTGCTTTAATTAGTTTTCTTAAACTGCACTATTTAGGTACATATTATTGCCAAAACTGTGAAAAACACAATTTTTTTTGCATTTCTGTTTAAAAAAAAAAAAAATATATCAAAGGGACACTATAGTCACCAAAACAACTTGAGCTTAATTAAGCAATTTTGGTGTACCGATCATACCCCTGCAATCTCACTGCTTCATGCTCTGCCATTTATGAGTTAAATCACTTTGTTTACACAGCCCAGCCACACCTCCCTGTATGTGACTTACACAGCCTTCCTAAACACTTCCTGTAAAGAGTGATCTAATGTTTAAACTTCCTTTATTGTAAATTATGTTTAATTTAGAATTTCTTATCTCAGGCTCTGTTAATAGCTTGAAAGACCCTGCAGGAGCCCTCTATGTGTAATTAAAATTGATTTACAGAGCAGGAGACTTTCATTAAGGAGAGCAAAAAATGGGGCGCAAGAGTATAGTGAGAATGGACAGCAGCTGAAATAGTGGGTCCCTGCTCAGGTCTCAACCTGGTTTTAGCTCATCTTGTGACATTACAGAGAGAACATCTCTGAAACATATCAGACTGGTCCCACCTATACAGGCAGTCCAGATCCGAAATGCCAGCAAGTTCCCTCTGCACGAGAGACACAGCAACCCTAGATGATCGTTTCAGCCTTGTTACGCATCATCAGTGAGGTATAGCTGAAATCTTTCTAGGCACCTTTTCATTAAGGTTGTGTCAGTCACAGCCAGGGGAGATGTGGCTAGTGATGCATAAACAGAAACAAAAGTGATTAACTCCTAATTGGCAGAGAATGGAGCAGTTAAAGTTCAGAGGCATTATTTATACACAAAAACTGCTTCATTAAGCTAAAGTTGTTTTTATGACGATAGTGTCCCTTTAAAGGACCACTATAGTGCCAGGAAAACATACTCGTTTTCCTGGCACTATAGTGCCCTGAGGGTGCCCCCACCCTCAGGGTCCCTCTCCCGCCCGGCTCTGGAAAGGGGAAAGGGTTTTAATCTTACCTTTTTCCAGCGCTGGGCGGGGAGCTCTCCTCCTCCGATCCTCCTCCGTTCCTCCTCCTGTGTAGAATGCGCACGCGCGGCAAGAGCTGCGCGCGCATTCAGCCTGTCGCATAGGAAAGCATTTACAATGCTTTCCTATGGACGCTTGCGTGCTCTCACTGTGAAAATCACAGTGAGAAGCACGCAAGCGCCTCTAGTGGCTGTCAATGAGACAGCCACTAGAGGATTAGGGGGAAGGCTTAACCCATTCATAAACATAGCAGTTTCTCTGAAACTGCTATGTTTATAAAAAAAATGGGTTAACCCTAGAAGGACCTGGCACCCAGACCACTTCATTAAGCTGAAGTGGTCTGGGTGCCTAGAGTGATCCTTTAAACTTATTTTTTATTCTTCCAGGAGCATATTATAACCTAAAATGTCTACATATTTTTGCCATTATTGAATATGAACAGACATTAAAGGGACACTATGGGCACCCAGTCCTTTTTGTTTTAATAAAGTGGTGTGGGTGTCATGACCCCCTCTTGCAGAATGGCAATGTTTTCCTTGCAGGGTTTAAATGCCTCTAGTGGTTGTCTTCCTGACAACCACTAGAGACACTTCTGTAGAAAAAGATAAATAGAATTTGGCAATTTCAATCCGATAGTCTAATAAAGAACCTATAATTGGTGCAGCACAGTGTTTT
This sequence comes from Pelobates cultripes, assembly GCA_933207985.1. NCBI lineage: Eukaryota > Metazoa > Chordata > Amphibia > Anura > Pelobatidae > Pelobates > Pelobates cultripes. The sequence goes on along the minus strand of OW240917.1, from coordinate 114,260,059 downwards.
TGCTGCACATGCACATTAGTCTCATAAAGCTTACCGATGGGAAAGTACTGTATTAGCGGAGATTATTGATCTTAACGATCTCAGCCAAGAAGGCATGCCAGCAGGACGGAGACAAGTGTGGGGAGGGTATTAGATGTTGAGTAAATCTCACCTACCTTTGCTAGATTAAAACTATAGTGATAGGAATACACATTTATATTCCTAATGCAGTAGTGTAATGTTTCTTTAAGTAGAAATATAATGCACAGTCGGATTTTTAGTTTTCAGTATATTGTTTTGGCATACCTGCCTTAAATAATGTATATATACCCCATACCTTGTGTTTATTTAAATTAGAGCATCTTTCTATGCACGTTCATAAATGCTGATGGGAATTATGCCTCTGCTGTTTCTTTCTGTTTTGCAGAAGGAATAATCTCATGCTGAATCATGATTAGTTAGTATTCAGTTTACAGCACAAGAACAAGTACTAGTCACCATATTCCGTAGCAATTACCTGCTATTCACATTTCTAGCTGAAGGGAAATCAGTCATAGAGTGCTGATGGATGTTATGTAACAGCATATTGGTATATTCATATACAATATTCTACCTACAATAATATTTCCACTGACATTGGAACCAGGTTAACAGCAAAAAGCATCATACATGTGAAAATTCCATTACCTGAAAATTTTATAACATGGTTAGTGTCATTATATAGTATTTTTTTAGAATTAAACATTTGGAAAGCTATTCAACTGTCTTAGTGTTGTACATTGTGCTACCTACAATGAAATAGGGAGTCAGTGCACCTTAGTCCTACCTGTTAAACTTGTGCACGGAGACAAAATTTGTCTCTACTGAACCATTTTCCCTGAAAATATAATATATTTTGGGACATTCTGGCCAATGGTGATTCGGCTCAGCAAAATTTCAGAACCGAGATTCGGATTTGGACAGCAAATTAGGAAAATAAAAAAATGCACACAAATAGGCCAATCAGTGTGCTGCAAAAAATATATACATAATATGATATTATGTATACAGGGCCGGTGCAAGAATTTCTGCCGCCCTAGGCAAAGATCCATTTTGCCGCCCCCTCATGTCAATCACTCACTGACAGACACACACACTCACAGACACTTACTGACAGACATACACTCATTCACTGACAGACTGACACACTCACAGTGAAGATTTTTCGCACAGAGTGCCCAAAGGCCTAAGGCCGGCCTTGCGTGACTGTAACCATTTCCCTTTTCTCTAATGTATCATAGTCCACATATGTGGTAATAGTGAATCTGACTACATGGGACATAGAGCTGAGATGGAACTTTAAAAAAAATTAGGGACTACATCCTCCTACTCTGACTTCATACATGAAGTCCTGCATTATTTTCTATAATCCTGAAGGTGATGATTATCAGCTAGTTAAGTTCATGTGTTATTAGATTGAGATTCTTTTTTAGCAGAGCCTGTCAGTCCACTGGTGTCCCTCCACACTCCCTTCAAGGCTCACTTACCTGATCTGTAGGCTGCCCCCTGTGCCTCACTTACCTAATCTGTAAACTGCCACCTCCATGCCTCACTTACCTAACCTGTAAGCTGCCCCCCATGCCTCACTTACCTGATCAGTAGGTTGCCCCCATGCCTCACTTAACTGATCTGTAGTCTGCCCCCCATGCCTCACTTACCTAATCTGTAGGCTGCCCTTCCATGCCTCACTTACTTAATCTGTAAACTGCCCCTCCATGCCTCATTTACCTGATCTGTAGTCCGCCCCATGCCTCACTTACCTGATCTGTAGGCTGCCCCCCCATGCCTCACTTACCTGATCTGTAGGCTGCCCTCCCATGCCTCACTTACCTGATCTGTAGGCTGCCCTCCCATGCCTCTGATCTATAGTCTGCCTCCCCCATGCCTCACTTACCTAATCTATAGGCTGCTTCCCCCATGCCTCGCTTACCTGACCTGTAGTCTGCTCCCCATGCCTCACTTACCTGATCTATAGTCTGCCTCCCCCATGCCTCACTTACCTAATCTATAGGCTGCTTCCCCCATGCCTCGCTTACCTGATCTGTAGTCTGCTCCCCATGCCTCACTTACCTGATCTATAGTCTGCCTCCCCCCATGCCTCACTTACTTAATCTGTAGGCTGCCCCCCATGCCTCACTTACCTGATCTGTAGGCTGACCCTTCCCCATACCTCACTTACCTGATCTGTAGGCTGCCTCCCCACCCCTCTCTTACCTGATCTGTAGGCTGCCTCCCCACCCCTCTCTTACCTGATCTGTAGACTGCCACCTATGCCACACTTACATGACTTGTAAGCTGTCTCTGCAGTCTGGGAGTTGCTGGCTGCACTCTGTGCTGCTCCCCTGCAGATTCAGTCAGGAGAGAGAAGCAGGGATAAGATGTAGCTTCCTATCCCTGCCTTTTTCCTACTGGCCAAAGCCGGTATTGCAGTGTATTCTCAATCTCAAAAAAAAAAATACCAGCACAATACCCCCTTGCCCCCTCCTGTGGACGTCCATGCTCACACACAAATTTTATACTCATGTTATCTCACACACTCCAGCTCTCCCAAAGACATTTTTATAGGTCCTCCTGTCTTTGGGAGAGCTGGAGTGGATCCATTTCCTGTGGCCAATGAGGAGCAACCCTGATCCAAGTGTGAGGCATGACTATAGGGGTAGCGAAGGAGCTGTGGAGGTACACACATACACATATTCCCACTATCTATAAATCCATTGACAATTTCAAATAGAAACATTTGCAGTTATTGCTTTATTATATTTTTCATTTCTAAAAAGGCCTTGATTTCATATTTTTGAATAACTTTTCCAATGAATTAATATTTTTGATAAACTTCAAATAATTGTTAGAAAATATTAAAATAATAAAAATAGATCACAAAGAAAACATTTATCAATATGTAAAAAAAATTAAAATCTAAAAAATATTTTTCAAAATATTAAATCATTTGAAATGTTTATACAAAAATATTAAAGCATTTTACAAGCTTATCCAAAAATATTAAATTAAGGCCATAATGAGATGTATGCAAAATATGTGTCTGTTGTTAAGTGTAAAGAATCTTATTATGTGCAGTAGATAAGACTCAAGAAATAACAAAACTCAACTGTATGGAGGCAACAATTGTTAAAGAATTAATGAGGTCTCCAGCTAAGATGAGGCTCATATAATTTAATTAATGAGTATCCTGGGAAAAAGGGTTACAACTAAAATCATAATTTTCTATGTAAAGAAGGACACCAGCTGAACAAATTAGAAATGTACATCTGTAACTAAAATTGCATTAAAAAAAAAAAAAAAGTTAGATTTTTTTTGTGTGTGTTATTTAAAAGAAAGAAATATTAAAATTTTAAGCTGGTAATCAGACAAAATGGAGATTTATTGTAAATATTTAGCTCTATGCATTTTGATATTGTGATTAGTGGAAATGTGCTGATTAATTTGTATATTTAATAGTTTACTTGCCTGTGATGTTTCCACCAGGGAAATGACTGCTTTGTAATCATTACACGTAAAAGAGACTGATAATACACAACTGTACATTTGGATCTGCATATTTCTCTTAACATATTCATGTTAGCTTTGCACTGTATTGCATGGCTTAATTTACAGAAAAATGTATATAAAATAAAAGAAAATGCACTTACTTCAACATTTTTTCAAGGCTATAACAAATGTTACTAACCAAGCAGCAAGGCTCAATGTTTTCAGTGTAATCTGGAACAACCTCAAAATGTAGGCTGGGAGGGCTCAGCGCAAGTATGAATACATATTGGCAGGAAAGTAACAAACACACTGAAATTCAGGTGAAAAAGATGTTGGAAATCACAAGACTTCTTCTTGCAATCACCAACTGTAGCCAGACTGCAACCACAGAGTGCAATTGCAGTATGGCTACGGTTGGTGATTAAATCAGCAGGCCAGATAAAGATGTATGGCATATTTAGTCAATTTTATATTTTATATTTTTTATAGATAACATTTTCAAATTCTGCTGACATTTGGGCAATCTGCTTTGCCAAGTACACCATAAAATCCCTTACAGAGAGGGCCTGCTCATCCATAGACCGCCTGGAGCCACAGCTCCAGGAGGCACTCTGACAGGGGCGGCATTATGCAGCCCCTGTCATAATCTAAAACAGGATTTCCAAACCCTTGGCGGCGGTGCAGCGGTTTGGAACCTGTGTGAGGATCCATCGGGTGGCCCATGACCTTAGGGCCACCCGAAGGACATGTGCAATGAGAGACCCGGTTGTGCGCTGCGGCGCTTTAACAGCGCAACCAGGTCCCTTCCTATCAGCATGGAGAGCTGGAAGGAAGTGACAGCATATCGCCAGCAGAAGCTAAGAACCTGCTGGGTGTGTCATACAGTTGCACAGACACACTGATACAAGTACAGATAAACAGACACTGTATCTTTGTATTATATGATATATTCAATGTATGCTTTTAAGATAAGTGATTTTTAATAGGTTCACTTTAAAACACTTTAAACAAACATACTTAAATGCATTATAGCATCAGTAGAATCTGTTCAACCCTTGGGTTGCAGGTTTAGATCCTGGCAGAGTTGACTCAGGTAGATAATATTAGTACCATTAAATTGGGTAATAGTAATAACCTCTGGATGTTGAGCTAATGTAACATCCCCAGGATGTACTTGACAACCAGAGTAATCCGAATGTACCTTTCCTGGTAAAACACTTTATTATTAAAAAAAAATTCACCTTGGAACAGCCTCATCCACAATCGTAACAGATCATTATTTCATAGTAAACAATTGAAGTTTTTTTCAGAGTTTTTATGTTGGCACCAAAATTAATTTCTTTTTCACACTTAGCAGATGAACTTGATACAGTGTTGCTTTATGAATCTCAGTGCAGCCTGTTTGCACACATCTAGGTAACCGTGAGACAATATTATTTCTGCAAGTACACATTGCCATGGGAATTCGCAAGTTCCTGCAGCAATACTGGGAGAGACAAATGTATCTGACAAGAAAACCTCTAACAATTAAGTAATCGTCATAGGAATTACAAGTTTATGCCGTTTCTACTGGTTTCCTTAGCAACTACTTTACAAATGCAATACAAGATAGCTCCCTAATTTGCTATCATGTGTATATTACAAACGTTCTCTATCTATATTGCGCATATCACACACATTCTATATGCATATCATCATTCTATATGCATGCAGCACATACATTCTACATACATGTAGTACATACATTCTATATACATTGTATATGCAGCACATCCATCCTATATGCATGCAGCATTCTATATACATTCTATATACAGCACATACATTCTCTTCTGAATTGTCAGATCGGAGGAAATTCGATTTGTCATGGAACCAATTGCACAAGTCTAGTCAAAATATGAAAGACTGAAATAGTTTTGCATCGTACGTGTAACCATCCTTATGGTATGTAATTCAGACTGGGTTTTTTGCCTTATTTTGGATCAACCGCAAAAACATATGTGAGGAAGGCTGAACTTGATGGACGCAAGTCTCTTTTCAGCCTAAAAATGAATATAGCAGTCTTTTCAAACTATGTATATATTAAATGCAACCCTTCAAATATAGATATTTCAATTGTTCTTCTATATGATGTAGGTAATAAATGAATAAATTAAGTAAATAAATATATATAATCAAATTATTTGAAAAGTAATCCAGCATGGAAATTATGATGTTTTTCTTAGTATCACTAATTACATGTTTAATTTATAACTAAAATTCAAGTTCAATTATAAAAATATTAAAAGCTAACAGATCTTTCATATTTTTATTATAAAAATGGCTGATACAAGAATATAGTAAAAAAAATAAAAATACAAGAACACACTATATAAATATTTTTGGTTAAAGTAATGTCTTCTGTTTACTTCTAGATACCAGATACACACAGGTCTTCAGCATTCCATAATACGGCCTTCACAACCCAACTGCCTGCCATTGGACAATGTGACTCTACCTCAAAAGCTAAAGAATGCTGGCTACGCAACGCACATGGTTGGAAAATGGCACCTAGGATTTTACCGGAAGGAATGTATGCCTACGCAAAGGGGATTTGATTCTTTTTTTGGTTCACTTCTGGGCAGTGGAGATTACTATAATCATTACAAGTGCGACAGCCCTGGAATATGTGGATATGATCTATATGAGAATGATAATGCAGCTTGGGAACATGACAATGGTATTTATTCAACAGAAATGTATACTCAAAGAGTGCAACACATCTTGGCCATGCACAACCCTAAGAAACCAATTTTCCTTTATGTTGCTTATCAAGCTGTTCATTCTCCTTTGCAAGCTCCAGGAAATTATGTAGATCACTATAGGTCAATAACCAATGAAAACAGGAGACGATATGCTGCCATGTTGTCATGTTTGGATGATGCTGTTAATAATGTAACCATTGCCTTAAAAAAGTATGGCTTCTATGAAAACAGTGTGATCATCTATTCATCAGATAATGGTGGGCAACCAATGGCTGGAGGTAATAATTGGCCTTTACGTGGGAGCAAAGGCACATATTGGGAAGGAGGAATACGTGCTGTCGGTTTTGTACATAGCCCCTTTTTGAGAAACAAAGGCTATGTGTGTAGGGAACTGATACACATAACAGATTGGTTCCCAACCTTGGTCACATTAGCTGAAGGAGAAATTGATGAAGGCATCCACCTGGATGGTTATGACATATGGGAGACTATAAGTGAAGGAAAGCGTTCCCCAAGAGTGGACATCCTGCATAACATTGACCCTATGTACACCAAGGCAAGAAATGGTTCCTGGGCAGCTGGTTTTGGTATTTGGAATACAGCAATCCAGTCAGCAATTAGAACCAAAGATTGGAAATTACTTACAGGAAACCCTGGTTATGGAGACTGGATTCCTCCTCAAAGTTTTATTAATATGGGACCAAACCGTTTCCACAATGAGCGGGTGACTTTATATAATGGAAAATCCATATGGCTTTTTAATATAACAGCTGATCCATACGAAAGATTTGATTTGTCTGACAAATATCCAGATATTGTAAAGCAGCTGTTAAGAAGACTTGCACAGTATAATAAAACTGCTGTTCCAGTGAGATACCCACCAAAAGATCCAAGAAGCAACCCAAAGCTAAATGGAGGAGTTTGGGGTCCATGGTACAAAGACAAGAAAAAGAAGTCAAATACAAAGAAATCTAAGAACAAGTCCAAAAAGAAACCCAAGCATCGGAAACAACAATATTCCGGCTGCCGCCCACCACCAACCGATTCATAATGGACAAACTTGTGTCAGGCAATACTGTGTTTAAATAACTTATGCGACATTTGTAGAAGTCTAATGGCAACCCAATGCAATCATTTTCCAGTGTAACATTGCAAATAGGGGTTTCACAAAGATACCACTGTCATAACAAGCACAATGATAATTAGGTCAAGATATCATTGTTGATAGTTAATCAATTGTTTCTACACCATTATTTGCCTGTTGTGCATTATGCTTCAATACACATAGTGATCTATTTGTCAAGGGAAATCTAGAACACATCTAGAACACATCGTGGGTTAATTATTAAATCTGAGCAATCGGGTGTGTGATCAAAAAAGAAACACATTGCTCATTATTTGTCTTGAAATACTTTTTGAAAACACACTCAGTCATGTTAAATTGTGGAAATAAACCACAGATATTGCACAAAGGCAACTGACAATTTCTAAACCATTTTTTCTGTACGTTAGCTAATCTGTGACTACACTTTGCAGAGTAGTTTCATTTACCAAATGTGACTTTATATTTAAACGGAAAACACAGTGTATTAGCTGATAGTAATAGTTTGTTCATGTTTATATCCATCCAATATTTAAGACAAACACAATTTCAATGTGCAATACCTGGCAACTCAGTGTAGAGGATAAGACATTTTATGTAGTCACAATACATATTAGTAAGTCATTTCAATGTAGTTCTGACACTGTATATGAAAATTGCACTATATTGTTACTCCTTTTGTAAAACAAAATTTAAAAAGTGATTTTAGGGATTTCTTTAAAATTGAACCTATTTTATCTTAATATGAACTGTCCTGTACTGGTGCAAAAGGGATGTGTGGAAGTGAGACACTGTTATTGCTTAGTAATATAAAAATAAAATAGTTTTTCCTAAAGCCCTCTTTACAAAATATATGTTTTCAAAGAAATGCTACAAACATCATAACCACTATGGCCCTCTGTAGTGGTTATTGTGCCAGGAGAGCCCTTGTTGCCATGCCAGAGCTAGTAGTCAAACCATTTCAGATTAGTTTGACAAGTTACCTGGCATCTACCAGGTGACTGTTCCTGTAGTCATTAGCTTAACTGCGTTACTCTTCAGTTGTCAGCTTCACTGGGCAGGGCCTGCTCTTTGGTCGGTCTTTCAGTTGTAAGGAAAATGGAGGTCCATCTCCCAGAAATGCATGTCTCCTCTGAGCTGCCTTCGGTGTAACCCTTTCAACAAACAAGCTCTGTAAGAACCTGCCTAGCCTGGGTTGACTTTGTATGCAGCCCATCAATCAATAACGCAGCCAATGAGCACCTGTGCAAAGTTTGCCATCTTACCTGGTCATGCCATCTTGCTGGCTGGAATGCCAATACTGCTGGAGGCCGATTCTGTCAGTCATTCACTGGCTGAGAGCCTCATCTAGCCACTCTCAACCAATGAATGAAACTCTGTGCATATAAATATACACACAATTGACATTAGCCAGACCAGAACACGTGTTTTGGATTGGTTAATGATGCCCCAATAATGCTGCCAGCAATAGGTTTAAACTCTGTATATGCAGAGTTTCATTGTGAAACACTGCAAATACAGATTTCAGGCAGCAGGATTACTTCAAATCACTGAAGTGATCATGGTGCTTTTAGTAACCCTTTAAGGACTTGAGCTAGTGGTGGAGACAGGCACACGTTCATATCCACTTGATACATTTTAATCACGGCCAGTTATCAAAGCTTAAAAAAATTGGACGGGCATTATAAATCAGCTCATGCAAGCAGTTTACTTACTGCAAATTTCTTCGAATTGCCATTTTTCTTTTTAACCCAAGCAGATAGAACTACAAAAGACATCAATTATATTTACAAAAATAACAATAAAAAGTTCCCCAAACAAATTACCTCAAAATGTGATACAAAAAGTGAACACTTAACACAAAATGTCAGGTTGCTTTTCCCAGTCCTGATAAAGTTCAATTATTTTTAATGTGTTCAAGCAGTGGTGTCTCACAAGTCTGCCGATTACATGGTGTTCTAGGGAAATTAGAATCTGAAACAAATAGCCATGTTCGATGGTTACACCTTACCTGCACAGATAGTGATGTGGATTTGGATTGAGCTTTTGAATATATAGCAGTACATTATCTGCATACACTACTGTTATCTGTTTCATATAAAAAGGGTTATATACAGGGTTACATACAGATAGAATATGGAGATAGAACGCAGAGAATCTCATTGCATTGATTTTACTGGGATATTCCCTTTCTGTCCGATGTCTAAGTTTGCATTCTTATGACTTGAGTTTCCAGGCCTCTAGGCCTGTTCATTCACATATAACAGAAACCACATGTTTCCTATTATATTCATAAGGGTACAGAAAGCATTTACGTTTCAAGCAGTGCCAAAATAAATGTCATATGCAACATGTAGAGAGAGAACACTATAAATCATATTTTTTTCCGCATCAGCTGTTGTTAAATAATAATCTTTCCGCATTGGAGCAAATTTTGTATTTTCCAGAGGATGTTTATAGTGCAGATGAGACTTTTAAAGATATAGAGGGGTAAAAGGAAATGAAATGTATATTTTTGAATACACGTTTTATAGAACGTACACTAGATTTTGTTCCCCAGGTAGGAAAGTAATAAACAGGGATGCTTGAGCACAAAGGAAAGTTCTTTTATAGCTCTTTTACCTACTGGAGATTGGCATTAACATCAAATGGGTCATCTAGGAAGTGCCCCCAAAATACCAGTTTGTTGTGTTTCCAAGTATGAAACATGGCTCATGTTTAATTAATATGTAAGGGTACATTCTAAGCAGTCAACTTGGAGGTTAATGATCAGGTGCATCGATTCTCCATGTTAATCGGTGTTTCAAATTATCAACATTTTCCGTTTTATATATATATATATATTTCGTTTGCTCCCAGTAGTCATCTTAAGGAATGCTGGTTGGATTAGCTTTAATATTGTTCATGATATACCAAATAGTAGCCTTGTCCACCCTGCCTAGACATGGTATCTAGTATTCTAACCATCTGAAATTTTGAATAATGGACAGTGATGGTTACCATTGCATCTAAATAGAACACAAATGTTGCCATTTTTATAAAAGAAAAACAGTGGGGAGGAATTATTTGTACTGTAAATGTATTATTTATGTACATCTTAAATGGATTTATTTTTCTTGATTATTAAATTGGTGCTTGTAATTTATAATAAAGTAGTATTTTTTGTTGTGAGTATATCAGTAAAGAATAGCTGAAAAGTCTGTCAATGACAATTGTAAGGTTCTTCTATACACTGATTAGCAACATGAAGTGAATAACATTGGTTATATTGTTACAAGAGTTTAAGAGGTGGGATATATTAGACAGCAAGTAAACAGTCCGTTCCTAAAATCCATGTGTTGGATGCAGGAAAAATGGCCAAGCGCAAAGATCTGAATGACTTTGACAAGGGCCAAATAGTGATGGCTAGGTGACTGGGTCAGAACATCTCAAAAACGGCAAGTCTTTTAGGGTGTTCCCAGTATGCAGTTGTTAGTACCTACCAAAAGTGGTAGAAGGAAGGACAACCGGTATGTGTAGACCTCATCGACTTAGCCTCCATACACCCACACAACGGTTAGTAATATTCCCTACGCCGAGGCACATAACCACTCACGGCCGGAATCACCACAGGCCGGTCACCCATTTACGCACCCCCCCCCCAGCCAGAACCCTATAGACACAAACAGACACACTCACACAAGGGGTTGGGGGTAGTCCCCAATAGGGGACGTGTACCAGCCAGAGGCAACCCACATCTGCAGTTACAGCCTCCCTCCCATACTGGGGACTCGACAGACAGACAAACTAGGGAGACACAACAGACCCCATACCATACACCCAAAATCTCGACTTGTAGGTCAATACCCTAGAACACACACAACACTACACATGCCTGATCCGCACTCCAGGACAACACATTCACCAACTCCCTCTGGACCAGACATGCCCGGCTTGATACCTGACACCACGACGATAAAATAATTAAAATGTGCAATGTTTACTAATGCCAACCTAATGATGAAAATTGTTGCTAAATATGCCTATGTTTGCTGTTGTGGCACTGTGGGCACTTGTGTTAATTCTGCACAATAAAATAAAGAATTAAAAAAAAAAAATCCAATGAAATAGATATAGTAAATGGAAATAAATAAATAAATAGATAATAAAACAGTACAAGTTCAAATCTGGGCAAAAAGACCAATAAAATATCGGGAGCTTATATATGTGTAAAAAGCAATACAAATAAATCAATACATTTGTGATGTAGGAGGAGCAAATATAGTTCACATAATATCATTGAATTAAGTCCATAGTAAGTATGTCCTTTCAGTTTGATAATTACATAGCTGAAAAGAGACATGCGTTTATCAAGTTCAGCTTTTCTCACATTTCTTTTTACTGTTGATCCAAAAGAAGGCAAAATACCCAATCTGAAGTGGATCCAATTTTACAACAACCTTGCAAAAAAATATTTTCCTTGACCCCAGAATGGCAGTCAGATATATCCTTGGATCAAGAAGCTATTAACCCACTAATTAAAAACTATATTCCTGTATATCTGTTTATTTTTGAAATTGCCAAGTATTTCCAATTTCTGTTTAAACATCTGTACAGACTCTGATAAAACCATCTTTTCAGGCTGAGAATTCCACATCCTTATTGTTCTCATTGTAAAAAACCCTTTCCTTTGCCTTAGACTAAATCTCTTTTCTTCTAATCTAAATGTGTGACCTCTTGTCCTATGTATAGTCCTGATTATGAACAGATACCCAGATTATGAATTCTATTGGCCTAAAATATATTTGTGTTATGCCATCATATTCATTATACATTTTTAACCTTTCTTTATAACTAAAATTCTCCATTCCTTTTATTAATTTTGTAGCTTGTCTCTGCACTTTTTCTAGTGCCATAATATCCTTCTTTAGAACAGGTGCTCAAAATTGCACAGCATATTGTGGTCTTACCATTGATTTATAAAGAGGCAAAATTATATTCTCACCCCGGTAATTAATGCCCTTTATTATATATGACAATACCTTACTAGCCATAGAAACTGCTATAAAGTTTCAAGTATACAAAGCAATGTGACAAAAAGTGCTAGGTGCTACAAACGTTAAGATCAAAGCACACTTTGCTGTACCCTGTAGGAGGAATAAATACTGGTAGACATAATATCCACAATAGTAGGGCTCACCTTAGACCATGAGCCAGGTAGTGAAATCAGGACATAATAATGCCATATATCTGTAAAACATAAAAGAAAAAAAAAGTGTTCTCCATGAAATGCTTTATTTATAATAATTGAAATAGATTAAGAACACTCACAATAATCCTGCTAAAATGTAACCTCTCAGGGATCGCAGTCCGTACAAAAGTCCTGCTGCAAGCTTTTTTCCTTCAGTACCGGCCGGGAATTGAGAAAGGATGGTGGGTGAGCAGCCACTCCTGCCTGGAATTCGGTCTCACTGCCGTGACCTCAATCTACTGAACGGACTCCAATGAACGGATGAAAGATTGTAGCTAAGCAACAAACTCCTTGCCTTACTTCCTTGACTCATCGGGTCACTTCATCAGAGGCTAGAGTTCGAAAACCTCCTATACATAACAGAAGGCTGGAATTGGTATATCAAGGGCTAATTGGCCATTGAATAAAATAATTGCACAGAAATAAATGATTTTGTAAGAAACATTTATAAATAAACATAAAAAGGTGACACTGCCAAAACAATAATAAACATCCAAATGAATAAGGAATACTATGCAAATGGCATTAAAGACACACCGCTATATTATCAATAGCAGAATTGTGATTCTTGGATCTCACAAAAATGGTTAAAAAGTGGGGGGGATTCTGAATATTGAACAGTAATCCAGATAAAAGTATAAAATACACAGAAAGTGTGGAATAAGGGAAAGACAATACTTATAATGAAATAAAATAAAGATTAACAAATTAAAGATAAATAAAATAAATTGAATTAATAAATATAAACATAGAAATAAATCTCATTTAACAAACAGCACAACAGGTTTTAATTAAGATGTATATCAGAAACACCATAACAAACGAGGAAACCCAGAAAAATGTAGTTCATAGTATAAGTAAAAAAAACATAATTGCCAAAAGCAGATATTCACGAAAATAAAGATCATATTTAAGACAGATCTGCTAAAAAGACAAAGAAAATTAGATAAAATTTGAAATATATTGGCAATGCTTCTGATAAAACCAGTTGACAGAATGCAGATTTTAAAATATGGATCTAAAACACCAAAACCTATGGGAAAAAGAATGGGGTGGGGGGAGTGTATACCCCAAAACATATATAGACACATATATACTTGTTAGATTCCTAAACAAAATATTTACCACAAAATCCACATTCAGACCCCCAGGTTTCAATACGTGCAATTAAAAATCCCCAAGGTTTCCATTTTCAATATCACCTCCTCTCCAATGGGGGGGGGGGATACTACTACTTACCCATAAATGTAAGACCTGAGGGATCTTTATTGTGTAGCAAGCTGAAATATCTAGAGAGATTGCGTGACAAAGCCCCTTCTTAATGTTTCTAAGGTGTTAACCTATATTGATTTTCTAAGTCCTTTTGCAACTTACCACATATCATTTATTGCAGGTACATTCTACTAAATAAATCACACCAGAATAATTTCTGTTAATATGGGCTTTTACTTTATAATTCATCTCTTGTCTGCTGTCAGACAAATCTTCTCTTAGAGGGTAGATATTTGGTATGCCTACCCCCATATCTCACTTTTGGTAGGATTTGTTTCTTCCTTACCTTATACACATTTCAGTGGAAAAAGGTTATCTGATCTCTCTGATGTCAGGTGGATGGCCAGGTGGGTGTGCGCTATTTACCTGGTTAAGAGATGGCAGCAGGATGCATTATGGGAAGAAGGCAGACTAGTGGATGCAGTGTTATGCTCTGAGGTATATTCTGCTTGGGTCCTGGCATTCATGTAGATGTCACTTTGGCAAGTACCAACTGCCTAGAGATTAATGCAAACCACATACACCCCTTCATGGCAATGGTATTCTCTGAAGGCAGTGGCCTCCTTCAGCAGAGTAATGCACCATGCCACACTGCAAAAACTGTTCAGGAATGGTTTGAGGAACATGAAAAAGATTTCAAGGTGTTGCCTTGGACTTCAAGTTACCCAAATCTCAAACCAGTTTTAGAGAAACTGCAATGAACACATTGCAGGACTAAGACTGCCTCTAGTGGCTATCAATCAGGGAGATTGTCACTGGAATCTGGGTTTTAACTCTTTCAAAGTCAGGGGGCTGCAAGGGGGAAGGAGGCAGGCTATTGAATCCCTTTAATGAGGTACTGATTAGGTGATCACCTGAACCAAATCTTACTTGAACAGTACAAAAAACAACTGCAGTAGTCAGCACTATTGTCTTTCATTAGGACGAGCTGAATGGGAAACACAGTTCTAGTAGTACATCATAAGTACTGACCATGCAAATACAATGGGAAAACAGGTTTTGAATGAATTCAAAAAGGATTCCATTCTGTATTTTTACTGGTAAAGGGATACAGTGAGCAAAAGGTTGCTAACTTAAAATGTCAAAGAAGGCATTCATAAGAGCAAGATAAAGCATCAGGCATTGGGATAATATAGCTACACACCAGCAAAGGGTAAATACAACTCTCTACTGACTGGGATGACTGACAACGCATTCAAATGTCAATCAACAACTGAAGGATGATATCAAGTGACCTACAAAAAGAATGGCAAGTGGCAGCTGGGTGAAGTGCACAGAAAGAACGGTTTCAAACAGTCTCCTAAGGGTAGGGTTTAAGTATTGCAAAGCTAGAAAAAGCCCTTCATCAACTAGAAGCAAATAACAGCCATGCTGAGATTTGCAAAAAGCCATAAGGATTGGACTATTGAGGACTGGAGCAAGGTCATCTTCTCTTATGAGTCCAGTTTCCAGCTTTGCCGAACCATTGATCATTTTATGGCCTTCAGGTCACGGTGCCACAGTGTCTCCCACCCACTGTAAAATTTGGTGGAGCATCAGTCTCAGAAAGACTGTAAACAGGCAGATTGTATTTGTGAAGGACTCATGGACCAAGCTACATACAAGGTAATCTTGGAAGACAATGTTCCTTAAAACTGAGGATTATTTTTTTTAGCAGGGCAAGGCTCCATGCCACATAGCTAGGTCAGGGTGTGGATGGAGGACCACCAAATCAACACACTGTCCTGTCGAGCCAAAACTCCAGACCTGGACTTCATTGAAAAACCTGTAATATGATCAAGAGAAAGTTCAATGGTCACAAGCAATCAAATAAGGCCAAGCTGCTTGAACTTGTTGTGTCAGGAGTGGTATAAAGTAATTTAACAACAATGTG
The DNA here is from genome assembly GCA_933207985.1 of Pelobates cultripes. Taxonomy (NCBI): domain Eukaryota; kingdom Metazoa; phylum Chordata; class Amphibia; order Anura; family Pelobatidae; genus Pelobates; species Pelobates cultripes. The sequence continues at coordinate 114,244,334 of OW240917.1, read as the reverse complement.
AAAGACTGGAGGAGAGACAATAAGACTCATGAAAGCTCTGATTGAAAATCAAGGTTATCCTACCAAATAATAATATCCAAAACGATTCCCAAGTTAAAACAATAAAAATCAATATAACCATATTTTCTTTGTATTATTCAAGGTCTACAAAACACTGCAAATAAATGCTCAAAATGGCAGTGTTTTTATTTGGAATTTGGTAGATGTGTTCTTAGTGTTTTATAGAATAAAAAAGAATGTTTTGTTTCTCAAACACATATCTATAAATAGTAAAGCCAGAGAAACTGATACATTTGCTGTGATCACTTAATTTTACCAGATATATATTTTTACACACAGGATTGGCAAAAATTTAGTGTATGATTTAATAAGTAAAAAACATATTTGTTAGTAGATTTTGTTGTTGTAGGGAGATTTGTTTGTTGGGAGATTCATCGTAGGCAATTTCATGAAGGAACAACAAATTAGCCAGAGAAAACAATACATTTATGTGATATAAACTGTTGTTACTGTGATACAGAAAATCCACTGATAATTCATCAGCGTCAGTTGCACATTACCAAACCATCGAGTGACCTCATTGGAAGTTATTTGAAATAAATCTGAGCTCTAGAGCCTCAAATATTAACTAATGTTATGAATAATGTAATCGAAAGAGCCTGACTATGCGAAGCAACAAATAGAGGTCATTTAAAAGATGTCATATTCAGTACCGAGTCAAACAAATGTTCATATGTTAAAAAACCACTATAGTGCCAGGAAAACAAACTCGTTTCTCTGAAACTGCTATGTTTACAGCTGCAGGGTTAACCCTAGATGGACCTGGCACCAGGGCTGGATTAACATAGGGGGGTGATGGAGCTGCAGCTCCAGGCCCAGGCCCATGGCCCATTGTTTTTTACACACTACTCTTAGGTTTGCCACCTGACTGGTATTTTAACGCACAGCAGATATTTGAGGCTGCCTGGCCATGACATTATTGCAGTAATACCGGCAATACAAATGCAAATATTTTTCTCAGTATACACTGAGATTACTCTGCAATACCAGCACCGGCCAGTAGGGGTTGTGTATGGAGAGAGGCAGGGATAGGAAGTTACAGCATCTCCCTGCCTCTCTCTACTCACTGATCCGCGGGTGAACAGCTACACAGCACAGAGAGTCCACACAGCAGCTCCCAACTTGCAGAGATAGACTACAGCTCAGGTAAGTGAAGGATGGGGGGAGAGGAAGGCAGCAGGGAGACATCGGGACACTGAGACATTAGGGGACACATGGGGACACTGAGGCACTAGGAGACACTGGGAGATGTGGGGACACTGAGACACTTGGGGACACTAGGAAACATGGGGACACTGAGACACTTGGAAACATTGGGACACGGAGACACTAGGGACACAGTATCTCCATGTCTCTCAGTGTCCCCATGTCTCCCAGCCAGTGTCCCCTAGTCTCCCATTGTCTGTGTTCCCATGTCTCTCAGTGTCCCTAGTGTGTGTGACTCCATTTCTCCCAGTGTCCCCAAATATCTCAGTGTCCCCATGTCTCCCAGTGTCCCCATGTCTGTATCCACAAGTGCCCCCATGTCTCCCAGTGTCCCCAAGTGTTTCAGTGCCCCCATGTCTCTCAGTGTCCCTAAGTGTCTCCGTGTCCCTGGGTCTCTCAGTGTCCCCATGTCTCACTGTGTCCCCATGTCTCTCAGTGTCCCCCATTATCCTAGTGACACGGGACACACTGAGACATAGGGACACTGGGAGAAATGGGGACACAGTCACTGGGAGACTAGGGGACTGGGTGACATGGGGACACTGAAACTGATGCCAGACAATTCTTTGGACAGACATTCCCTCTTTTTGGGCATGTTCGTCCCTTTTGGCAGTTCTGGTCACGTTAACCACATTAGTGGCCCACCCTTTTACCCCGCCCATTGACTTCCTGCTTCATTGGACACTGCTGTTAGGGAGTATGGATTTACTCAAAAGATGAAAGCATACTTTAGAGAGAGATTAGCATTGAGTATATGTTTTCTTATAGCTACATCCTTTGAGTTTCCTTCCAAAACCAACTCCATCAGATACATGATGCTTGAGAGGTATGACTGTTTTCATGTTTTTGGTCGATAAATTCTGTAATTAGGCCCCATCATAACTGTCAGCTCCAGGACCACTGGGCTCTTAATCTGGCCCTGCCTGGCACCCAGACCACTTCATTGAGCTGAATTGGTCTGGGTGCCTATAGTGGTCCTTTAAGCATTCAATGTATGGAATATCATTGTAATTGGTTCATTAATAAAACAATTATTGACTCCTCAAACCCTACTCTGAATTACCGATCACCCAGTGTGCACTATATTATTCTGTTCTCTTCTATATATCTTCAAGAACATCTACCACCAAAAGGACAGTCGACTGAACCCGTACTACACTTTATCCAAATATAGATTCATTCCGCCCAGGTGTTCAAGTTTGAGCTTGATTTAAGTGAGTGCAATATTTTAACTACCTCATTTATATCATGATATTCAAAGTTGCAACACTATTAGTTTCCATTATCTCTCCTTTGCTGTTACCTATATCTTCTAAGGACATTTCTGGCTCTACACCAACTCTTCTGTTGTATATATATATAAGCAAGCTCCCTTGAGGTCCAGTGCACAGCAAATAGGTAATTTGTAAACCAAAGCTTACCCTACAACAGGACTAATCCTATTTTCTACATTGCAAATTATCTTTTTACAACGACACCAATTTCTATGCCAGGGACAGCACCAAGCCCATTCCCTCACAAAGACACCATTATCTTTCCACCATTAATTATATTTCTACCCACTCAAATGCACCACCAATATAGTTTCTACACAAAAAAAAAAAATAATCCGTAATAACCTCTCCACACACTAATTCCCTTTCTGCACTCAGACACATCTTCATGTTTTTTTCCGCACACATACAGTCACATTCATTTTCTACACATGGACACCACCACCCATTTATGTACACAGACATGCATTTCCCTTTCTACATATAGGCACACTTTTTTTGTCAATCTTTCTTTTATTGAGGCATAATATTGCATGGGTACAGAATAGAAGCGGGGAAGAAGTAAAAAGTCATACAGAAGGGGGTCATCACAGTCCACTACACATTATCTCTGAGAATCGTCAGCCTCTTTTTATATGTATAAAACATTTTAACGGCATGCATATAATGGTTATGTTAAGTTACAACAATAATACTGGTGCTACGCTTGGAGCTATGTGATCAGTGTAAAAAGAGTATAAAGACAATCATGCTATTAGTCTAGGCCAGTTAATGCAGTCGAAGCGTCTAAGAGCTGTGTGTCTACAAACATGTTTAAACCACTGTGCCTCAACTGTGCATGGGCCTGGGGTGCGTACAACTTACTGAGTAAGCCTAGCGTAGTTGTTTTCTTGTGGACTGCCTATGAGTGTATACTTGTTTTGTCTTAGTTTGGCTAAGTAAAAACAGTATAAAGACAATCATGCTATTCGTCTAGGCCAGTTAATGCAGTCGAAGCGTCTAAGAGCTGCGTGTCTATAAACATGTTTAAACCACTGTGCCTCAACTGTGCATGGGCCTGGGGTGCATACAACTTACTGAGTAAGCCTACCGCAGTTGTTTTCTTGTGGACTGCCTATGAGTGTATACTTGTTTTGTCTTAGTTTGGCTAAGTATGATATGAGGCTTCGTCCCTTAGAGCCCTGGCACCTGCTACTTGTCCTGACACTGAATAGCAATTTGGTACGGGGTTACCTGCAGATACACTGTGTAGGTAGTAAACTTGTGAATTCAAGATATAGGTAGCTAGCAAAATATGCATAAACGTAGCTGTACAGACTAAACATATCAACATCCTAGGAACTTTCACCGGGGTAGCGTAAACTGCGCTTGTCAAAGTTAAGTCAAGTTTAGCGTTGAAGGCTATGTGCATGCTATCCAGCTAAGGCCACATTACTTCCAGCTAAATATAAACTGGGCAAGTACGACATGTTGAACGAGCCGAACATAAGGCACATGTTTGAGGTATGAGTGAGTCATTTTGTACGTAGGTTTAAGTGTCAGGCTAATTATACGTCAGGTACATCATGCATAAGGTACTTAGGGGGTACTTGTCCGCTAGGCGGGAGTCCATCAGAGAGCGACAATGTAAGAGGGTCAGAGAGGGACCCTTATGGTTCACAGCTGGGAGGTTTTACCAGAAGAGCTGCGAGGTGGGAAGTCTGTGATCAGCCGATACCTCTGTTGGGAAAGATGGTGCCATTGGTCTGGAAAGTCCTGCTGGTCATTGTAGTGGTGGACATCCGTGGACTTTGGCTTATGGAGAAGGGTTGTGTGCAGTGGGGGGGCTTCTCCCCAGCTCCGGGCTTTGCGTGGGGTCGACACCTTGTGGCCACAGACTCGGGTACTCGAGGCTGGGTCTTTCCCATTGTGGGCGCCGTGGAAGGTCCTGGTGGTCGTCCGCTGGCGGCGGCAGGTGACCTTCCTGCGGTGTGGTCGGTGTTCTGGTCGGTGTTCCTTGTGACCCCCGGCCTAGATGGGCACTCCGCCTTTTGGTGTAGGGCGGCTTTGCCCAGCATCTGCCCGGTCCGCCCCACAACTTCTGTCGGCTCCACGACCCTTTAGTGAGTGGGGTGTGTTGGGCTTTCCGTCTTTCCTGCTTCTCCCAGAAACGCCAGAGCAGGGCGTCCAGGTGCTAGTGTAGGGGCTGAGAGGTTGCAGGCTCAGCAGCGTGATCCGCGGTCGCCATTTTGCCAGTAGTGGTTTGCTGGTTTGGAGCACGTCCTAGGCTGTTGCCAGTGTTTGCAATTCGAGTTGGTATCTGGTTCACGATGATTTGGACCGGGATAACCCCCGCAGGTCCTGCATGATTTTGTGAGCCGGGAGAGCGGCCGTCTCTCCCCTGCTCTGCATGGTATAGGCCCCAAGCCTCTGTTACAGTAACCCCGTAGGCATTTGGGCATGCAAGGTATCCCCCAGTTCCCCAGCCTCCATGTTGTAAGGTGAGGTTAGTTGGGGTTCAGGATTGGGTGGTTTACCCACGGTTTTTCACTGAAAATCGGGTCCAGGCTCGGGAGCACACAGAAAGCATGTCTGTTCAGCTGCCTGGCCAGGCTCCGCCCCGGCACACTTTTTTTTACCTTCCTGCACACGCAGTCACATCACCCATTAAATTTATACACACAGATACACCACCAATACCTTTTCTAAAAATGAATATAATTCCTTTCTTACGTACAGACTCACCACCAATTTCCTAGACAACCCATCAAAGACTTGTTTTCCACACACAGACACACTGCCAATTTCCTCTATACGCAAATGAACCACCGTTTCCCTTTCACCATGCAGAAATACATTCAGTACCTTTTTCACACATGTACCTTCCTTTCCTTTTCCACTTAGAAACTGACCACCACCCATTCCCTTTCAATACTTGGAAATGTTACTAACCCTCTTTTCTGTATACAACTATTTCCTTTACACATGCACATATAAACACATTGCTAATAGACTTTCTATGGCCCCAATTTAATATTGTTGTTTACCTTTTCCAAATGATTTAGTATTTAAGGGTACATTTTTAAAATTATTTAATATTATGGAAAAAACAAATCATGTAATATTCTTTACATATGGATACATTTTTCCTTTATGCTATAGTAAGGGAAAACATGTATTTGATCCCCTGCTGATTTTGAACGTTTGCCCACTGACAAAGAAACGATCAGTCTATAATTTTAATGGTAGGTGAGAAAATGAATAACAAAAAAAAAAAAAAAAACCAGAAAAAAGCATGTCAAAAAAGTTATAAATTGAATTGCATGTCAATGAGTGAAATTAGTATTTGACCCCTTCGACTTAGTACTTGGTGGCAAAACCCTTGTTGGCAATCACAGAGGTCAGACATTTCTTTGTAGCTGAAATTTGGCAACTGAACCTTCAGCTCCCTCCACAGATTTTCTATGGGATTAAGATCTGGAGACTGGCTAGGCCACTCCAGGACCTTAATGAGCTTCTTCTTGTGCCACTCCTTTGTTGCCTTGGCTGTTTGTTTTGGGTCATTGTAATGCTGGAATATCCATCCACGACCCATTTTCAATGCCCTGGCTGATTGAAGGAGGTTCTCACCCAAGATTTGACGGTACAATGCACTATCCATCGTCCTTTTGATGCAGTGCAGTTGTCCTGTCCCCTATGCAGAAACCCCCCTCCCTGAAGCATAATGTTTCCATTTTCACGTTTGACGGTGGGGATGGTGTTCTTGGGGTCATAGGCAGCATTCCTCCTCCTCCAAAGACGACGAGTTGAGTTGATGCCAAAGAGCTTGATTTTGGTCTCATCTGACCACAACACTTTCACCCAATTCTCCTCTGAATCATTCAGATGTTCATTGGCAAACTTCAGACAGACTTGTACATGTGCTTTCTTGAGTATGCGGGCGCTGCAGGATTTCAGTCCTTCACGGCGTAGTTTGTTACCAATTATTTTCTTAGTGACTATGGTCCCAGCTGCCTTGAGATCATTAACAAGATCCTCCCCTGTAGTTCTGGGCTGATTCCTCACCGTAGAACATTGAAACTCCACAAGGTGAGATCTTGCATGGAGCACCAGACCGAGGGAGACCGACTGTTATTTTGTTTCTTACACTTGCGAATATTCGCACCAACTGTTGTCACCTTCTCACCAAGCTGTCTTGTAGCCCATTCCAGCCTTGTGTAGGTCTACAATCTTGTCCCTGACATCCTTGGAGAGCTCTTTGGTCTTTGCCATGGTGGAGTGTTTGGAATCTGATTGATTGCTTCTGTGGACAGGTGTCTTTTATACAGGTAAAGAGCTGAGATTAGAAGCACTCCCTTTAAGAGACAGCTTGTTACCTGTACAAAAGACACCTGGGAGACAGAAATCTTGCTGATTGATAGGGGATCAAATATGTCTTTCACTCATTGACATGCAAATCAATTTATAACTTCTTTGACATGCGTTTTTCTGGATTTTTTTTTTTTTTGGTTATTCTGTCTCTCACTGTAAAAATACACCTACCATTAAAATTATAGACTGATCATTTCTTTGTCAGTGGACAAACTTTCACAATCAGAAGGGGATCAAAAATGTTTTTCCCTCACTGAATATTTTTTTTAAAAATTAAAAATTAAAAAAAAATTATTTTAAAAGTTTATCAAAAAAAATTATATGATTTGGAAAGTTTATCCATAAATATTAAATTAAGGTACAGAGACCACATTATATAAATACATATATACCACAAATTCCCTATGCACAAACACATATAGACACAAACACATGACCTATTCCTTTTCAACACATAAACAAATTACAAATACCCTGTTGACAAAAGCAATCTCAAATTGCACTATACAAAAACAAAGCAGTGAGTCTGTTTCTTCACACACACACACACACACACACATACACACACACATACACACACTCTCCATAATATACATTCCACATGTATAAATTAAATATCCTCACTATGATGAAGTAATAAATATGACTGGCCTTACTGAGTTGAATGCTCACAAATCTATGTCATCTACACTGAATAAAATTATAAATGCAGTATTTTGCAAGGCCAACTTTGCAAAGCCATTGAAATGGAGTAGACCAACATTCCACAGGCCACAATCAACAACCTGATAAACCCTATGTGAAGGAGATGTGCTGTACTGCATGAGGCAAATGGTGGGCACACCAGATACTGACTGGTTTTCGGACCCCCCCGGGATCCTGCCAATACAGTAAAACTGCTCATTTTAGAGTGGCCTTTTATTGTAGCCAGCCTAAGGCACACTATCATGCTGTCTAATCAGCATCTTGATATGCCACACCTGTGAGTTGGATGGATTATCTCAGCAAAGGAAAAGTGCTCACTAACACAGATTTAGACAGATTTGTGAACAATGTTTGAGCCTTTAGTGTACATAGAAAAAGTCTAAGATCAGATGAGAGTTCAGCTCATGAAAAACAAAAGTGTTGCATTTATAATTTTTGTTCAGTATCACACACAAAATATCTCTGTTAAAAAATAAAAACATATAAGAAAGTGAAGATTAAAGAACATGTGGCTTCTAAATGTCTGAATCACAACGTGAAGAAAAAGAGAGCCAGGTTTAATTTAGAATGTCCAGACGTGTAGGCAGATCAGGCTTTTCATTCATTGATGATAGGAGAGCACGTGTCTACTTAACAGGTACCAGCTCCCTCTAGAGTCCTTCAAACAGACCACATGTAAAACAGTAAGCAGTACAGAAAAGACAGAGAGATATACCATAAACTAACAAAGTGACTTGAACCAGGTTGAAAGTTTAAAAAGTAGAGATTTGAGATGTAAAATCCACCCAGATACTTCCAACATAAATCTTAAAAAAACACTAATGCAAAAGGTAAGGTTCACTGGGCTACCCAAAACTTGCTTCAGACTTTTTTCAAAGTCTCCTTAAATGAACACTACAGTGTCAGGAATACAAATCTGTATTTCTGACACTATAGTGCTGGTGTGGTAGTTTAGGTGGGCGACCCCCTGTCAGAGCAGTAAAAAGGTGAGTAAACACTCTGTGTCTCCCATGCCTCCATGACTGAGATCATCATACTTGATAATCTGAGCCAATCCAATGTTTTCCCATTAAATAAATGCATCTCTATGGGGAATGTTCAGAGCTATATACACTATAAGTCCTGCAGGGACAGGCCATAGACACCAGAATCACTACATTAAGCTATACTATTTCTGGTGACTATAGTGTCCCTTTAAATAAAACTCTATCTAAAAACACATTTTTCTAAAGCATGGAATTCATTGTTTCACAATAGATGCATTTACTACAATTTGCACAAATATTTCCAAAGCCCTAAAAAACTAATTTGGACTTTGCAGCTAATGAATACCCTCCCTTTTTTGCCCATCACTTACCTCCTACCTTTTTTACTGCTGGGCATTGTCAAATCAAATCAAAGATGATACAAGAATGTACTGTGGTTACTGCTGCCGACGGCATTGGGAGTCTGAGTGCATGACTCATCTTTTAGAGATGGGAGGTTTTATTGAGATTTAGAGCTTTGTATATAAAAGAAAGTCATACTTTAAGGCTGTATTACTTCAAGTGCAGTTTTTATTAAGTGTCCATTTAAACGGTGTCTTGGTATACAAAGTAATTGTGGACTAAAATTCTCATCAGGCTCTGCCAACCACTAGTGAAGGTTGACTTGATTTATATTCCACAAAAGCTGTTTTGCAAGTGGTTGCCTAACTATCCCATGACATTACACATATACTTTATGACAACAATGGAACCGCTAAGCACCAAGTAAATCCGACTAGTGGTTTAGGCAAATATACAGTAACTATGTCTTTGAAAAAGGAAACCTCTAGACTCAACCTACATGACATATCCATTGCTAGGAATTAAATGAAGGGCCTGCACTGAAAATATCATTGCTCCATAGCCACTATAAAGAGTGAATGTTGTTATGCTGTTTAGCATGTCCTTTGAATGGAGAATAATATCACTTTAGATATCACTTTAGATAAAGTAAAGGCAAAGAATGTAATTGTTAGCATAATTATTAAAATAAAAATTATTTGTGTATGTGTGTGGCGATGTAATTCTGAGTCTGTATATGAATTTGTGTGTGTGCATGAATGTGTGTTTGTGTATCTGAATGTGTGTATGAGTCTGTGTTTATATGAATCTAAATTATATGTATATGAATGTGCATACTATTTAAATTCATACTAGGATTTGACAGGTAAATAACTGAATTGTTAGTAGTTAAAAAAAAATTGGTTGCAGGTAAATATTATAACTGAGTCTTGCGAGATTCATGAGTAATTTGATGAAGGAACAATGAGTAAAAATAGTGGAATTTTATTATGAAAATATCAGGATATGACTACAAAACATTTTTTTACAGTTCAAAGGAGTAGGGTGACAAAATAAATTTCCACCCTGGTGCTATGTTACCTAGTTATACCTCTGGGTGCACATGAGACTGAGGAAAAGGCACATTTGCACACATGTGAGCAGCCAAGGAAGCACTGTTCAGTCCATAGATGACAGAGAGGGCAGACATTTACTAATTCTAGACCCTGGAAAACACTATCCTGATCCATTAAGATAACATATTCAGTGGTGAAATGCAGACAGGCAGCAGCTATATGGAGAAATGCATACCCAATAGGTACAATAAGGGTGAGAATCTTCTGAGGGGAAAAAAGACCCACATCCTGGTTTAGAGTCCCCAAAGGCATTCCATATCAATGCCTACTATCATACAGCCAAGAGAGTTCCATTTGTCACACTCTTTGAGTGCTCACTCACAGCGGATGTGAGGCTTACCACGAAGAAGCAGTGGATTAGCTAAGAGACAGGGGCGTACCTAGGGCATGTGGCACCCGGGGCGGTCCTGGGTTTGGCACCTCCCCCTTCTCAAAAAAAAAAAAAAACCTACTACATTTTTTTTTAAATGTGTTATATTTTTTACATTTAAAAAAAAATGTATTTAACAAATTTGTAAACTTTTTAAAACCCCTGCCCCCTCTACAAAATCACTGCACCCCCTCACACACAGTTACAGGCAGACAGTCACACACAGTTACAAGCAGTCACACGCACACAGTCACATGCAGACAGTCACACATATAGTCACAGGCAGTCATACACACAGTTACAGGTAGAGAGTTACACACAAACACAGTCAGTTACAAGCAGTTACACACACTGTTACAGGCAGACAGTCACATATACAGTCACACACACGGTCACAGTCAGACAGTCATACACATAGTTACAGCCACAAACACACACAGTTACAGACAGTTACACACACAGTCAGTTACAGGCAGCCACGCACAACGTTACATGCAGACAGTCACAGGCAGACAGTAACACACAGTTACAGGCAGCATCACACAGTCACAGGCAGACTGTCACACACAGTCACAGACAGTCACACACACACAGTTACAGGCATGCAGTCACACACACACACACACATACACACACAGTTACAGGTAGACAGGTACGCACACACAGTTACAGGTAGACAGTTACGCACATACACACAGTTACAGGCAGATCGTTACACACACACAGCTACAGGTAGACAGTTACGCACACACACACAGTTACAGGCAGACAGTTACACACACACACACACATATTTACAGGCAGACAGTTTTACACACACACAAGACACAGTCACACACACACACAGTTACAGACAGACAGTCACACACACACAGTTACAGACAGACAGTCACACACACACACACACACAGTTTCAGGCAGACAGTTACACACACACACACACCGTGGGCCGTGGCACCTGGGGCCGGACAGACAGCTGGTGTGCTGGCTTCCGGAGGGAGACCTGTGCTGTCTCTGCAATGCTCACCCGCCCTTGCGCACTACTTAATGAGACCAGGACCGGAAAATGACATCATATTCTGGCCCCGGTCTCATTAAAAGGCGCACTGGGGAGCAGAGACAGCACAGCCCCCATGCCGCCTGCCTGCACAATCCCCTGGCCGGTCCCCCACTGGACCCTACAGGTAGCAATAATGTGTGAGCCATGGTGTGTTTATGCGTGTGTTTGTCATGGTATGTGTATGTGTGTGTGTCTGTCTGTCATGGTGTGTGTCTGTCTGTGTCATGGTGTGTGTGTCTGTCGTGGTGTGTGTGTGTGTCTGTCTGTCATGGTGTGTGCATGGCCGTCTGCAGGAATTTTTCCGGGGGGGGGGGCATAATTATAATGACATCCATGTTTGGCCCCTTTTTGACAGTGTCATGAAGGGGAGGGGCATAGTCATTATCACATAAAGCCAGGGTAAATTGCATCTCCACAATTATGGTGTCAGGAATACATGTATGTATTCTCGACACTATAGTGTACCGTTAATCAAATTAAAGAAACATTCTGGTCACCATAACAACTTCATCTAAATGGAAATGCTATGATGCCAGGAGGCCCCGGGTGCTCTCTTTCCTTTAAGGGTTTAAACCTCTCTCAGATTGTTTAACCTCAAAGACTTCCTCCAGCTCCAGATCTGCAGGTCGCTCAGTGGTATTCGGTTTCTGAAACGGAGTGCCAGGAATTCCAGATTGACGTCAGGCATGGGTGCCACTGATGGGCTAGAGTCAGCTGACGCTCTAAGTCAATCGCTAGTTCCCGGTTCATAAAAATGTTTTACTTTTTGTGATTGGGGAGCTACTGATTGGCTTGAGTGCCAGCTGACCGCTCTAGCCAATCAGCAACACCCCTACCCATTCTGTGCTTCCTGACACTCAGTAAATAAAAGACACATTAACACTGAGATATTTTTTTTTCCTGGGAAGATGACAAGGTCCAAAGTTTCCCTGTCAGGCCCAAGTACCAAATGGATCACTTCACTTGTCCTTTTTGCTCAAATCTCCTTTCCTTTTTCATTTGACACAGTCTTCATATTCTTCTGACACTGTTTTCTCTCCTCCTTGGCTTCTTTCTGCTTCTTTTGCGCCCTTCTGCTCCTTTCTCTTCTTGATCCCTTTCTGCTCCTTGCAGACAAATTCTGCTCCTTCTCCTACTTTACCTTTGTGCTCTTTCTGCCCCTTCGAGTTCCTTGCTGCCCCGTTCTGCTCCCTGCTGTCCCTTACTGTTCATTTCTGTTCCTTCTCCTTCTCATACTTTACCTTCCTGCTCCTTGCTGTTCCTTTCTGCCCCTTTTCCTACTTTACCTTTGTGCTCCTTCTGATTCTTTCTGCTCCTTTACCTTCCTG
>OW240917.1:114172117-114231438 GCA_933207985.1 Pelobates cultripes | reverse complement strand
CCCCACCTCTATTGTAGCGTGGCCGAGCTCTGTATGGTCCGCGGATACAGGGAGCTTTTGTTTCCTGTACCCGGCCGGACTAAAAGGAAGTGAACACTGAGTGTGTACTTCCTGTTAGTCCGGCCGGGTACAGGAGACAGATGCTCCCTGTACCCGCGGACCATGATACAAGGCTCGGCCACGCTACAGTGAGGGAGTGACAGGAGGGAGCGCTGAGCGCTTCCCTCCTGTCAGCCCCTCTCCTCAAGCTGCGCCCACTATTTTAGTGTAAGATCTGATTCATGTCCAAATTTAAGGACATTTATGACATATGGACGATATCACTTTGGAAGGTTATGTAGCTATAATGCCACTACATGATTTAAATTGTATAGCTTCCCCTACAGCTTATCCACAGTGTCCATTATCGCCTTCATATGTTTATAGATTTTCTGGTATTTTCTAACCTAATGTTATACACTTACAGTACAGTGATGATCTATCTATCTATCTATCTATCTTTCTTTTGAAATGCACAATACAAGTGGCAGAGTGTGTGACACAGCTCCATAGCACTGAACATTACACACTAATATTTTATACATTACGGCATCACAGAGCTTAGGGGATCCTCCATAGGAAGTGCCAATTCCTCCACACAAAGTCTAACTAGTGCCTACTTTGTCTATGTGAACTTTTGGACTGGGTTGAAATTCCAACACATTTAACCCCTTCCCGATCGCGGACAAACCGGGTACGTCTGACAAAAAACGGTTGTTAACGACCTCGGACGTACCTGGTACGTCCTCAGCAACAATGTCCCCTGGACCGGCGATCCCAGTTAGGGGGAGACTACCCAAAACCCCAGCAGTCCCCCTGCATCAGCTCCAGCCTCTCCGGCCCTCCAGAGCCATGTGATCACCATGATCACATGGCTGCAATAGTATTCTATGGAGCTGCCAGCAGGGGGACTGTATGAGCAGTCAGGCAGTCCCCCAGACACCTAAAATGTAAAAAAAAATAATAATAATAAAATAATAAAATAAATATATTATACATATATTTTATATGTATAATATATTATAAAATAAATTTAGCATTTTATAATATATTATACATATATAATGCATATATATGATTGCATTATAAGTGTACTTTGAGATATATACATATATTTAATTATTTTATAATATATTATACATATATAGGAAATAAAAGTGTGTGTATGTATATATACACACGCTCACACACGTATTATATGTGTGTGTGTGTGTGTGTGTATATATAATGAGTATTTCATAAAGATTCTATCTTTATGAAATACTATTTTTTTCAGGGGGATTATAGTGCCACCTTAAGCTAAAGGGTTTATTTTCAGGTTTAGGCTTTGAGTACTGGAGTCTGAATGGTTATTTGCAAAGTACTCACCCTCCTATGTTTTCTGTAGACCAGTTAAAGTTAGTTCATAATCCTTGGGTTCTAGTCCCAGTGCTTTAGCTTTTTTCTCTTTATCTTGGACATATTTTATAAAGTAATAGTTTCCTTGACCCAGCTAAATCTCGGGACTGGGATAAATGAAAGTCCCATCCCTAATACCTCTAATTCAGCCTGGGTCAAGGTGTACTGGGACAGGTTGACAACTTGGCTTCTGTCTAATATCGATTCCTCCGATTGTACTGTCTTTTGGGCCTGGGTCTCAAGAGGGGGCGTTCTTTGCCCTGTGATATGTCTAAAAAAACTGACCCCTTTTTTCAGGATACCTCTATTAGGTTCATTGGAGGTTAAAGGAGTGGGATGAGAGTCAGTGTCAGAGCCGCTGGTTTCATATTCTGATGTAGAGACCTGATCTCTGTCTACTTTTCGTTTTCTTTGGAATTTTTTATAGACGTTGCCTGTTTTGAAGTCTTTATGGTCTCTCAGAAACTTATGATGCTTTCTTTCCTTAATTAAAGACTGATATTTTTCCAGATTATTCTGCAATTTGTTCTCATTTAAAGGGAAACTAGGATCTGATTTAAATTGATCAATTGTTTCAATTTCCTTATCAATTTTTCCCTCAATATCTTTCAGTTTCTTACTCTCATATTTACAAATAATTTGCATAAATCTGGCTGAACATTGACCTGCCTCTTCTTCCCACTCCTTGACAAATTCGTCTTCCTCTATCTGTGTAGTAGGGGTTGTTGGTACCCTTAAACCTCTTGGTATGAGGCCTTTCTTGAGATAGTTTTCCAGTGAAGCAATTTCCCAACTAATTCTAATTTGTTGTTTGTATAAGTTGGTAAGTGAATTGAACCCCCCTGCTAGTGAGTAGTTTGTTTCATCACTATTTAAATTGGATTCAGAAAACACTATATCTGCATCCTGACACCAACTTGCGGCATCTTTAATGTTTGAAAGAAAACCTGCCATAGTGGTAATTACTGAATGATCTATAAATATGACCAATAAATAGTGGGTCTTGAATCATAATTACTATATGATTACGAATGGAAATTACTGTGTGAACCCCAAACAAAGTTGAGAACCACACACAGTGGTCAGTATGGTGATACCAGATCCACCGAAAAGGGCTTGGACCCAAAAAACATTAAATGTAAAACGATAATGTACAAGAGGGTCACCCCAAAACAAAAGGGAGGAGAGGGGGTGAGACTCTCTGCTGGTTTTCAGATACGATTGGAGACTTTTTACTGAGTAGCAGAGTTTGTCCCTCCCCTCTCATCATTGTCTTATCCCACTGATTAACAGGTTACATTTATTCTGCTATCTGTTACTTTCCCCCTTTTCTAACAAACCAGCAGAGTGTCTCCCCCCCCCCCTTTGTTTTGGGGTGACCCTCTTGTACCTTATCGTTTTTACATTTAGGGTTAATACTTGCCTCCTGTCTTTAACAAAAATCTATATTTTCTAACGTCAAGACTAGGAAAATCTTGAATTTTAAGACAGGAGGCTCATATTATGCATGTTAAAAGCTAAATAATAATAACACATAATATATATCTAAACAAATGATAGAATTACTTTTGAAACATGCATGTTAGGTCTAAAATAAAACTTTTGAAAAGTAGATTCCGAAGAGCAATCCACAGCTTTTAATAATAAATCTGTTAAAGAGCCTCCTGCTTGGAAAAATTTAGTAGACATAGCTCCTCTGGAGGAGTGGGCTCCAAATATAGAAATATCAAAACCTGCCATAGACATAGTTTGTCTTACCCATCTGGCTAAAGATGTAGAAGTGACAGGGAGATAAGGTTTTCAAAAAGAGATTAGCAATTGAAATAAATTAGTATGTCTTAAGGAAGAGGTTTTAAGCTCAAACGTCTGAAAACAGTTAACCACCCATAAAAGACGGTGATTGGAAAAAGAAGAATAGAAAACTGGATGTAGGTTAGTTTTAGTATGTCTAACAATAGAAAATTGAACCCCATCTGGAGTGTTTGGTATATTATTGAGGTCCAAAGCCTTAACACCAGAAACTCTTTTAAAAGAAATGAAATGAGGCAAAGTAAAACAGTATGTTTAAATGATAGGAATTTTAAAATTAATGAGTCATTATCACCCCAAAATTCTATAACTGGAGAACCAGGTTAACATCCCATGTAGAATTATATCTGGGGTAAATAGGGTGTTTAAATCTAATGCCTTTCATAAGTCTACAGACTAAAGGGTGTTTGCCTAGTGGAAAGGATTCAATCGGATTAAGGTTCGCTGATAAAGCTGAACAATACAAATTAATGGTTCGTTATGCTTACCCTGAGTCAAAAGCGGAAGACAAAAAATTAAGGTCATGTGCTAAATTGGAATGTATGGGATCCACAGACCGTTCCATGCACCAATTAAGCCAAATTTTCCAGGCTGATCCGTAACTTGCACAGGTACCTGTTGCCCATGCTTCTGAGAGAATGTTTCTAGTTGAATCTAAAAACTCTCTATTAGAGTCGTGTGACCTGATATAAGTGATACTATTAGTGGTAATTGGTCTTACACCACAAGTGGATGGAGGTTCCCGTCCTGATTGCAAAGAGAATCCCAACACCTTCATATGAGTCTTGGATAATCTATCAGCATGCTGAGAAGTTGAGGAAACCACGAATGTAATGACCAATGAGTAGTCACTAAAATTAGGGTTGATCTCTGAGACCATGCTTTCAACAGAACCCAAGGTATTATTGCAAACAGTTGGAATGCATAATTGACTCCGTTGTTCCAGCATTGAGGAAACGCATCTTGTTTTCTAACTGCCGATTGAGACGTGACGCAAAAAGGTCGTATTGCAATGGGCCCCATAGGGAACAAAGGGGTTGAAAAATGCTGGGATCCAGCATCCAGTCGCTGTAATCCACTAGGAAATAGGAATTCCAATCTGCTATCGTATTGGACAGGCCGGGAAGATATTCTGCTTGCAAAACTATGTTGCGATCAAGGCAAAAATGCCAAAATTATTTGGCAATGTCTGCTAGTTGTTTGGATTTTGGGCCCCCTAGTTGATTCACGTATTGAACCGCTCAAATATTGTCCATCTTGAGAAGGACCCAGCAATTGGATTTTTCTTTTGCAAAACTGCGTAAGGCAAAGAATCCTGCCATGAGCTCCAGGCAATTTATATGCATCTGTGTCTCTGCCAGAGACCATTTTCCCCCCGTGGAATTTCCTTCGCAATGGGCAACCCAACCTATCTGACTTGCAACTGGAGTCAAGGCGATTTCGTCGGAATAACACCGGCCATTGTGTAAATGTGCTCCTTTTAACCTTTGGAGGGCTCTGTAATGTAGAGGGGACGGAAATATCGCTTGAATGGAAGCCAATAATAGGCCTACAATCCGTGCTAGAGAACTGATGGAAATCAATTCCTTGTTTAAAATTGATCTGATCTCTTTCCGTATTGTCTTTAACTTCCTTGAGATTGAGAGTAGCCAATTTGGAGTTCACTAGAAACCCCGGAAATTCTATCTCCTGTAAGGGGGTAAAAATTTACTTTTTGTAGTTTATTACGAAACCAAGGCTCATTAATAGATTCAATGTATCTGAAGAGTATGTAAACTCTGTGACATGATTAAAATATCGTCTAAGTATATTACCATTCTCACGCCTCTGCTCCAAAGAAGGTATACTATTGGCTTGAGTCATTTGGTGAAACACCAAGGTGCAGAGGATAAACCAAAAGGCAATGATTTGAATTGCCATTTCTTCCCTTCTGATATGAACTGTAGGTAACTCTGACAACTCTGGTGAATAGGTACTGTGAGGTACGCATCTTTGAAGTCAATTTTTATCAACCAGTCATTGAGTATTAACAAATCTTTGAGATAATAAATGCCTTCCATCTTGAAATGATGATATCTGACAAAATTGTTTAGGTATTTTAAATTTATGACTGGTCTGTGACCAGCATCTTTCTTTTTTTACCAGAAATAAATTGCTTATGAAACCTGGACTGTTCATGGGAATAAATGTAATATTTCTAGATGTATCAGAGTCTGGTCTTGATTGGGATTTGATACTTTTATTGGGAAAAGTACCTGTCTTTGAATGGGATTTGATATGAAATCTATTTTATGTCCAAGAACTGTATTTAAGATCCAGGCATTGTTTGTAATCCGACTCGAGACATGGAAATAGTGAGAAAGTATGCCTCCTAATTTTTCTGGGGAAGAAAGGGGAATTGTCGTACTCACCAGACGATGATGTGAAGCTAGACATTCCTCAATGACCTCTGGATCTTCCTGGTTTGCCACAAAGTGGGAAAAATAGTGAGGTCTGTCGTGTGCTTGGAATGAGCTTCTTGGAACCTGTCTGTTTTGAGAGAAGTGGCTGGAAGAGCAGTTCTGTCCTATTCCAGCCCTTCTGAAAAACTTAGGGATGAAAACTCTCTTCAGTGAAGTTTGAGCTTTGTCTAAGGAACTAAATAGGTTTACATGTCCTTAATAAATGAGTCTCCAAACAGGAGTCCTTCTGCCGCTGGTCCTGGTTCTGTAGTGGCTAGGTTAGCTAATTGTGGGTCAATCTCTATGAGTATTGACCTTCGTCTTACTGTGGTTAGAGCTGTATTAGCCTTTCCTAGAAAACATACAATTCATTGTGTCCATCCTCTAAGGATATTGTAGAATATTGCATATTCTATGTTTCTATTGATTATATATGGATGTGTGGATTGACATAAGTAACAGATGGTATAAGTCACAAGGCTTTCTTCGTCTGAGAGCTCTGAAATGTGGATTTGGGGGTCTTGTAAACACTATGGCTAGAGTTAAACTCTGACGTCAGTATGGGCACATCTATATAGTAACAGAGGGACACGAGGCCTCTCTCTCTCTTGGCTCTCTGGCTCTCTCTCGATGTAAAGATGTAAGGATGTAACTCTCCCGTCAGAAGTCCAGCAATTACCTTCTGCTGTTGAAATCCATTATCCTGTAACATCCTTTGTTGTTTTATTATGTATCTGTAACTAAGAATAAACCTGAAGAAACCGTAAGTCAGATTGCGTATTAGTACTTTTCATTAATATAGACATATATTAATGTTGCGAGCAAATTTGGCCCAAGACTATATATACAAAAGGCGTATATATCAATCAACTGAAGAGAAGAAGAAATTAAGAAGATTTAACGTTGACGATCGATTCCAACCAGATTTTACAGATATGAATACTGGGGGAACTCCCTGAAGCAGAAGCTTGTTCTAGAAATATCCATTAGCTTGTCCTGACAGGACTTTTGTGACCTGTCAAGTCCTTTGTTAGGATTCTTTCCTGATTTTGTTAAAAATTGTATTAAAGTAGGATCTAAGTCAGGGGTCTGTGTGACTTTTTTTTAGGTAAAGTCGGTCTAGGGCATTCAGCCCGCAGCTTACTCCTAGCTGCCTGGTCAAGGGGTTTCCTTAGGCAATATTAAAGGTATTTGGCTACATGAGCCATCTGAACCCATTCGGCTGAATGGGGATGTTTTATATTATCTGGATTAAATAAAGGTTTTCCTGCAGTATACGGAACAACGTTTTCCTCATCAGATTTTGGTACATGTTCAGGTACCTCAGGGTATGCAGAATAATCAGAATCAGCGTCAGATTTTTCATTTTCAGAAGATGAGGATGAATTACCAGAGGAGGTTTTATAAGAGTCAGGTTTGCTCCTGTGAATGGCCTACTGAGCTCGTTTGTCTTCCTCACAAGCAGGGGGTCTTTTGAGTAAGTTACTGTCATCAAATTTGCGTGATTTACGCATTTCATTATGGTGCTGGCCCTTCCCTTTTTTAGATGCTTTAGAGCAAGAAGGTGAATCACAAGGACCGTCAAAACAATGCTTACACTTCTGGGTGGCCTTCCCAGACCTCCTGAAACCTTGTGCCAAATTCCTTTAAGACACTACAGATGTAACAAGCGCTTACCTTTCCCCGCCGGTCCTGCGCAGCGCCGGGTCCTCCTCCGATCCTTCCGGGGGGCGGCTCAGCTATTCTGACGCCGGCCGCTCGGAACACGCCCACATTTATGACGCGGCGCATGCGCGCCGACGTCAGACAGAAAATGGCGCCAAAATTCAAACGTTGCCACGCTCCCGGACTTTTTGGGGGCGTGGCTACGGAATTAAAGCCAAAGAACACACACTATAAAAGGGCTATCATGACACTTGTCAGATGCCCTAGTGTGGTTCTTGTTTAAGTCCCCTGGTGCTATCTTTTCTTATTGTCCTTCCTGGTATTGACCCTTGGCTACTCTCTCTGACTATTCTGTTTTCTGGTTTCCCGTCACTTGGCTTGGATTATCGTGTGCCCGTCTTCCGTATTCCCTTGACCTCTGGCTATTTCTCTTGACTATTCTCAGACGCTAGTCCGGCCATTCTAAGGTCCGGTAACCGTCTTTCTGTCGGTTTCACGCTGTGTGAAGGGGTCATTGTAGTGACTTTGGTCACTGTCATGACATTACACTAGGGCCATGGACCCTGCAGGTGTTAACCCTCTCGGACCGGCACCTGATGACCGGTTTGAAGAACTGGACCATCGCATGGACCAGTTCGCTATTGCAGTACAAACCTTGCTTGCTCGTACTGCCCATCTCCAACCGGAGGAGCAAACCCCAGTACTCAGACCTCAGGAACAACCCATGGAAATGGTTACTATGGGTACTCCTAATCATGCTACCTCCCCTCTCCGTTACGGGGGTGATCCTAAAGGCTGCCGAGGTTTTTTGAATCAAGTCAGTATCTATTTTGAGCTCCATCCGAGAGCATACCCTACAGATAGGGCAAAGATAGGTTATATCATTACTTTATTGGTCGATAGGGCATTGACTTGGGCAAATCCTCTGTGGGAGAACGATAACCCGGTAGTGTTTAACTATGTAGAATTTGTTGCAGCTTTTAGGAGGGCTTTTGATCCTCC
This sequence comes from Pelobates cultripes, assembly GCA_933207985.1. Classification (NCBI taxonomy): domain Eukaryota; kingdom Metazoa; phylum Chordata; class Amphibia; order Anura; family Pelobatidae; genus Pelobates; species Pelobates cultripes. The sequence continues at coordinate 114,223,084 of OW240917.1, read as the reverse complement.
AGGGAGGAGAACTAATGCTGCCAAAACCTTGCTACGTATGAGACAGGGTTCTCGTTCTCTTGTTGATTACGCTTTAGAATTCCGTACCCATGCGGCCGAAGTTAGATGGAATGAACAAGCATTTATTGATGTATTCATGAACGGGCTTTCAGATAAACTCCTAGATGAGGTCGCCACTAGAGACCTACCCAATGTGCTAGAGGAATTGATCACGTACCTTTCCCACATTGATGAGCGTCTTAGACACAGGCAGAATACTAGAGACAGACCTCGACGGGTGCCAGAACGCTTAGCGTTAACATATCCTTCATCCGAGACAACAACAGTCGCTCCTCCAGAACCAATGCAACTGGGAGTCACACGTTTGTCTGAGGATGAAAGACAATACCGCCGTAGGGAGGGACTATGCCTATATTGTGGCCGAAAGGGACATTCTCGTTCTACCTGTCCTAACCGGCCGGAAAACTCCCGCACCTAAGCCCTCATGGAGGACAGGCCTTGGGTGTAATGTGTATGTCCTCCTTTAATGATAAAAAGATCATAGGCTTCTTCTACCCATTGTTATTGAGTGGGAAAAGAAAAAAGTGCCAACCATTGCCTTAATAGACTCTGGGGCAGCCGAAAATTTTATTGATCAGAGATTCGGCCAGGAACATGCTTTCCCATTTCAGAATAGATCAACACCCTTGGCCATTGAGGCCATAGATGGTAGACCATTATTTATCCCATTTATCACACAAGAGACTCTTCCAGTGGTATTGTCCGTAGGTTCCCTGCATAAGGAGGTTATTATCCTGCAACAAGTCACTTCTCCCATCTTCCCGGTTATTCTTGGCTTTCCTTGGCTCTCTAAACATAACCCTTCTATAGATTGGGAGAAAAGGGAAATTGTAAAATGGAGTGAGGCTTGCCGCAGAAAATGTATTACCCCTATTAAACACGTAGGTCTACTTAATGTACCGACTATGAAACCTTTAACCACTTTGATACCCAGACAATATTGGGATTTAAAAGCAGTTTTTGAACCAAGAGAGGCAGAAAAATTACCCCCACACCAGTCCTATGACTGTCCCATTGACTTATTACCCGACACTATGCCCCCTAGAGGCACAGTGTATCCCCTCTCGGTAACCGAGAATAAGGTACTAGAGGAATATATCACGGAAAACTTAAGAAAGGGGTTTATCGTCAAATCTTCCTCTCCTGCTGGCGCAGGGTTTTTTTTTGTTTCCAAGAAGGAAGGGGACTTAAGGCCCTGTATTGATTATCGGGGTTTAAACAAAATAACTATACGTAACGCCTATCCTATTCCTCTAATCACTGAACTTTTCGATAGATTAAAAGGGGCGACTATCTTTACGAAATTGGATCTCAGGGGGGCATACAATCTAGTGAGGATTAAACAAGGGCACGAATGGAAGACTGCTTTTAACACTCGCTATGGTCACTACGAGTATAGGGTCATGCCATTCGGGTTATGCAATGCCCCAGCAGTCTTTCAAGACTTCATTAATGATGTTTTAAGGGAATATTTACATATGTTTGTTATTGTCTACTTAGATGACATTCTAATCTACTCCAAGAATATTCAAGACCACCATACTTACGTTAGGTTGGTTCTTTCTAAACTCTTAGAAAATGGACTTTACTGTAAATTAGAAAAATGCCAATTTGATATAGACACTGTGCATTTTCTGGGTTATATAATTTCAGGGTCTGGATTTCAAATGGATAAGAAAAAACTAGAAGCTATCCTTAATTGGCCCCTACCCGTTGGACTCAAAGCCATCCAACGCTTTCTAGGGTTTGCCAATTATTATAGAAAATTTATTAAGGGTTTCTCCTCTATCACTGCACCTATCACTGCCATGACCAAAAAGGGGCGAAATTCTATGGAATGGAATCTCGAGGCCAAAGAAGCTTTTGAGAGACTTAAATTGGCCTTTTCTTCTGCACCAGTATTGAGGCATCCCAATCCCTCTCGTCCATTTATATTAGAGGTGGATGCATCAGAAACCGGTATTGGAGCCGTACTGTCTCAACGTCCATCCGATGATCAACCATTGCATCCCTGTGGATTTTTTTCCAAGAAATTAACTGAGACAGAAAAGAGATATGACATTGGGGACAGGGAGTTATTGGCTATTATCTCTGCCCTCAAGGAGTGGCGCCATCTGTTAGAAGGGTCTACTATTCCCATCACCATCCTTACGGATCACAAAAACCTTTCGTATTTTGGAGAAACTAAAAGAATGTCAGATAGACAGATTAGATGGTCTTTATTTTTAACACGATTCAATTACATAGTAACTTACAGACCAGGATCAAAGAACACTAAGGCTGACGCCTTATCCCGTCAATATGAACACTTGTCACCTACAGTAACGCACCTCTCTTCCATAATCCCATCCAACCACATAATCGCAACAGTCCGTGCCAAAATCTCTTCAGGGTTAATGGAAGAGTTATCTAGGTTTCAGGATCAGACCTCATTGACTATTCCCAGGGGAAAACTATACGTACCCCTGTCTTATAGAAAAAAGGTCTTATTCCTTGTACACAGCTCCAAATTAGCAGGACATCCAGGTATTCATAAAACTGAGTCTTTACTTGAAGAACAGTTTTGGTGGCCTTCATACAAGAAGGACGTTCGCGAGTTCATTCTTGCTTGTAGGGTCTGTGCTTCCACAAAATCATCCAAAGCTCGTCCTTTGGGCCTCCTTTTGCCATTGTCCATTCCCGATAAACCCTGGACAAGTATTGCCATGGATTTTATAGTGGATCTGCCCCCTTCCAGGAACCATAAGGTTATATTGACTATAATCGACAGATTCTCTAAGATGACTCATCTCATCCCGCTAATCAAATTACCCTCCTCTTCTGAACTGGCCTCTTTATTTATAAAAGAGGTAGTACGTTTTCATGGCATACCTCAGGATATTACATCTGACAGGGGTCCACAGTTCATTTCACGGTTCTGGAGGGCATTTTGTGACCAATTAGGTATTGTCCTTAACCTTTCTTCTTCTTATCATCCCCAATCTAATGGGGTTACGGAAAGGATGAATCAATGCCTGGAACAATACATCCGCTGTTTCACTTCTGAGCACCAAGACGATTGGGTGGAACTACTTCCATGGGCTGAATTCGCCCATAATAATCTAATACACGAATCCACTCAACATAGTCCCTTTTTTATTAATTATGGGTTTAATCCTACAACTTTGCCGAGTTCTTTTTCGTCTACAGGAGTGCCTAGTGTTGACAGCACTCTTCATAATATGAAGGACACTTGGCTAGGGGTTAAACATATCTTAAATCAAAAGACTCAGATTCAAAAGAAAAATGCGGATAGACGACGTAGGGCTGCTCCTACGTTCGTGGCAGGAGACAGGGTTTGGTTAAGTACCCGTAACATGAAGTTAAAGGTACCCTCGATGAAATTTGCTCCCCGTTTCATAGGCCCTTTTCAGATACTCAAACGCATTAATCCGGTCTGTTATAGTTTAAGATTACCTAATACTATGAAAATTCCTAACACTTTTCATGTTTCCCTTCTCAAACCGTTCATTTGTAATCGTTATACGCAGATTGTCTCCACTCCTCCTACCACACCAGTGGAGGATCATCTCGAATACGAAGTTAAATCTATATTAGATTCCTGGATTTCTAGAGGTAGATTACAGTATCTCCTTGATTGGAAAGGGTACGGTCCCGAGGAGCGATCGTGGGTCAATGCATCAGATGTTCACGCCCCTCGCCTGATTCGTCTGTTTGAGAGGCGGCGCTCTTGTGGGTTCGGTTCCACCCGCCCTGGGGGCGGTTCTCAAGGGGGGGGTACTGTAACAAGCGCTTACCTTTCCCCGCCGGTCCCGCGCAGCGCCGGGTCCTCCTCCGATCCTTCCGGGGGGCGGCTCAGCTATTCTGACGCCGGCCGCTCGGAACACGCCCACATTTATGACGCGGCGCATGCGCGCCGACGTCAGACAGAAAATGGCGCCAAAATTCAAACGTGGCCACGCTCCCGGACTTTTTGGGGGCGTGGCTACGGAATTAAAGCCAAAGAACACACACTATAAAAGGGCTATCATGACACTTGTCAGATGCCCTAGTGTGGTTCTTGTTTAAGTCCCCTGGTGCTATCTTTTCTTATTGTCCTTCCTGGTATTGACCCTTGGCTACTCTCTCTGACTATTCTGTTTTCTGGTTTCCCGTCACTTGGCTTGGATTATCGTGTGCCCGTCTTCCGTATTCCCTTGACCTCTGGCTATTTCTCTTGACTATTCTCAGACGCTAGTCCGGCCATTCTAAGGTCCGGTAACCGTCTTTCTGTGGGTTTCACGCTGTGTGAAGGGGTCATTGTAGTGACTTTGGTCACTGTCGTGACAACAGATAACCAAAGAAAATGGTCAGAGGGAGTATTAATTACCTCCGTCTGTTGCGCAGGTTTGGTAGATTGGTAGATGAGTCACAGATTTTGCAATTGCCTCTTGCATAGAGGACATAGCAGAAAATATTGCAGATGATAACTATAAGATAAGACTAGGGACTAATGAAAGTATTTAGAAAATCGGGCAGACTAGATGGGCCGAATGGTTCTTATCTGCCGTCACATTCTATGTTTCTATGTTTCTATGTTTCTATGATACTGATTTGTTGACAGATAAATCAACAATATGCTGTAATGAGTCCTCAGTGAGGATTTCACATCCAGCATTAGCACCAGTAATTGGTGACTATGGAAGAGTTTTCTTAGACTCTTTAGAATTCATAATAATAATCAAATTCTAGTAGTCTGCAATAAAATAATTCTGATAGTCTGCAATAAAGTAAATATTGCTTGATATAATGCAATAAAATTACAGTAGTATAAGTATTATTTGATAAATGACCTGAATTGAATACAAATTGTGTCAAAGTAATCTTTCTCAGAGAAGAAACAATGTCAGCTGAAGGAATCTGCTGAGGTAAAGTAGGCAATAATGGGCAGGTAAAAAATGGCGGGAAAGAGCTAGCTGACAACCAAATAGCTGTGAAAAAAGTCCAGAAATGACTCAGATTGAATCTGAGGTAAATTGAATGTATTAAACAACCAAACAGTTAAACATGTTTGCGCCACGAATGAGAGTAAAAAACTGCCGAACTGAAATAAATTGAATAGCTTTGAATCACGAAAGGGGTGTTTGCGAAAAAATTATTGAAGTGAAAATAGCTTTCGGTTAGAAACGCACAAAAGATACACAAAATGACTGAACTGTTCGCAAATGAAAATAATAAGAGTGTAATTGTAATATCATACGCAAGTTTTGCCATGATCGGCCTCATGAATTAACTTTGGCCAGTAGCAATAACTGAAATTATACATATACCTCAGAAAATTTGAAAATTGAATTAGAAAATATTTGAAAATAAATATTTGTGTTTACAATAATGGTATAAATAAAATAATACAAAATATAATCTAAATAAGCTAAAACTAAAGATTAAATAGAATATAGAATAACTGTAACTTATGTATATATGTTACTTATCTCCACTGGAGCAGCAAAGAAAGAGGAAGAGGTTTGGGGGTCATTCCCTATATAAAGACTACTTCAGATGCTGATTGGCTATTGGATATTCCATTGCAGTTACTTGACAGTTTTTTCTTATATTGTTTCACTAAACATTATTAAAAAATTCTTTGCTGCTGGAGTCTAGTAACGAAAGTTAATGCATAATATGAGCCTCCTGTCTTGTTACAAAATCAATCACTTCATCTATCAGTGGTTTTAATGTAAGCATGTAAGCTTTTAGGCTGACAGTCAATTGTGCTCAGAGCAAATGTGTGTGTTGTCTGGTCGGGATGGGTCAGTTAGACCTCAGTTAGTCCTAGCATTTCAGGATCTTTAACTTTATTATAAAGTTGCACTTTATTGACTGATTTAAACCAGCCGTGCCTAGAACCTGTTTCCTGGAGGCTTGGATATATTTCACAGTTGATGCTTCAAAGTAGTGATAATGCACTCCCATTAGTTAGGATTAGAGTTTCTTTATTCCTGTTTCAATGCTGATATTTATAAAATATGGAGTGTAAATTGGAAAAGCAATGAGATATGGACATTTTGCTGTTTACCACTCTGACATGACATGAATGGGGGTTTTTTCCCCTTAATAAAGTCATGCTTACAATAAAGTTTTCATTTGGTGTTTCAACTACAAATCTGGTATATCATTCATTATTTCAGAGTTATTCTGAGCTGGAGAAAACCTGCAGCACATGTAAATGTCTGTTCTGTAGGATATTCTGTTTCAGCCACCTCTCATGCAAAGCTCCCTTACTTCACTTTGATCATCAACTCATTCTCTCACGACTCAATCACTTCTGTAATACCCATCTTCCTTGCTACACAAAGACTGCATACAGTAAGTCAATTGGTATTTAGGAATAAATGCAATAATCGGTGAGTATTCTGAGCCCCATGTAACTATAGGCTTGGCGCCTCTAACAGCAACACCAACTGTATTTATGAATGGAAGCTTGTTGTGAGTTGTATGAATGAAGTTTGTTCACTTGTAATCAGTACAATCTTTAACCCATGCTATCTAATAGGCAGAGTTAAATATATATTACTGTAAACCTTAGGCTTAATGAGAACATGAGTTGTCATTTATTTATGTCATTAGTTATACGTCATCACACAGCACTTTAAAACTTGACCATATCACACACTTTATTTACTAATAGTGAATTGTGCTGTTCCCAAACCAATATTGAAATTAGCCTAAAATATAAAAGTCAGAAAATTGTTGAATCTGAGAATTATTCCAAAATAATTTGGCCTTAATTTTGCAAATTACCTTTCAGTTCATTACAGTTCATCACTATTAACTATTTAGTAATTGTTTTTTTAATATGTTGTAATTAAAATGAAATAACATATTTCTAACTAGTTTTGACTTATTACATTTTTTTTCCACAGACATATTGGGCTTATTCCATAATCAAGCTTTATATTTCTACATCCCTGTACAACAGAAAGGCTGGAGCAAAATTTAGAGTCTGATAAAAAAAAGTATCTAAATTCAGATATTTATCAAACTAGCACCGAATTGTGCTTGGAATACACATCTGGAGAAGTAGGACTACCTGCTTTTTACAGGTGTGTCATTTGGAATATTTCTGCAGGTACCCGGGGAATGGTTAATAAGGAAATCATTTAAAGACGATGAAACCATCAGTGGAGGCTAGTCTAAAGGAGCAGGCGGACCACAGCCAACCCAGCTTTTGCTGAAAAATTGCATTTGCAAGGCATGGTTGGCAAGAACGTCTAATAAGTTAATGTTGGAAAGAAAATGGCATCAACTATTGGCTTTGCATAGTCTGGGTGCACTTAAAGAGAGGCATTCACCTTGTCCTATCTGTTGTCGTTGGGTAACAGCATCATTAGGTGAAGTTGGACATCTTGAAAGTGGTTGTTGTTTTCCACACACATGTATCTATAGGTTTAAGGTTTTGAATAGACCATGGCTTCTTAGTGTGTTAGAAGTTGAGTACATGGGGTTAAGTGGACAGACCCCAACAAATCAAGAGAACAGCTCTCCACCATCTACAAACTTCACCAGCTACTACCGGAAACAATGTCACCCGTACAAACTATTATCCAAGATGGAGCTGGAATTGGGTACATCATGTTTCCTCAACAGGACCAGGGGTGTGCCATCAATAAATACAGTAATTAGTATCTGCAGTGCCATCCATTCACTTGTACATCCATGAGGGATGTGCATAATCAGTAATAAAATAACAGGTCCACAGGATGCTCTATGCATGGGATGAGTGGCTCGATGGTCCCAACTAAGTTTTACCCCAAATGAATCAATTCAATGATTAGCTTGAGTATTGTTTAGCAATTCCTGAACAATACCTTAACTATTTGAGGGGTTTTTCAGAGCCAATTACATTTCCTCAAATGAGTTCCATTTCAGAATCAATTTTAATCAATTTGGAAGCTCTTTTATATATATCAGAGGATATTACATTTTATGAACTACACAGAATTTTGATTCTCTATTGCCCAAAACAAATGTAATGATTTTCACCAAATGTTTGTTTCCTGATTAGGACTGCAAAGTGATGTATCCAAGCATTCACAATCTCTTCCACTGTCCATAGATGTACTACTTATGGTGCAATATTATCCTATGCATTTATAACTCTGTAAAATATCCTGATATTTACCTAAATTCACCCCATAAAAGTCACATTATGTACTCCTGTTTTTCTCATAATTACAACATGACTTTAAACGATATGTGTACATTTTCATGTGGATAGAAAAACAATACACTTTTGAATGACATGCTAGTTTTGCTGTCCAGTGTTCTCAGACTTAAAAGTCAGAATATTTCTCCTTGTTACTCATTTGCTGTTTGTTACAATTTGCAGCTGCATGGGGAAAGGGGAACATGATTATAAGTACAATTTATAAGGATTACCAAACTCTGACTCATTAAACAAAATGAATGCCCGGCTTGTTTTATTTTATAAACACAAACAAAAAGTAAATCTTTTTATTAACCTATTATGTGAAAATGGGAATTATTAGCCTTTCCAGCAATGGAAATAAACATAATCATGCATTTAGCTGGCTTTGATTGCAATAATGCAATTAAACTGTTTCTAAAGCTTAATGTGATATTCTCAACTCCATTGTGCCAAGATCTTGTGCTTTGGTAAGGTAAGTTTCATAACGTGCAAAGTCTGCCTTGTTTGATGCTAAATTATTCCATATAAAACAATATTTTACACGACAATTGCACATAGAGATTACCACCATATATTCCAAGGAAGGGCATTGTTCTCCCTAGTTCCATGGTGGCTTTTCTATAAAGTACCTCCCTTTTAACCAGTAGGAAGCCTTGAACACCTTACGGATCCCATGCACCATGTTCAGTTAGATATGGTTACAAAATTGGCATGCTTAGGCTTACATGTGCCCATCATATATCTTGGCATATATGCCCCCTTTTTTAGCATAGTGCCATGGGATGCCTAACACCTCTGACATTAATAGCACACACATTCCACCTTGATATAAAATTGCATCTCTCTCTCTCATTTATTTTTATTTAATATTTTGTCTGGAGATAGCTTGAGATCTACTTATTTAATCCCTAAAATTAGACAGAAAATATATATATGGATATTAGAGGTAACTGATATCTAAACATAGTGAAAACCTGGGCAAATTTCAAATATGAGGCCCCATAACCCTCTCATCTCCCTGCCCACTAATCCCCTAATATCACCCTTCCCTACATATCCAGATTAATCACATTCTCCTAGTCATATTTTTATTTTTTATTTAATCATGACACTCCTGCCTGAAAGTCATAATTATATTAGCCCAATCTCCAATCATATTAAGCCAATACCCATGCTCCATCATCACCTCATGCCTATAAACCCTTCATAAAACCAATTCCATAACTTCTATGCAGTAAGTGAAGCAAGAAATACCATAGAAACTAACTGGCATAATTCAAACACTGTCTGTTCTTACAGGTGTTTGTATATGGCTGAAGGAACCTGTTATATATTGAAAGGTAGGGATAGGTTTTTTTTTATTTTTTTACATATTATTCATTTAAAAAAAGAAATCTATAACCTTTCAAAACTTGATGAAGAATTATTATACTCAAAGTTTTTGAGGTAATTGCCCTTTAAATTCGGCCGATTGGCAGAACCTGCCAATGATCATGCTCCCTATAAGAAAAAAAATAGTCCTTACATTTTCATTTGTATTACTAAAAAACTAAGGTGAATTCCAAATGTAATTAAAATCAGGAGAAATAAAGATATAAAAAAATAAATCAAAATGTACTAATCTTGTATGTTGACCTCCTACCAAGCTGATATGCTCTAACTTACTGTTATTTCTTATCTGTATAACACTACCATCTCAATAAAAGAAAGATTGACAAAAATAAAGAAATTAGTCATTTAAAAACAAAACCTGCAAAGTAACAAAGCTACTTTAGGCTTCGGGCATCATGGGATGATGTGTGCAACAATACCTAGCATTGCTGTAAATGTGATATATACTTATCTCGGCTGTGTCTCTCACCCCAGTTAATGCATCAATAACATATACTTGGATGAGGGAAATAAAATGTCACCAATTCAATTTGTTCTTCTTTCATTTTTAGTTTAGATTCTCTGAATATCAGTTTTGAAAGATAGAAACAATAAAACGAGAATGCACAAAACACATGATACTTGTACTTGTTTTTGTATCCATTTTTTGGTCATTAATACCTATAAATACAAGTAAAGAAACATAGTGCAAAAAAACGCCAAACCATTATAATCTTAAATTAGAATCTCACTCACAAGATTAGCGTGAATTGAGTACTATTCACAACTATCCAGCTCTGGGAGGATCAACCCCTTGTATGCGTTGGATTTATAATGCTGTTACATGTAGGAATCATCGGAACGGACCATCAAAATATTTATTTGAACCCACAATTTTAAAAATAGAAACTTGATGCACAGTGTAACATTATGGGTTCAAATAAATATTTCATGACATTGTGGATTTTATTGTTTTTGATTCATGCCAGTGTTTAATAGTTGCTGCACTTTAAAGCACTCGGTCAAGTTGTTGGATTTTACTAAAAACACTTTTAAAGTCCTCTTGTTTAAGTACGATTGTCATTTTGCCACTTGCTCTTAAGATAGTTACTTACACTGAGGGTAATCACTTGAAAAATATATTTTTATATAAACCTCTCTTTTTTGCACCATTTTCACCTAAATGGATGGCAATTAGGCAATTTCAAACAACAGCTGCTGCCTGGGAGTGTAACTCTCACAAATCTCAGGTTGCCTTGCCCTGCACATTGCTGCCTTAGAATATGGAAACATGACTCTAGTAAACTATACATATTTTTAGTCATATTTCTCTCTTATTAGAGATGTTTTTATGTTGGGGTGTTATCCAAAGTTGGTCATCCAGCCTGTTAACTGGAGTTTACAGAAGACATATTATTAACATACCATAATACTTCATTTAAATATATTCTGACAATTTATTTTTGAGCTGTCCAGTATAAAATGTCCCATTCTTTCTGGATTAAAGTGATGTTAGTTACGTAAGGAATCTCTCCACAAGGAACATCTGTGTCTGATCATTCCAAATCCCTAATTTTTGCATCACTGTCACATCCATTAATCAAGGTCTTCCTCTCTATCCTTAGAGATAGGGAGTGGACAAGACACGCATTTAAAGATGTAATGTAAACACATCTTGTTTGCAGCTATATATTATACATACAAAAAAAAAAAAAACATTGCACCAGCGCATATTCTTTCGAACCTTAAAATAACATAAATGATTATTGTGTTTCACCCTTTTAAATTACAGCAACTATCACACTTTTTGCACCTTCCTCAAAATCACACAAAAACAGTTAAACCATAAACAACCTTTAAGTGCAATATGAAATGAATCAGTACAAATATTATAAAAGTGTAATAAAACCACTCACATGGGTTAGAGCTAGCAAGCTAGCTCTAATTACAGCAGCATTTTTGGCCTGTTTTGTCAACCACTCCCATCAATGTGGTATGAAATGTTTGCCAAATAGTGGAATATCTCAACAAAAAAACAGAAAATATGCAATGGAGTTATACACTATAAAAAACAAGATATGTGCAAGTATTTAATATGCTCACACGATTTAGAGCCTATAATATATGGCTCAATATTTTCACAACGTATGGGTACTCCACACAGACCATATAGACTCTTGCTGTCACCTCCAGAATTTAGAAAAGGCTTTACTTATAAAAATGTAGTAATACACAGAAATACAATTTTGTAATACACAGAGATGTGTTTCGCCCAGAAAAAAACAGGTTTCTTCAGTCTGCTATAGCTATATTTTATAGTATTCAGAGAGACATTTCAACAGAAATGTTACAATGTACAAACATTGCAATGTTATAATGTAACTTGATCAGAGCTATTACAGACTTGTTTGTATGATCTGCTAAAGATCCTCTTGGTGAGTCAAAATAAACAAGTAAGAATAAGAATGTAGAAAGCACTCTCTAATAAGAAGCATGACTCGAGCCAGATTAAGAGTCATTCTGCGTGCAGTGCACCATATTCCATTACCGGAGCCAGTAGTAGAACTTCCTTGGAATGTTATAAGCCAGACCGAGTCACTCATATAGATTCCAGGTATATTGTTAAAACTTAGTTCTGACGTACCACAATTTTAAGGCAAATCCTGGCATTCAAATCACTCACAAGTTCCAGCAGCAATACATTGCTAATACTATGCTGAGTGCAGTAGTCTAGTCTATTAATCGCAGATACTTGTCTGCAATGAAAATGTTCCTGTAGGTCTTTGCAGGAATAAACGTTCCTACAGAATTTCAGTTAACATGTTTCATTCTTCTGAACTTGTATGAATTAACCAAGTCTTGGCAGATTTGTTTTCCTATTTCTATAGTGTTTTTTTAAGTCCGCCAACCCCAACGACTGGTAATCCGCTTCCTAACCTATCCTTTGGCATATTAGGTTATGTGCTGGGTTGCCTTTCCCAATGTGACCCCTTTCAGGGGTCGAAACGTTGCGCTATAAATACAATTGAAGATGCTTGGAGTGCCTTGATCCTCTTTCCATCACCGCTATAATATTACTAGCATAATCCTTTATTTCATTAGTCTGTGCTGAATGGCCTATGTTACAAGGACCTAGATTGGCTTTTATATCCAAATGCTAAATTATACATGAATGCTACTTTTATCACATCTTATAATTGGCCCAATCTTGAATTACTGTACTTTCTGTTTTCTCTGTCTCCTTGACTTTTAATTTGCTCCATGACTCTGATTACTTTCTTTAAATGGAGGAAATCCCTTGTCTTTGGCATTTCTTGTTTACATTTAGTTTAATTAAGAGTACACATCCCAGTGCAGCTGACTGTTTTATGGTTGCCTAATCCTGAGACGAATACTGGCCTTTTAATAGGTTGATGACTTCTTCTCGATAATATACAGTGTAACCAGTTTGTGCTCAATATAAGCTCCTTGTTGTGAACAGATCTGCTAAAAATCACTGTTAATAGAAAAACACAAAATCATAGTGAAGGCAAGCATTATTTCTGTATAGATCTTTATGGGTGATTTGAATGAATGAAAGTTTTGCACAGAGAGCTGTAGAATGTTTAACAACACAGCCTTCTGTGCAGTATTCCCAGAGCTCCTCAATATTTTTGTTAAGCCAAAAATGGAAAGAACACCACTTAGCCAGTTTCTTCCACCTTTAAGGACATTTTGTATAACTGTACCTTGTTTTCAGTCATACAATATATTCAATAAGTTGATTATTTTTACCAAAAGTACTGCATTCATGTATTATTATAAGCACGTTATTATATAAATTATCTAAGCAATTTTGTTGTAAATTCAGTAAATAGTTGGATTTGGAAAAAGTCAACATTATTATGAAGGAGAGAAGGATAATAATAAGTATATAAAAAAAATATTTATTTTTTATTTTTCTATTAATTTATACCTTGGTGGACATTGTGTAGCGATGTTGGTTTGTGTAAGAAACAACCTTTAAAGATGGATGTTTAATTTTGTGTAATCATATTATTAACTCCCAATATACTAGATTTGAAGATTGTTCCAGACTAAAATTAAACTGAATGCGGGGCAATTAGGCAATCAGCAGAAATTTCGATTTCGAGTCACTACGTGGCAGAACCTCAGGGGACTCCACTCATGTAAACCCAAACATTTTTGGTTTGGTTCTTAAAGCAGAGTGCTGTTCCAAGAACCATAAAAAAGGGTGATGGATAAGAAAAGATTTTTGTTGGCTTTTTTAGGAGGGGGGCGGGGGGCAAATAAGCAACTTAGTTTCACATGGTGGGCAAGAGGTCTGCCCAATAATCTGGGCTGGATCTCCTGTCCAATCAAGAGGTAGTAAAAAAAGATAATTGATTATAAGGGAACAGCCATACATGTTTAATTTTTATTAAATATTTTATTTATTTTATATTATTCAAAGATTAAGTAAAAAGAAACCTCAAAAGTCTTTGAGTGGGATACAGGAGATTAGCATGCATTGTGTCCTAGTGTGAGCCTCGCTTGCCAATATAAAATTGTTAAACCAATTCAAATTCTATTTTCATTTTTGTTTTCTGGCTGTATTTAGCCTAGTGTGTGCTGTGCAAGTGTTTCAGCACTGTGCCGTGTTTTCCTTATGTTAAACACAATAATGCTACAACAGTAAATCCACCGAACAACTATTTTTGCGGAATAAAGTTCTGTTACTTTACACAATACAAAATTGTTCATATACCTTTTCAAACAATTTTATTGAACAGTATTTTAAAAAACATATTTCACTTTCATTTGGTAAATAAAGAAAGCAACATTTAACAATAGAAACATGAGTAGAAATACAAAGGGAAGGTGAAAAAAATGAAAATCAAAAATAAATTTAAAAAAAAGGGAGAGGAGGGGTACTATCCAAATGCATGATAATACAATTGTGGATTTGTTCCTGTCAAAATATAAAATGGAGAGTAATATAACCATTTGTATATCTAAATATATCGTATACCAACATGTAGCATGGTGTGTGGTATGGTCTACAGGAAAAACTGTTTTCATATATCACTTTCCTAAGCGTTCCAATTAAACTGCACTTTTGAGTTGAGAATTGCCGCAACGTCAGTTCATACCTGTTCATTTATATACTTTAACTAACTTCTTGTAATACAAAAATCAAGCCCTAAAGCCTATCATCAATGTCACATACTAATACATGACAAAGCCGAAATTGAAGGAGGGTACATTGTTGTGTTCCCTAATTCACCATCAGCTTGAAAACCTCTTACTCAGTCACAAAGATTGCTGACACATCCACTGCCCCCACCACCATCATTGCTCCCACCACCACTACAAGTTGTATTCAGCCTCAGAAGAGTGAGAGTTAATATGACATACGAGAGGTCAACTATAATATAAATTAATTTGTAATTGTCACACAGCATACTAAAACATTACACATATACAGGCATTTATAAAACACCTTCTTAACTATAGTGCATTTACCCTACAACCATTACAACCTCGGTGAGAGTTCTTCTCTCCCCGATGCTGTATATTCTATAGTGCATTCCTATCTACAAGCAGTATATACTTATTGACACACAGCCATTGGGACAAAATGGAAAGGTCTGGTCATCAACAAAGCAGGAAGCAGAGAGTGAGAGTTAAGACAGTTTCACATTGTAAATCTGTCTCTATTCTGGAAAAGCATACTATAAGGAAGGTGGCTATGCATATGCAAGTTAATGCTCATCTGACATATGTGCTGTAATACAAAGGAAATCTCACTGCAATCAAAAACACTCTTATTTATGATTTAGCATAGCGTACCAAAGTAGTGTGACCAATTTTTGGTTTTGGTGGTGGTTATGAATCCAGTGATGATAATTCTGTTTCCTCCATCATTTCAGACACAGCACTTTTAACTCTGACCCACTAGCTATTTGAGTATGAGTTTGATGAACCAGATAAATTAGTCGAGTAAAGTGTGGAGAAAACAGACAGCAGCCCAGTATTTTCTAAAGCAACTAATGTGCACTTGCCTCCTGTATCTTGTCTTCCACCTTCAAGTCCATCTGAACCTGCTGTAGAATCATTTCTTCCAACTGAGGCAGTTGAGAAGTCAGCTGCACCTGCTACTACTGGCACAAGTAGCTTACCTTTTGTCAATGTTACCATCTCCAGCACCACCACCGCCATCAACATCACCGGTACTAACACCATTAACATATCAATTAGCATTATTCAACCAAGGGAGCAAGTGAAGCGTCATCTCAGTATGAAACATCTGCAAAAATGCCACAAGTCTGTATTGCTGAGGGAAGAAGCATAATAAGTACTAGGGCAGGCAGCAGATACTGTACCAGATTCTGTGCAGTTGTCACAACCTACCACCAGTGATACCTCTTCCACTTCTATCACCAACATCCTTAGGCAGAGCAGATAGGATGGTGAGAATAGTGCAAGCAGTCGACAGAGACAGGTTGGATAGGAACAATCGCACCTCTCCACATGTGGTGAATCAACCTACCACCAGCTCTACCTTCTCCACTAAAGAAAAAATAAAGAAAGAAAAATTTTCTTGAATAGCTGCTACCATCATTGTCACTTACACCAATGTTGTTTAACTGATTTAGAATTGGTGTACTAATTGTGATTTATTCTTCTTTTTATATCTAGTAAAAGACAGATTTAATTCATAATGTATTTATGTGCCACTGATTGTGTTTGGGAAATTACAAGAATCTTCTCTCTTGTGTGGCTGCAGTTTACTGTACTAGTGAACCTTGCCTAAACTGAGTGTGGCAGGTCTTGTTTTTTAACTCGTAGGAAAAAAAATCATTCTAAAATGTGGTGGTGGTGATGGTGGCACTGATGGTTATTCCCTTGTTCAACCATCTTATTAATAAAATAAAATTGAAATTCATTTACCCCTGTTGCACGTGCTGCACTGTTCTCAAATACCTTTCATTGTGTTTTTGCCTGCTTGTCTCTCAGTTCCCTGTTGCCTCAGCATACTCAGTTGGTATGAACTGAACGGGCACTGTTTTTATTCCACACTGAAGGATGGTCTCTTCTCTTTGTAAGGAAAAAGTCAGTGGGCATGGGCACTTGCTAACCTACTCACCCATTCCATCCT
Source organism: Pelobates cultripes (assembly GCA_933207985.1). Taxonomy (NCBI): domain Eukaryota; kingdom Metazoa; phylum Chordata; class Amphibia; order Anura; family Pelobatidae; genus Pelobates; species Pelobates cultripes. The sequence goes on along the minus strand of OW240917.1, from coordinate 114,206,324 downwards.
GAGAAGAAGAAAGCTTTTCCAGCATCCAGTCTGCAGCGTGATTGACAGTGTGGGACATAACATAGTGTTGTATCATCAGCTTCTACCAACTGGATCTGCAGAGATAGCAGGCAATGCAAGACTCAGACAGACAGGGCAAAACCACAACAATAAGACATTTGAAAAAAGGAAGAGCATTTGAAAAGACGGGATTATTTAAAAAGATGAAAGGAAAACCAGGACTTACACATTTTTAGCCTTGCCTAGACGAGACGATCTAACACACTATTGTCTATAGAAGTACCAGCTTTTAACCCCTTAAGGACACATGACATGTGTGACATGTCATGATTCCCTTTTATTCCAGAAGTTTGGTCCTTAAGGGGTTAAACCAGCTAACACTTAGACGTACAGGAACGGCCTGCAACCCAGCCACTTACATAGAGATGCATGTGATAGCTCTGTACGCCTGCTGGGGTTACCAGCTACCTGTAGTTACCTACCTTAACCTAATATGCAGACACGGTTCTGTTGTCGGCTAGACCAGCTAACGCTTAATCTACTGGCTCATTACAAAATATTGACGTGTGTTTGCCATATTATCTCTCTGCTACATACCTAAAATTATGTCTAGCTTGTTTTAACAAAATCACACAATGAGCAGATTCCAAGTGCTAAATCGAGCAATGGTTACTTACTCAGTGCGTGCTGCTGTGGCACTTCACGTATGCCTGTATCTTCCTAGCACAAAATAAAATACAGAATTAATTAACTAAATAAAAACCATATGTAGGCGATTGGTGCCTGTAAGACAGATCTGCCCACAAGTAAGGCATACTTGTAATATCGGCTTAAATGTCCGACTTTTAGTCTATCCTCACCATAGGCGTGCGCACGGGGTGTGCCGGGTGTGCCTGGGTACACCCTAATCCCGTGGCACGCCTATGGATTGAGACCGGCAAGGGAGATCTCAGGATCTCCCCTGTCTGCTCATGCAGAGCCGGCTCTATCCGAGCGCCGGCTCTGCTCTAAGCCTCCCCTCACCGACCCACAAGCAGTGAGGGAGGCAGGAGAGGACCCGGGGAGCCCTTGCCAGCAGCTCCCCCGGGTTCCTCTCGCGAGGTCGGAGCGTTGCCGCGGCACCGCTCAGATCTCGCGAGAGTGAACTCTAGCCCTGCAGGCTTGAGTTCACTCTCCACTGGACCCCCAGGGATGGATGGCAGCAAGGATCCCCCCTCCCAGGCATAAGGTAAGAAGGGAGGGGGGATATTTACTAAACGTCCCACACACAATACACACAATCACACAAACATACAGCACACACACACAGCATCTACACACATACAGCACACAAACAGCACCCACACACACACAACACACACACAGCACCATCACACATACATCACCCTTACACACACTAACAGCACCGTCACGCACTAACAGCACCCTCACACACACACACATCACCCTTACACACAAACTAACAGCACCCTCACACACACATCACCCTTACACACACACACACACACACTAACAGCATCCTCACACACACATCACCCTTACACACACACACTAACAGCACCCTCACACTAACAGCACCCTTACACACACATCACCCTTACTCACACAGCACCCTCACACACAGCACCCTTACACACACACAGCACCCTTGCACATACATCACCCTTACACACACAGCACCCTCACACACACACTAACAGCACCCTCACACTAACAGCACACTCACACTAACAGCACCCTCACACACAGCAACCTCACATGCAACACCCTTACACATACACACACACAGCACACACTAACAGCACCCTTACACACAGCACCCTCACACCACCCACACACTAACAGCACCCTTACATATACACACACACACTAACATCACCCACACACATACAGCACCCTTACACACATAAAGCACCCTTACACACACATAAAGCACCCTTAAACACACAGCGCCCTCACACACACACACAGCGCCTTCACACAAAGCACCCTTACACACACAGCGCCCTTACACACTCAGCGCCTTCACACACACAGCGCCTTCACACACACACACACAGCACCTACACACAACACCCTCACACACACAGCAGTATATGTGTGTGTATGTGTATATATACACGCGGCGTGTGTGTTTGTGCTTTAGGGTGCACGCCTATGATCCTCACAGTTACAGCTTACCAAGCGGAAAGATAGACATTTAAGTTATAGATTTCACTTTGCTTTCTGAGTCTATGTTGCAACTAATTTTGTCACTCTAGTGTCACTTACTATGCCAAAGCAAAGTTGTCACAAAGTATCACTTATCACTTACCTATCCCACCATTTACTCAAACCTTATTGCTATGTCTTCTTAAATATGCACGATGCTCGTCTCATTATAAAAAATGTGCTGAATTCTATGTACAACTGTTTATATCTGACAAACCTATTCTTTGTTATATTTGTATATTGTGCAATATTTGTATTTTCACATGCACAACAAAAATAAAGAATAATAAAAAAAAAGATGAAAGGAAAAGATAAGTGAGCAATTGCTGACCCACTCACCTATTCCATCCTTCATTTTTAATTTTTTTTATAAGTTCTCTCATTTCTTATTTTTAGTCAAATAATAATAATTTATTTCTAGCAACTTAAACTTGGCATTACAAAAATGTGTGACATTGCATAGCCATTATGCAAGGCAATATTGTAGCCATTTTTACTTGTTCTTGTTTTTTCCTGCTGTTCTGGCTGTCCAAATGGCCTTCCAGAATATTTTTTTTTTGTTGTATGGAAATTCAGCTCAGCCACAGCAGTATGAACTAAATTCTGCCAACCCCAATATATTATTTTTTTTCTGCTGAAGTGTTTTGGGAGAACTGAAATTTTGCTCCCTGCACAATACAACGTTTACAATATTCAGTAGTCTGTGCCTCCAGTGTGAAGCTTATCTGGCCTTTACAGTTTATGTAATGCTTAGAATTTTACCTACTGATTAGACATGATGAAGAAGAGGAATATATCGTTTAATATCCAGTTCTAACAGAGTGGTTCAGTATTAGGCTTCTACCTGGTTGAAAATGGGCTTTTGTAACCTTTAAAGAATTTTTAGAAGGTTTAGCCTTATTGAGGTGAGATGGATTTAGTTATCTTCATTTCTGTAACCATACATTGAATCTTAGCATAAAATATAGAATTTTTTAAATGTTATTTTGAATTCTGCTTTCATAGATGTAAATAATGGTATGTAAACTATTTTAATAGGTGAGATTGGAAAGCTGATTTCCCGTAGAGATTGCTTGATACCTTGTCTATTGATGAGAATGCACATAGACTATATTTGAACAGATCTGTCCAGGAAGGTCCGGGAAGGAAATATAAATTAGGGTTGCACGGGTGGTTAGATTTAGTGACTGTGCTATGGAACATATAAGGATAGAGTTAGAAAAAGATATAGGGATATACCAATCCTTACTGTGAACCTGACCCTAAACCTAACCCTAAATGTACTACTAACCCAAACCCAAAACCTATTTGTAAGCCCACATGTAAACATAACGGTCATAAAACGCATATTCTCATGTCAGTCCCGAAGACTAAACTCATTTTTAACTCTAACATTTGACTGCATTACCCTACTAAGCAGTCCTCATCAAAAAATATTGGACCACCTATAATAACACTAACCAATATGTAGTGTTATTATATATGTAAAGGAAACCGACCTTAGCACATATATAAACTTGCTGTATTTTTTGTTTGTTTTGTTTTTGATTTTTTACCTAATGTGGGATTTAAATCCCCAGACCTTGTTTCTCAATACACTTAATCTAAAGTCATTTACTACTACTCACAGATGGGAGGCTTCTCTTTAGAACATTTTCTAATTCTTATTACGCACTGTTGTGGCCTTGTCCCCATATGTATAACACTATGTAATATGACAAGCACTTAGGATGCAGATGTGTTCCACATGCCCTAGTATGTTGTTTACAATGCTTGAGCTACAGCTTTTAATAATCAATGAAGAAGGAACATTTGAAACACATTTTAAACAGGATGTGGTGCTGTAATAAATATTTCTGCTATTTGAATGCTTCTGAAGAAATTATCTAAATTATGTGAAATAGAAGAATAAGCGTAAGAACTCATGAATGTAAAATTGCAGTCCAATTTTACACTTAGAATTACAACATACAATATCCTCTGAGACTATGACTGTCTCCTCTAGCATTAATGTTTTATTATGACCCAGCTGCTCTATTTTAGGGACCCCTGTGACCTGCTGCCAGCTGGAGCCTGCTCTGTGTTTTTTTCCTACTTATTTATTTTAGAACAAAAACCTAGCATTAAGTTTTTTTTTAACATTTGCATGCTAACGCAGCTCATCTCACTTTAACTGTTAGTTATTTGTAATTTTGTTTCATATAATTATTAGTGATGTCCCGAACGGTTCACCGAAAGGTTCGCGAACGGTTTGCCACTGTTCGCCACGAACGGTTCGCCACGAACGGTTCGCCCCGGACTCCAGTTAGCAGACACATTCCAGCCAATCAGCAGCAGACCTCCTAGACCCTACCACCTCCTGGACAGCTCACTAAGAATGCAGCTTCAAAATGGATGCTGTCCAGGAGGTGGGAGGCTCTGGGAGGGAGGGTCTGCTGCTGATTGGCTGGAATGTGTCTGCTGACTGGAGTCCGCGGCAAACCATTCGTGGCGAACTAGAGCGAACCTTTCGCGAACCGTTCGGGACATCACTAATAATTATGCTTCCATTTAAAAAAAAATTATGTCATACATTACAATTTAGGGTAGTTTTTGGTTTATTTTTTTACGTGCAATCAATTCAATAAGATACGAGTTGATAAATACTTATTTTGCTTTGGAAGAATATGTGTTGCAAGTCTAGATTTGCATAATTGATTCTGAGTACAGAAATATACCTTACTAAATACCTAAGGACAAACTGAATTACTGCTGAATAAATATTCACTACTGAACATTCAGTGGGAAATTTCAATATCATTTTAAAATAAGGATTGGGAGCGAGAGAGCATTATTAAAACCTATACACATAACTCATGTGTAAAAAAATATTAGCTTTGCAGGTTTCACAATGCAAGCATTGTTAAGCTATTCAATATACTTACATGCTTACGTTTACATTTATGCAAATATGTATATTATCTGTATTTATTTTAGATCTTTTTTAATCTGGTGTAATTTTCAGAATTTTGTAAGATTATATATATCTTGATATATAAAATGTTATACTGAACCAGTTGAATTTAAGTGCCAATCATTTTTAGGGAATTTATATGAATGTTTCAGTACTGATTCCTACCATTTATTGAGACCTGGTTAGAATTTGCTTATTTTTGGCTACACCAAAACAGTGACTTTATTTTAAAAAACAAAACAAAAAAAAACACTTCCCTTATTATCTTTATCATTTAGAATGAAATATAGCTGCGTTGTATAAAAGTTTGAAGCATTAGTCAAAATGTATTATACTGCACAAAAATAGTGTACTGTGAATACATCATTGCCTTAGTTTTAGCAGAAAAAAAATAAACTTTAAGTTAAAATGAACAGTTATGATCTCAGTCAAGATGAATAGCTGTCTGTTGAAAAATGAGATTTAGAAGCAGATCCAATTAAACATCCCCAACTCCCAGCCAAGTCTTATCTCACCCAATCTCTTGAATACAAATCCTGGGAACTTTGTAAAATCAATTAGTGCTGAGAGTAATCATGACACAACCTCCTCAAACATTGTTCCATGATCAACAGAAAGACTTTCCAGGGGGGTCAAATGTGTATGTGAGGGTGTATTGAAATTTAAGACAGATGTGTTTTTTGACTTGGTGGTTGTGTCATTCTTTTCTGTTTCATGTAAGAAGTATTAACCGCAGTATTGCTAAAGTAACAAAATACATTGGTCACCAAATATTACTAGTTTGCTCTCGACTTGGTCTTGTATAGGACAAGTTTATATATATTCTTATTTCGCTTATTGGTCACTCTGGTGCACAATTTTCAAGTGGTTATCTCACTTTACATTAATTCCCTTAGTTAAATTAAATTTTATTAAAAGTAATTATGTACATATAATTCAAGGAACACTATAGAATCAGGAACACAAACATGTATTTCCGACCCTACACTAACGTTACACTAACGTTAAAACCACCATTTACCTGGCTTTCCACCCTTACCCCTCTTAGAAGGGGTTAAAACTCACTTTATTTCCAGCCCCGCACAGGTCCGTCAGCCCTGGCCTCGCTGACCTTGACCCCATCCCTAATCCACCTTCTTGCTGACATCATCAGAATAATAGGGAAAGCATTGGATTGGGTGAAATCAGCAGGGAGTTTTGGCCAATCAGCACCTCCTCATTGAATCAATGCATCTCTATAAGAAAATTGCAGCATCTCCATGCAGACTGTGGGGACACTGAAGGGCAGTGCTGCCTACTGTGCAGCACTGCTTCAGGAAGTATCTCCAATAGCCATCTGAGGAGTGGCCACTTGAGGTGTCCTTAGGGGGCAATGAAAACACTGCATTTTCTCTGAAAAAAAAGGGAATGATTAAATACATTAAGCTGTAGTTGTTCTGGTGACTATAGTGTACCTTTAACTGCTTATTTGTCCTAATCCATTTGCTTTGTAGACCTGGTTAAGCACATGAACAATTAATGGCCTTGCAATTCGCTATATTCAAAATCTGGGAACAATCTTATCCCCTATATTTGTCCTTCTCTCTATAACCTATCCCATTGTCCTCATGTAGTAATCAAAGCTTATTTAACACCCTTAATGGGTTGTAAAATGATTGGACCCACATTCTGGTGCAATAAAACAATTCTTCTCGTAAATTCCCCCACCTGGTGGTGTGACTTTCTTCAATTGTTTGATATAGGTCGATATGACAAACTATCAATAAGAAGATTTAGAGTCTGTTCGGGCTTAGTGTCAGAGCTACAGGATCAATAAAATGTTCAAGGTATTGTCTGTTGTTGACTTGAATAAAAAGGTTATATAATTACAAAACTAAGAAGTTTATTTCACATGGTTTGTTTTCGATATATTTCCTGAAATTCGTGGGTTACTTTCCTTACTAGCAGCATAAAAAACTGCCCTTATCCCTTACACTAACATTACATGTAAACCCCTACACTAAACTACACTGTAACATACTAATGTAATCATTAACCCCTAGACTACACTAATACTACACATTAAATTCTACACTACCATAAGTCTAATCATTAACCCCTATTAAGCTGCGTTAACACTCACACTAATGAAAGCCATAAACTGCAAATATCCTAGTATAAAAAATAAAATAAATAATGTCAAAGCATACATTATGGGAAAATAATGCCATCCCAGTTTTCCTGAGATTTCTAGAAACTTTGGTCTTGTAGATTTCTTGGTCTTTCCAGATCTTTGAAATGCCATTTTTTCCCCATTATATGTATTTCACTACACTACCGTGATTGGTCCAGACGTACTGCTGGTCCACCCTCCACTTCCTCTATACAATTTTAAGGTAGGCCCACTTTATTTACAGGTCTACCAGCTACGTTGGTATCGGCACACCTCAAGCGACTTTGCTTATTAAAGGTAGATGACTTTATCTCAATTCATTTCATTACTGAAATGGCCCCGAAACAAAATAATAAATGCACACTATAAAAGATGGATGATTAAATAATTTAATATCTGTTTTGTTTGGAAAAATGGCGCCTCAGAGGGTAATATTATACAAATATATTCAGGGCCAGTACAAACCATTATCTGGAAATCTATTCATAAATAGGGCTATACATAGGACACAAGGTGACGCATTTAGGCTGGAAGAAAGGAGATTTAGTCTAAGGCAAAATAAAGGTTTGTTTTTTTACAGTAAGAACTATAAGGATGTGGAATTCTCTACATGAAGAGGTGGTTTTATCAGAGTCCATACAGATGTTTAAACAGAAACTGGATAAATACTTGCAAAAACATATGTAAGGAAGGCTGAACTTGATGGACGCAAGTCTCTTTTCAGCTATGTAACTATGTAACTATGTAATAAATTAAGAACAACTCAATGTTTTGCAATACAGTTTTATATAGTTATTATTCAGGAAGATCAATCAGTAACGGATTAAACAGCACATCATTACGCTTAGTCATATGATACAACCAAGGGACAAAGCAATGATAATAATATAGTGGCAACAATAAATTACAGACACTTTTCTCCCAATACTTTGTTGCAATAGCTTTTTATCAGAGAGATCAGACTACCATTCTGGGGTCAACAAGGCATTTTTTCCTAGTTTTTTGCCCAATTTGAAAGTGCTTTAAACTGTTTTTGTTTTTGTTTTTTCTTTTGGATCAACAGCAAAAATAGATGTGAGAATGCCTGAACCTGATGGATGCGTGTCTCTTTCAGCCTATGTAACTATGTAACTATATGTAATGCAAATATATTAATAAAATCATTGAGAATTCCTTGTTCGCTTGACCGTTCTTCGGCTAAGAAGCCCCAAACACAACAAACTGTAATGCACAGTGTGTTCTGATACCCATCTATCATGGCCAGCATTAACTTTTTCAGCAATTTGAACAGTAGCTCTTCTGTGTGATAGGATCACATGGGCTAGCCTTCCTCCTCACATGCATCAATTAGACTTGGGTGTCCATGACTATGACAATGGTTTACCAGTTGTCCTGCCTTGCACCACTTTTGGTAGGTACTAACCACAGCATACCAGGAACACCACACAAAACTTGCCGTTTTGGAGATGTACTGACCCAGTCCTCTAGCCATCACTATTTGTCCCTTGTCAAAGTCACTCAGATCTTCTCACTTGCCAATTTTTCCTGCTACCAACACATGTAATGCAACTTGCTGCCTGATATATGGCACCCCTGGTGGAATTCTAATGATATAATCAATGTTATTCACTTCACATGTCAGCGGTTTAAATGTTGGGGCTGATCCATGTATAATTTCATGGATAAATCATTGGTATGTACTGAGATACTTGTATATAACTATTAAATTAATTATGATCAAGTGATTTTGTAAAGTAATTCATAATATTTTCATATAACATAATCCCCATCTGGAGTAATCAAAATATAAAATTATAATTAGATACCAACCAGGCAGGGTGAAGTTATTAATCATTCTAGGTCACAAGAATTCCCACATGGATATTTTATAATGTTTACTATGTTTTTATATATATTTTTTTATCTGACAGGCTATTCCACAAAGTGAAAATTCCAAGAGAATTTTAAATTTAAGGTCAAAATAGCCAAATTGTAAATATGTTCTAAGCTGCTATGATTCCAATTCAGCTACTTTGGCTTTAAATTTTAAATTCACTTTAAATTCTCACTTTAGAACAGCGTTTCCCAATTGGTGCTAGGGTTCCGCGAGAACAAAACTGGGGTTCCACAATGAATCCCCACATCCAAGATGGCCGCCGCTCTCTGCTTTTCCCGGAAAGGTCGGAAACAGCAGAGATCGCGCGACTGCTATCTTATTAAGAGATTGCAACACTGTGCCATTATGCATGCCTACCATCAGCCCACCTTCCTGCTTTACTGGACACTGCTGTTAAGGGGTATGGGTTTACTTGAAAGATGAAAGCGTGAGATTAGCATAGGGTATGTGTTTTCTCATAGCTGCATCCTATGAGTTTCCCTCCAGCACCATCTCCATCGGATACATGACGATTGGTAGGTATGACTGTTTTAGTGTTTTTGGTCAATAAGATGTTGTGATTAGGCCCATCATAATTGTCAGCACCAGACCCACTGGGCTCTTAATCTGGCCCTGGTCAAGCACAAAAAGACAGGGTAACACTCATTGTGTGTAGTAATGCTGTTGGCCACATGCTAAAGCCAGGCCTTATTTATGAATCAGCAAACCCTAGGGCCTTGCTGCCGGTGTTCTGAATGTATAACCCTAAGGTCTGGATAATAAAAACCTTGGTTTCGCACTGGTTCCAGCAGTGATTTGTCCCTCAATTAAAGGAATACCTTCTCAGCTTGGGAGTACACCCACAGCCAATTGAGGAACCTAATTGAAGCGAAACACGTCTTGGCAGAGGAGATACCCACTATTATTGAGAGTATTTATATTGTTTTATATATTTTTTCTATTTTCTAGTTATTTGTGTTTTTACTGGTATACTTTTTAATTATATTGAGGAATAAATTTAATATATATTGACCACTTTATCCTGCACTTTTTCCGGTAAGGGGGGGGTGTCACCCCAAATTGACACTAAGCCTGCAAACTTAGAGCCAGTGACAAAAAGGCTCTAGAAAAGGTGAGCACCCTTTTTTAATATTTATATACTATTTAAGAGGATACTTTAAATACTACACCTAGAGTCCTCTCTTCTTTCCTATTTCCTATATATATTGTGGAGAGGAACATACACAAGAATTTAAAAGAAAAAAAGGGGTTAAGCTGTCTACCTTAAAGACACGGAAGCCTGGAAGTTTAGAACCTAAAATCTAAAAAAGGCTCTAAAAAATGTAAGTAAACTTTAACTCACACACCAAAAAAATTCTGTCTTCAGTGTATATACAATATTGCACCATTATTTTGTATACCCTTTTTTGTCTTTCATGTACACCCCTAACAAGTTTACAGAGAGGGGTGAGTTGCACATACGTGTATACGAGCACATTATCCTGTATAGATTTATATAGCGCTGCACTCTAACTAGAGGTTTGGAAGGTGGAAATACCAACCAGACCCCGAGTTATTTGTCTCTTGGTGTTTATTATTTTATGGTGGGGTATTGGGAGTACCCACAGAGTGTTCACAGCAGCTAAAAGTATAAAAATTGTTACTTTATAATACCTAATAAGTGCCAACCACTACCACACCTATCTGTGTTTACATATTCTACAGTATTGCATATGTTTACTTTTACCTAAATTGTAAATGTAAAATATAACATCAATTTTGAATTTTAAATGAACTTTAAGTGTTTTGAGGACATATTTAGTGTTTAACATATGTTCTTAGTTGTCCGTCCAAAATTTGTGCATTTTAAAAATTCGTGGGGGGTCTAGGAACGTAAAATTCGTGGGGGTCTAGGAACGTAACCGACACACATTTTGGGGTATTACTGTACCAAAAAAATAATTTATTTCTAAGTGCTGTTAAAACAGCATCCTTTGCAGTCAGGTAGTGAAATCTGTACAAAAGTGTTTTTTAACACTCCAAGAGTGACTCAAAACCTTGCTTATGGTAAAGTTCTAAGTGCTTTATAAAACATCCTTTGCAGTCAGGTAGTGAGGTCTGTTTTAAAGTGTGCTAATCTTTTTGCTTCAAGAATGACTCAAAATCCTGCTTACATTAAGTTCTTTGTAAAAGCTTTATAAGAAACAGCATCCATTGCAGTCAGGTAGTGAAATCTGAATTTTTTTTAGATGAGAGAAGTGTTTTGTTTATTTTAACCAACCAGTGGTGTATTTAGGATTTGGGCTGCCCTATGCAGGACAGTGCTCAGGCACCCCCCCTAATTTAAATTTTCCCCACCCCTTCCTGTCAAAGCCGCACTTTGACAGACGCATACACTAATTGACAGACACACACTCTCATATACACTGACAAACAATGACATACACACACACTATTACTTGAACACACACTGACAGATGCACGCACTCACTGACAGACGCACACACTCTCTGACTGACACATATACACTCACTGACCCACAGACACACACACTTACAGACACATACACACATTTACAGACACATACACACACCTCTCCCAACACTTACAAATTATTATTTTTATTTTAAATCCACCCAACCTCCCTGGGAGAGTTGTAGTGGATTGCTTACCTGGTCGGGCAGGCAAGGGGCGCACAGGCTGAGTTGGCGGCGCTTAGTGATGCCGGGAGCCAGTCTGACGTCATATTCCATCTCCCAGCTTCATTAAGGGAGCTGAGCAGGAAGTGCTCAGGTGAGTATGCTCCCTCACTGCCCACATCGGGGGGTGCTCAAAGTGACCAGCCGGCCAGCTTTTGAGCCCCCCAGGATGCGAGGCAAGCAAGGGATCTGCCTGGGCGTTTGGCAGATGCCTTGTTTGCCTCGCGGAAGACACGTCCCTGCACACACACACACACTCACTGACAGAAAGCCACACAGTGACAGACACACTGACAGACATACACACTCACATAAACACACTAACAGCCAGACATACACACTAACATACACACACAATCACTCACATACACACTGACAGACATACATATACAATTACTCACATACACACTGACAGAGATACATACACAATCACTCACATACACAGTGACAGATATACACACACTGACAGCCCCCCTTCCCTCCCCACCCCAAACATTACCTCATTACTTTTTTTTACCTGGGGTCCAGTGGGGCTTTTCACATGAAAGGATGCAGACATGCAGGCGGTTGTCCAGCTAACAATCCAGGCGGGCGGCACTGGCAAGGGAACACTTTCCCCTGAGCTCTCTTCTCAGCTCCCTTGCGCGCCACAGAGTGATGTCGGGAGCCGGAATATGACATCATATTCCGGCTCCCGGCATCACTCTGTGGCGTTCGAGGGAGCTAAGTAGAGAGCTCAGGGGAAAGTGCTCCCTCGCCAGCGCCGTCCGCCTGGATTTTTGTCAGTTAGCCACCAGGCTAACAAGGCATTTGCCCAGGCATTTGCCCAGGCATTTGGGGCGGTGTTTTTTGCCGCCCGCCTGGAAATTGCTGCCCAAGGCAAATGCCTTGTTTGCCTCGTGGCTAATACGTCCCTGTAACCAACAACTATGAATTTGGACATCTGGTTAAAAATAGGAACTTTCAAGAGAAAAATTATTATTACTACTTCTAACTGTTCGTCACTTATAGAAACTGAGACAAAAAAGATACAACAAGAAATCAAGAAAACAGTCTGAAATAGTTGAATCTACTGTTCTTCAAAAAGCAGAGACAAGTGACAAGTCAAAGTTAAAAAGAAAAGCACACAATGCTACCTAATTTTCTTCTCAAACAAAGAAAAGAAAATACAACGACAGCTACTTATCATTTGGATTCACAAGTGCCAAAATTTTAAATTTTCCTCAAGCACAATGCTTACTTTGCAAGAAAGTATTGCCAAACAGTTCATTAGCACCTGCTAAATTATATCGTCATTTTGAGCAAAACCACACAGAGTACAAAGATAAAGACATTGCCTTTTTTAAGCGAAAGCTTCAGGAGTATCATAAGACTAAACAGTTTATGAGCAAAAAATTTAAAAATGATTATAAAAAAGCCACTTATTAAAAGGTTTGTGCTACGGTACAATTTTTGGGGGGGAGGTTCCACGATGTTGGTATACTATGTCAAAGGGTTCCACGGGAAAATTAATTGGGATCCCCTGATTTAGAAGATAACCCTGTAAATCTTGCAACATATATTGCAATCTTGCCTTTTTGTAAATCTCTAATCCTTGGAAGAACTAATCTTTATTTACCCACCTCATCATGCAATTCTGAGGCATCCTAAATCCTTAAACCTTAAATCTATGTCACATACTTAGTGTCGATTATCTAACATGGAAGTAATGCTCTCTAAGACAGACTATTGACAAAGTTCATAAAACTGATCAAGTCAGCCTTTCCCAAAAACTAAAGTTTTATTGAAGATGATTTTTGTTTGTTATTGACAAACTCCATAAGTTTTCACTATTGTTTAGGACTTGAAGATTCATTTTGGCTGAAATTCCAATTTCCAAGCCAAAACAAGCCAGATTCCCATGGAAACTGATTCACACAAACCTGACAAAAATGTGGATGGAAAGGAGAAGAGGTTGTTTGGTGGGGGCAAAAAAGTGGCCTAGTATTCCATGATGGACAAGAGCTCGGCCGAATGATGTCCTGTCGAATCAACACTTAGCTAAAAAAAAAAGCTTGATGGTTAGACAGCAGCCACTACATATTGATATTATTCACAGATTAGGTTACATGACCAATAGAGAGGAAAAAAGGAGGATCAGTAAAACTACTATACATACCATCAAGTTCTTGTAGACAATGCCTTCAGTGACTGAGGGAGGGAGACCAGAAATTATTATGTGTGTTTAAACTTGCTGTGCCTGTGTTGGAGTAGGAAGTAGCCTGGGTTAGTCATTCTAGTGTGAGACTAGGTTCTGCTGTATTCAGCTAGCAACTACTGCCAGAAGCACTTTCAATAACCTTAAGTGGGAGATAGGAGATTGACAGACATTTTGTCATTGATCCTAGTGTAAGACATTACTTGAAACAGACTCTATTAAGTAGACTCTTTCAAGTAGGAGTTAGAAAACCAGGAGTTAAAACAAACAAGGGGTTTAAGTTAATAAGGTAATTGTTTTATTGTTCTGTATCTGGGGAAATTAGTGTTAGCAAGATTGCTGGTTTGACTCAATGCACATCTTGTTGCATGTATGGTTGCCTGGATGTACCCGTCCACGGTCCATACCTCTGTGACGGTTGTGTGCGAGTGGCTTCTCAGGAAGCTCAGATTGGAGATCTCGAGAAGCAAATCGCAACTTTCAGGGAGATTGACAATCTTGAGAGGAGTCTGCTGCTCACTGAGCAGAGTTTAGTGGGGACAGGTAGTGAAGAGGGAGGAGATAAGACAGATGGGGAACAGGCATGTAGCTGGGTGAGGAAGCGGGGGGGAGGGAAGAAGAAAGGGCTAGCTAGTCCTGATTTGGTGCAACCTAGCAGATTTGCCCGTTTGAGTGAAGATGTTGGGAGCATCAGCTCAGGAGTAGCTGTATTAGAGGAAGCTGTTACTTCTAACAGCTGAGGTAACAGCCCCCCTAGTACGGGTGGGGATCAAAACGTAAGGAAGGCAAGACAGGTTGGATGGATTATTGGGAGGGGCTGGGGATGACCCAGCGGTCCTGGTCCATGTTGGTACCAATGACAAAGTAAGAGGAAAGAATGATTTCAGGGAATTAGGTAACAAACTTAAGAAAAGGACCTCCAAGGTGGTATTCTCTGAGATATTACCTGTGCCACATGCTAAAGTGGAAAGGCAGCAGGAGATTAGAGAGGTCAATGCATGGCTTAAGTCTTGGTGCAGGAAGGAGGGTTTTGGGTTTTAGAGCACTGGGACAACTTTGCGATTGGGTACAACCTTTATAGTAGTGATGGATTGCACCTAAACGGGAGAGGGTCTGCAGTGCTGGGGGATAGGATGGCTAGAAGGTTAGAGGAGATTTTAAACTAGTAGTAGGGGGGGAGGGTCATAGCAATCTACAAAATGGAGATAGGACAGAAAGGAGATGGGCCTTAGCACAGTATAAGGGGGTGGAGACGGGGGGAGGGGCAAGCTCAGACTAGCAACTACTATTTAAAAGCTATTTAATGTTGATAATTCACAAAAATTACAAGTGACTCATGATATTAAATGTATTCATACTAATGCAAGGAGCCTAAATAACAAAATGGGGAACCTAGAGGCAGTAGCATACACTAAACAATATGATATAATAGGCATAACTGAAACATGGTGGGATGAGACACATGACTGGTCAGTTAACTTAAATGGGTACATGTTATTTAGGAAGGATAGGAAAAACAAGAAGGGTGGTGGGGTATGTTTGTATGTCAACCATGATTTAAAGCCACATATTAAGCAAGTGTAATGCGATGAGGAAATTGTGGATGCTTTATGGGTAAATATCTGCTTGGGGGAAAAGAAGTGAAACCAACTATTGGTTGGGATATGTTATAAACCACCTAATGTTAATATTGACGAGGAACAACAGCTGTTTGAGCAAATTGAGAAAGCTGCAAATCTGGGTAACACTTTAATTATTGGAGATTTTAATTATCCGGACATAAATTGGGACAGAGGGACTAGTAGCTCAGCAAAGGGAATTAGGTTTTTAAACTTGTTAAATGACTCCTTCATGTCACAACTTGTACAAGCACCAACTAGAATGGACCCTTGTCTGGACCTGGTTTTAACAAACAACATTGATCTTTTGACCAACATTCAAGTAGGTGCGCACTTGGGAAATAGTGATCACAATATAGTGTCCTTTGAAATAAACTCAAAAAAACAAAAGCACATGGGTTATACTAAAACATATAATTTTAAAAAGGCCAATTTCAATAAGTTAAGGGCAGCTTTACAATATGCTGACTGGCATAAACACTTTAGTGAAAAGAACACTGAGGATAAATGGATCATCTTCCAACAAATATTAGAAAGGTACATTTCTCAGTATGTACCATTGGGAAATAAATATAAAAGAAACAAATTAAAACCAATGTGGCTTAGTAGAGAAGTAAAACAAGAGATTAAAAATAAGAAAAGCGCATTTAAAGCATTTAAATCGGACAAATCAGATGCATCTTATAAAAGATATAAGGAAGCAAATAATGCGTGCAAAAAGGCAATTAGATTTGCTAAACTTCAAAATGAAAAAATGATAGCTAAAGAGAGCAAAACCAACCCCAAAGCAAGTACATAAATTCTAAAACCCCCCAAAATGAAAGTGTAGGTACACTAAAAACTGAAACACGGGTGTTAGTTAATGAAGACCAGGAAAAGGCAGGAATTTTAAATAAATATTTCTCCTCCGTATATATTAAGAAAGAACCCATAGCAATAGATGGGCAAAAGATTGCTACTAAAAACGTGCAGAATAATTGTAATTGGTTAACTCAAGACAAGGTGCTGCAGCAACTAAAGAAAGTTAATATAAACAAAGCTCCAGGGCCTCACGGTATCCATCCACGAGTACTTAAGGAACTAAGTGTAGAAATAAGTGAACCTCTATTTTTAATCTTTCAAGATTCTTTTCTTTCAGGAAGTGTTATGGAGGATTGGAGGAAGGCAGATGTGGTTCCTATATTAAAAAAGGGTTCAAAATCCTTGCCTAGAAATTATAGACCTGTAAGCTTAACTTCTGTGGCTGGGAAAATATTTGAAAGGTTATTAAGGGATAATATTCAAGAATTCCTTGAGAAGAACATGGTTATCAGCAAAAATCAGCATGGTTTTATGAAGCACAGGTCATGTCAAACTTACTTGATTGTGTTCTTTGAAGAAGTAAGTAGAAGTATAGAACAGGGTGTTGCAGTGGATGTGATCTACATGGATTTTGCCAAGGCATTTGATACAGTTCCACACAATAGATTAGTGTTAAAACTCAAGGAAATCGGTCTAGATGAAAATACTTGTTCTTGGGTAGAACATTGGCTTAAAAACAGAGTACAAAGAGTTGTCATTAATGGTAAATTTTCAAACTGGACAGAGGTGGCAAGTGGTGTCCCTCAGGGGTCTGTTCTGGGACCCCTTCTATTTAACATTTTATCAATGATCTTGAAGACAGCATTGAAAGTCATGTTTCAGTGTTTGCAGATGACACAAAACTCTGTAAAATAATACAATTTGAGCAAGATATTACTTTTCTGCAGACGGATTTAGATAGACTGGGGCACTTCGGCGTAAAGAATACACAAGCAACGTATACCCTTAATGGAAGCGAATTAGGGATAACACCACATGAAAAGGACTTGGGAATTGTTATAGACAACAAACTATGCAACAATGTGCAATGTCAATCAGCAGTGGCCAAGGCCAGTAAGGTATTGTCATGCATGAAAAAGGGCATTAATTCTCGTGACGAGAATATCATTTTGCCTCTTTATAAATCACTGGTAAGACCACTTATTGAATATGCTGTGCAATTTTGGACACCTGTTCTAAAGAAGGATATCATGGCACTAGAAAAAGTGCAGAGGCGGGCTACAATATTAATAAAAGAAATGGAACATATCAGCTATGAAGAAAGGTTAACAAATTTAAACCTATTTAGTTTAGAAAAACGTCGCCTGAGAGGGGATATGATAACATTATACAAATATATTCGGGGCCAATACAAACCATTGTGTGGAAATCAATTCACAAACTGGACTTGACATAGGACACGAGGTCATGCGTTTAGACTGGAAGAAAGAAGATTTCGTCTAAGGCAAAGGAAAGGTTTTTTTTTAACTGTATGAACAATAATGATGTTGAATTCTCTGCCTGAAGAAGTGATTTTATCAGAGTCCATACAGATGTTCAAACAGCTACTAGATGCATACTTGCAAAAACAGAATATTCAAGGATATAATTTTTCAATGTAGGGTAATAACTGCTTGATCCAAGGATAAATCTGACTGCCATTCTGGGGTCAAGAAGGAATTTTTTTTCCTAGCTTGTTGCAAAATTGTGCTTCAAACTGTTTTTTTTTTTTTGCCTTCTTTTGGATCAACAGCAAAAAACAAATGTGAGGAATGCTGAACTTGATGGATGCAAGTCTCTTTTCAGCTATGTAACTATGTAACTATTACAAAAATACAATTGTTAAAAGTTATTATTATTGTTCTTATATTGTTAACAGAAGAGAAGCAAATTGATTCATGGTCTTATGTATTAAAATATAGAGTTAGTCGTGCCACCTTGCATATCACAATTGTTCTGACACACCAGGATAGCAGAAGTCGAAACTAGCACAGGCTGCACAGCCAGGTATCCAATGCCATTCTGCCTAGCTAATAGGGGGATGATCAGCATCATTATTTTCCCCAGCACCCCTTCAACCTAAGTAGCCTTGAGGAACACCATACTAGTGACCCTTCTATTAATGTTATTAATAATAATGTTATTAATACTCCTACATGTGGAGCTGCAGACCCCAAAACTCCTCAATAGCAACACTAATGCACATTATCCATCTTTTCTTCTGGTTGATAGTCCAATGTTTTGGGAGTGCTTGTGATTAAGACAGATTATGACAGAACTAGCATGAAAAATGTTTCAGATCTCAAAAGTGATCTAAGAAAACTTATCTGAAAGAGCAAAGCTGCAAATCTTAAGACACATATGACAGTTCCATGTGTAGTAAGTATTTAATTACATTTGAAATAAGGTTCTCAAAGCCAATTTTATAGAAGTTTAACTGTAGCATCTTCATTAATTAAGGTGTTATAGCAAATGCATAGTAGCTTGATGGGTGGTCCTTCAGTGAAGAAGAAGAAATAAAAGTACTTTTTATGGGACCACATTGATTGCTGCTTGATTTATGAACACCCTGACTCTTGGTGGGGACTAAAAAACACCTATGCCTACTGGATTGAGCAATCTGTATTTACTCTATCAAATGTGAGTATGTTTTCATCATATTACTTGTATCTGAGCCCCACAGTTGGGATTTTTCTTTTTCTTCTATGTTCATATACGGAAAGACCCAAGCAACAAGCAAATCCTAGAGTGGGGATCATACCACTTCAAGCCATATCCAGTTAGCTGTTGTTCTGGCTTCATAATATAGGAAACCCATCTGCTGACCTGTGAACCACAGTATAGCCCTAGGCGGGGATTGTTCTGTCCAAGCGCAAAAGTTGGAGCTCTACTTACACTCCCAAAAAGTGTGAGTAGTTTACCTCTTTTTTTATTCTTTTTACCTCTATAACCTACATACTACACAATACATTTTCTCCTTTTATTTCTTCCACATATCACTACACCACCCTTCTGCTTCTTCATTTCTCTACACTGGATAAGAGGTACTGTGGACTCTGTGTTTTAGCTGCCTCAGAACGTTTTACAGTATTACACAAGGGCTGAATCTTCATTAAAAACAGTTAACTTCTTTCAACTACACTTTTCATACATTGTAATACCTATTCAGTTATTTCTGCATTTTAATTATTCTCACTGACCTTATTTACATTTTATGCAATTAAGCAGTTTCCTTCCTGTAATAAGGAATTCATCAGAGCACATCTTGATACTGAATTAATAAATGTTTGATTAAGAGCTTTACCCAGAGGAACAAGCAATAATTGTGAAGCTTGGATTAATTGTCACTTCCATATCCTTTCTCAACAAGTGCTGCAATGTTTAAAAAGCTTTTAAAAACAGTGTATCTGAAAGCTACCAAGTAAAGTCTTGCTGCTTTCAGATGCTCCAGAACCAAGCTCCCTGGTATTTTAATACTACTACTACTATTAATATTAATAATAATACATAGTATGTTTCATTTGAATTTTTATTTAATTTCATTTTTATCAGTGTATGGTGTTTGCTAAACTTGGAGATTTGTTTTGTTAAGGACTGCAAATTGTCCCCTTTTTTTGCCAATGGTTGCCCAAATTTCTGAACCGCCATATACGCTAAGCATATTTGTTTGATCCGTAAATTGGAGTTTTGCCCGTGGCACCAAAAATGAAATAACTGATGGGAAAAAAATTATTGATGGCTAGGGACAGCTACTAACTGTAGATTGTATTCACAGATCCAAGGAGAGGTAAGCAGTAGAATAAAAAAGGAGGAGTAAAAAAATATAATATATATTATACATTTATTAATCACATATAATGACTTTTTTTTTTTACTACTTCTCTTCACTATCTTTCTATTGGTTACTTTTTATAATATGATCTGTGAATCAAATGGTTGAAAAATGAGCTAATCACTGTACTGCAATATATATTTATATATAAATATATATAGGAGACAATGGGGTAGGATATATCAGTGCTTGTATTTTTGGCTGCTATAGAACTTCCCAGAAACCAGAGTTCTTCTATTCTGACAATACGGTAGGTATGGAAGGTAGTGTCAGGAAGCAGTGCCTATGATAGTCTTCTCAAGCAGGGAGCAATATGGGGGGGAAAAGGGAGAGGACACAAATCTAGTGTGGTATATTAGACTGCTGGTGATAATAAACAAAGAAAAATTGCACTTAAATTTTCTGGAACTTATATTCAGCTCCAGATATATTTGCCTGTACGGTACAATCCCTGTCTATGGTGTGCACTCACAAAGGCATCTTCAGGGTATGTAAGGGTATTCCTTTACCAAATAGCAGCAAAGCAGCAATCAAGTATCCTCAGTGCATAGGAGGGAAGATAAAAACACAATATAGTGCTCTCTGTATGGTCCAAAATAAAACTGGAATTAGAGAAAGTAGGTATACTCACAAGCGAGGAGGAAATGAAATATTCCTCACTATAGGAGGTGTAGGTGGAATAATCCCCACTAAAGATATCACTTGCGAGTCCATAGGTTCCTGATGATAAAACTATTGGATGCTTAAAAGGATAGGCTAAAATGGCTATCTTTATTGGAGACAAATAGAATAAAAACAATATAGCAAAAGGGCTTTTTAAAACACCAACCCGTTTCACCTGTTAAGAAGACATTTTACTATCACCAGCAGCCTAATATACTACACTATATTTGTGTTCTCTCCATTCCCCCCCCCCCATATTGCCCTGAGCTTGAGAAGACTACCATAGTTGCTGCTTCCTGACACTACCTTCCATATATATATATATATATATATACTTTAATATACTATTGGGAAAATATGCCCACATATCTACTATCTCTTATTTATGTATGTATTCCTCCTACTCTCACACTGTTTGATCATAGGTTACGAGAATAGTAGCTACCAGCTGCCATGGAGACTGCATTTGTTTCTTAGCGTCTCCATGACAGCGACGGTAGCGGCACGTGGTGACGTCACGCAGAGGGGCGTGGCTTGTCCGCGCATGCGCACTTTCGCGGCTTGGACGCCGGTTTCACTATGAACGACACCTGGGGTGAGTTATTAAATTTTACAATGTTTGTATCCTCTATATAAGACTAACAATGTGTAATATTGGTAATCCTGATGAAAGTCCACAAGGTGGACTGAAACGTCTATTTTATGGAAACTGAATAAAAGTTATTTTTTAAATGGAAATCCGTGAGTGCAGCCATCCTACTTGCCTATATTGATATTGAAGCCCAGGCTATGCACCCGGTCTTGGAAGTCTTAGGAGCCTGTGTGCAAGGTACAGTTCGATTTTTTTGTATTTAGGAGTGTGGGCTTTTTCCATTCCAACCTATGCACCGGCCACTTTATATAGACTAATAGCATTGCTATTCATTTAGCAGTTTGCTGGACATGCCATAGTAGCATATTGGAGCAATTTATTTGTATTATTTATTTCATTATGGAGGAATTCTTGATGCAAGCAGGGGCATATTCTGTGGAAGCAGAGACCTTATATTTTTCTCAGGAAGAAGCTGAAGCTATTTTATGGCAACAGTCAGGCAATGATTTTCCGCAGTCTCTATCAGTGAAAGATGTGTATTTCAAACTACTACGTCTTTATAGGAAACAAGTTGATTTGGATCTGCATGGCATCTTTTTATCTGATTATTATAAAGCGAAGAGAATCCCTAGAGGATTCAGAATTCATAACATTCCAACAATTGGGCGGACCAAAGCAGCGGTCTGCAGAGATTGGACACATGTCCTGAATAAAGCGTCATTGGATTTGATGCTCATTATTATAAAGGATGTCAAAGCAGATTTAACCGACACTAACCAGAAAATTATACAATTGGAAACGGAACATGCAATGCTGTTGACCTCCCCAGAGGGTGTGAAGATAGTACAGAAACTTAAAGAGGAAACTTTGAAGTATAAAACTGAATTGATACATTTCAAAAAGCAGAAATTTGAGAAGGTAGCTCAAGATTATTTGGACCATAGAGTGTATGGGTGGTTAACAGTTAGAACTAACACCCAGAGACCAAGAAGACAACGAAGGAGGATCCAAAAACCAAAAGTCCATACAGTTGACATAACTTCAGGTGAATCAGCCTCAGACACAGACACTAATAATTCGGCTCAGGTGAAAACAGTGGCTTTTTTAGAGACCATGGAGGTTGGAACAGTGACCAGGAGTCGAGATGCAAGAAGCGAAGATCAAGAACGAGAAGAGGTCACAAGAAAAAAATTTGTGCAGGGGAGACCGCCATGCAGGAGATAATCCCTATCGTCAATTTATCACAGAGACAACTAACACAAGCAGAAGTGGACCTTCTTAGTAAGGGGTTATCTTTTGTGCCCACATCAAAACCAGATACTTTTAAATGGAAGATTGAATTGCATAAATTTGGAAGATCCATGAGACTCAAAGATAATTTTTCCACTCTCAATGACATCGGAATTGGAGACGAGAGAAATAAAGTAGATCTGTTTCGGATGAAATCTACTTTTGACCCGATATCTTACAAAGGCTTCTATTAAAACATTTTTATCTGTTATGAGTAAGGATGTACAGACATACATGCAACAAGACAGAAAAATTAAACAAAATATTTCAAGGCAACAAAGAAAGATCATAAAAGAATTAGCGGAAGACCCCACCATTGTAATACGTTCAGCTGACAAGGGGGGAGGCATAGTAATTATGGACTATGCTTATTATGCCACTGAATTAAGAACTCAATTGTCTCATCATAATACTTATATGCCATTAGATGGAGATCCTACGAGAAATATTCAAAATAAAATAGATGAAATCCTAACTATGGGCCTAGCAGCAGGCTACATAGATATGAAGTTGAAACAGTACCTTACAATACAACATCCTCGGACTCCAATCATTTACTCTATTCCTAAGATACACAAGAATGCAACAAAACCAACGGGTCGACCCATTGTTTCGGCAATAGGGGGAATACTAGAGCCGATTGCTAAATGGCTAGATCATCTGTTTCAAGATCCAGTTAGGCAATTGTACACATGTATTAAAGATACCCAAACCCTTATAACCAGTATCAAGGAGATCCATTATGATCACAAACCAGTTCTTATAACAATGGATGTACAAAGCCTGTATACAATTATTCCACGCGAAGAAGGTGTGGAGGCCATGCGTCAAGTTTTGGCAAGATCTACAGTGTATAAGGGCCCTCCCATCGAATATGTGTTGGAACTCCTTACTCTTACTTTGCAAAATAACTACTTCAGGTTTGAGGACACATGGTACCTCCAAGTAGCTGGTACTTCTATGGGGGCAGCCATGGCGCCTATGTACGCCAATGCGTACATGTTCATTTATGAAGAAAAACAGATATTGCAACGATATAAGAGTAACATATTGTCATACTACAGATTCATCGACGATCTACTTATAATTTGGAATAGATCAGCAGAAGAGGCACATAAGATGGTTCATGAGCTTAACCAATTACAAACATCAGTTAAATTTACAGCAGAGATCAGTGTGGAAAAAGTAAATTTTTTGGATTTACAGATAACAGTGGGATCCTCTAAATTGCAATATTCACTGTACACCAAATCTACGGACAGGAACACTATACTCCATTATCAAAGTGCACATCCAATGGCGCTCAAAAACTCATTACCTAAAGCGCAGTTCTTGCGAGTTATTAGGAACAATTCTGATGTCCAAACTATGGAAGTTCAGATTACAGAAATGAAGACTAAGTTCTTACAAAGAGGTTATGATAGTTACATGTATTCCTCCTACTCTCACACTGTTTGATCATAGGTTACGAGAATAGTAGCTACCAGCTGCCATGGAGACTGCATTTGTTTCTTAGCGTCTCCATGACAGCGACGGTAGCGGCACGTGGTGACGTCACGCAGAGGGGCGTGGCTTGTCCGCGCATGCGCACTTTCGCAGCTAGGACGCCGGTTTCACTATGAACGACACCTGGGGTGAGTTATTAAATTTTACAATGTTTGTATCCTCTATATAAGACTAACAATGTGTAATATTGGTAATCCTGATGAAAGTCCACAAGGTGGACTGAAACGTCGATTTTATGGAAACTGAATAAAAGTTATTTTTTAAATGAAAATCCGTGAGTGCAGCCATCCTACTTGCCTATATATATATATATATATATATATATATATATAATATAATATATAATATTTACATAATGTATTTATTTTTCGGTATACTGATTAGACACTTTTTCCACTGCTTTGGTTCATCTAATTCCTTTCCCTAAATTTTTTCAGCATACTAAATTTTAATGAGCCATACCGCCACATGCAAGAAATGTATTTTGTTAATTTTTGTTAATGAAAAAAATATATCTTCTATTAAATTACTAATATTTATATTATTTATATCTATATAATTAATTTCTATATAATTAATTCTAAGTGTATTACTTAATGCACAATAAAATTACCAACTTGTAAAAAATGCTTACATTAAAAAAAAAAAAAAGTCTTCATGTGTAAAGTGCATCCCAACTATGAAGCATTTTTTTGTGCTGTAATGCATTTTATTACAATGTGTACAAATATTATTTGTTAATACCGCTATACTTTACAATATACAATAATTGCTTACTTAATAATATATTATTATTCTAAAGTGCACATTTATTCTGAAATGCATATTAATTTGTAATGCTCACGTATGGTGCGAAAACAAATAATTGCTTGGGCGAGTTATGTTAGATCACAAAATATTAAACTGCGTCCCCCAGTGCTGTAATCAAACAAAATACACTAAATCCATATCTACATTTAACCTATTATGTTCTAAGGTTTTAAGTCTATGAATCTAGTAGGATTCTCTTTGATAAATTCTCTTCTCTCTATTGCCTCCTCTCCAATGAGAAGCAACGTGCTCAATTCCTAAAAAAAATATGTAATTTCTCAATTTAATAAGGGAGCAATTATTGCAATGGAGAGCAAAAAACAAGGCGCAGGAGTGTACTGAGAATGGAAAGCAGCTGGAATAGCCTGCCCTTCGGTGAGTCTCCGCTCAGATCTCAAGCTGGTTTTAGATCATCTTGTGCCATTACAGAGAGAACATATCTGAAGCATATCAGACTTGTCCCACTTGTACGGGCAGTCCACATCCAAAATGCCAGCAAGTTCCCTCTGCAAGAGAGACACTGCAACCCCAGACAATCGTTTCAACCTTGTTAGGCATCATCAGTGAGGCATAGCTGATATCTCTCTAGGCACTGTGAGCAAGGGGTCCACGTCTGGATTACCCTTTAAACTTATGGAGAGCAAAAAACAAGGCGCAAGAGTGTACTGAGCATGGACAGCAGCGGAAATAGCCTGCCCTTGGGTGATGGGTCCACGCTCAGATCTCAAGCTGGTTTTAGCTCATCTTGTGCCATTACAGAGAGAACATATCTGAAGAATATCAGACTTGTCCCACCTGTACGGGCAATCCAGATCTGAAATGCCTGTAAGTTCCCTCTGCACGAAAGACAACGCAACCACAAACGATTGTTTCAATCTCATTAGGCATCAGCAGTGAGAAATAGCTGATATCTCTCTAGGCACCGTGAGCAAGGGGTCCACGTCTGGATTACCCTGTAAACATATGGAGAGCAAAAAACAAGGCGCTAGAGTGTACTAAGAGTTATTGCAATGAACGGGGACTAAGTGCTCTTTATAGAATTTTATTACTTTTTTGATGTTCAAGAATTTTCTCAAATTTCTCTAAAATCCAAGATGTTAGAAATCAGGTAAATAACATAAAGATAAATTACCGTATATACTCGTGTATAAGTCGATCTCATGTATAAGTCGAGTCCAGTTTTGTGACCAACAATTGTGAAATATGCTATGCCTCGTGGATAAGTCGAGGGTAAAACTTGGGGCTATGAAATTCTGTGATTTTTATAATTATATACACACACACTCATACAAACAAACACTCTGCATTATATACACACACACTCATACAAACAATCTGCATTATATACACACACACACTCATACAAACACACACTGTGCATTATATACACACACACACACTCATACAAACACACACTCTCCATTATACACACACACTCTGTGTATATAATGCAGAGTGTATATATAATGCAGAGTGTGTGTTTGTGTAGTGTGTGTGAACTAGGTGGGGGAAGGGCATTTTTATTATTTTATTTTTAATTTTATTTAATATTATTATTTTTTTATTAAAAAAAATTTTTGTCCCCCCTCCCTGCTTGTTAACTGGTCAGGGAGGGGGGCTATCTTAATCCCTGGTGGTCCAGTGGCATGGGCTGTGAAGTAGGGGGGGGCCAGCAGGAAGCATTTACTTACCTTTCCTGCAGCTCCTGTCAGCTCCCTTCTCCTCCGTTCCGGTCAGCTCCACTGTAAGTCTCGCGGTCTGGTTGCCGCGCGGATCGTTGCCACGGCTCTGACGGCTGCGGCTCTCTAAGTTGCCATAATACAGACAGTGACTCGAGTATAAGTCGAGTGGGGGTTTTTAAGCACAAAAAATGTGCTGAAAAACTAGACTTATACTCGAGTATATACTGTATTTAAAAAGAGAGTATGATAAGAATACTTTGGAAACAGAAATCAAAGAGGTTACTAAAGTGGACAGGAATATGTTGTTAAAATAAATACTAATAAAAAGATTGTTATTGTTTTATCATAGGAATTTAATGTCTTTGTCATTTGATTTTGCCAAATACCACAGAGATTTTTTGGGCTAGATGGAAATGTAGTGTCTCTACAGTGATTGGGATATCTAGTCCGCCAGGATATCAGAGATGGCACCCTGGAGCCTATTTAGCCCCTAACATTTCATGAGTGCATTCAAGCTATCTAAAAGCCATCAAGTATGTATGCCTTGCTTACAAACAGCATTTTATTGCCAGTTCCAGTTGAATTTCATACTCATATATATTTTTTTCAATATTTTTTACATATATTGCATTTCTATGGTGAATTTAACAGAGCAGATCCCACCTCTGTAAACACTTAAGATTTCTATTCTGCTGTAATCCCTGAATACAGCTCTACACTCCATGTCAGGTCATGTCTATATTAGAGAGCAGACTTACAGTTTAGACATATTGATTTATTGGGCTCATTTTAGGTTTTGGTGCATAACAGGAGCTCCCACATACAGATCATCATTATTATGGCATATCACTACCAAAGGTTGACAATACCCAAAAATGTAGCAAAAACCAAAACAATGAGCTATTTCGATTTTGTTGCTTACAGTGCCTATTTCATTTGCATGCTCTATATTTACAATGAACCGCTGGTATGGAATAAATGTAATTTGATAGGCATTTAAATCAAGATTAATACATACTTTCAAAGGTTTGTCAGCACAGGATAAAGCTGAGTTTAGTATGTATTTATTAGGTCTCTCTATCTTTTGATGGATGGCCCGTCATAATGAATGTCAAGTGTATGGACAAAATATTCTTTGCTAATCTGGCAATTACAGAAAGAATCACAAATAATTCATTAACATAGTAAATATGGCAAGACATTTCTTATATTTAAGATAGATTATATAAACATTGTAATCGATTTATGTTCTTACAATAAGAACCACTGTGTACAATATGTTTTACACATTAAACAGTGACACCTTTGTGGTATATAGTTCTTTCCAGTTTTACAAACACTGGGAGTTGTGTTGAAAGATGGATAATTCCAGTGAACAGAGAGCAAATTAATAATATACCATTCAAAGAATGCTTTGTTTTAAATCATTATTTATTTAGCACGTTCTCCATGTGTCCCTGGTTTCCTTAGTTTGTATTTAAACCAGGTCATGATTTAAAGATGATTTGTATTACATATTATATAACTATTCAACCAGTTAGACTATCCATTTTACAAAAAAACATTAATTTTTTTTATGTTGATGCTAAGGACTTTTTACATGGCATATGGTATTCTTCACGTTATTTGAAATATTTATCCCTAGTGGAAGGAAAGGTGCCCTCTCCTTCTAAATCTCTGAAATGAAAATGTTTTTCAGGTAAACGAAATGATCTGTGTCATATTATAACTGTGAAGATTTCTGGGGCTTTATAAGATGTCAAGTACCGTAGAATTCATAAAAATATACAGTTTCTGTAATTTATAATTGTCTGCAAGGATTTAATGTTCTACCATTATGATTGCTGTACAGCTATATTTGCTTAAAGTTGAAATTCACCTTAAACTCTTTTAGATTTCTCAGTTCTAAACTTAAGTAAATAAAATATGTTTAATTTATCTGAGGGAGCTTTAGAAAAAAGAAGGAGAGAAAGCTGTTAAGATTATTTATGGACTCTGAAGGATAGAAGTTGAGGGATATGGAATGTTCTGTATAGCAAATTTGTTTTATTTAATGTATCTATAGATGTAAGGTTGGTTTATCGTATATTTATTTTCTGCTGAATAAAAGTAAGGACAGATTTGAGCAGTAATATCAGCTCCTATCTTTAAATAAAATTATTATTTTTGTAATCCCAATAATGTGCAAACCGTGAAATAAATGTTAAGACACATGACGGAAATATTCCGTCATGATTCCCTTTTATTCCAGAAGTTGTGTCCTTAAGGGGTTAAACATTGCATTCCATGACATTATTTGACCTGGGTTTTTTATGGTACTGATAATGTTAAGCTAAAGTAGTTTTATATATAATTTGGCTATTTTGCCCTTCTATCATATACGCAGGTGCATTGCTAGTTTTGAAAAATACCCAGGGCTTGAGCACTGAGTCAACTTCAATGGCCGTACTCACTCCTTTTTCTTTTCAAGACATACCATGATCACAAAAGCAAAAAGGCACATGGCATTTAATTCCTCACGCAAACCTATGATTTAGAATCTACTTATGTCTATTACATTTTATGTGGGTCATTAAAATGTTGTACGTTTCAAGTCTCAGGGGGTTTGGGTTGCAGCGGAGGTAAGTTGTACTTACCTGATTCTGTTCTTACAAGCTAAACAATATCTTATTCCCACAAGCATCACTAGCAACAGCTGTGGGAAAAGAAAAAGCTTGATGGGGATAGCTCTGCCATATGTCATGTTTTGTCATCTTAAGGATTTACTACAACACAAAGTAGTCACTACTTTATCTTATTATATATTTTGAATGCGTTGGAATTTCACTGAAATTTCAATATGAACTTTATGAGCATTTGAAAACATCATTCTTTATTAAATTCTCAAAAATGGTTTTGGAGTGAATGAGCCACTGAACCTAATCTGTTAGATGTAATGTGTGAAAAATCAGCTTAATCAATATAATATCAACTGTTCCCTTTCATTATCATCACTAAAAGGCCATTTTTAAAAACAGGAACAAATAACTAATTATTAGCAATGAAATAAAAGAATGTTTGAGTGTTATCTGTGTTCCTTGTAAGACCCGTTGTATTTTACTCAGTTTAAATGTATGTTTTGCAAGGTTCAAATGTTTTTTTAATTTTTTATAATTCTTTATTTTTGTAGAGCTTTGCAAATTTCACAGATGAACAGAGACATTGCAAAAGGTATCACAGAAAATATTAGCTAGTAGAGTACATCACATGCCTGATTCACTGCACTTTTTTGTTTAGATTATAATATCAAGATATTCTTACTTAGACATACATAGAGTAAGGTAAATAATGGTAGATTGCTAATCACAGGCTAAACATGCTGAAAGAGGTTAATAAAACTTATGTAGGTTTAAGTGATGCAAGAAGAGGTAAGTTGCTTAGAATTTAATAAAGAAGAAATCATATAGCATGGTATAAGCTTGTACATGTAAATTAAACTAAAATATGAACTGGACACATGCAGAAGGTGAGTATCAGAGCCTTAGGTTTCTGCCAATGTTGACAATGCTCCATGAGATGTAAAATGTAGAGACAGGACCCCAGCACTACATGCCTATCAAATTAACCCATTTTAGCCTATGCCCACAGGGTATACAGAACTGTCCAGCATGTAGGTGACTTGCCAGGGAGCGACACGCTCGCTTGGTGAGGAGATGCCCGGACACAGATAGCATGAGGGGCGACTCAGAGGTGACTGTGGGGGTCTATTCATGTAGCTTAGGACAGACGCTTCTCTAATGGGACTCAGCACTCCACGGAAGCGGCGGGCAGGACGTCGTTCCACAATTCACTTCCTCAGCTGGTAGTGAGGTTCCCGCGGCTTACGTCGCTTGATGTAGTCGAGTTAGGAGCCATCTTGCGAGTACCGCCATCATGAGGAAGAGGTGCACTTTGCTGAGATGACTGAGGCAGGGTAGGTACATTCTGAATCTCCACCGGAGCCTCCATGCGACAGGCGAGCCTAGACCAAAAGTCTGCAAAAGTCTGTATATTTTTTCCAGGATTGAGGGCTTCGGTCTCGTAGTGTCAGTTCACACGTGGCTTCCGCCATTGTGTAGGAGGCAGGTGGGATGCAGCCTAGAGGAGACGGCTGAAGGCTGTCACTGCAGCACTTGTAATGATTACCGGGATATCCCTCACCGGAGGGGGGAGGAGGGAGAGGGGAAAGAGAGTGGGGAGACTCCAAGCTGTCTTGTTGCCAGGGAGTAGAGGGATCGGCCGCTTCCCTCCACTCGTCTGTAAGTAGGCCCCCGCTAGGCCGCAGGTCAGTCCCCAATGAGACCCGGCAAGCTTAACCAGAGGAACAGCCAGAGCAGCCACCAATGGGGCCACCCGGTTACTGACCAGGCTCTGCCCCCCATTCAAATGTAATTTAAAAAAAAAATCAATAAATACCTGTACAAGGATGTTGCCAAGATATGGTCACTGCATTACCATAAACAAAAAAGATAAATGTCCTCAGCACTGCTACCTAATTGCTCTACACACTATGCCTACATCTCAGATTATAGATGAATCTGTTGAACATACTGAAAGTTCTGGCAATGAAGGAGGTCATTGAGATGCTAGTGATGATAGAGGGTTGTTGGTGGTAGAGAAGTCAGCTGTGAAGGTGGTGGCATGTAATGGGGTATGCCTGCTTCCCAGTTCCACTACCATGCCCCCTCCTACCATTCTAACTAAGTTGCCTACACCATGTTGGCATTCTCTTTGTCCTTCAGCTCCTCTTAATACTTCATGCCAAAGGTACCTCAGCTTTTGCTCTTCTTTCCATATCCTTCAACTTCAACCACCTCTCCTATGTTCACCATGCCTACTCTCCCAGCTTTCCACACCACCATTGCCTTCCATATCATTCACCCCATAATAACTTTTACTCTCTCCCTTGTAAAATGTCAAACACTTCAATGCACACTATCAATGACACTATCAAAGTAAAGTTTTAATTGCATTAAGTGGCAAATTAAAATCATGGTGCATATGTACATGAATAAATCTGTGTGATATAACTAAACTGTATTATGTCTAGTATATGAAAAAGCAGAAAAATTCTAAGCTCTCCAAACCTCTAATACCTTCTCTGCTTACTCTGTCAATAATTTACTTGTCTATGTCCTGTGTTATAGCTGTCGTGAACAAAGCACTAGGAGTTGGTCCATAAGGACAGGTGGGATAGTACCCAACCAGTTATTGTTGCAATAAAAAATATCAAATCTATTGGCATGATAAGATTTAATGATAAGAATATTTTAGAAAAAAAACAACCTATTGTGTCTGCCATGGTTAGTTCTCCATTGTCTCCTCTCACTCCCCCACCCATTATTAACAGATGGATATTCTACTGAGAGGCTGACCAGCTCAAGAATTTGAGATATATTTGTACAAATTGTCTATTCTTTGGAAACACACCCCTAAGACATGCTTAGTCTACTCTAAAATGTTTCTGATGCTACCTTCTAGCTTTTTCATTAGGCCATCAGATCCTAAAATAAAGGTCTGTGTATTGTCTACACCCTGTTCCAAATTATTATGCAAATGATATTTTTCTCATTTACCTAAATAATTGATGTAAATAACAGTCAGCGTAATTCTCATGTTATCAACTATCAACGAGTACAATTCAAATTTTATGGAACAAACCTCCTAATGATAACAGTATTTTTTTAAACATAAAAAACTTACAATGCACTGTTCCAAATTATTACACGCAGTAAGTTTCAAAACACTTTATAGTTTGTAAAGAACTGAAAATTTCATTTGTTGTGTTTGCAGCATATTTACTTAAATCAAAGCTATTTCAATCAAACTTATAACAACATTTTAACTTTTTAAACATTTTAACAGGTCACGTTAAATTTTAAAATAGGACCCCTATTTGATAGCATCTTTACAAGTCTTGCATCCATTGAACTTGTGAGTTTTTGGACAGTTTCTGCTTGAATTTGTTTGCAAGATGTCAGAATAGCCTCCCAGAGGTTTGGATGTAAACATGACTCCACCACCCCCTTGCTGACATTGCAGCCTTGTTGGAACAGGGTGGCCGTCCACCAACCATCCACTACTCCATCCATCTGGACCATCCAGGGTTGCACGGCACTCATCAGTGAACAGGACAGTTTGAAAATTAGTCTTCATGTATTTTTCGGCCCAATGCAGCCGTTTCTGCTTGTAAGCATTGGTTAGTTGTGGCCAAATAGAAGGTTTTATGCACAGTTGCAAGACTCTGGAGGACACCTTGATGTCCGTGGGACTCCAGAGGCACCAGCAGCTTCAAATATCTGTTTGCTGCTATGTAATGGTATTTTAGCAGCTGCTATCTTGATCCAATGGCAGAAATCTTCCTCAATGTGCCTTTATCTGCACTAACCCATCTGTGCTCTGAATCAGCCACAAATTTCTTAATAGTGCCATGATCATGATTATGTTTTCGTGAAATATCTAATGTTTTCATACCTCTCCAAGGCATTGAACTATTTCACTCTATTCGGCAGCAGAGAGATCCTTTTTCTTCCCCATATTGCATGAAAATGGTGCTCTGCTTAATAATGTGGAACACCCTCCTTTAGTAGTTTTTCCTTAAATTGGGCTCACCTGGCAATCTAATTATCACAGGTGTCCGAGATTGTTTTCAGTGATCAAAAGAGCCCTGAGACACAATGCCATCCATGAGTTAAACTGAAAAACAAAATATTTGATCTTTGTGACACTTAAATAGTGCATAATAATTTGGAACAGGGTGTAGTCTTCTTGGGCTGTTATTGTGTAAAAGTGGAAATTTATCTATAGATTTATGTTGTTGAACAGTGAGTGCATGGCTTCTCTTTGCTGAATGGAAATAAAAGGACATAGCTCAACAAGTCAAGGGCAGAATCAGAGTGTGGGTTAGAACAGTGGCGTACTAAGGGGGGGGCCGAGGGGGCGGTCCGCCCCGGGTGCCAGCAGGGTGGGGGGTGCCATGGCCAGCCCCGCCGCCCCCCCCAGGCTGCAGCCGCCCGAGCGCTCTGTAGAGAGCCTCAGGCGGCTGCAGCTTTGCCCGGGCGGTGCGTCCATGAGGGCGGACCACACCGCCCGGGCGCAACCTGAGGAGAGGGGCTGACAGGAGGGAAGCGCTGAGCGCTCCCTCCTGTCACTCCCTCTCTGTAGTGTGGCCGAGCCCTGTATAGTCGGCGGGTACAGGGTGCATCTGTCTCCTGTACCCGGCCGGACTAACAGGAAGTACACACTGAGTGTGCACTTCCTGTTAGTC